>OZ035962.1:44808562-45529185 GCA_964034945.1 Chrysopilus asiliformis
GCTGGGATTTACAGTGATTTTATAATTCACTAATTTATCAATCTCCTTTTCCACTTTCTGTCTGAGTGCAAAAGGAATTGAACGTGGTTTGAAAAACTTAGGACATATCCCCTCTTTGAGTTTTAGTGAGACTAACCCTTTATTAAATGTTCCCAACTCACCCGAAAAAAGGTTAGCGAATTTTTCCACTACTTGCTTATAATCACAATTCTCATTCTGTGACAAAAAATTAATTCCTTGGAGAGTGACGTTAAACTGCTTGCGCTGAGGGTTGTTGTCACGTCCAGATTATACTCCACTGCTGCCACTGCCATGATTGATTTCGTTCTTCGAACGCATCTCCTCTTTTGACCTCAGACGAAAAATCCCTCGCTCGTTGTTTCCTGTTTCACAGGTTCATAACGGTATCGAATGCAATCCGTCGCTTGAGCAATTTCAATTGCTTCTCCAGTGACAATGAAGCTACGTCCTCTAAAAACAGTTTGTCCTTGATCGGTCCTTTGTCGAATCTGATGATAAACTTATCTCGTACAATAGTATTAAGTTCAGAACCAGCAAAGCTACAGTTTACCGCTAACGATCGCACTCGTGCCGCCCATTGTTGTACGGTTTCAGAGCTCTCCTTTGTTGCACAATAGAATTTATAGCGTTCTGAAAATCCCGACACTGATGGCTTGAAATGATTATCAAATGCCTTAATTAGATTTTCAAATGCTGTATCATCTATTTTGTCAGTATGAAGTAGACTGCTTAATAATTTAAACGATTCCTCAGTTAAAGCGTTTAAAAGCAATGCCCTCTTCTTAGCTTCACCGGTGTCGCCGATACCATTAGCGATGAAAAAACTATTTATTTGGCTCTTAAAAATAGACCAACTATTTCGCTGATAATCGAATTTGCTGATGTTTTCCAAACTAGCCATCTCCAAAACTATCAATTCCAACAATTCTTATTCGAAAATCAAATTTCAATTTTGCACCTTATTATTTTTACTCGTCGCCAATTGTTATAACTTCAAAATAAAACACGCGTTTAAATATAACTTATTTATTAAATATAATAGGAATTAATTATATCAAAATAAAACACGCGTTTAAATATAACTTATTTATTAAATATAATAGGAATTAAAATATTGTTCAATATATTGAACGTTTAAGGTGCCCATTACGGGATGTGCCTTTCCGTTTGGTGAATTTCGGCATCTTGTACCTAAAAATCAAATTTCACTTGCAACACAACGAACAAATGTTTAATTCTAAAATGTTATAGGGCATTTTCATAAATATACTCGGAAGTTGCACAAATTGCACAAAACATTTTCTTCCATCTCCCCGTAATAGTTCCCCAGTAATTTGCGAAAGTAAACTAACTAAACGAATAACATATAACTAGGTTTATTATTATCAAAAGCTTTTGTGTTATTTGCAGAACTTGCATTCATGAAAACGCCCACAGATGAAAAACAAATAAAAATCAAAATAAAATAAAATTACACGATAAAAACAACAAAGCAATTTCAATTTACAGCAACTGAAATCTTAAACACAATCGGCCTGCTCACACAACTAGTATACAGAAATTAAAGGAAACACTGGGCAATCAAGAGAAACAATCAAGAGAAACAATCAAGTAAAATGAATTTCCAGAACCAGAACAACCCATATAGAGAAGAGAAACAATCAAGAGTAAAAGCTTTCACTCAACCTCAACATACTTCGTCGTGTTCTCTTTCCTGTGCCTCTTCCAAATATTCAATACTAATACCACAAAGAAAACATAAAAAGAGTATATGTATATGTGAAATCTGTACTACAAGCAGCAAACACAGCATAACAGCGGCAGTAAAAATTTAGATTTTGATTCTTAAAAAGTTAATTGAACATAGTTTAACATAACAAAATACCCTAAACAATGCTTTAATGTAGGCCGGATCTTATAACACAGTTTCTGTTCGGATGTCACCACAAACTATCGAGTATCATCGATTGCAAATTTGTTATCATGGCAGCAAGCCCCCCATAACCAAAATCCACCCATAACCAAAATCCAAGACGTATCCACTACAAAAACTTTGTTGATTTAACCGTCAAACATATTTTGTTTTTAAATTTATAAATACGTCAAACATTTTTTTGAATTCATAATTTCGATCAAAGTTTGCTTAATTTGTTGCACCTATAATCCATTTAAACAACTAATGAATGAATTGTGAGTGGCTCAATCGCTATGTCTGTTGGGATGCAAGCTATTGGTCCTTGGTTCGAATCCTATGTGCGGCAATTTTTATTATTTTTAAAATAAGCTTGAGGGTGAGGGGAGAAGTGGGAGCGGGGTCGACTTATTTAAGAAAAACGATTTGAAATAAGCGCCTTTAGTATAATAGGAGCTTGGCCTCAGCTTGGCCCCAGATTGACCAAATAGTGGCGCTTTTAATGCGAAACTAGCCTCTACGAGGCCTGCTCTAAAGTTAGCATGTCACAAACCGTTGTTTGGAGAAAAAGTAGTAAGTGTTAGAAGACCGCAAAAGATTTCGCCAGCACTTAGTGTTTTTCTCCCAAAAAATAGTTTGTAACGTGATAACTCTAGGGTAGGTTATCACTCGTAGACGCCTAGTTTCGTACTAAAAGCCCACTGTTTGGCCAAGCTCAGGCCAAGCTAGTTTTATTTTAAAATTGGTCAATATTTAAGTTTTTCGTTTGATTGAATTTACTGAAATATCTTATGTGAACAATTTTTTCAAATATTTCGAGAACCGTTACAGATATTTTTACCCGCGAAGAAAAAATTTTCCTTCCGGGTGTCCACTATATTGTATACCTATATAACTAACGTCCAGTATAGCGAACAGCAGTTTCGAATTATTATTACGTATTATTATTATATTATTGTATTATTATTATTATTATTAGCATCTCTATAGTGAAAGACGAAAAATTTTGTTATTCTATATAACGAAAAACTATTTGTTACGTAAATAATGTGTGTTATACGTGAAACCGTCACGAAAAATTAAACTTTTAAGGTAATGTAATCAGTTTAAGTGGGATTTGTAACGCTTATACATACATTAAAGCATTATCCCACTTAAGAATAAATCGTATTAAAATTTACCTCAATCTAAAATCTCATTATGATAATGTTCATAAAAACATACAGCCATGTTCAAAAGTGTTAGCCACCCCCATTTTTTACAAAGAAATCATAGATTTTGATAGAGCATTTGTGGAGTATTTTGAAGAAAAATATCCGGAAACACAGAAATAACATTAGAAGATACCCTGAAAAGGGCTATTCAGGAGGAATGGGATTTTATAAGTGACGACACGAAAATAGGCTTGTAGCGACAATGCCGAAAAGACTCGCTGCTGTAATAAGGGCTAGGGGTGGGCCCACGTAATATTAGTCAGATAAATAAATTTTGATATTCTTAAAATCACATTGTTTCACTGTGTATATAATAACACGTAAACAGGAAAAAATTGATTTTGAAATGGTGCCTAACACTTTTGAACATGGCTGTATGTTGATCTTTAATGCGCATTTCGTTATAACGAACCCGATTTAACGTACGGGCTGAACATTATATATGTAGGTCGATATATTGGGCCTCCACTGTATTTTGCAGTCACTGAGTTTCAGTTCATACAAAATTATTGGGCAAAGTGACTGTATTACCGAAGATAGAGGTAAATCTTTTGCGGTCTTCTAGCACTTACTACTTTTTCTCCAAACAACGGTTTGTGACATGCTAACTTTAGAGCAGGCCTCGTAGAGGCTAGTTTCGCATTAAAAGCGCCACTATTTGGTCAATCTGGGGCCAAGCTGAGGCCAAGCTAGTTTCACCTTAAAATTTCACCATATTTAAGTTTTTCGTATTTTAGTTGTAATTTTTTACACAATCTGTTCTATTCTAACATAGTCGGTTGTCTTTAAACTTTGATCGACGTACATATTGTGTGACACAAGGAGGTAATAGTAAGCCTCGTAGAGACTAGTTAGGCCCTATATTCACCATTAACATGAGTTTTTTACTTTCTTCTACGGAGTATAATAAAGTATTGTATTCATGAAAAATTTCGACCTCTTAATTTTTCCTAAAAAACATTTCCCGATCACTCCTGAGTCGATTGGAGTCATATTTAAAAAATGTCTTTCTGTCTGTCAGTCTGTCTGTCAGTCTGTCTGTCAGTCTGTGTACAAGATTTCTCAAAAACTAATAGAGCTAGCGCCATGAAATTTTATAGGCATGTTGGGTCCTGAAAGGGGACGATCCTATCAACTTTTGGTGGAAATCCGTTAACCGGAAGTATCCAAAATGGCGGTTTTTCAAAAATCGCAATTTCGTTTTTCTCGATTTACTCCCAAACTACGCGTTTTTTAGTGGCCTTAAGTATGACAAAACTTGGAGAAAATAAAATTTCCCACACTTTTGTCTTTAGCTATAACTCGATATCTCCACCTGTTATCGAGATAAACCGTTATTTCCAAAAAAACAGTTTTTTGCGATTATCTCGAAAACTAACGGGTTTTTGCTGACTGAATGTATGAAGTGAATTAATGAGAATGGCATTCTGCACAATTTTGTCTTTTACCGTTATCCGTTATATTTTACCGTTATTGAGATATTTTCATTAATATGTAAAAAATCATATTTTTGCGAATAATTTGCAAACTAACGGTTTTTCGACAAATCAGTTAAAAGAATAATTAAAGATGTTAACATTTTCTACATTTTTGCCATTTACCGTAAATTGATATCTTTTACCGTTCTCAAGTTATCTCAAATTTTGTACATTTTTGATATTTTTGAATAAACCAAGAATTTATTGGGAGGTCGTCTTAGGTTGACAACGCGACAGGGCTCTAGCGTAAATTGCACAGGGTCGTAGATTTTGTAGAAGAAAGTTTTGTGTTGACCACAACTGATTTTTTTAAATAATGTATCAATCGGGTTATTTACTTTAATAAAAAAAAGTATGACTTCAAAAAAATGTATACAATTTTACTGTGCCATACCTTTTTTAATTGTATAAATTATTGTATTTTGAATTCTATAACTCCAACATCCACACATTTTTATACACATTCACACATATTTATACACATTCACACATATTTAGATATTCGCGATTGGCATGATTAGTAAATCTCCATGGGAAAAGCATTTCTATATTTTATTTCAATTTTCAATACCTTTTTAGACATGAGAAAAGTTGAAATTAAAAACAACAAAATTCTAGCTATTGACACAAATAAATTACCTGAGAGGACAACGTATATTTGCCCGTGGGAGAAAACGGGCTCGTACCACACAATCCCCACTTTGTCAAATGTTTGGCCCTGATATTTGTTGATGGTCATGGAAAACGCAGGTCGAATGGGAAAATACAATATAATAATAGCTTTGTCAAAATTTTCCGCTTATAATTAATCATTAAAGTTAAATTTCCAACAACGACAGAGTATTGAAAAACTAAGTTATTTACATAAGTTTTAATGAAAAACTTGATGATTTATTTGAGTAAAATTATGAAATCAAATTTATTATTTTTCACATCGAATGGACCATTCCTTAGATTTTTTAGATACAGTTAAACCTGTATAAGCCGGGCCCTGTATAAGCCGGGCTCTGTATAAGCCGGAAACCTATCTAAGCCGAAAAGTTTTCAAGTCCCGTGATTTTGAAGTGGTTTTCCATGAATCTGGATAAGCCGGAACCTGCTTAACGCGAACCCGGACATAATTTTCTTTGTATAAGCCGGAACCTTTTTTCTATATTAAAATGTTTTTAGAGTTAGTAGACCATTTCTGTGGTCACAAGGAAAAACTGCTTAAGTCGAAAAAGCGTGTTTTGAGTAATTTGGGTTTAAAGTTTTGATTATTTTTTTTTGCAAGCAAAACTGACTTAGGTTATATGGTTTTTGCTCTACCATTCCTCATAGGGTACAGCATCAAAACCAAATTTTGACAGAATATAGAACTGGATAAGGAGAATTCAAATATGCACCAACCTTTAAAACTACATAACTCGACTTAAGCGGTTTTTCCTTGTGACCACAGATTTCTAAAGCATAGAACAAATCGCCCGATCAAAAAATTAGTTACAGTAAAGTGTTTAGCATGACATAAAAATTTGATTTGCCCTAGTCAGTGGGTAAATCGGAATATTTGCTCTCCCCTCCCCCATACAAATAAAAAAGATTTTAGAATTTTTTGAAAAATACTTTGAGCCAAAAAGGTTCTAAAGACCAAAATAAATCTATAGTTTGAATTCTAATTGGAGTTCTATCAAAATTTTAACAGAAAAATCAATGTAAAATGATTTTGTTCGTTTCCAAGCTCCGGAAGGGTTATTCAAACCCACAGCAATAGTTTATGCTAAAAACCATATCCGCAAGTTTTGAAAATGCATAAAATCTTGCCCAAAGTTATTAACTTATTTTATAAATAGACGCTTCAAGTAGATCTTGTTTCAGCAAGGAGAAGGAAGACATAGTTTAGAGGAAAAATTTCTTTCATAAAAACGTCAGACAACAGTTTTATTGGGAGTATTTTTCATCTCTCGTCTCTAATTGAAATCAATTCGAAATCTTCCTACTTTTTATTGTCACATGTATGTCATATTTTTTTATAAACCGGATCATTGTTCAAGAACTGGGACATTTTTAGGCTCAAAAGTAATGCACAAATTCAAAAATTTACACTACGAGGTTTCATCGTATAGTTTTGTATATAGTTACATTATCGTAAAACAAAATAAAAACCCGTGTTTTTTACTCCAAAAAGTGTATATAGTTACATTATCGTAAAACAAAATAAAAACCCGTGTTTTTTACTCCAACCTGTATAAGCCAGAAATCTGTATAAGCCAGAAGCCGGACAAATTTCTTGGTTCTGTGCGAGTCTGGCCAAAACAGGTTTTCCTGTATTGGATCATTTCAGATCATTTGATGTTTAACAAAAAAAAATTAATATATGAATATACTCAAAACTCGATAAAGCTTCACAAAAACCAAATTTACCACAAAGAAAGACCTCTAAAAATCATTTAAACAAACAAATTTTGTCATGGGACTGAAAAATCTGCAATTAGGCCATAGTCCCCGTGTTGCAGTTGGTCTGCCCTTAAAAACTTCGTCCAAATCGGTTGAGTACTTCTCAAATTTTGAACACAAGCCTTAAAACCTATAAGGTTATTATAATATATGAATAACATTTAAACAATAAAATCAAAAATTAAAAAAAAAATAATCCCACAGAAACATTTACTCGGAGCTAATCTTTTCCACGCTACACTAATCAATCACTCAAAAATTCGGTGACGAAAATACGTTTAAAAAACTCTGTTGATTTACCCGTCAAACATAATATTTTTTGAATATATAAATACGTCAAACACTTTTTTGAATTCATGATTTCGATCAAAGTTTGCTTAATTTGTTGCACCTATAATACATTTAAACAACTAATGCCAGAATTGTGAGTGGCTCAATCGCTATGTCTGTTGGGGTGCAAGCTATTGGTCCCTGGTTCGAATCCTATGTGCCGCAATTTTTATTATTTTTAAAATAAGCTTGAGGGTGAGGGGAGAAGTGGGAGCGGGGTCGACTTATTTAAGAAAAACAATTTGAAATAAGCGCCTTTAGTATAATAGGAAAACACGACGACATACTGACCACGTCGATTGGTTAAAAAGTTTTCGAAAAATTCGAGCTACTACAAATAAACTTCCTGATAATTACAAAAAAAAACTTTTTAAAAAAAAGTAAAAAAAACCGACTTAAAAATGCACTAAAAAGGAAAAAATAATTTTTTTGGAAGTTGGTGCCAAAATAGAAACTTAAAGAGGACTTCTATTCACATTTCTTGAGTGTTACAAATAATTTTATTGTAACAAGAATTGTTAAGACAATCAAAAGCTTTTTACAGTTGTCGAGTACTTTTATGTACAATAGACTCGCGGTTAAAATATCACAATGACTATAATTTTTACATCCCGCGTTTCGTTTAATGCATTGCAAATATTCGATGTGATAAAAATAAATTTTTTATAGTGACAAGAATCGATATTCAAAATTTGGGGAATATAAAACCCATTCAATATGTATTTTAATACTTTTAGATTGTACAATAAAAGAGAGCAAATTGTTTGTTTCTATTTTGGCACCAACTTCCAAAAAAATTATTTTTTCCTTTTTAGTGCATTTTTAAGTCGGTTTTTTTTACTTTTTTTTAAAAAGTTTTTTATTTTATAATTTTTAGTGATTTTTGGTATATACATTATATAGATATATTTAATGTTAGGAAATGGGTAGAGCAAGTAAAGCCGCAGCCCGCGTGCGAAAACGGCGTTACGAATCGATAGCCTTCAACCCCCTTAGTGACACTGGAAAGTTTCATTAAGATCGGACCAGCCAATTCGAAGAAACCAGGCGAGGGGTATCGAGGGGAGGGAAAAGTCAGGTTTTGTAGTGGAAAATCAAACCCCTTAGCCTTCTTAGTAATACTGTAAAGCTTCATTAAGATCGGACCACCGAATTGGAAGATACCAGGCGAGGGGTGTCGAAGGGGAATTTTCTCAGAGGGGATACCTATCTAGATCGTATTTTTGTCCCCGAAAATCCCTAACACCCAAGTTTCATGAAAATCGTTAGGCCTGTTTTCGAGATCCATTGTGCAGACAGACAGACTGACAGACAGAAGGACGACAGTCCTCGTATTATATTATAGGATATACCTATTTAATGTTAGGAAATGGGTAGAGCAAAACTTTGATCGGTCCAAACAGCGAATTTTTAGGGATGGCAACAGTAAGTTGTAAACTAAATTTTAGAGGTCGACAGCAAAAATTTTGGGGGTCGTCACCAACATTTTTTAGATCGACAGAAACCTTTCGTTAACCTTACAGACTTCTAAACATTAGAATTGGATTAGGCGACCCTAAAAACCCCCATATGTGTTTGTTTTGAGGGTTGAAGGATTCGCTGCCCCCCAAAATATACGCATAAAAATTTTCAGACCGATCGGACCATCCGATTAGGGGACAGGGGAGGGGTTAAGAAGCGAAAGGGGTAGGGGAAAATAGATAAGGGGAAAACACTAGCCGTCCCCCAAAATGTGAGCATACAAATTTTCAGATCGATCGGACCATCCGATTGGGAGTTGATAGGGGAGGGGTTAAGAAGCGAAAGGGGTAGGGGAAAATAGATAAGGGGAAAACACAAGCCGTCCCCCAAAATGTGAGCATACAAATTTTCAGATCGATCGGACCATCCGATTGGGAGTTGATAGGGGAGGGGTTAAGAAGCGAAAGGGGTAGGGGAAAATAGATAAGGGGAAAACACTAGCCGTCCCCCAAAATGTACGCATACAAACTTTCAGATCGATCGGACCATCCGATTGGGAGTTGACAGGGGAGGGGTTAAGAAGCGAAAGGGGTAGGGGAAAATAGATAAGGGGAAAACACTAGCCGTCCCCCAAAATGTACGCATACAAATTTTCAGATCGATCGGACCATCCGATTGGGAGTTGACAGGGGAGGGGAAGGCCGGGAAACGTCGGAGAGAGGGGAAATTAAAATGGGACCAACTAGGGAGTGAACTCTGTCATCCACCAACGTTTCAACAAAATCCATGCAACGGCACCCAAGTACATACAGATATAAAATAAATAAATAAATAAATAAAGTTGGACCAAAACGAATTGATAACCTCCTCCTTTTTTGGAAGTCGGTTAAAAAGAGATTTCAATGTAATTTTGGGGACATCAAAATTCATTTTTGACCTATGGTTTCTTTGGCATTTTTTTTTAGAATTTAGTATAGAATCTGACAGGTCGATTATCTTCGATGCGTCACTTTTCGTGACTCGAAATTTGCTTATTGTATTTGTTATTTTGTACCAACAACAACAGGCAATTTCGAGTCACGAAAAGTGACGAGTCTAAGATAATCGACCTGTGAATATGCTATACGCTCTGGTCGAAAAAAATCGACCCGCCCTTATATACAGGGGAATCTCGAAAAGATGCACGATCGAAATGATAGAAATCCCAAAAAGATGAACGGCATACTTTTAATATTGGAGTGTTCTAAAACATGAACGAGAAGAATCTTAACGTTCTAAAAGATGAACGCCTCGTGGTACAATCCTTTTCTTTTCTTTTTTCACACAATTAGTTTGGGTATTTCTGGAGTAACTGTATTTCTGGAGTGACGGTATATTCTTGTGGTAGTGCTTGAGTTTGTTTGTCCAGTAAAAAGTGAATTCCGCTACAACAAAGATGCCGCCAGTTAAGGGCCGCGTTAGATTTTTAAACTTAAAATAAAAATGTGATGTTATCAAAGAAATAAAAAAAGGGTTCTTCATACAAAACAGTTGCCAGCAAATGCAATTGCGGCTGTCAACATTTGCTTAAAATTTGCGGAACAATGCGACTCCAATTTTGTCACTATTATAAATCTCCGAAAATTAAGAGAAAAAGCAGTATTGAAACAGCTTTCTGCTCGACGACAAACCAAAATCAGTGGTTTTTTCAGAAAATATAATTTCTAAAGAAATATATTATGTACATTACAACTGAATTTTGAAATGCACGCTGGTTCTTACATAACGCTTTTGTTGTTTTTAATTTTTTGCTGCCTTTGATTTCTTTTAGAATGACGTTTATGTAACATACATATGTCCTCTTTCAGTCAAAACTCCTTCCAAAAAGATGAACGATCTCGAAAAGATGACACGGCCGTGTTTTTTAGTGTTCATCTTTTCGAGATTCCCCTGTATATAGAAAAGTTAAAAACATTAAAATCAAGATAAATCATATATTAAAAAGTTAAAAATATTATTTACTATTAAACCGACTTTAATTGATAGATATTTGTTACTCTACATTTGATTTTTGTAAATATAAAATAGTAACTTCATAGTTAGTGTTATATTTTACTGATTTAACTAAAACTAAAAATGCAACCAAGTTTAATATTAGAACTAGTATATGTTTATTTTACAAGCTTTTAGAATTATCCATCTAATGGAGGACCCAAATAAACCATTGAGACTTCTGTATTACCATATACTGCTGATACTGTTGGATACAACTTTTTATCTGGTAAACCTATTTAAAATGATATTTTAGTCAAATATCTTATTTTTGTTAATTATTTACCTCTAAATGCCACACCTAAAAATTCATAATTTTTCTCGAACGATAAAGTGTTATCCTCACAATCTAAGATGATTCTAATTCTTTCCCCAACCTATGGGAAAAAATATTCAGACAACTTTGTTGGTAATTTAAGTATACTTCCGGCCAATATTGTACCACTTCCAACTTTATTTTTTTTTTCTATTTATAACAGGTATTATCCTTCGTAGAGTTGAATCACTCTTTACATTTTACACAGCAGTACAATCTATGTATATAAAAGCCAAATACCACTTACTCACTCATCACAGTATCTCCAGAACCGCTAAATCGATTGCGATAAAATTTTGCACACAGATTAGTCTTCCCTCATAGAGGCTCGCTAAGAAACGGTTTTACAAAATTCAAAACGGAAGGTCCTGTAAGGATAACTCAAATATACATATTTTTTCTCATTTTTCCTCCTAAAACTGGCATTAGGGGATTTTCTAGGTCACTAATCACTAGGGCTGCCAAATATATGCACTAAAAAGCAAGTGTCTGTCTCGTTAAGAAATTTTAGTGAAAAGGAAATTAAGGAAATAAATTTTTATTTAAAACATAACAAAAGCTATAATTGCCAATCTGGCAATTGATGAAAATCCGTATGGTGATTTAAGTGAACGGCAAATAGTTGTATCAAAATTCCACTGTGAAGTAAAACTTTCCAATAAGATTTTTTAAAATTTATTATAATCGGATTTTGATGTACGGGAGTTTTATGTAGAATCATATCCTCAATAACTTTTGTTCTTGCACTTTTTTGATAAGATGCACCGTTTTTGAGATATTCGGTTTCACCATACGGGTATAATAATTTTATTTATAATTGGTTTATGATAAGAGAAGTATGAAATAAATATCATACATACAGTGTTCGAAACGTTCCCATTTCTAGTCTTTCGTTCAAATTAGTTATATATATAATGATGAAGGTATTACATAAATTTACTACTATTTCATCGATTCTACTACTATTTTTCGGCCAATTTACTACGATTTCGAAAATCAAAAGTCACAACCCTGAACAGAACTTTAATGCTGGGAACGAAATATCGCTCTCTTACTAATGAAATACATACTTATATATGTATGTGCATGATAACCAACAGCCATCGCTCAAGGCTTTCATTCATTTTTATGCGAGGCCCACAAACCGCTTTGAACAAGAAGCAAAAACTTAAATAGAAATCATTTTCGTTCCCCAGAACGAGTGTCGGAAACCACAGCAAACGCTCTTGCCGTTAAGAGCGAAACTTTTAAGAGCGAAAAGAACGAAATAACATGAGAATACATCAGATTCAATACACACAAAGGAGCATAAAAAGAGTATAAATGTGAAATCGGTACTACAAGCAGCAAACACAGCATAACAGCGGCAATGAAAATTTAGATTTTGATTTTTAATAAAATAATTGAATATATTGTTGTGCATTTACTATTGCAAATGCGAATGGTTTTCGACTGTGATTCCAATGAATGGACATTTGTGCACAACGGAGATTTTCTAAAATAATTCGCATAGCCGAATCAGATGGTGAATATATAAACTTCTTGTAAGTTCCTAATAAACAATTTCTGTAATAGAGAGCAGGAGGAGTTGACACAACTCTATCTGACAAGTGCTTCGTCACTCCCGTGAGCCCGAAACATGAACCTTCACGGTGATAACACAGTGCCACAGTTGTACTGGACCTAATTCAGGTTTAACAGAAAAAACTTTCACGACTGATAAAAGGCAAAAAACTCAAAACAAAACATAATTGAACATAGTTTAACATAACAAAATACCCTAAACAATACTTTAATGTAGGCCGTATATTATAACACAGTTTCAGATATTCGTAAAAAACGGCTTCGTTCCTATGGGGGGTACCCCATTTTTGCCCATGAACGAATATAGCCTTGCATTTTACGAAAAACGGATCTGCGCAAAATTTCAAGTCTGTAGCTCAATCCGTACGCCCGCAATCCGCGCTACAGATGGACGGACAGACGGACAGACTGAAAGACACACTGACAGACTGGCAGACAGACTGACAGACTGACAGACTGACAGACTGACAGACTGACAGACTGACAGACTGACAGACTGACAGACTGACAGACTGACAGACTGACAGACTGACAGACTGACAGACTGACAGACTGACAGACTGACAGACTGACAGACTGACAGACTGACAGACTGACAGACTGACAGACTGACAGACTGACAGACTGACAGACTGACAGACTGACAGACTGACAGACTGACAGACTGACAGACTGACAGACTGACAGACTGACAGACTGACAGACTGACAGACTGACAGACTGACAGACTGACAGACTGACAGACTGACAGACTGACAGACTGACAGACTGACAGACTGACAGACTGACAGACTGACAGACTGACAGACTGACAGACTGACAGACTGACAGACTGACAGACTGACAGACTGACAGACTGACAGACTGACAGACTGACAGACTGACAGACTGACAGACTGACAGACTGACAGACTGACAGACTGACAGACTGACAGACTGACAGACTGACAGACTGACAGACTGACAGACTGACAGACTGACAGACTGACAGACTGACAGACTGACAGACTGACAGACTGACAGACTGACAGACTGACAGACTGACAGACTGACAGACTGACAGACTGACAGACTGACAGACTGACAGACTGACAGACTGACAGACTGACAGACTGACAGACTGACAGACTGACAGACTGACAGACTGACAGACTGACAGACTGACAGACTGACAGACTGACAGACTGACAGACTGACAGACTGACAGACTGACAGACTGACAGACTGACAGACTGACAGACTGACAGACTGACAGACTGACAGACTGACAGACTGACAGACTGACAGACTGACAGACTGACAGACTGACAGACTGACAGACTGACAGACTGACAGACTGACAGACTGACAGACTGACAGACTGACAGACTGACAGACTGACAGACTGACAGACTGACAGACTGACAGACTGACAGACTGACAGACTGACAGACTGACAGACTGACAGACTGACAGACTGACAGACTGACAGACTGACAGACTGACAGACTGACAGACTGACAGACGACAGACTGACAGACTGACAGACTGACAGACTGACAGACTGACAGACTGACAGACTGACAGACTGACAGACTGACAGACTGACAGACTGACAGACTGACAGACTGACAGACTGACAGACTGACAGACTGACAGACTGACAGACTGACAGACTGACAGACTGACAGACTGACAGACTGACAGACTGACAGACTGACAGACTGACAGACTGACAGACTGACAGACTGACAGACTGACAGACTGACAGACTGACAGACTGACAGACTGACAGACTGACAGACTGACAGACTGACAGACTGACAGACTGACAGACTGACAGACTGACAGACTGACAGACTGACAGACTGACAGACTGACAGACTGACAGACTGACAGACTGACAGACTGACAGACTGACAGACTGACAGACTGACAGACTGACAGACTGACAGACTGACAGACTGACAGACTGACAGACTGACAGACTGACAGACTGACAGACTGACAGACTGACAGACTGACAGACTGACAGACTGACAGACTGACAGACTGACAGACTGACAGACTGACAGACTGACAGACTGACAGACTGACAGACTGACAGACTGACAGACTGACAGACTGACAGACTGACAGACTGACAGACTGACAGACTGACAGACTGACAGACTGACAGACTGACAGACTGACAGACTGACAGACTGACAGACTGACAGACTGACAGACTGACAGACTGACAGACTGACAGACTGACAGACTGACAGACTGACAGACTGACAGACTGACAGACTGACAGACTGACAGACTGACAGACTGACAGACTGACAGACTGACAGACTGACAGACTGACAGACTGACAGACTGACAGACTGACAGACTGACAGACTGACAGACTGACAGACTGACAGACTGACAGACTGACAGACTGACAGACTGACAGACTGACAGACTGACAGACTGACAGACTGACAGACTGACAGACTGACAGACTGACAGACTGACAGACTGACAGACTGACAGACTGACAGACTGACAGACTGACAGACTGACAGACTGACAGACTGACAGACTGACAGACTGACAGACTGACAGACTGACAGACTGACAGACTGACAGACTGACAGACTGACAGACTGACAGACTGACAGACTGACAGACTGACAGACTGACAGACTGACAGACTGACATGACTGACAGACTGACAGACTGACAGACTGACAGACTGACAGACTGACAGACTGACAGACTGACAGACTGACAGACTGACAGACTGACAGACTGACAGACTGACAGACTGACAGACTGACAGACTGACAGACTGACAGACTGACAGACTGACAGACTGACAGACTGACAGACTGACAGACTGACAGACTGACAGACTGACAGACTGACAGACTGACAGACTGACAGACTGACAGACTGACAGACTGACAGACTGACAGACTGACAGACTGACAGACTGACAGACTGACAGACTGACAGACTGACAGACTGACAGACTGACAGACTGACAGACTGACAGACTGACAGACTGACAGACTGACAGACTGACAGACTGACAGACTGACAGACTGACAGACTGACAGACTGACAGACTGACAGACTGACAGACTGACAGACTGACAGACTGACAGACTGACAGACTGACAGACTGACAGACTGACAGACTGACAGACTGACAGACTGACAGACTGACAGACTGACAGACTGACAGACTGACAGACTGACAGACTGACAGACTGACAGACTGACAGACTGACAGACTGACAGACTGACAGACTGACAGACTGACAGACTGACAGACTGACAGACTGACAGACTGACAGACTGACAGACTGACAGACTGACAGACTGACAGACTGACAGACTGACAGACTGACAGACTGACAGACTGACAGACTGACAGACTGACAGACTGACAGACTGACAGACTGACAGACTGACAGACTGACAGACTGACAGACTGACAGACTGACAGACTGACAGACTGACAGACTGACAGACTGACAGACTGACAGACTGACAGACTGACAGACTGACAGACTGACAGACTGACAGACTGACAGACTGACAGACTGACAGACTGACAGACTGACAGACTGACAGACTGACAGACTGACAGACTGACAGACTGACAGACTGACAGACTGACAGACTGACAGACTGACAGACTGACAGACTGACAGACTGACAGACTGACAGACTGACAGACTGACAGACTGACAGACTGACAGACTGACAGACTGACAGACTGACAGACTGACAGACTGACAGACTGACAGACTGACAGACTGACAGACTGACAGACTGACAGACTGACAGACTGACAGACTGACAGACTGACAGACTGACAGACTGACAGACTGACAGACTGACAGACTGACAGACTGACAGACTGACAGACTGACAGACTGACAGACTGACAGACTGACAGACTGACAGACTGACAGACTGACAGACTGACAGACTGACAGACTGACAGACTGACAGACTGACAGACTGACAGACTGACAGACTGACAGACTGACAGACTGACAGACTGACAGACTGACAGACTGACAGACTGACAGACTGACAGACTGACAGACTGACAGACTGACAGACTGACAGACTGACAGACTGACAGACTGACAGACTGACAGACTGACAGACTGACAGACTGACAGACTGACAGACTGACAGACTGACAGACTGACAGACTGACAGACTGACAGACTGACAGACTGACAGACTGACAGACTGACAGACTGACAGACTGACAGACTGACAGACTGACAGACTGACAGACTGACAGACTGACAGACTGACAGACTGACAGACTGACAGACTGACAGACTGACAGACTGACAGACTGACAGACTGACAGACTGACAGACTGACAGACTGACAGACTGACAGACTGACAGACTGACAGACTGACAGACTGACAGACTGACAGACTGACAGACTGACAGACTGACAGACTGACAGACTGACAGACTGACAGACTGACAGACTGACAGACTGACAGACTGACAGACTGACAGACTGACAGACTGACAGACTGACAGACTGACAGACTGACAGACTGACAGACTGACAGACTGACAGACTGACAGACTGACAGACTGACAGACTGACAGACTGACAGACTGACAGACTGACAGACTGACAGACTGACAGACTGACAGACTGACAGACTGACAGACTGACAGACTGACAGACTGACAGACTGACAGACTGACAGACTGACAGACTGACAGACTGACAGACTGACAGACTGACAGACTGACAGACTGACAGACTGACAGACTGACAGACTGACAGACTGACAGACTGACAGACTGACAGACTGACAGACTGACAGACTGACAGACTGACAGACTGACAGACTGACAGACTGACAGACTGACAGACTGACAGACTGACAGACTGACAGACTGACAGACTGACAGACTGACAGACTGACAGACTGACAGACTGACAGACTGACAGACTGACAGACTGACAGACTGACAGACTGACAGACTGACAGACTGACAGACTGACAGACTGACAGACTGACAGACTGACAGACTGACAGACTGACAGACTGACAGACTGACAGACTGACAGACTGACAGACTGACAGACTGACAGACTGACAGACTGACAGACTGACAGACTGACAGACTGACAGACTGACAGACTGACAGACTGACAGACTGACAGACTGACAGACTGACAGACTGACAGACTGACAGACTGACAGACTGACAGACTGACAGACTGACAGACTGACAGACTGACAGACTGACAGACTGACAGACTGACAGACTGACAGACTGACAGACTGACAGACTGACAGACTGACAGACTGACAGACTGACAGACTGACAGACTGACAGACTGACAGACTGACAGACTGACAGACTGACAGACTGACAGACTGACAGACTGACAGACTGACAGACTGACAGACTGACAGACTGACAGACTGACAGACTGACAGACTGACAGACTGACAGACTGACAGACTGACAGACTGACAGACTGACAGACTGACAGACTGACAGACTGACAGACTGACAGACTGACAGACTGACAGACTGACAGACTGACAGACTGACAGACTGACAGACTGACAGACTGACAGACTGACAGACTGACAGACTGACAGACTGACAGACTGACAGACTGACAGACTGACAGACTGACAGACTGACAGACTGACAGACTGACAGACTGACAGACTGACAGACTGACAGACTGACAGACTGACAGACTGACAGACTGACAGACTGACAGACTGACAGACTGACAGACTGACAGACTGACAGACTGACAGACTGACAGACTGACAGACTGACAGACTGACAGACTGACAGACTGACAGACTGACAGACTGACAGACTGACAGACTGACAGACTGACAGACTGACAGACTGACAGACTGACAGACTGACAGACTGACAGACTGACAGACTGACAGACTGACAGACTGACAGACTGACAGACTGACAGACTGACAGACTGACAGACTGACAGACTGACAGACTGACAGACTGACAGACTGACAGACTGACAGACTGACAGACTGACAGACTGACAGACTGACAGACTGACAGACTGACAGACTGACAGACTGACAGACTGACAGACTGACAGACTGACAGACTGACAGACTGACAGACTGACAGACTGACAGACTGACAGACTGACAGACTGACAGACTGACAGACTGACAGACTGACAGACTGACAGACTGACAGACTGACAGACTGACAGACTGACAGACTGACAGACTGACAGACTGACAGACTGACAGACTGACAGACTGACAGACTGACAGACTGACAGACTGACAGACTGACAGACTGACAGACTGACAGACTGACAGACTGACAGACTGACAGACTGACAGACTGACAGACTGACAGACTGACAGACTGACAGACTGACAGACTGACAGACTGACAGACTGACAGACTGACAGACTGACAGACTGACAGACTGACAGACTGACAGACTGACAGACTGACAGACTGACAGACTGACAGACTGACAGACTGACAGACTGACAGACTGACAGACTGACAGACTGACAGACTGACAGACTGACAGACTGACAGACTGACAGACTGACAGACTGACAGACTGACAGACTGACAGACTGACAGACTGACAGACTGACAGACTGACAGACTGACAGACTGACAGACTGACAGACTGACAGACTGACAGACTGACAGACTGACAGACTGACAGACTGACAGACTGACAGACTGACAGACTGACAGACTGACAGACTGACAGACTGACAGACTGACAGACTGACAGACTGACAGACTGACAGACTGACAGACTGACAGACTGACAGACTGACAGACTGACAGACTGACAGACTGACAGACTGACAGACTGACAGACTGACAGACTGACAGACTGACAGACTGACAGACTGACAGACTGACAGACTGACAGACTGACAGACTGACAGACTGACAGACTGACAGACTGACAGACTGACAGACTGACAGACTGACAGACTGACAGACTGACAGACTGACAGACTGACAGACTGACAGACTGACAGACTGACAGACTGACAGACTGACAGACTGACAGACTGACAGACTGACAGACTGACAGACTGACAGACTGACAGACTGACAGACTGACAGACTGACAGACTGACAGACTGACAGACTGACAGACTGACAGACTGACAGACTGACAGACTGACAGACTGACAGACTGACAGACTGACAGACTGACAGACTGACAGACTGACAGACTGACAGACTGACAGACTGACAGACTGACAGACTGACAGACTGACAGACTGACAGACTGACAGACTGACAGACTGACAGACTGACAGACTGACAGACTGACAGACTGACAGACTGACAGACTGACAGACTGACAGACTGACAGACTGACAGACTGACAGACTGACAGACTGACAGACTGACAGACTGACAGACTGACAGACTGACAGACTGACAGACTGACAGACTGACAGACTGACAGACTGACAGACTGACAGACTGACAGACTGACAGACTGACAGACTGACAGACTGACAGACTGACAGACTGACAGACTGACAGACTGACAGACTGACAGACTGACAGACTGACAGACTGACAGACTGACAGACTGACAGACTGACAGACTGACAGACTGACAGACTGACAGACTGACAGACTGACAGACTGACAGACTGACAGACTGACAGACTGACAGACTGACAGACTGACAGACTGACAGACTGACAGACTGACAGACTGACAGACTGACAGACTGACAGACTGACAGACTGACAGACTGACAGACTGACAGACTGACAGACTGACAGACTGACAGACTGACAGACTGACAGACTGACAGACTGACAGACTGACAGACTGACAGACTGACAGACTGACAGACTGACAGACTGACAGACTGACAGACTGACAGACTGACAGACTGACAGACTGACAGACTGACAGACTGACAGACTGACAGACTGACAGACTGACAGACTGACAGACTGACAGACTGACAGACTGACAGACTGACAGACTGACAGACTGACAGACTGACAGACTGACAGACTGACAGACTGACAGACTGACAGACTGACAGACTGACAGACTGACAGACTGACAGACTGACAGACTGACAGACTGACAGACTGACAGACTGACAGACTGACAGACTGACAGACTGACAGACTGACAGACTGACAGACTGACAGACTGACAGACTGACAGACTGACAGACTGACAGACTGACAGACTGACAGACTGACAGACTGACAGACTGACAGACTGACAGACTGACAGACTGACAGACTGACAGACTGACAGACTGACAGACTGACAGACTGACAGACTGACAGACTGACAGACTGACAGACTGACAGACTGACAGACTGACAGACTGACAGACTGACAGACTGACAGACTGACAGACTGACAGACTGACAGACTGACAGACTGACAGACTGACAGACTGACAGACTGACAGACTGACAGA
Source organism: Chrysopilus asiliformis (assembly GCA_964034945.1). Taxonomy (NCBI): domain Eukaryota; kingdom Metazoa; phylum Arthropoda; class Insecta; order Diptera; family Rhagionidae; genus Chrysopilus; species Chrysopilus asiliformis. Next base: position 44,829,815 of record OZ035962.1, read on the forward strand.
CTGACAGACTGACAGACTGACAGACTGACAGACTGACAGACTGACAGACTGACAGACTGACAGACTGACAGACTGACAGACTGACAGACTGACAGACTGACAGACTGACAGACTGACAGACTGACAGACTGACAGACTGACAGACTGACAGACTGACAGACTGACAGACTGACAGACTGACAGACTGACAGACTGACAGACTGACAGACTGACAGACTGACAGACTGACAGACTGACAGACTGACAGACTGACAGACTGACAGACTGACAGACTGACAGACTGACAGACTGACAGACTGACAGACTGACAGACTGACAGACTGACAGACTGACAGACTGACAGACTGACAGACTGACAGACTGACAGACTGACAGACTGACAGACTGACAGACTGACAGACTGACAGACTGACAGACTGACAGACTGACAGACTGACAGACTGACAGACTGACAGACTGACAGACTGACAGACTGACAGACTGACAGACTGACAGACTGACAGACTGACAGACTGACAGACTGACAGACTGACAGACTGACAGACTGACAGACTGACAGACTGACAGACTGACAGACTGACAGACTGACAGACTGACAGACTGACAGACTGACAGACTGACAGACTGACAGACTGACAGACTGACAGACTGACAGACTGACAGACTGACAGACTGACAGACTGACAGACTGACAGACTGACAGACTGACAGACTGACAGACTGACAGACTGACAGACTGACAGACTGACAGACTGACAGACTGACAGACTGACAGACTGACAGACTGACAGACTGACAGACTGACAGACTGACAGACTGACAGACTGACAGACTGACAGACTGACAGACTGACAGACTGACAGACTGACAGACTGACAGACTGACAGACTGACAGACTGACAGACTGACAGACTGACAGACTGACAGACTGACAGACTGACAGACTGACAGACTGACAGACTGACAGACTGACAGACTGACAGACTGACAGACTGACAGACTGACAGACTGACAGACTGACAGACTGACAGACTGACAGACTGACAGACTGACAGACTGACAGACTGACAGACTGACAGACTGACAGACTGACAGACTGACAGACTGACAGACTGACAGACTGACAGACTGACAGACTGACAGACTGACAGACTGACAGACTGACAGACTGACAGACTGACAGACTGACAGACTGACAGACTGACAGACTGACAGACTGACAGACTGACAGACTGACAGACTGACAGACTGACAGACTGACAGACTGACAGACTGACAGACTGACAGACTGACAGACTGACAGACTGACAGACTGACAGACTGACAGACTGACAGACTGACAGACTGACAGACTGACAGACTGACAGACTGACAGACTGACAGACTGACAGACTGACAGACTGACAGACTGACAGACTGACAGACTGACAGACTGACAGACTGACAGACTGACAGACTGACAGACTGACAGACTGACAGACTGACAGACTGACAGACTGACAGACTGACAGACTGACAGACTGACAGACTGACAGACTGACAGACTGACAGACTGACAGACTGACAGACTGACAGACTGACAGACTGACAGACTGACAGACTGACAGACTGACAGACTGACAGACTGACAGACTGACAGACTGACAGACTGACAGACTGACAGACTGACAGACTGACAGACTGACAGACTGACAGACTGACAGACTGACAGACTGACAGACTGACAGACTGACAGACTGACAGACTGACAGACTGACAGACTGACAGACTGACAGACTGACAGACTGACAGACTGACAGACTGACAGACTGACAGACTGACAGACTGACAGACTGACAGACTGACAGACTGACAGACTGACAGACTGACAGACTGACAGACTGACAGACTGACAGACTGACAGACTGACAGACTGACAGACTGACAGACTGACAGACTGACAGACTGACAGACTGACAGACTGACAGACTGACAGACTGACAGACTGACAGACTGACAGACTGACAGACTGACAGACTGACAGACTGACAGACTGACAGACTGACAGACTGACAGACTGACAGACTGACAGACTGACAGACTGACAGACTGACAGACTGACAGACTGACAGACTGACAGACTGACAGACTGACAGACTGACAGACTGACAGACTGACAGACTGACAGACTGACAGACTGACAGACTGACAGACTGACAGACTGACAGACTGACAGACTGACAGACTGACAGACTGACAGACTGACAGACTGACAGACTGACAGACTGACAGACTGACAGACTGACAGACTGACAGACTGACAGACTGACAGACTGACAGACTGACAGACTGACAGACTGACAGACTGACAGACTGACAGACTGACAGACTGACAGACTGACAGACTGACAGACTGACAGACTGACAGACTGACAGACTGACAGACTGACAGACTGACAGACTGACAGACTGACAGACTGACAGACTGACAGACTGACAGACTGACAGACTGACAGACTGACAGACTGACAGACTGACAGACTGACAGACTGACAGACTGACAGACTGACAGACTGACAGACTGACAGACTGACAGACTGACAGACTGACAGACTGACAGACTGACAGACTGACAGACTGACAGACTGACAGACTGACAGACTGACAGACTGACAGACTGACAGACTGACAGACTGACAGACTGACAGACTGACAGACTGACAGACTGACAGACTGACAGACTGACAGACTGACAGACTGACAGACTGACAGACTGACAGACTGACAGACTGACAGACTGACAGACTGACAGACTGACAGACTGACAGACTGACAGACTGACAGACTGACAGACTGACAGACTGACAGACTGACAGACTGACAGACTGACAGACTGACAGACTGACAGACTGACAGACTGACAGACTGACAGACTGACAGACTGACAGACTGACAGACTGACAGACTGACAGACTGACAGACTGACAGACTGACAGACTGACAGACTGACAGACTGACAGACTGACAGACTGACAGACTGACAGACTGACAGACTGACAGACTGACAGACTGACAGACTGACAGACTGACAGACTGACAGACTGACAGACTGACAGACTGACAGACTGACAGACTGACAGACTGACAGACTGACAGACTGACAGACTGACAGACTGACAGACTGACAGACTGACAGACTGACAGACTGACAGACTGACAGACTGACAGACTGACAGACTGACAGACTGACAGACTGACAGACTGACAGACTGACAGACTGACAGACTGACAGACTGACAGACTGACAGACTGACAGACTGACAGACTGACAGACTGACAGACTGACAGACTGACAGACTGACAGACTGACAGACTGACAGACTGACAGACTGACAGACTGACAGACTGACAGACTGACAGACTGACAGACTGACAGACTGACAGACTGACAGACTGACAGACTGACAGACTGACAGACTGACAGACTGACAGACTGACAGACTGACAGACTGACAGACTGACAGACTGACAGACTGACAGACTGACAGACTGACAGACTGACAGACTGACAGACTGACAGACTGACAGACTGACAGACTGACAGACTGACAGACTGACAGACTGACAGACTGACAGACTGACAGACTGACAGACTGACAGACTGACAGACTGACAGACTGACAGACTGACAGACTGACAGACTGACAGACTGACAGACTGACAGACTGACAGACTGACAGACTGACAGACTGACAGACTGACAGACTGACAGACTGACAGACTGACAGACTGACAGACTGACAGACTGACAGACTGACAGACTGACAGACTGACAGACTGACAGACTGACAGACTGACAGACTGACAGACTGACAGACTGACAGACTGACAGACTGACAGACTGACAGACTGACAGACTGACAGACTGACAGACTGACAGACTGACAGACTGACAGACTGACAGACTGACAGACTGACAGACTGACAGACTGACAGACTGACAGACTGACAGACTGACAGACTGACAGACTGACAGACTGACAGACTGACAGACTGACAGACTGACAGACTGACAGACTGACAGACTGACAGACTGACAGACTGACAGACTGACAGACTGACAGACTGACAGACTGACAGACTGACAGACTGACAGACTGACAGACTGACAGACTGACAGACTGACAGACTGACAGACTGACAGACTGACAGACTGACAGACTGACAGACTGACAGACTGACAGACTGACAGACTGACAGACTGACAGACTGACAGACTGACAGACTGACAGACTGACAGACTGACAGACTGACAGACTGACAGACTGACAGACTGACAGACTGACAGACTGACAGACTGACAGACTGACAGACTGACAGACTGACAGACTGACAGACTGACAGACTGACAGACTGACAGACTGACAGACTGACAGACTGACAGACTGACAGACTGACAGACTGACAGACTGACAGACTGACAGACTGACAGACTGACAGACTGACAGACTGACAGACTGACAGACTGACAGACTGACAGACTGACAGACTGACAGACTGACAGACTGACAGACTGACAGACTGACAGACTGACAGACTGACAGACTGACAGACTGACAGACTGACAGACTGACAGACTGACAGACTGACAGACTGACAGACTGACAGACTGACAGACTGACAGACTGACAGACTGACAGACTGACAGACTGACAGACTGACAGACTGACAGACTGACAGACTGACAGACTGACAGACTGACAGACTGACAGACTGACAGACTGACAGACTGACAGACTGACAGACTGACAGACTGACAGACTGACAGACTGACAGACTGACAGACTGACAGACTGACAGACTGACAGACTGACAGACTGACAGACTGACAGACTGACAGACTGACAGACTGACAGACTGACAGACTGACAGACTGACAGACTGACAGACTGACAGACTGACAGACTGACAGACTGACAGACTGACAGACTGACAGACTGACAGACTGACAGACTGACAGACTGACAGACTGACAGACTGACAGACTGACAGACTGACAGACTGACAGACTGACAGACTGACAGACTGACAGACTGACAGACTGACAGACTGACAGACTGACAGACTGACAGACTGACAGACTGACAGACTGACAGACTGACAGACTGACAGACTGACAGACTGACAGACTGACAGACTGACAGACTGACAGACTGACAGACTGACAGACTGACAGACTGACAGACTGACAGACTGACAGACTGACAGACTGACAGACTGACAGACTGACAGACTGACAGACTGACAGACTGACAGACTGACAGACTGACAGACTGACAGACTGACAGACTGACAGACTGACAGACTGACAGACTGACAGACTGACAGACTGACAGACTGACAGACTGACAGACTGACAGACTGACAGACTGACAGACTGACAGACTGACAGACTGACAGACTGACAGACTGACAGACTGACAGACTGACAGACTGACAGACTGACAGACTGACAGACTGACAGACTGACAGACTGACAGACTGACAGACTGACAGACTGACAGACTGACAGACTGACAGACTGACAGACTGACAGACTGACAGACTGACAGACTGACAGACTGACAGACTGACAGACTGACAGACTGACAGACTGACAGACTGACAGACTGACAGACTGACAGACTGACAGACTGACAGACTGACAGACTGACAGACTGACAGACTGACAGACTGACAGACTGACAGACTGACAGACTGACAGACTGACAGACTGACAGACTGACAGACTGACAGACTGACAGACTGACAGACTGACAGACTGACAGACTGACAGACTGACAGACTGACAGACTGACAGACTGACAGACTGACAGACTGACAGACTGACAGACTGACAGACTGACAGACTGACAGACTGACAGACTGACAGACTGACAGACTGACAGACTGACAGACTGACAGACTGACAGACTGACAGACTGACAGACTGACAGACTGACAGACTGACAGACTGACAGACTGACAGACTGACAGACTGACAGACTGACAGACTGACAGACTGACAGACTGACAGACTGACAGACTGACAGACTGACAGACTGACAGACTGACAGACTGACAGACTGACAGACTGACAGACTGACAGACTGACAGACTGACAGACTGACAGACTGACAGACTGACAGACTGACAGACTGACAGACTGACAGACTGACAGACTGACAGACTGACAGACTGACAGACTGACAGACTGACAGACTGACAGACTGACAGACTGACAGACTGACAGACTGACAGACTGACAGACTGACAGACTGACAGACTGACAGACTGACAGACTGACAGACTGACAGACTGACAGACTGACAGACTGACAGACTGACAGACTGACAGACTGACAGACTGACAGACTGACAGACTGACAGACTGACAGACTGACAGACTGACAGACTGACAGACTGACAGACTGACAGACTGACAGACTGACAGACTGACAGACTGACAGAGTGACAGAGTGACAGAGTGGCAGACTGACAGACTGACAGACTGACAGACTGACAGACTGACAGACTGACAGACTGACAGACTGACAGACTGACAGACTGACAGACTGACAGACAGAAAGAAATTTTTTTAATATGACTCCAATCGACTCAGGAGTGATCGGGAAATGTTTTTTAGGCAAAATTAAGAGGTCGAAATTTTTCATGAATACAATACTTTATTATACTCCGTAGAAGAAAGTAATGACGTTTTCGACTGGCAGATTCAGGGCAGATTCAGAGCACGCTCTACCCCAGTTTAGAGCAAGGTATTTCGAGCAGATCTCGAGTAGATTTCGAGCACCTCTGCTTGGGAGTCGAGCATTTCTCAAAGAACAAGAAGAAGCATAAAACAAATTAAAATTAATTTTGATATATTCCCCTTAAGTTGACACTGCCCTAATATATTTCTGACCAAATGAAATTCTTCTTCACTAGATGAAGAAGAATCCAAGAAATCAAAATCATAAATATCTTCCATTTACGATTCCACACGATTTTGTTAGCCTTAACCTCAAAAGAGCAACTCAAATCTGACTACATTAGGCAGATCACAAAATTGCTCGAAAAATGCTCTTTTAGTGCTCGCATATGGAGTACTTGCGTCACTCGAACACGTAACTCTTTTTCGAGCGATCAAAAAATCTCAGTCGAACACAAGATCTCAGAGTGAGCAAATTTAGAGCAACTTCAGAGCAAAAAGAGCATGCCAGTCGAAAACGCCATTAAAATCATGAAGTGAAGTGCGCAAAAACGATAAGATTATATGCGCTTTTTAAATGCAAAAGTCCATAAGCGGTCAAAAGACCGCTTATGGTATGTTTAGTGTTAATTCTTAATGTTGAAAAAAGCGATTTTTATGAAATTAATTTTCTTAGTCATACCATTTCTTCTAAAGGTATTATACCAAATTCTGTTCGTGTTAAGGTCATTTCGGATTTTAAGCTTCCTCATACGGTTAAGGAACTTAGACGGCTTTTGGGAATGATAAATTTCTATAGAAAATTCATCCTTAATGCTGCTGAAGACCAATTACATTTGAATAAATTTCTTGAAGGTATTAAGAAAAACGACCGGAGAAAAATTAATTGGACTAATGATGCTATTCGTTCTTTTGAATTGTGTAAAAACAGAGTTTGCACTGCTACTTTCTTAGTTCATCCTTCAGCATCTTCTAAATTATCTTTAATGGTTGATGCAACTCAAGTCTATAGGGACAGTTATTCAACAACTGTTTGATAATATTTGGTGTCCTTCAAGTTTCTTTTCCATTAAATTCAATTCAGCACAATAGCGTTATAGTACTTATGATAGAGAACTGCTAGCAGCGTACTCTTCCATTAAGCCGACCATACATTATGAGACTTGTTCTAAAACCATGTTGTACAACTTGTTTTGGCGGAGGCAAAATCAATAGGGTTTTGATTTTTGTCGAACCTAAAATTTGGTACTACAACCGGCCCATGCACGATCCAACATTGCCTACAACAGAACCAAGTTGTACTACAAGCCTCATAATGTGTGGCCGGCTTTAGAAATCAACCAAATTCTCGCTGTCATCAAGCTAATGAACAATTCATGTATGCACTGTGGATGGGAAATATGTATGCGCATATCGCTACTCAATGTATGTCATGGATGAATGCCGTGGATGGGGTCATTAAAACATACTTAAAACATACTAAAGCCATTTACTGAAATTTGATACATCATACAGTTTGTTGAAAAAATCGCCACAAATTGACGCAAAATAAAACCTTTAAGTGCCATTTGCACTAACGTTACTTACAACTTATTAATACAATAATTTATTTAATTTAGTACTGTCAGATTGGCAAACCAGTCCATTTGAATATTTATTTAATCCTGCGTTCGGGTACATCGGGAAAGTGAGTCACACCATCTCTCTCTCGGCCCCTGGAAAGATAAACAAAGAATAAGACGCTTTTTGCGCTCAGTGAGTGATCTACACTACCACTCCCTCACAGAATACACACACGCACAGAGCAAGAGACGACATACATCTCGGGCCGACACACATCCTTGTTTATAGGAAGACAAGCGACACACGCTAAGGCTGACCCACAGCCATTGGTTAGAGCGCCACGGTTGTGAAGGGAACAATCAAGCACTGTCCAGGCAGGGCTCCGCCACCAGCCTTCCCTGGCAACGAAGACGGGACCAGCCCGCAACACCAAACAACACTAATCACACTCAACAACCACCAAATACTCACAATTCTAAACCAATTAAACAATCACTCACATGAATTAAAACACCATAATTCTTCCTTGTTACGCAAACTCACTTTAGCCCAAGTATTGCCAACACTGCGGCTAATCATTGTTGTCAGATTTATATTTTAATATAAAAATTACCCTCGTAACAGCTCGGCCGTCCTGTCGTATAATCGTCTCTGATTATGATTGTTGGTCCAATGATGCCTCGTCCTCATCGTCCTCCATCTCGGACTCGGTATCTGCTTCCTCCGAAATTGAAGTCCGAAACTGGTCGTTCGTTCTGTACTTCGATTGATAATTGCGCGTCAGCGGGCGCCCTTGGTCGGAAACCGAAGAGAAGCTCACTTGGTGTCTTCGTAGTGGTACTATGACGGTATTATTTATCGCAAATTGGATTTGCGTAAGCTTTTTATCCTAATGAATATCGTTATCGGTTGTCGTCGCGAGAGCTGCTAATATGGTTGAATTGTAGCGTTCTACTTGTCCGTTCGCTCTTGGCGTAGCTACAGGATTCATTACGTGTCGGCATCCTTTTTGCTCGCAATATTTAGCAAACGCGTGCGACGTATAACAAGTACCTCGGTCTGTCACGATTCGGTTCGGAACGCCGTACTGATCGATTATGTCATCCAGAAACTTGAGTACTGGAATAGTCTTGGTATCCTTCACTGCGCGCGTCAGTGTAAATTTAGTGAATGATCCATCTGAACAAAATAGCATATTTAATCTAAAAAGAAATGATAAACAAATATTTTCGATCCAGAAAACATTACCTGAGACAGCATCCTCCTTTTACATGTTGTTGAATGTCCCGCGCAGCGACTCCCAACGATTCTTATTTCTTCAACTGAAAGAAATAAGTATATTAAGCATATAAATTAAATAAATTTAACATGCGCAACTTACCCAAGTATTTAACAACAAACATAAATTCACAATAATCAAAACGAGTTGACATTTCACAAAACCTCAACTCAGCAACTCTACATCTAGCGAACCCATGAAGCAAGACGTACAGAAAAGTACTCTACTTCATTTTTCCCCATCCCCAACTGAAAGGATCCAAACGAGGATCAATGGAACCGAGGCGATAAGCGGAAGTTCCAAACACTTGATGGTCACTTTCAATCAAGTCACGGAGCTGACCAGACAAATTGAAAAAGTACCATTTGGATCAAGGATCATCAAGGAATCAAGGTAAATTAGAACATCTCCGCACATGGATAAAGTGCAATCGTTAAGTATTAAAATTTATTTTTCCCACCTCAACATCCACCTCCTTACATCCTTGTCCATAAGGTACGAACCGAAATTTTTTCGCTTGTCCTTATGGGTTCCCCCTACCTCTAACACACAAGGTATTAAACGGCACCAATAATTTATTACAAAACGATTGATATTACGTAGCAATCGTCTTTAATAATTTTTGGTTCAATTAGAAGACTAATTTCGAATAAATAAGTCTAATATTCTACGAACCCTTTTGCAATTTCAACACTCCTTTCTTTCAGGAGTCGTTATCACTGATCTCATCCAGGAGATCATTTTAGAAGTCTGTTCATGATACAAGCCTTAATTCGACACACCTTATGCGCAACATAATTTGACTCGATTAAGCCTTGTATTAACGAAATCACATTCCCTTTCACTACAAGGGAATTAACTTTGAAAGTCAACATCATTGACTTTCAAGCACCCTAACAAACAACAGTCCTCTAATTCTAATCGTCATTAGATTGGACGCGGATTAGCTCCAACATCATCGACGCGGTTTAGCGTATGCCAGACCCGAGTTCGCATCTCGGTCTGGATAAATCATTTCCAATTACAGAAAATTTATTTTTTCTTCAATTTTTATTTACTTTTTTTTTTAATATAATTAAATTACATCGAACCTCGTTGGTTGATTGATTTTTCGCCAACCATTAATTAACTCTAAGATTCTAATCAAACAAACTTTCGCCGAATAAATTCACTAACCCGTGTATTTTTGTGGGTAAAGTTGTCCCTATTAGTGTCAAAACTATCACCTAGTTTTCCCCATCCGTCACTTCCTTATCCATAAGTCGGTGACAGAAGAATCTTCGTTGTCACTTATGGGATATTCCTACAATATTATCTCGTGACCCAATTCGCAACGATTTTCCTTAATCATACATAACAAAACGGTTAATCTCATTTCTTCGAATAGAATTAACCTAGAATTAATATCGCATATATTAATTCGAACATTAAATCAACTTCGTTTTTCAACGTTTATTTCAAACAGAATTAATCATTAACTTTCCATAGAGAAATTCTATCAAATTTCTCACTTTCATGAATTCCATTCGATCCAATTTATCTTTAAAAACTTTTACCCTATTAATCCCGAATCAGTCAATTTAATTTCCAAATAGCGACATAAAATAATTACAAGAAATTATTATATCGCATTCCATCATCAATCCAATTTCATATGTGTTGGTTTCCTAGTCTGAAATTCCATCCACCTTGCGAAAGGAAATCATCGTCATTCCAATAGCCATCGGTCGTATTCCGTTGCCACTTATTATCCCTAACGCAATTCATCGATTTCTACTGATAATAATATCAAGGCACGTATTCCTTCCATCGGCGTTTTAGCCATTTGCATTCGACTACAATTGTAGCCCAGCGGTTAAGAAGAAGTTTAGCGTCTCTAAGACCGGGGTTCAAATCTCGGTCACGGTAAATTATTTTTGAATCATAAATTTTTTTTGTTATTTTAACAAATCAATTTCTTTAAATTAAATTTTCCCTGAATTTTTTATTGGACGAAAGAATTTCGCCAATCTACGAATTCCAAGGAAATCATCGTTATTGGCCGAAGAATCTTCGCCAATTTTTTTTTATCCTCTTTATTATTTCGTCATTAATCGGTTTTTCCATTACAGAATAAATTCCATTAAACATCAATCAACATTCATTTATAGTTTTAATAATATTATATTAGACAATAAGAATTCTTAGGTTAAGTTTGTAATTAAGAATTGAATATAATTTTACGAACAAAAAACAACTTGTTATCAATCCTTGTCCCGGCACCCCTTTTTTCAGGTTAACGATTGGTCCAGCATGCGAGTTATAAGAGACTCCAGGTAAGCTACCAAACGTTCTAACCCGTGCTGCGACACTCTATAGTGGTCGCATCAAATGGTCCTTCGAGCCGGATATTGATAACAAGTGTAAACGTGTTCTTAAATCGTTATATTCAAGTCTCTTGATTACAAATTCTTAACACAGAACTTTGACGTAAACATTCGTCACATTCTTTCAACACATACATTCTTAACTTTAGTATGTTTCCACCCCCAATCATGGGTACCGCATCCAATGATAATACATCTACTGAGGAATCATCTCAGATAGATCCGCAAGAAGCCCTAACACAATTAAGATTATACAAAGATTTAATCGACAAATCGTTCTCCAATTTTACCAAGGAAGGTAAAAAACGGACAGAAGCATCCTTAAAAAACCGACTGACCATTATCAATTCCCATTGGGACGAGATATCGTCGATTTACTTGAACGTCAACATCTGATTCCAAGGCTACCAAATTGCAATGTAGTTCGTTGTACGAAACCGCTCAAAGTAAATATTTCGAGCTCAAGGACAAAATCGAAGAATTATTGCCCATATACCAGAGCAATAGATCAAAGCCTGGTCTTTCAATAGAGGCACCACGATCTCCTCTGTCTCAAACAGCTAATCCATTTCCCATGAAACCACTTTCGTTGCCCCCCATCGAAATTCCAAGGTTCTCGGGAGAATATCATACCTGGCTTTCATTTCATGATCTATTTCGTAGCATGATTCATGAAAATCGCATCTTATCACCTGTGCACAAACTTCACTACCTAAAGTCGCGACTGTCCGGTGAGGCAGAACGTCTTCTGCAACATTTTCAAATCACCGACTTTAATTATGAGTTAGCTTGGAATACCTTAGTGAACAGGTATTCCAATAAGAAAGTCATCACGACTACAACATTAAATCGACTGTTAAAACAGAATACCATAACAGCCGAAACTTCATCTAACATCAAAAATTTAATGGACACCACAAATGAATCTCTGTTAACATTGACTGGACTGGGCATTGAAACATCCAGTTGGGACCCTTTAATAGTACATATTACAGTACAACATCTGCCTGCCAATACGCGCATGTTATGGGAATCCCGACAGCAGGATAATGATGCACTTCCTTCGTATCAAGAGCTTTATCGGTTTCTGGAAAAACGATACCGGACTCTAGAAGCATTGCACTCACCAACAGAAAAACCAATTCGCTCATTAGAGTCCAAATCAACAAAACCATATCAATAATCATTCACACCTCATCGACATTTGATTGCGCTGCTTGTTCGCAACAGCACCGCATTTCACAATGCCCCAAATTCTTAAAAATGAACATTCGACAACGACAAGATATCGTTAAACAGAAGCAATTATGTTTCAATTGCCTTCACCCAAAACATTCAGTAAGCCAATACACCAGCCAATCAGATTGCCGCACGTGCAATAAACGCCACCATACACTCTTACATCTGCAGACACCCTCTGTAAATTCATCTAATATCAATCATTCCAACAACCATCACAATTCTAATAAAAAGGTCGTCAATAATAAATGTACTAAGCGTTCCACGTCAAGCGACAGTTCCAGAACAACAAGTTCTCGCGCATCCAGCGATTCCAGTTCCTCTTCGAATCACACTCACGAAGCCTCTCAACAACCATCAACTTCGACAGGCAATAATTCATGCGACGTAGCAAGCCACACATCGGCAATTCACAACACATGTGTGCTACTCGCGACCGCCTTAGTAAAAATTAAATCTACGAACGGAACTCACATTGCACGAGCTCTCATTGACCAAGGCTCACAATCGTGCTTTGTCACTGAAGCGTTAGTCCAACGTGTCCGTTTGAAAAAGACCAAACATCAAGTCGACATATCTGGAATAGGAGGAGTTGGATCAATCAAATGCAAGCAAAAAACAATTTTCAAAATACAATCTTTATTAAAAGAAAAATTTTCTCACAATGTAGAAGCCTTAATTTTACCAAAAGTTTCTAAGACTCTGCCTTCCGCAAAAATTCAGCAAACTTGTCTTCACGATCTGAAAAATTTACCGCTAGCGGATCCATCGTACGCATTTCCAAGTGACATCGATATAATCCTTGGTGCGGATGTGTATTCCCACATCATGAGGCCAAGCATTAAATTCAATCGTAATAAAGCTCTGATCGCGCAAGACACCCAATTCGGATGGATTATATCCGGAAAGGCTACCATCGACCACGACGAACCTCCTAAACCATCAGTGCATTTATCTATTTTCCATAGCAAGTGTCCGACGTCAAGTGTCAACTAAGGAAAGTCTGCGAGCTGGAAGAAGTTGCGGACGTTCCAAAACTATCGGAGGATGTCATTAAATGCGAAGAAGACTTTTCTCGTACCAACTTTCGCGACAATGCTGGCAGCTATATTGTGTCAGTACCCTTCCAAAATGATCAGCCACATCTCGGAAATAGTAAGCCGATTACCCTAAAAGGATTGTATAATTTAGAAAAAGGATTTTCCAACGATATCACTGTTCACAAAGAATATTCCAAAGTAATCGACGAATACATTGATCTGAAACATACAAAACCCATTTCGCTCAAAGAAAACACCCCACACATTTCTGACGTTGATTCCTATCTAACACATTATGCAGTGATAAGAAAATCCAATACCACCTCAAAATTACGCGTAATCCTTGACGCCTCTTCTCGAACTTTAACAGATTGCTTCTTAACAGGACTCCGATTCCAAGCCAATCTTCAAACGATTTTACGACGTTGGTGTGTAAAACACATCGCATTTTTCGCCGACATCGAAAAAATGCATCGACTAACTAGAATAACCGCCGATCAGAAATTCTTCCAAGAATCCCCTTGTAGAGAATCTCCCGACCAACCTATTCCCCCATATCAATTAACCACCGTCTCCTTTGGAGCAACGAGTGTGCATTATCCTCCAATTCAACGGCTTATTCAAATACTGAAGATAACAAAACATCACATAACAGAAGTATTACCAAATACTCAACTAACGTACGAAGAGTTTTCTACGTTAATATACCAAATTGAAGCTATTCTTAATTCCCGTCCGCTATGTTACATCGATAAAACCCAAACCGATTATACCGTCCTAACTCCATCCCACTTCCTTATCGGACAATCATTACAAGCCATCCCAGAACCTTCTATGTTAGAAGAAAATCCCAATTATAGTACGCGATGGCGCTTTATCCAAAAGTTATCCCAAACCTTCTGGAAACAATGGACACACATTTACTTAAACGATTTACAACAACGGACTAAATGGCATCATACAGAACAGAACGTCAAACCGGACGACATAGTTATAATAAAAAACGACACTCTACCTCCTGCAAAGTGGCACCTCGGACGAGTGATCCAGGTGCATCCAGGAAAAGATGGTTTGGTGCGTGTAGCAGACGTCCAAACAGCTACCAAAGTAGCTCGTCTTCCCATAGTAAAACTGTGTATCCTTCCTTCCGCCAAGTAATATGTGTTCATCTATATTTGTGTTGTGTTGTGCTGTTTCAATGCCGGCTCATCATGTCAAAAGGTAACGGGCCTAAAACAAACAAAAACCAAATTCTTAACTAACTAAGATCATCCATATTCACGCTCTTAGATGACTACTACCAACAACGAGGATTATCTGCAATTGTACGCTCACGAGGACGATGATATGAGTTGGTTAGATGCAGTGCTAGGAGACGAACCATCGGAAACCATTTCGTTAGAGGAACTATTGGCCATGCCACGATCTGCCACAGCCAAAGGAACCAGATTTCATGGAACGTCCTCTCACTCCACCCCATGTTGAACCGGATGTTTTCGTCCCCATGAACCCGGTCACACCTCCAGCCCGGTCACCACCGAATTATGGACGAGGGAACGGACGGCGGCAAGTCCCGATTGCCCAAAAACGAGAGACTACATACTCCGTGTTGACGCGGGAAAACGTAATTGTAGACATCCCACAATCCAGAATGGATAGCATCCCGTGGGAAAGGATCCGAAACTCCGCCCGCAAAATCTACAAATTAAAACTACACCGCGGTAGCATAAAAATAAAACTATTACCAAATCATTCGGTAATGTATTATGCATATCAAACTCAATAGAAAATAACTCAATACATAATCACAAACAGTTTTTATTTACCATCCTTCACTACTGCATAATCCATTTCCTTTTTAACGATCCCAACACATCCACAACTAATTCTTCAGGAATTTCCGGCTCAGCGTTTTGCGGGCCCCAGTATGTTAAGACCCATCTGAACAAAATAGCATATTTAATCTAAAAAGAAATGATAAACAAATATTTTCGATCCAGAAAACATTACCTGAGACAGCATCCTCCTTTTACATGTTGTTGAATGTCCCGCGCAGCGACTCCCAACGATTCTTATTTCTTCAACTGAAAGAAATAAGTATATTAAGCATATAAATTAAATAAATTTAACATGCGCAACTTACCCAAGTATTTAACAACAAACATAAATTTACAATAATCAAAACGAGTTGACATTTCACAAAACCTCAACAGAAAAGTACTCTACTTCATTTTTCCCCATCCCCAACTGAAAGGATCCAAACGAGGATCAATGGAACCGAGGCGATAAGCGGAAGTTCCAAACACTTGATGGTCACTTTCAATCAAGTCACGGAGCTGACCAGACAAATTGAAAAAGTACCATTTGGATCAAGGATCATCAAGGAATCAAGGTAAATTAGAACATCTCCGCACATGGATAAAGTGCAATCGTTAAGTATTAAAATTTATTTTTCCCACCTCAACATCCACCTCCTTACATCCTTGTCCATAAGGTACGAACCGAAATTTTTTCGCTTGTCCTTATGGGTTCCCCCTACCTCTAACACACAAGGTATTAAACGGCACCAATAATTTATTACAAAACGATTGATATTACGTAGCAATCGTCTTTAATAATTTTTGGTTCAATTAGAAGACTAATTTCGAATAAATAAGTCTAATATTCTACGAACCCTTTTGCAATTTCAACACTCCTTTCTTTCAGGAGTCGTTATCACTGATCTCATCCAGGAGATCATTTTAGAAGTCTGTTCATGATACAAGCCTTAATTCGACACACCTTATGCGCAACATAATTTGACTCGATTAAGCCTTGTATTAACGAAATCACATTCCCTTTCACTACAAGGGAATTAACTTTGAAAGTCAACATCATTGACTTTCAAGCACCCTAACAAACAACAGTCCTCTAATTCTAATCGTCATTAGATTGGACGCGGATTAGCTCCAACATCATCGACGCGGTTTAGCGTATGCCAGACCCGAGTTCGCATCTCGGTCTGGATAAATAATTTCCAATTACAGAAAATTTATTTTTTCTTCAATTTTTATTTACTTTTTTTTTTAATATAATTAAATTACATCGAACCTCGTTGGTTGATTGATTTTTCGCCAACCATTAATCTATATATATAAAAATGGAAGTTTGTTTGTTGGTTGGTTGGTTTGAGATTACAAAACTCAAGAACTACTGGACCGATTTTTACGCGGTTATTTGCAAAATGATCTGCGTTGCCAGGAGCAGGTTTTTAGCTATGCAGATTTTCAAAATTCGAAACGGAAGGTCCTGTAAGGATAATGAAAATATCCTTTTTCCCATTTTTCCCCGGAAAAATTTGCATTATAGGGTTTTTGGGGTCGCTGATCACGAATCCGGTATTAGATTTTCAAAATTCGAAACGGAAGGTCCTGTAAGGATAATGAAAATATCCTTTTTCCCATTTTTCCCCGGAAAAATTTGCATTAAAGGGTTTTTGGGGTCGCTGATCACGAATCCGGTATTAGATTTTCAAAATTCGAAACGGAAGGTCCTGTAAGGATAATGAAAATATCCTTTTTCCCATTTTTCCCCAGAAAAATTTGCATTATAGGGTTTTTGGGGTCGCTGATCACGAATCCGGTATTAGATTTTCAAAATTCGAAACGGAAGGTCCTGTAAGGATAATACAAAAATTTTTTTTCCGATTTTTCGCCGGAAAAATTGGTATTATGGGGTTTTTGGGGTCGCTGATCACGAATCCGATATTAGATTTTCAAAATTCGAAACGAAAGGTCCTGTAAGGATAAATATCCTTTTTCCCGTTTTTCCTCGGAAAATCGGTATAAGGGGGTTTTTGGCGCGCTGATCACGAATCCGATATTAGATTTTCAAAATTCGAAACGAAAAGTCCTGTAAGGATAAATATCCTGTTTCCCGTTCTTCCTCGGAAAAATCTGTATAAGGGGGTTTTTGGGGGCGCTGATCACGAATCCGGTATTATATTTTCAAAATTCGAAACGGAAGGTCCTGTAAATATAACGCAAATATCCTTTTTCCCATTTTTCTCCGGAAAAATTGCCATTATGGGGTTTTTGGGGTCGCTAATCACGAATCCGGTGTTGGAATTTCAAAATTCGAAACGGAGGGTCCTGTAAGGATAAATATCCTTTTTCCCGTTCTTCCTCGGAAAAATCTGTATAAGGGGGTTTTTGGGGGCGCTGATCACGAATCCGGTATTATATTTTCAAAATTCGAAAAGGAAGGTCCTGTAAGGATAATGAAAATATCCTTTTTCCCATTTTTCCCCGGAAAATGATCACGAATCCGGTGTTGGAATTTCAAAATTCTAACCGAAAAGTCCTGCAAGATTAACGCAAATGTCTTTTTTCCAATTTTTCTTGATGCAATTGCCACTAAGGGATTTTCGAGGTCTATGATCGCGAATCCGGTGTTCGATTTTTCAAATGCTAAAGGGAAGGTCCTGTAAGGATAACGCAAATATCCTTTTTCCCATTTTTCCCCGGGAAAATTGCCATTATGGGGTTTTTGGGGTCGCTGATCACGAATCCGGTGTTGGAATTTCAAAATTCGAAACGGAAGGTCCTATAAGGATAACGCAAATATCCTTTTTCCATATTTTTCCCCGGAAAAATTGCCATTATAGGGTTCTTGGGGTCGCTGATCACGAATCCGGTGTTGGAATTTCAAAGTTCGAAACGGAAAGACCTGTAAGGATAACGAAGTATCCTTCTCATGTTATCCGAGAAAAAAATTGCATTATGGGGTTTTTGGGTTCGCTGATGACGGATCCGGTGTTGGATTTTCAAAACTCGAAACGGAAGGTCCTGTAAGGGTAACGGAAGTATCTTTTTCCCATTTGTTCCAGGAAATATTGCATTAGGGGGTTTCTGAGCTCGCTGATCACAGCTCTGCAGTGGGATTTTTAATAATCGAAACGGAAGGTCCTGTCAGGATAACGAAAATATTCTTTTTCCAAAATTTCCCCGGAAAAATTAGCATTATGGGATTTTCGGGGTCGCTGATCACGCATCCGGTAATAGTTTTTAAAAAGTCTAAACGGAAGGTCCTGTAAGGATAACGCAAATATCCTTTTTCCAATTTTTCTCGCAAAAACTGGCTTTAGGAGGTTTTCATGGTTGCTTATCACGAATCTGTTGTTGAAATTTCAAAATTCGAAACGCAAGGTCCTGTAAGAATAATATTTTTTCCCAAAAGTTTTTAAATTATTTATGGTTTTTTTGCATTCTAAAATTTATACAAAAAACTTTAAGCTGGCATTCGTAGGGTCTGCTAGTTAACTCTAAGATTCTAATCAAACTAACCCGTGTATTTTTGTGGGTAAGGTTGTCCCTATTAGTGTCAAAACTATCACCTAGTTTTCCCCATCCGTCACTTCCTTATCCATAAGTCGGTGATAGAAGAATCTTCGTTGTCACTTATGGGATATTCCTACAATATTATCTCGTGACCCAATTCGCAACGATTTTCCTTAATCATACATAACAAAACGGTTAATCTCATTTCTTCGAATAGAATTAACCTAGAATTAATATCGCATATATTAATTCGAACATTAAATCAACTTCGTTTTTCAACGTTTATTTCAAACAGAATTAATCATTAACTTTCCATAGAGAAATTCTATCAAATTTCTCACTTTCATGAATTCCATTCGATCCAATTTATCTTTAAAAATTTTTACCCTATTAATCCCGAATCAGTCAATTTAATTTCCAAATAGCGACATAAAATAATTACAAGAAATTATTATATCGCATTCCATCATCAATCCAATTTCATATGTGTTGGTTTCCTAGTCTGAAATTCCATCCACCTTGCGAAAGGAAATCATCGTCATTCCAATAGCCATCGGCCGTATTCCGTTGCCACTTATTATCCCTAACGCAATTCATCGATTTCTACTGATAATAATATCAAGGCACGTATTCCTTCCATCGGCGTTTTAGCCATTTGCATTCGACTACAATTGTAGCCCATCGGTTAAGAAGAAGTTTAGCGTCTCTAAGACCGGGGTTCAAATCTCGGTCACGGTAAATTATTTTTGAATTATAAATTTTTTTTGTTATTTTATCAAATCAATTCCTTTAAATTAAATTTTCCCTCAATTATTTATTGGACGAAAGAATTTCGCCAATCTACGAATTCCAAAGAAATCATCGTTATTGGCCGAAGAATCTTCGCCAATTTTTTTTTATCCTCTTTATTATTTCGTCATTAATCGGTTTTTCCATTACAGAATAAATTCCATTAAACATCAATCAACATTCATTTATAGTTTTAATAATATTATATTAGACAATAAGAATTCTTAGGTTAAGTTTGTAATTAAGAATTGAATATAATTTTACGAACAAAAAACAACTTGTTATCAATCCTTGTCCCAGCACCCCTTTTTTCAGGTTAACGATTGGTCCAGCATGCGAGTTATAAGAGACTCCAGGTAAGCTACCAAACGTTCTAACCCGTGCTGCGACACTCTATAGTGGTCGCATCACGATCTTATGTAACGTTTAACATAATCAGTCATTCTGGGGAACCAGTAAGTTTCGCAGATCCTCGCCAAAGTTTTCTCGACACGATTTGTCGTCTCAATGCCTTCGGCACTACCCATTGTTTACCGGTATTGGTTTTACGGTAAACCCGCTCTTTCTCCAGACAATAGTCTTTATAAATTGAACGTTCGTAGTCATTAGATGGTTTTTCTAATAATATTTCCCGAATCAGCTTGATTTTTTCGTCACTAAGTTGACTTGCTAAGACCCAATCTGCTTGTTCAATGCTTAGTAGTGCGAAGTCAGGTTCCTCCGGAGCGATGTTTTCCACAGAGTTCCTGCTTAGGTCATCGGCATGTCTCATTTTCGTACCAGGACGGTGTTCGACCTTGAAGTCGAACTCTTGTAGGGTCAACCACCATCTGGCGATGCGATGCACTAAATCCCTCTTTGTGGCTGCTGCTTTTATGGTGTTGCAGTCCGTTACTACTTTGAATGTTTTATCCAGCAGATAGATTCGAAATTTTCGTAATGATTCTACGACCGCAAGACTTTCTAATTCGTAAGAGTGATAAAGCTGCTCGGCTTTGGTTACTTGGCGACTATAATAAGCGATTGGTTTTAGCTTACCGTCTTCCTGTAGTTGTAAAAGGATCCCAGCGAGGCCAATTTGGCTCGCATCGGTGTGGACCTCGGTATCTGCATTCGGGTTGTAGAGCGCTAAAACAGGCCGTTGTGTCAAAAAAAGCTTTAGACATTCAAACGCGTTGTTTTGTTCCGCATTCCATTGCCATGTTGCATTCTTTTTCGTCAGCTCCGTAAGTGGTTTAGCGAAGTTTTGAATAAACTGACGGAAAAATCCTGCCAGACCGATGAACTGGCGAACCTGGTGTTGGTTTTTGGGTATTGGGAAGTTAGACACGCACATCGTCTTCATAAGTCCGGGTTGTATTCCTTCCTCATTAACTTCGAAACCTAAATAGTTAATGCTGGTTTTGAAAAAGTGGCACTTGTTGGGATTCAAGGTCAAGTTGGAGTCCTTTATGACTTGGAGTACCTTTCGCAATCGACTGAGGCCACCTTCCACGTTTTTCGCGGGAACAATAATGTCATCCAAATAGGCTAAAGCGATTGTTCATCTCAGCGGTCCTAATACCTTGTTGATCATTCGTTGGAACACTCCAGGTGCCGATGAAATTCCAAAAGGCATCCTGTTAAACTCGTATTGCCCATCGGGTGTTATAAAAGAAGTTTTTGATCGCGATTCCTCTTGTACGGGTACTTGATAGTATCCGGATGCCATATCCAGAGTAGTGAAATAACGATGTCCTTGGAGTTGGTCTAGTTGATCATCCATTCTGGGCAAAGGGAAACGATTCTGTTTTATTTTGCTGTTTAATTTGCGGTAATAAATACAAAGGCGATCTTCCCCAATAGCACTTTTTCTTTACCAATAGCACCGGAGATGTGAATGGTGATGTTGATTCGCGAATTATTTGGTTGTCCTTTAATTCGTTGACGATTGATTGGACACGCGATTAGGGCTGCCATGGAACCTGTTTGTGAAAAGAGAACCTTTGGGTTAAAAAAAGAGATATTGTATAGGAAATTACCCAAATGAAAAAAGAGAACTAAAAGAGAACTTTTTTTGAATGTGAAAATTACAGAACTTAGAATGACTGCACAGAATTATTACAAAAAAGTGTAACTTTTCGTGCCTGTTATTTTCCGTATCTATAGAAAAAAAAAACTGAAAATCTCAAAACTACAATATCAAATGTCAAAACCGGCTATTTCCTTAACCGCACAATTTTGATTTGTTTTGATTTTTACAGCAGCTGATCGTGGGAGAAGAAACTGTTCTTGCTGGCGCATACAATAAATAGCTTTACGTTACAATTATAATGTACAGTTTCGCACTACACACAGAAAATTGTAGAGTAGAGTACTACTATACAATAAAACGTGATCATTTTAATTCATAATGGAATTTTCGTGGAAACGTTGTTATATAATGTTTGGTTTTTTACGCATAGTATGAACCAAGAGTTTTCTGAAAAAGAGAACTGGCAAGGAAAAAGAAAGAGGAAAAAGAATGGGGTTAAAAAAAGAGATAAGGTTCTCTTTAAAAGAGATATGATGGCAGCCCTACACGCGATCTCTGTTCTACGCTCATCATATACGGTCGATAAGTCACGGGCATTTCGTCAGTCAACTCGATTTTTAATTCAGCTGCGATAGTACAACCCAGGTTTCTCATATTTGTGGAGAAACAATTACGGAACTCTTTTAACAAATTGATTATTTGTAAACGCTGAATATTTGGAAGTGTAGGTTCAATATGGAATGCGTTTTCATTAAAAGGTGGCAATAATGCTAACAACGGTGTTTGAAGTATTTAATTCTTTACGAAACGGTTTACCCCTGACTAATGGATGTTTAGGTTTTAAAATAATGTCGTTGTCGAAAGTGTTTATTACTGGAACGATGCATTCATTTTGATTATTGATTTTTACAACGCATCTCGGCACACAATACTCGAAATTCTCTTTTAAGGGGATGCTGGATTCTATGTAAAGATCTTCGTTGTATTCCGTACAGCACAAAACATTGACGGCATGTTTAGTCGGAACGAGAACTGTCCCTTTAACGTGGACCGGTATGGTGATAGGAGGTAGATCTACCATGGTCTGAGGCAAATCCGAATTATATTGTTCAAAGATTCGTAACGACGTGTTGTCTTTGAAAACGCAAAGATGTGATTGTTCGGTAAAAGGTTGGCCAATAATTGCCGCAACGTCCAAAATGTCATCCTCTATCACATTGAAATTCTAAGTACCCCGCGCCCGATCAATCTCTATTTTGACGTTATTTATGACAACTAACGTTTCGGTAGTACTTCCACCAAAACCCCGTATTATTTTGTTAATCTCGCCATCTAACAATCTCGCTGTTGCACGAGTTAAAACATTACATTCCGACCCCAGATCAACAAATACTACAAAATCGATTCCATTTAGTTTTGCTTTCATAAAATATTTTATACCCATGTTCCATGTTCAAGAAGCATTACTTGTTTTTGCTCGTTTTGCTTAGATGGTAACACTTTCTTCTCCTTGTCGCTTTTATTCAGGCCTTTCTTCTGACAGTAGTAAGCAACGTGTCCTCTGTCACCACACAGATAGCATTTTCGCGAAGTAATGTTCACATCCCTTTCCTCTCGGTAGCCATCTTTCGTTGATGATACGGTGTTTTCTGCTTCAGTCCTTTAATTTGCCTGGGTAAGCGTTCCTGTGGTCGATCGTCTATGTTTTTGATGAATTTCAATAGATCGTCTGGGTCATCAAAATTTCCAACCTTTGCAGCCGACTGAACACTCGCCCCCATCAACCCCGCAATAATACATGAAACCGCTTTTCGACCGAAAATTTTACAATTATTCAACATCGATAGTTTTTCGTAGTAGTATTCCACATTTGTTTCGTTATGACGTTTTTCCCGTAATACCATTTCTTTGAGGAGCTTCGCATAATCGCGCTCAACCGGAAAGGCTTTAATCAATTTAATCTTCCACTGCTCCCAAGAAAATTTGACACTTGGTAAATTATCGAGCCATTTACGGGCATAACCTCGAACGCGACTTGTAGCAAAGTAACACGTAGTTGCTTCGTCCCACTTATAAATTTCGCGTAATCCGTCGATCTTTAGCAGCCATCGAGCCATGTCGATACTCCGATCGTCCGGGTAAAAGAATGGAATCATATCTGCGCCTGTTTTCCCCATTTGCGATGGGGCGCCTATTACCGCGACTTTTTCAACCAACGACGCCATAATTTCCACCATATTTGTGATGGCTGTACTTGACGCCGTGTTCGCGGAGCTCACAACCGACGAATCTGAATCGCCCCATTCGGGATTCGTATTTTCCTTGCGCCGTTTGACTTTCGGGACTGCTGGCTCCACCAACCATTTATCCGACATTTTGTAAAATACAAGACTTTAACTACCAGAAGAAACTATAATAGAATCCCGATAATTCGTATTTCAAGGGACCGACGCACAGTGGTTCAGGATTAAAATCCATTGGCCAAAATTCAATTTTTTTGTGATAACCAATTTGATTTTCTTTGATCAAATTTGATAGTAAATAGTTCAAAAGTCGGAAATAAAAAATATTAGGTCAATATCTTTAAAAACGTGTCTTTGCGGAAGCATTGAAATAGAAACTTTTTTTAAATTTTGCCAAAAATAAATTTCTTGATTTTTTACCAACTTTAAGTGAACACAACTTTCACATTTTCTAAGATTTTACATTCGTTTTTTTTGAAGTGATAACTTCTTTAGGCGCGTTGGGCGATTTTTGGATGGGTAAAAACTTATGGTTTGGCGTCAGCATTTGCTTTCCACAAAACGTGACGCTTTCCACATTGGAAAACCTTTCAACTTCCAAAGCTTTAAGCTTCAACTTCCACATTGGAAAACTTTTAAAAAAAGCACCTCAACTTCCAAAGCTTTCTGTTATGGTTTTTTCGATAATGATAATGAAGACCTCGGTGCAAAAAGCGGTCATCTCCACTTTTTCAAATTTTTCAGGAGAGACAAAAACATATTAGCGTGAAATTTTTGCTCTGGGACAAAGTTAACAATTTACAGTTTAAATCAAGCATGTATTCTTACATCATTTTAATTTGAGATAAAGCCATATTTTTTTTTAAAAAAGTTATGGACATTTTAAAGTTTTGGACATAGCTGTTTCTTGCACCCAAGAGAAAAAAACCGGTTTTTAAAATTTATTTATGACTACAAAATGCAGTCCAGACTTGTTAACTAGCCTTTATTTAGTAAAAAACAAATAAAAAAATAAAAAAATATTCAATTTAACAAAACAAAACTCCCAGAATAAAAAAAAAAATTTTTTTGGAAAAAAATTCCGCGTCAAATTATATGAAACAATGCATCTTTTCTTTAATAACTTTTTACACGGGCCTCTAAAAAGTATGCTCTTTGCAGCCAAATGTGCGCATTCGTTTATTCTTGCATTTGGCATCAATAAATCATTTTCGCAAAAAAGTGGACATGACCGCTTTTTGCACCGAGGTCTTGAATTTTCATTTTAGAAAAACTTTACAAAAGTTTACTTCCACAACTGCACGAAAGAAAAACTGCGCTCAAAAAAAAACTCGAAATATTAAAAAACATGTGTGTGCAGTGCACACGCGGTAGAAGTGAAACCTTAGGAAAACTAAACAGCGAGAGAATGAGACGAATGCGGTATCAGGTGTGGGATAGTTATAGCGTTTATTTATTATAATATTGGTACCAAGTGCAAAAGTCATATTATATTTTTATTGAAAATCTAATACCGGATTCATGATCAGCGACCTCAAAAACCCCCCTATGCCGATTTTTCCGGGAAAAATGGGAAAAAGGATATTTTCATTATCCTTACAGGACCTTCCGTTTCAAATTTTGAAATTCCAACACCGGATTCGTGATCAGCGACCCCAAAAACCTCCTTATGCCGATTTTTCCGTTGAAAAACGGGAAAGAGGATATTTGCGTTATCCTTGCAGGACCTTCCGTTTCGAATTTTGAAAATCTAATACCGGATTCATTATCAGCGACCCCAAAAACCCCCTTATGCCGATTTTTCCGAGGAAAAACGAGAAAAAGGATATTTATCCTTACAGGACCTTCCGTTTCGAATTTTGAAAATCTAATACCGAATTCGTGATCAGTGACCCTAAAAACCCTATAGTGCAAATTTTTCCGGGGAAAAATGGAAAAAAGGATATTTTCATTATCCTTACAGGACCTTCCGTTTCGAATTTTGAAAATCTAATACCGGGTTCGTGATCAGCGACCCCAAAAACCCTAAAATGCAAATTTTTCCGGGGAAAAATGGGAAAAAGGATATTTTCATTATCCTTACAGGACCTTCCGTTTCGAATTTTGAAAATGTACATAGCTAAAAACCTGCTCCTGGCAACATAGATCATTTTGCAAAAAACCGCATAAAAATCGGTTCAGTAGTTTTTGAGTTTTGTAATCTCAGGCAGACAGACAAACAGACAAACAATAAAACATCCATTTTTATATTTATATATAGATATGTATATATTGCAATGTATGACGAAACATCAGTAATTTATCGCCTCGTGTCTCCACTTCCTCCCTCCTAACACTTCTCCCTTCCCCCCTGCCCCTTCCTCCTTCACAACACTTGTTTACGATAAATTGACTGGCACCCATCTGTATTCTATCTCATTTTCTCGTAGGCTAAAATATCCTATCTCTTTTTACTGTCGCTTTTTCGTTTCATCGAGTTTGAAATCACTCGCAACGCCGCTAAAGAAGTTTTCACTTCAAAAAGTCTGTTGGATTTACCAATTGTGCGTTTCAACTGCAGTTTTTATACCCGTATGGTGAAACCAAGGGGTATATTAACTTTGCCTTACCGTTTGTAACGCCAAGATCCCGTCATCGCACAAAAAAATGAATTACACCAGTGTGTTTAGAATGATAAAAATATTTAATTTCTGCATGTCCGTCCGTCTGTCTGTCTGTCTGTCTGTCTGTCTGTCCGTCCGTCTGTCTGTGGCGCGGATTGTAGGCGTACGAATTGAGCTAGAGACTTAAAATTTTGCACAGATCCGTTTTTCGTAAAATGCGAGGCTAAGTTCGTTAATGGGCAAAAATGGACAATTAGGGGGGGTACCCCCCATACGAACGAAATCGTTTTTTGTGAATATCTCAAAAACGGTGCATCTTATCAAAAAAAACCAAGAACAAAAGTTATTTAGGATATGATTCTACATAAAACTCCCATACATCAAAATCCGATTGGAATAAATTTAAAAAAATCTTTTTGGAAAGTTTGACTTCAAAGTGGAATTTTGGTATAACTGTTCGAATTTTGATACGAATATCACCATACGGGTCTCCAATGATTGCCAGATTGGCAATTATAGCTTTTGTTATGTTTGGATTTAAATCCAATGTGAACTTTCACACTTTGTTTTTTAGTTTCAGCCAGAGTTTAGAGGAAGACCCTTTAATGCCGGATTTTGACCCTAAAAGGCACGACGTGTGCTTCAGAGGCACACCGCGTTTTCAAACACGATATTTTTTAAAGATGAATTGCTGTTTTGCTATTGACAATTGTTTCTATTCTATAATTTTGCATTTGGCTGAAAACCCGCAAAAATAGTTTGCTTTTTTCGTCCTTTTTATACCCGTATGGTGAAACCAAAGGGTATATTAACTTTGCCTTACCGTTTGTAACGCCAAGATCCCGTCATCACACACAAAAATAATTTATACCAGTGTGTTTAGAATGATAAAAAAAATTGAATTTTGCATGTCCGTCCGTCCGTCTGTCTGTCTGTCCGTCCGTCTGTCTGTGGCGCGGATTGCTGGCGCACGGATTGAGCTAGAGACTTGAAATTTTGCACAGATCCGTTTTTCGTAAAATGCGAGGCTAAGTTCGTTAATGGGCAAAAATGGACCATACGAACGAAAACGATTTTTGCGAATATCTCAAAAACGGTGCATCTTATCAAAAAAGTCCAAGAACAAAAGTTATTCAGGATATTATTCTACATAAAACTCCCATACATCAAAATCCGATTGGAACAAATTTTAAAAAATCTTATTGGAAAGTTTGACTTCATAGTGGAATTTTGATAAAACTGTTCGCCATTCACTTAAATCACCATACGGGTTTTCAATAATTGCCAGATTGGCAATTATAGCTTTTGTTATGTTTTAATAAAGCTTCTTCTCTAAAAAAGATTTCTCACAGCTTGAACTGGTTGATAACAGCTGCTTTTTTAATGATCCGGATAACAGATCCATATGGATCATTAAAAAAAACAGCTAATGTATATATGTAATTGTTGCTCGGAGTGGCAATAGATGTGAGAACCAGACTAATGTTAATGATTTTAATTTACAAATTATGAAATATTAATTTTTGATACTACAAATAATTTCAAAATCCAAAAAAATTCTGTTATTTCATAGTTTAAGCACAAATAATATACAGATGAACAGAGCTCAAAGAAAACCATGTTATATGAAACCAAATCAGCCGACAGAAGATCAGCCGACAAAAGCTTTTGACTTAAATTTTGAGCGAGAGTGGAGAGATAGTTTCTCGTCAAATCGTATGCCGAACACACACACAAGTGAATGTACTAAATGTGTTGAATTTTTTGTATGATTGGCGGCGCGGTGGGGTTGTATAAAAAAAGTTTACAAAAGCTTGAAATCATCTCAAAAGAACCGAAGACAAGGTTCTCTCCCAGAGGAAAAAGTTTTTCGGCTTTTAAAAGCTCGCTTGATTTGGTTTCATATAACATGGTTTTCTTTGAGCTCTGTTCATCTGTATATTATTTGTGGTTTAAGGTTATCACTTCTGTCGGCAGTCCCAATGACTGCTTTGTATTAGATTTTCAAAATTCGAAACGGAAGGTCCTGTAAGGATAACGCAAATATCCTTTTTCCCATTTTTCCCCGGAAAAAATTGCATTATAGGGTTTTTGGGGTCGCTGATCACGAATCCGGTATTAGATTTTCAAAATTCGAAACGGAAGGTCCTGTAAGGATAATGAAAATATTCTTTTTACCATTTTTCCCCGGAAAAATTTGCAGGGTTTCTGGGGTCGCTGATCACGAATCCGGTATTAGATTTTCAAAATTCGAAACGGAAGTTCCTTTAAGGATAACGCAAATATCCTTTTTCCCATTATTCCCCGGGAACATTGGCATTATGTTTGGGATCGCTGATCACGAATCTGATATTAGATTTTTAAAATTCGAAACGAAAGGTCCTGTAAGGATAAATATCCTTTTTCCCGTTTTTCCTCGGAAAAATCGGCATAAGGGGGTTTTTGGTGTCGCTGATCATGAATCCGGTATTAGATTTTCAAAATTCGAAACGGGAGGTCCTGTAAGGATAACGCAAATGTCCTTTTTCTAATTTTTCTTGAAACAATTGACACTAAGGGGTTTTCGAGGTCGCTGATCGCGAATCCAGTGTTCGATTTTTCAAATGCTAAACGGGAGGTCCTGTAATGATAACGGAAATGTCCTTTTTCCAATTTTACTCGCAAAAAAAAAACAATCTTTGGGAGGTTTTCAGGGTTGCTTATCACGAATCTGGAGTTGGAATTTCAAAATTCGAAACGGAAGGTCCTATAAGTTATTTTATGGTTTTTTGGCATTCTAAAATTTACACAAAAAAACTTTTAGCTGCCAACGAAGGGTCTGCTAGTCTTTAATATTTGCATAATATGCATTATTGTTGTGATCTATAAGTACTGTGAATTGTTCTAAATATATTGATTTATTATCTTTATTTGGTAATGGTTCTATAAGTATTTTTGACAATGATTTTTCTTCGTATTCTGGAATCAGTACTACAATAATAATTTCTTCTTCGTGAAAAGCTACGGCAATTTTTATGTTTCTGAAAGTCTCTAAGTCTGGGATCAAATTGAGTTCATTTTTAGTAAGTATGTTTCGGGAAAGTATGCCTAATTTACTTGTTAATATGACTTGCTCAATATCGTCGATATGGCTTTTTAATCAACTGATATCGTAATTAATTTGGTAAATTTGTTGCATGCATTCTACTACATCTTCTATATACGATACTTTATTTGAAAATTGCTGGTCTAAATTTTTTAAATATTCCGATACTATATTTTGTTGAGATTTAATTTGGTCGGTTATAGATTTTATGTAATCTGAAATTTCATTATTTATTATGTTTTGTTTGTTGCTTTCCTCGATTAATTTTTTATTATTTTCTGAAAGTGTTTGTAGTTGGTTTTTAATTTCTTCTTCGTCGTTGGCATCCATGGTACCGGCTATGAACTTTAAGCCTGATCCTAAAAAGTTGGCTAATCCCCTTTTTTGAACTTTATGTGGTTTTAAGCTATCTAAATTCTGATCTAGGATATTTGGATTGTGAATAAGGGTATTGTACATGGGTTCCATAAATCCTGTCTTAAATTTCAATACTTTAATGTTTTGATAAATTAAATTTCTAGTATCTGTGTATTCGGTTATATTTATGAAATGTAAAACCTTCTTGAATTTCGTTATAATTCTTATATCTGCCATTTTTATTGTGATATAACCGTTATTATTGTTAAAATCCTGAACTTCAATTTTTTGGAGAAACGTTAGAGGGAGGATTATTAGAACAATGAGGGCGATTCTCGTCATTTTTACCTGGAATGGAAACATGTTGTTTAGGTTTGTTTTTTGTCTTTGTTAGTACAGCTTTAATTGTAGGGTTAGCATTATCTTGATACATTTTCTTTCGCTTTACGTGTGATTTGTAATATTTTAGTCTTGTATTTTTATTCAAAACGTGATTCTCGTCTAGGTTTTCGATTTCTATTTTTCTAAATTTGGAATGGTTTTTTCCGCCGCGACCTTCTTTAATGAAACTTGGGCCAGGTTCTACGTCTACTTCTTCTCTACTTTGGTTCAATTTATTTATAGCTTTTTCTTTAATTTTTAAGATTCTATCGCGAATGTCATTGTATTCGTTTTCATTTATTAGTCCTATTTTAAAGTCGATTGGTTTCCGGATTGTTGTCGAATGTATTGTATTGTTGTAAAATGATATAATTTTCAAAATTTTTTCTTCGACGCTGTCTGTGTCCCTAGTTTCGTCATGTTTTAAAAGTCTTATATGTTCGTTAATTGTATTGTGGAGTCTTTCGATGTCTGCGTTAGAAGTATGATTATTGTTCGACGTAAAGTGGATCTCGATGTTTTCATTTTCTAAGAACTCTCTTAGAGGAACTGCTTTAAGCCCTAATTCGTTATCTGCCCCGATTTTTTTGATATTGCCTACTGCTGAGATATAAACTAGGATCGCTCTTTTAAATTCTACCCAAGTACGTGCTTGGATTCTAACTGCTTGTGCAAATTTGCTAAACTTATCAATGAATGTTACAAATAAATTATATATGAATGATTTCATTTGGACAGGATGGGGTATCAGTGATTTGGAATTTCTGTCTCACGGGTCTCCGTTCATATTTCTCTAAATTACAAATTTCACAGTTATTAATAAAATGAGTGACGCAGGCGCATAGTTTAGGATGGTAACATCTGAACTGTAATTCTTTACAGACTTCTGTTATACCTCTATGATTATTCCTTAAATGTTCTTCTTTTATCAACTCTACTAATTTATCTTCGTCTGTAACGTCTTCCAAGAGTTTTTCCGCTCTTATCAGTTTCAATCGGTTATTACTCGCGAAATGTTCTGAGAATGCTTTTTCTAAAGTCTTAAAAAATTCAGAATCATTTACGTTAATTGCATTAAGCGTTTTGGGATTACAGTTAAATTTTAGTATAATTATTGCCGGTTCGTTGTCTAATGTTTTAGTGTGTATTACCTTTCTAGAGTTATCAAAGAGTTTTAGATTTTTTATCCTTAGGGCTCCAGAATTACTTTTAATTATGACAATTTGAGTTTTAAATACGCTCAATGGAAGTTTGCTGATTCGAATGTTAGGTTCGTTTACTCCTTCTGTAAGGTTTACTTCTATTCGTGAGACCCAGTAGGAAATGGAGCAAAAAGAGCGCTTCCATAGAAGCAAGAAGTGCTTCATTCTCCATTCCTCTTCATATACTTTTTTACATTGCATGTCCTACGCGGGGTAGCGCTCCAAACGAGATGCATTTGAAGCGCTTCGAAAGCGCTTAAAAAGAATGTACAGAGAAGCAGTTTCAGCGCTCTTTTAAAATTCTCTCCTGAAAAATGATGGTACACTCTGTTCCAAAATTTTGTAATAAAAGGCTCACATAGTTTTTATTATAAATTTTATTTTAAAATACGAATATTTTTGATTTGAAAATACAGATAATGAAAATTATTTTAATTAGATTTTTTGTTTTAAATGTATTTTTAAATAATTTATTTTTGGCATGTAGGAAACCTATTCTCATTGCCTTTTCGAAATCTCTATATCCAAGGTCTTCACACTTTACAGCTTCTATTAAAACATAT
Organism: Chrysopilus asiliformis; assembly: GCA_964034945.1. Classification (NCBI taxonomy): domain Eukaryota; kingdom Metazoa; phylum Arthropoda; class Insecta; order Diptera; family Rhagionidae; genus Chrysopilus; species Chrysopilus asiliformis. The sequence goes on from OZ035962.1 coordinate 44,862,583, forward strand.
AAAATATAAAAAATTGCGAAGGTTATTTAGATAACTTACCAAAAACAATTTCATTAAAGAACTTTTTGAGTTTTACCGTTTTCGTCTTTTGCATCCCATCCCAGTTTAACTCCATTAAGAGATTGCGCTCGAAAAATAAATATACGGATTTTGAAATTGGCTGTTTACCAATTATTGTCTTGACGTAGTTCATCTATAGATAAACGATATACTATATGTAATGATATTTTGAAAATAACCGATAGTATTATTATAATGAAAACATAACAAAAGCTATAATTATCATTCTAAACACACTGGTGTAATTCATTTTTTTGTGTGATAACACGATCTTGGCGTTACAAACGGTAAGGCAAAGTTAATATACCCTTTGGTTTCGACATACGGGTATAAAAATGTAGTGAAAGCAATAGATAGAATAAAATTAACAGAGCCGTTAGCTTTTTTTTGCAAAAATAACTGTGAAGTTTCGGTAAAAACCAAAAATTTAGAATATTTTAGTACTTTATCATATAGTAAAAATACTAACCAGTTACAAGCGTGGAAACTTATCTATTTCCTGGTCTATCTGATCCAAATGCTCTATAGATCTAATTTTCTTTTTAATTCTGCGTTGTCGCGTAGAATATTTTCAACCAATGGATCTGAAAAGCACATAATTTATAACATTATCATGTTATTATTTAACTTGTCATTTCTTACCTTTATTTTCTTTATTGTTATGCAAATCATTTTGGTCCCTTAAAAATATTTTCTTCATTGGCATCATTTTTATTATGCTTTGAAATAAAGTAATCTTTTTATTGCATGACTTAGAACGCAAAAAATTATAAAAAAATTAATAAAACATTTACTTACCAGTTTTCTTCGACGATATAAATTCAATTAAATTATTGCAATTGTCAAACAATTTCAAAACGTTTCCCGACAAACTAGTTTTTTTTTTCACATCATTGAATAACATTCAAAAGATAATAATTGTGCTTCCTGGCAGCTTCTTTTGGCAGTGAAGAAGAAGCGCGCGAATATTGCTTCTTGAGGAAGCGCACCAAAAAATTCCTGCTGGGGAGTGCATCTGCGTTGCTTATTTTTACACCTTTTATATTTAATTTCGTAATCATACTCTGACAATTTTAAACCCCATCTAACTAGTTTTGAATTTGGCTCCTTTATTGAAAATAGCCATTGTAGGGGTTGGTGATCTGTTTCTATGAAAAACTTTCTATCAAATAAGTAAGGGCGAAAATATTGCGTTGCCCATACAACGGCGAGCAATTCTTTCTCAATGGTGCTATAATGTTGTTCGTGATCATTTAGGGTACGGCTTGCGTAGCATACAGGATGACTTTCTTGACAGAGTATGGCACTCGCATCAGTTGAGAGTACAAAAGTCTTCTCGAAGTCGGGATATTTTAGTATTGGCTCGTTAATTAGGAACCTTTTTATCATTTCAAAGCTGTTGATGTAGTCTGGGTCATTTGGGTTAATTTTTTGATCCTTTTTAAGAAATTTTGTAATGGGTTTTGCGATTTTGGAATAATCTTGAATAACTTTCCTGTAGTACCCCGTAAGACCTACACTCAGAGAAAAACCCCATTGCGATTTTTACAATGATGCATTGTAAATCTTCGCATTGTAAAAACTTTCCCCAAATTGGAAAAGCACGCAATTTTCAATATAAACTTATTGGTCTTACATATACATTAATATGAAAACAGGGAAAACTATGTTTTCATGGTAAATTTTACATTGTTTGTTGATGAATTGATATGTACTATTCAAAAACCCAGAGTAAAATACAAAATAATATAAATCATATATCATTTTACATTGAAGATTTGTAAATTTTACAATTTTCCATATCATTTAATACATGTGAGTTAATAAAATCCAAAATTACATTTTTCGACTATAAAATCATGCATTTCAACTTATACTTTTATATTTTTGTGAGGTTAATTTTGCATTTTCAAATGTAAAAAGAAAAAAAAAGTTGATGTCTTCAGCCGCCATATTCCCCATTGACATTTAATGCAAACGATTTCGCTTCGAGAATTAAATTTCTTATTTCAGGCTAATAACTGAAGGAAATTGCATAAAAAGTGGACAGCAGACATTTTTGAAACAGTACAATTTTATTGGCATCAAAATTTCATTGCAAAAGGAAAAATTATTTTGACCGGTAAAATAAAATTAATTTGGCGCCGTTTTATAGTTGCTACATACGAATTCATATGCGTTTCCTATGACTGTTTGATTTGCTTTGGTGTTTTGGGGATTGGGAAATTTTTTACGCATTCGATCTTTTGAGGATTTGGTTTTATTCCATCAAGAGTAATGATGTGATCCAGAAATTCGGTTTCTCTTTTAAGAAATTCAGATTTATCAATTTGTACTTTTAAATTCACTTCTTGTAATTTCTGGAATATTTTCTTTAAAGAGTCTAAATGTTCTTCTAAGGAAGTGGAGTAAACGATGATGTCGTCCAAATAGACTAGGCAAATTTTATTTATATAGTCCTTGAGGACGTCGTTCATGAGACGCTGAAAGGTGGAGGGAGCCGTTTTCAATCCAAAAGGCATGCGCAGAAATTCGTAATGGCCGTTTTCTGCGCTAAATGCGGTTTTGTGTATGTCATCATTGTCGATTTCAATTTGATGGAATCCCTTAGCTAAATCTAGCGTAGTGAAGTGTTGACAAGTGCTTAATTTACTTAATATCTCGTCGATGTTTGGCATTGGGTATTTATCATCGATTGTGACTTCATTAAGTCTGCGATAGTCGATGACAATTCGCCATTTAGCTTGACCATCTTTGTTGGCCTTTTTTGGCACGATCCAAACGGGTGCAGAATAAGGGGAATTGCTATGTCGGATGATACCTTGTTTTAACATATCTTCTATCTGGGTTTCGATTTCTTTTTTATGAACGTATTATACGATTTTACTAATATAGGTGCATTATTTATGGTACGAATTTTATGTTTGATAGCATTGGTGAACGTTAAGTCAGAATCCTTTTCGTAAAATATTTTGGAGAACTGCCGCACTAATTTAAGGAGTTTTTCCCTCTCTTCACCGTTGAGGTGATCGGTACGGATTTGTTTCGATAATGGGTGGCTATCTTTTGTGTCTAGGATATTAAAATTTTCAGCATTTACCGTTTGGGTTTCCAAGGGGCTGAAGTTTACAATTTTGTCACCTAAACCGTTAGTTTTTACGCGTGCGGTAATCTTTAACCTTCTACGTTATAGACCCCTTCTTCTACTATTACTTTGCTATCTGAGGACTTCCTTTCCTTAAGGTAGGCAAAGCCTTCTCTTTGGAGTACGGGTACCGAAATTTCGCATTCACGGCATTCGCCCAGATTATATTTAAATTCTTCTTGTGTATGTAAAAAGTTTATTTTTACCACTTTGTTTTTTACGCAAAGAGTTTTATTCTCAAAATCGATTTTTGCCCCGAGAGGTATCAGAATATTATTACCTATTAGGCCGTCGTAATTCTGATGAAATGGGAATACATACATCTCTACTTTAATGTTTTTGTCGCCAAGCTCTTTGAATAGGGGAATTAAAACACGTTGTGTTATTTTAACTTGCTGGTCTAATGTTTTTACAAAAATGTGTTCCTTAAGGTCTTGAATAAATTTTGGATGACAAAGTCCGGGGTTTATAATAGAATGTGTGGCACCTGAATCGATTATAAATTTCAGGGGCCTTATATCGCTATCTACTAAGATATATGGTAATTGGTGGTTGAGGCTGCTAGCCGAAAATTTTGAGATTGATTATCCATGTACTCCTGGATTCCTTCTGTCATATCGACGTCCATAGGTTCTGGGCGTGGCAATCGTTTATTCGGTTGAGTCTGGAAGTTTAATTGCGTGTTGGGTATTTGATTTGGTTGATTCAGAAAACTGCTGTTGGTTCTAGAGCCGTTAAAATGATTAGGAAAATTATGTGTACGTTGAAACTGATTCGATTGATTGGGGAAATTGATTCCGTAATTTCTAATTTCGTTATAGAAATCTACACAATTTGTTTTAAACGAAGTACTTATTTTGCTAATTTTTGTTGATCGTAGATTTTCACTATCACTTCTTTTGATAATGTTTTTGTTGATCGTAGATTTTTACTATCCCTTCTTTTGATAATGTGTTTGTTGATCGTAGATTTTCACTATCCCTTCTTTTGATAATGTGTTTGTTGATCGTAGATTTTCACTATCACTTCTTTTGATAATTTTGATTATATGTCGACCGTGTAATATTATTTGTCTTAGTTTGGCGGGCTTAGCGGTCCAATTTTAGGAAATAAAACAAAAATTAATGTTCAATTTTCCAGCCTGACGTTTCGAGCCTTGTTTTGGCTCATCTTCAGAGGCCTATTTTTAATATATTTTATTAAACACCAGAAAATTACTATTGTTTTTACAAAGGGTTTGATTGGTTTTGAAAATCTTCTACTAAAGCACAATATATATATCGCGTTCATGTCTTCAGTGTCTCGTTTTTTGTTGTATGTGTTCTGTGTGTAGATGTGTAAAGCTTCAGTTGTCAAACGTTTATTGTAGTTACTTTGTGTTGTCAAAGTCCGGTGTGTGACCAACTTCGAGATAATGCTCTACCACTGCAGTGTGATGAGGATTCTCTCGTGCTCTTTTTAGGTTACTCTTATGCCCAATTAACCGTTTTTCCAGAAATTGACCCGTTTGACCAACATAATTAAGAGAACAGGGTTCCCCTGTTCCCTCGTTGCCTTTACAAGGTATTTTATAGATTATGTTTGATCTTTTTTGTTTCGGGATGGGATCTTTTAATTTCGTAAAAATATTGCGTAGAGTGAATTTATTATTATAAGCCAACATTGTATTCTTTGTGTATTTTTTAATTACTCTAGTAATTTGTTCTGTGATCCCGTTTACATATGTTATGCTGCGATAATATCGATCAATCACAGGACTTATGTTGGGCGGGATGATATTATTTATATTCTGACTAGCGATGACAAGGGCTTTTTTAATGAAGTTATGGGGGTAATTGTTGTTAAATAAAACTTCTTTAATATGTCTGATATTTGTGTTATGGAATTTGCTATCACTAAGGTTTAGAACCTAGAAATGCGTTAAGGTTATATTTTACCAATAAGCAAGCTCTTGGATTACCTTTGTTCCTATCGTATATGAGCTTATAGCCCGGTGAGTTGAGTCCACAAACCACGTTCCTCGCCACCCATGGTTCCTGGATCAACACGATGTTTTCTCCTCCTGTAGTCAGGGGGAGAAGTAAGGAGGCGGATGCCATTTTAGAGTGGTGGAGAATTATCTGAGCTATAATGGTGCGCAAATTATACCAGTGGGACTTTGTAAAATTCCAATTTAATATAAAAGCCAAATTTTTAGCATTGATTTCCTGATCATAAAAAATGGCGGTAAATTAGGACGTAATTTTATGAAGCAGTTTAACGTCACTCTCGAAGGAATTAATTTTTTGGAACAGAATGAGAATTGTGATTATAAGCAAGTAGTGGAAAAATTCGCTAACCTTTATTTGGGTGAGTTGGGAACATTTAATAATAGGTTAGCGCGGTATTACACATGACAACTTTCGGGCTAACTTAAGCCGGGTTTCGGGAGAAATGACTTCGGAGATGGAAGGGAAAAGTTGCCACTCGAAATCATGGCTTATCGACAACTTTCTGCATACATGCAAAGCGTGTGAACCGGTTTGGGAAAAGTAGTAGGGAGAAATCATTTTCTTTCTGACCGTCAGCAGGTAAAGATCTGGGGAAGTATATGAAGCAGCAGCAATTTCAATGGTTTTTCCACTGTTAACTGTCTGGCAACTGAAGCACGACTGATGTTGAGTCCACACACATTTTTTTACGGGGTCAAAAAGTTTCACCATTAATTAAATGGGCGAAGTTTTACGCTAGTAACAGATAAAAAGCCTTTAGTATATATTTTTGGACCAAAGAAAGGAATTCCTGAGCTTGCTGCTAATCGGTTGCAAAGAGTAGATTTAGCATTGTCTGCGTATCAGTTTAAAATTGAATATGTTCAGTCAAAAAATAATATCGCTGACTATTTCTCTAGGTCTCCGGGTTCTGATAAAAGTTTCAGTAGTGAGCAATCTGTAGATTCTGGAAACGTATATATTAATTATGTGAATTACATTGGTGAGTTGCCTATTACGTTCGAACAGATTAGAAAGGATACGAAGTCGACCAGCCTTCTCGAAAGTGTTAAAAAGTATTTGTTAGAGGGTTGGACAGAAAACGAAATTTCTCAAGAGTTGCGTGCTTTCTACAATAGAAGAAATGAGTTTAATATTGAAAATGACTGTGTTTTCTGGGACTATCGCGTCGTAATTCTTCTGTCTCTGAGAGAACGAGTGTTAACGGAAATACACAAAAGTCATTTAGGAGCAAGCAAAATGAAGGCAATGGCTCGAAATAATTGTTCGTGGCTGCGTATGGATGCGGATTTAGGAAGCATTTCAAAATCTTGCAATGGTTGTTTGCAAACGCGCAGTAGCCCATGCAAAAGTTCCTTAGTGACTTGGCAGTGGCCAGCAGATCCTTGGAGCAGAATTCATGTTGACTACATGGGACCGTTTATGAACAAATGGTTTTTGTTGATCGTGGATAAGGATAATCACAGCAAATGGCTTCAGTGCTTCGACATGGGAGGTTCTAGTACTAGTAGGGTTACAATTTCTGCTTTATGTGGTGTTTTTGCAAGATTCGGAATACCCAAGGTATTAGTGTCAGATAACGGAACTTGTTTTGTTTCTTCTGAATTTCAGACGTTTCTCAAGTGCAATGGAATTGACCATGTCACAATTCCTGTCGAAAATCCTGCTACAAATGGGCAAGCGGAAAGTTCCGTGAAAATAGTTAAGAACTGTTTAAAGCGCGCACTAATTGGTTCTAGTGTTTCTAACATTGACGCTATTTTGAGTCGTTTTTTGCTTGATTATAGAAGTTCTGTTCACGCAACTACTGGAGTTTCACCAGCTGAATTGTTCTTACGCAGAAAACTGAGAACAAGATTGGATCTACTTAATTCCTTTGGTAATAAGAAGTTAGACTTAACTAATGTTCAAAAAAATGTTGAAAATCAACAAAATAAACAAAAATTGCATTTTAAAGGAAGATATAGAGTTATGGGGCTATTCACGAATGTAAATGTATCTGCAACTGTAACTTTACATGTTCCACATGATTCATACTAATTTTACATTAGATTCCAAATTGGTATTCACAAACTGTAACTGAATAATAGGGATTCCTGACAGTTGCTTCTTCTGAACTGTATAACAAATCGTATATACATTTCTTTCTAAGTATTTTTATTTAACTTACTCAGAATCTTCTTCCCATCCATTATACAACAATATTAAGTCCGACATATTTCCTTTATTCTTAAAATTTTGCATTTTTCTTAAAAAATGTAACCTTATGGATAAGTTTTCTCTCGGCATAAACTTACAGATGATTTGACAGCTAGTTACAGATACAGAATGTCAAAGTTACAGTTTGTGAATAGCAAAGTGGACTGAAAATGTAAAGTTACAGATACAGAGCAATCTTACATTTTAAGAATAGGCCCATTAGTTTCAAGTTAAATGATTTTGTTATTGTTAAGGATTATAGTATTCCAGGGAAAATTAGCTTGATTAAAGCTAAAATTGTAAAAATTATTGGTAAACAAACATATTTAGTTTCAGTAATAGATACAGATAAGATTTGGAAGCGTCATATAAATCAAATGTTAAGGTTTCATAACCCAAAGAAAATATTTTAGATCAAACACAAAATTTTGAAAAAAATATAGAGGCTATTTCTAGCAATTCGCAAGTTATAGAAAAGCGGTTTTTAAGGCTAAAAAAGCTTATTAAATATACCTAGTGGCTATTTGTAAAAAATTGTAAAAATAGATCTTTTGTTTTTTTTTGTAATTAACAACGAACTCAGGAGGGGGTAATGTGACGATTGTGATCTAGCTACAATTGTGATCTATTCGTTGTCTTCTTATTTCGATGTCCAGGGCAGTCAGTCATTACCAACTAGCCATCGTTTTAACATCTAATAATTAATTCATATTATATTTAATGTTATATTAAGCGATTTCCGTTATTTTGATAATGTGACAAAGCGATTTCCGTTATATTAAGCGATTTCCGTTATTTTGATAATGTGACAAAGAACGACATTTTTAAAGCTTTCCGCGCTCGTTTTTCAGTTCGGCGGCCATTTGTACAAGTCCGGATGTCCACTCTCTATATTATAGGCTCTCTACACACATGATGGCGTGTCAACAACTACAACTTTCCAAATTTTGATATGAGTTTTTTTTTATTGATATTGACCGATTTCAGTTATTTTACTAATTATCTGTGGCAAAGGATTAAATTTTTAAAGTTCTTCTTACTGATTTTTCAGCTCGGCGGCCATTTTTACACGTCCCATTATTTATTCTCTAGATTCTAGAAATCCAAACAAATTCAACAACCAATAGGCTTTACCGACGGATACAAATTTTAAATTTACTGTAATGATTATTTTATCCTTTTTAAAGGGTTTTTTTTTATTCAGGACTCTTTCAATTTTTTAGGGTTTTTCTTTAGTCGGGGGTTTTTCAAAATTTTTATTTTGTTTTTTTTTTTTTCACTTTTTTTAAAGATATCAGTGAACAAACTTTTTATGTCCGATTGAATTTAAAGTTTTTTGGTAACAATTTTCTATTGTAATAATTATTTAAAGATTAACAATTTTTTTTTAAGTAATGTCCTTCGAATTCCGAAGTGGGATCGAACACGGTTCAGGGAATCAAAATATACAGGAAGAGGAGAGGTAACATTAGGGTGAGGGGGAATTCATATACACTAAAATATTCCTTTCATTATTTACAACCGAATGGCGAAAGCGAGACCGAAATCAATTCAGAGGATCAGAAGATACAAGGATAGGGGGTGTAAATTGAGGGGGAGGGGGAACTCTTGTACACTAAAACATTCCTTTCATTATTTACAACCGAATGCCGGAAGCGGGATCGGAATCGGTTCAGGGGATCAGGACATATAAGGAGAGGGGGTTTAAATTGACGGGGAACTCTTGTACACCAAAATATTCCTTTCATTATTTACAACCGAATGGCGAAAGTGTGATCGAAATCGGTTCAGTGGATCAGAAGATACAAGGAGAGGGGGTGTAAATTGAGGGGGGGGGGAACTCTTGTACACCAAAATATTCCTTTCATTATTTACAACCGAATGCCGAAAGCGGGATCGGAATCGGTTTAGTGGTTCACAAGTTATGAGATTAGGACACACAAACTCAATGCGCACAAAGAACCATGCAGGCTTCGACGATTTTTATGCCCCCGGGCTAACTTTTAAACCAGTTCGGGTTTCACTTTCGTGGTACCTCCATTGGAAAGGTAATGTGCTCTAGTTTCATGGACATAAGCTCTTTTTTGGCGGGGAACTGCAGAGGGATGGTCAGCTGCCATCTTAAGTTGGCCCTCCATTACCATGACTTTTCCCAACTGCAAAAAAATAGAGACACAGTTATGTGAAGATACCTTGGCGAGAAAGGGAGATAAGAATCAACAGCAAAAATTTGTCGGCAACTGCAAAAATAATTTCCCCTCTTTTTTATACACTTTCTATTAAGTTGAAGTGTCGCGACCTAACTATGTGGCTATGTGTCTTTCTCTGGAATCTTTGGAACCTTATATCTCCGAAACTATGCAACCTAGGAAGATGAAATTTTGTCACCTTGCGTAGTTCCGGTGACAGTTCAATATTTTTACTACTCCATCCTTGTAAGGATAATGGAAGGTCCTGTAAGGATAACGCAAATATCCTTTTTCCCATTTTTCCCGGGAAAAACTGGCACCAGGGGGTTTTCGGGGTCGCTGATCACGAATTCGGTGTTAGATTTTCAAAATTCAACACGGAAGGTCCTGTAAGGATAACGCAAATATCCTTTTTCCCATTTTTCCCGGGAAAAACTGGCACCAGGGGGTTTTCGGGGTCGCTGATCACGAATTCGGTGTTAGATTTTCAAAATTCAAAACGGAAGGTCTTGTAAGGATGACGCACATATCCTTTTCCCATTTTTTCCGGGGAAAAATTGCATTAGGGGGTTTTTGGAGTCGCTGAATCCGATTCTGACATTTAAAATTCTGTAAGGATAACGGAATGTCCTGCAAAGATAACGTGAGTTTCCTTTTGCTCAAATTTCCCGCGAAAGATCTTTTCTGGAGGTTTTTGGTAGGCTAATTCAAGACTAAAAAGTATAAAATAAAAAAAAACACTTTAAAAAACAAGTTTTATAACCTTATACACTTTCAAAATGCACTAAAAAGTAAAAAACAAGTTCAAAGTTTCACAAAAAATGTTTTTATAAATTGCGTGTTGTTGTGAAAGTATAAAGTGTGCTGCGTTGCACAGTATACAGATTCAAGAGCAAATGCAACGTCACACACTTTATACTTTCACAACAACACGCAATTTATAAAAACATTTTTTGTGAAACTTTGAACTTGTTTTTTACTTTTTAGTGCATTTTGAAAGTGTATAAGGTTATAAAACTTGTTTTTTAAAGTGTTTTTTTTATGGCGATTTTATGGTTGCAGTTGACGGACTTGAACTTTTTTATAGCGATTTCTACTACAATCACACATTGTCCCTGTAAGTGAATAGTGAGCACAGACACATACAAAGTGCTATTATAGCGTAGCTGTCATTTTTCATGTAGTTCAAACACACACATGCAGCTGTATAGCTTTATTTCTATGCTAATTTGAACCTTATATTCATAGCATAAGGTTTGATATGATTGCTATAAAGTTGTTAAACTGGAAGGGAAAGCGTTTATACTTGTATTCAGTCATTCATATTTAGATCTATATAAGTCTATCTTGCTCTAGTTTTCTGCATTTTTTGCAGTTACAGAAGTCATGGAGATCCTCCTTTAGAGGCACTGATTTTTTCATGCATTTTTCGACGATTTTTTTGCCTATGGGCTAACTTTTGAACCAGTTCGGGTTTCACTTTCGTGGTACCTCCATTGGAAAGGTAATGTGCTCTAGTTTCATGGACATAAGCTCTTTTTTGGCGGGGAAGTGCAGGGGGATGGTCAGCTGCCATCTTAGGCGCAATGATTTTTCCATGCCGTTTTCGACGATTTTTATGACCCCACAAAAGTCGAATTATTATTTTCCACAAAAGTCGAATTAACCACATTTTAACAAGTTCCGTTCATTATTTTGGGTGAAATATACTATATATTGGATTTTGAAAGTTTTTAAAGTGCATATTTAAGTGCATATTTTGCCATTTTTAGTGCATATTATATGCGCATATTTCGCCTTTTTAACCGACTTCCAAAAAAAGGAGGAGGTTATCAATTCGTTTTGGTCCAACTTTATTTATTTATTTATTTTATATCTGTATGTTCACGCAGTACTTGGGTGCCGTTGCATGGATTTTGTTGAAACGTTGGTGAATGACAGAGTTCACTCCCTAGTTGGTCCCATTTTAATTTCCCCTCTCTCCGACGTTTCCCGGCCTTCCCCTCCCCTGTCAACTCCCAATCGGATGGTCCGATCGATCTGAAAATTTGTATGCGTACATTTTGGGGGACGGCTAGTGTTTTCCCTTTATCTATTTTCCCCTACCCCTTTCGCTTCTTAACCCCTCCCCTGTCAACTCCCAATCGGATGGTCCGATCGATCTGAAAATTTGTATGCGTACATTTTGGGGGACGGCTAGTGTTTTCCCCTTATCTATTTTCCCCTACCCCTTTCGCTTCTTAACCCCTCCCCTGTCAACTCCCAATCGGATGGTCCGATCAGTCTGAAAATTTGTATGCGTACCTTTTTGGGGGACGGCTATTGTTTTCCCTTTATCTATTTTCCCCTACCCCTTTCGCTTCTTAACCCCTCCCCTATCAACTCCGAATCGGATGGTCCGATCGGTCTGAAAATTTGTATGCGTACCTTTTTGGGGGACGGCTAGTGTTTTCCCCTTATCTTTTTTCCCCTACCCCTTTCGCTTCTTAACCTCTCCCCTATCAACTCCCAATCGGATGGTCCGATCGATCTGAAAATTTGTATGCTCACATTTTGGGGGACGGCTAGTGTTTTCCCCTTATCTATTTTCCCCTACCCCTTTCGCTTCTTAACCCCTCCCCTGTCCACTAATCGGATGGTCCGATCGGTCTGAAAATTTTTATGCGTATATTTTGGGGGGCAGTGAATCCTTCAACCCTCAAATTTTCCAGATAAAAAACAAACACATATGGGAGTTTTTGGGGTTGCCTAATCCAATTCTAATGTTTACAAGTCTGTAAGGTTAACGAAAGGTTTCTGTCGATCTAAAAAATGTTGGTGACGACCCCCAAAATTTTTGCTGTCGACCTCTAAAATTTAGTTTACAACTTACTGTTGCCATCCCTAAAAATTCGCTGTTTGGAACGATCAAAGTTTTGCTCTACCCATTTCCTAACATTAAATAGGTATATCCTATAATATAATACGAGGACTGTCGTCCTTCTGTCTGTCAGTCTGTCTGTCTGCACAATGGATCTCGAAAACAGGCCTAACGATTTTCATGAAACTTGGGTGTTAGGGATTTTCGGGGACAAAAATACGATCTAGATAGGTATCCCCTCTGAGAAAATTCCCCTTCAACACCCCTCGCCTGGTATCTTCGAATTCGGTGGTCCGATCTTAATGAATCTTTACAGTATTACTAAGAAGGCTAAGGGGTTTGATTTTCCACTACAAAACCTGACTTTTCCCTCCCCTCGAAACCCCTCACCTGGTATCTTCGAATTGGCTGGTCCGATCTTAATGAAACTTTCCAGTGTCACTAAGGGGGTTGAAGGCTATCGATTCGTAATGCCGTTTTCGCAAGCGGGCCGCAGCTCTACCCATTTCCTAACATTAAATATATCTATATAATGTATACACAAAAAATCACTAAAAATTATAAAATAAAAAACTTTTTAAAAAAAAGTAAAAAAAAAAACCGACTTAAAAATGCACTAAAAAGGAAAAAATAATTTTTTTGGAAGTTGGTGCCAAAATAGAAACAAACAATTTGCTCTCTTTATTGTACAATCTAAAAGTGCACTAAAAAGGAAAAAATAATTTTTTTGGAAGTTGGGGCCAAAATAGAAACTTAAAGAGGACTTCTATTCATATTTCTTGAGTGTTACAAATAATTTTATTGTAACAAGAATTGTTAAGACAATCAAAAGCTTTTTACAGTTGTCGAGTACTTTTATGTACAATAACTCGCGGTTAAAATATCACAATGATGTGATAAAAATAAATTTTTTATAGTGACAAGAATCGATATTCAAAATTTGGGGAATATAAAACCCATTCAATATGTATTTTAATACAATTTTCACTCACCTCTACGAGCACCTATTTATCTAAATTGTTGTATGTGGTAATTTCAAATTCGGAAAGCTTTAACACTTAAAATTTTTCCTTTCACTACTTAACGGTTCTTTAAAATAATGTTTTTTTTAAATAAGTACCACCTTGACTGAAATGAAAACTAAACCGACTGAAATGGGGTACCCCCCATACGAACGAAAACGTTTTTTGCGAATACCTCAAAAACGGTGCATCTTATCAAAAAAGTCCAAGAACAAAAGTTATTTAGGATATGATTCTACATAAAACTTCCATACATCAAAATCCGATTGGAACAAATTTTAAAAAATCTCATTGGAAACTTTGACTTCAAACTGGAATTTTGATACAACTGTTCACTTAAATCACCATACGGGTTTTCAATAATTGCCAGATTGGCAATTATAGCTTTTGTTATGTTTATATTATGTAAGTAGGCTGTAAAAAAATAATGGTTTGAATCTCATCTCTGTGACTTATTAGAAAACAAAAACTTTTGGTACAATTCAATAAATAATAATTTTATTTATTAGAAATTTTTTAATTTTATATATTGTACAAAAAAAAAAGAGAGCAAATTGTTTGTTTCTATTTTGGCACCAACTTCCAAAAAAATTATTTTTTCCTTTTTAGTGCATTTTTAAGTCGGTTTTTTTTTACTTTTTTTTAAAAAGTTTTTTTTTAGTGGATATTTTTGGCAGCCCTAGTAATAACGAATCAAATTTTCAAAGTTTTTCGCATTTGTTTTTCAACCTATTTTTACACGAATCATTGTCCACTCTCGAAACTACGCAAGCGAACTTAGTTCCCGTAGTCCATGACTGAGCTACGTCACTGCATACCCTAGTTAAGGTTCACGTTGACGGTACTCCATTTAAATTCTGTATTTTTTCCTCTCAGTACGAAACGTTTCTCACATAGCTTACCCGGCCTTTACACGCGACTATAAAGTCTGTCAGTAGCACAGACTCCAAATGTCAAATTATTGACAACGAATTAGAAGACATTTAGCGAACTGACAGCCAGTTCATTTTCAAAATGACTTCGTTTGTAACATAGCTACAGTCCCTCGTATTTCAGAGGCATGAATTTTGCTCGTATGCTTCATTATTTTAATTATCTCGTTCCTAGTTAGTCTTCTTTCGCCAGTCTGAGAGTTCTAAAAGTAAAAAAAAGAATTAAAAATAGTGAATTCATAATAATTTAATAGATTTACCTCAAATTCTTCATTTTCCGCCGTCTGAAATGTCAAATTACTGGCATGTCTGTACTGACTACAAAAATGTCCCGTCAGTACAGACTTGTCAGTGCCAGTAAGCATTTACACGAGACTGTGACAGCGACTGTGTCAGTTCTACAGACGCGTGTAAACGCTGTGTTAGCTTAGGTGGACAGTGGTGTAATATTAGAGATTAACACGCCATACAGACCTGCCGGAAACGTTGACAGAAATGTTAACAGAAATGTCATTAGAAAATTCTGTTGTGACGTTGGTGGGCTGATTCTGGCATGACGTTTCAGTTCCAGAAATGCGTTGAGCAGTAAACAAATGAGAGTAGTAAATATGACGATCTCAGTGATTTCACTTTTTTCTTTAAAATCTCCGCACTAAAATGAAATTCGGGCTCCTGCTGCTCCCACGATGCCTTTTTCAAATAATTTTCTTCTAAAAATTACTTTTAAACAGTATTCGTTTATAGAACGGAGCGTCTCTGCCCATGAAAAATTAGAATCCGCCATCTTAAATTCCATTTCTTTTACCATTTCTGTTAGCAAAGATGTCAGCAAAAACTGTCAGACTTTTCTGTCGTAACAGCTGTCATTTCAATCTTCAGCTGTTTTAATGATCCGATCAGAGATCCGGATTAACTCTCATACAAATTCGTAACCCAAGTCTTATCGGGATCATGATCTGATTTGCTTTCTGAGTTAATGGGAAATTAAAAATTTCCCTTGGTGCGTGTCTCAACTGGCGTCTTGCGGTTTCATAGGTGTATGGATATTTGAGTACTATTTCCATCGCATGAAGGCTATTACCCTAAAACGGGGAAAAAACCTGGTGGCGAGGAAAATAACTATATATATTCTAGCTTGTAATGACATGGGTTTTGAGGGGTTTTGCGATTTTAAAAGTTATTACCACAACATATGGGTTACTATGATGCCACGGCTTGTTTCAACATAGCACAAAAACCAATTTAAACCCACAATAAACTCGCTTACGATTTTTTAATGATCCATATGGATCTGTTATTCAGATCATTAAAAAAACAGTAACTAGACGTAATATCAGACGTAACAGCGACAGTGACGGAATTCATGGCTGGTGTGGATTACTAGTAAAGATGACAGCGAGGATTTTTTTGCTGATAAGCCCATATCAGAATGCAGCAGCGTTTTCGGAGCAGCGGGCAGCAGAAGTTTCCCATTGGCTAAAAGCAAAATTATGCCGTACTAAAAGCAGCAAAAATTCTCGCTGCTGTTTTAGCGCTATTTCTATTTTTACTGACGCTGCCCGAGCAGTAAATTTTCCATATACTTCGAATATACGCTATCCAGTGAAAAAGCTGTCTTTAAAGACATGACTTGTAGATGGTCTTCAACGAGAAGTACATACGAAAATCAATATGTTAGAAGGAAACATAAAACAAATCGGGGCAACGACGTGAAAACATCTAACGGTAGGCTTATAAAACTCTGGCAATGTGTTTTGACTGTGAAAGTAGCCGTCAGAAAAGAATTTCGTTCCGCCCGAGATTTTTTAATTTTGGCTCTTTTATTCAGTGTTTGGTGTTTCTCGTTTTATTTATCTATATTAAAGACATTTTGTATTAAGTTTTTGTAAATATATTTGGTGACATTTGATTTTTTTCACTTATGGAAAATTTGTCAAAAAGGCAACAAAAGCGAATTATTTCTGCTTTTGCCGCTAATCTTCGGTCAGAGGCAATGGCCAATTATAATGTAAATTTCTCTTCTTCGAATCAGGAAGAAGTCCCCATAATTAATTTTGTTTGCGAAGAGATCTGCGAGGATACACTTATATTAGGAGAAAATGAAAGCTTCTTTATTGAAGACCCAGACTTTGCAGAGCTTGCAGACGATGACGAGGATATTCAGTCTACAATATCTGATGAAATGGAGCTCTTGAAGTTAAAATTAGGTCGCTGTGTGGGCGCGCCCATCAGCGCCATCTGTTTTCCGGATTTAGTACTAATGAAGCCATACTTTCAGACATGTCATTAAGATAGACATAGACATGCTCTGTGCGTTGGTCTTGCGAGTGTTTTTACTTTGTCTTCAAGACTGGTATTGAAGACGTCTTTAAAGACGTCTTGAAGACACCTTTCACTGGGTATACGCCGTCAGTTACGCCAAATCATCAATTACTGTAGACATTTTATGAACGAATAGATAAATTAACAAAATTTCACGAAAAAATCAAACAAATGAGAACTGCAAAACTGATTTTACTCTGGATTCGTGCTGTTCCATTCCGTGATGGAAGTCAGCAGAACCAATTCTGCTGCGGCAGCGAATGCTGCTTCATTCTGATATGCGTTATACTAATATATTAGTGGGCTATCAGCCAGTCATTAGAGAGCCTATAATCTAGAGAGTGGCCATGCTACCTTAATAGACTGTGCTACTGAGTAGGACAGTCTATTAACTCCAATTAGAACAGTCTATTAGGTCAGTTAGAACAGCTTTTTCTGCAGATTAGAACAGTCTGTAAACAATTTTTCAATTTATCAAAACAACTATGAGTTTCCAAATTTTCTTGATACCTCAAACATGCTATTTTTACATATATTAACCACCTTCAGTTATTTTGGCTATTATTTGTCCCCATGAGTCAAATTTTTAAAGATTTTCCCGCTCGTTTTTCAGCTCGGCGGCCATTTTTAGATGTCCCCATGGCCACTCTCTAGGTTAAAGGCTCTCTACCAGTCATATGATTTCGCTGTCGCAGTTGCTGTCGGGCTATTGTAATTGCTACTTAATTCAAAATTTTCGCAATTTTCAAGTACAAGAAGAAACAAGTTATAGGGGCACTCATTTTTGACGTAGGTAGTTGATAAATTAGCATTTGAGTCAAGAAGACATGAAAAATCCAGTAGGTTTTGTGGAATATTGGTGGTTTCGTTATCTTATGGTAACTGAACTTTATATGGTGGAAAAATGGGAAAGAGTGACGATTCGTAATAACCTGTAAATATCTTCGATGCAAGAACTTTATAAATTTTTTCCAGATATTATGTTCCTGATCTTCTTTTTGCTTTTTTGGTATTTCAATTACGCTTTGCTATCGTGGAGTGGAAATATTTTGCCAGCATTTAATACTCAGCTGTAACTAGTAATTTAGTTTTTTATGTTAGTAATTTTGTATTGTAATAAATTTGATTTTTAATCGGAAATATTTTTGATTCGCCATAGAGGATAAGTATTGTATTCAAGACGGAGACCAACTCGAGAACGAGAACAGATAGAAGAAACTTCCTCATCACTAGAGTACTGTACGCTTTTTATTTGAAATACAATGAAAATAAAAAGCATTTAGAAGGCATAGAATTTGTTGCAGGAGTAGCCCACAAAGCACATGAATTAAAAACAACTCTTGGTGATGGTGAATTCAAGAAATAAATATTGAAATATGTAATGTGCGAGACACTGTCCTGGCAGCGTACTGTGATCAGGGTTGGAACTTGAGGATGTGTAAAAGGTACTATTTTTGCCCAAAAATGGTACTAGATTGAGATAATGTGGTACTAGATTTTTTTTAACTATCATACAACCCAAATCGTTTTTTATGCTTATTACATAGGAGTCAAGAGAAATCTAAATCTTGTAATTTTAGAAGAAAATCCTTAACCCATATGGATTGACTTTTGCGCTGTAAATATAACCGTTCCCGGTCAAAAAATACTCTAGAAAAACTCCAAGAACCAAAAAAAATTGTCTAGATGTATTTGTTTTAAATTTTCGCTTTTATTTCAACTTTAAATTTTTGTATAAACTCCATCTAAAAACTTTAATTTCGAGAAGTATTTTGAGCTATTGCTATATAAATCATATTTCCATGGCCTACGATTGATTTTCATATCTCCCTTAATAAGACGAATTCAGTAGTCTTTAATTAAAGAGTTGTGGCGGGATCATTTGAAAAAGTACTTTTTTTCTAATACATAGAAAAGTGATGTATTTTTAAAGGGAGCTATAAATTCAAATAAAATCATATTCTATATAAACCATTAAAAGGTACCAGATTCATGGGCTGTGGTACTAAGGTACTAAATGAGTCAAAAAGGTACTAGATCTAGTACATAGGTACTAAAGTCCCAACCAGTGTTGCCATTTTGACCGTTTTCCGGTCAGATTTGACCGGAATTTGTCCACTTTGACAGGAGAAAAAATGAAAATCCGGTCGACCGGATTTTTAACCGGAACTGAATGTGTTTTCGACCTTTTTTAACAGTTTTTTAATTGGGAAACAAATAATATATTATCAACAATTACAATTTTCGTGAAAAAATGTTCACAAATTGAACGCACCCTTTTTAATTTCTGTGGTAATTTGCCAAAACTTGATAACCACATTTTTCAAATTTTGAACGAAGCAATTTCAAAAATTTAAAAAAAATATGACATGATCAAATTTTTAGTTTGTTCGTTAATTGAACATTTATTTTAAACGTTAATTTAAACTTTAAAATAACCAACCAAAGGAAAGTTTTGTCATGTCATATTTTTTATAAATTTTGAAATTGCTTCGTCCAAATTTGAAAAATGTAGTTATCAAGTTTTGGCAAATTACCACAGATTTATAAGTGGAAATTGGAACTTTTCGGGTTAATGCAATTGTGAATCATAATATTTCCGATAGTGAGGATGATTAATAAGTTTTAACAGGTAATACCCGAATTATAAGGGTAATTTCATCTCGACAAAAGTCATTCTACGTGTTGTTGGTTGTTGAAAAGCACAAACAACAAGTAAAATGTCTCTTGTCGAGATGAAATTACTCTTAAGCCCATATCAGAATGCAGCAGCGTTTTCGGGGCAGCGGGCAGCAAAAGTTTCCCATTGGCTAAGAGCAAAAGTATGACGTACTAAAAGCAGCAAAAATTCTCGCTGCTTTTTTAGCGCTATTTCTATTTTTACTGACGCTACCCGAGCAGTAAATTTTCCATATAGTTCGAATATACGCTATACGCCGTCAGAACGCTAATGCCTTCATTAATTTTATCTAAATCATCAATTACTGTAGACATTTTATGAACGAATAGATAAATTAACAAAATTTCACGAGAAAATCAAACAAATGAGAACTGTCAAACTGATTTTACTCCGGATTCATGCTGCTCCATTCCGTGATGGAAGTCAGCAAAACCAATTTTACTGCCAAGGCAGTTTTGCTGCCGCAGCGAATGATGCTTCATTCTGATATGCGCTTTATAATTCGGGTACATATATGTAAATTATAATATATTTCTGGAGATTATTTTTTAAAAAGAATTTGTTAATTTGTTATTTTTTGTTAAGATGATTGTACCTAAATAAAATTATATTTCTCCTTATATTTTAGTTTTTATTTTCTATGTTATTGTTATCAGAAATGTCGTTTGCGTGGGTTTGACCGATTTTTTGGCCGGATCTAACACGCTAAAACTTTTGACCGTTTTTTCTGACAGGATTCAACAAAAAAAAATCCTGTCAAACGGTCAAATTTGACCGGATTCATATTTTTGAGTTGGCAAGAGTGGTCCCAACCCTGACTGTGATGTCTCGCTCACTATCTACGTACAGTACGGTGCCGATCTGCGTGAAGAAACGACATAAAAGCTAGCTCAAGAGACGAAACGCGGGTTTGTTTTTATACCCGTATGGTGAAACCAAAGGGTATATTAACTTTGCCTTACCGTTTGTAACGCCAAGATCCCATCATCGCACAAAAAAATGAATTACACCAGTGTGTTTAGAATGATAAAAATAATTAAATTTTGCATGTCCGTCCGTCCGTCCGTCTGTCCGTCCGTCTGTCTGTGGCGCGGATTGCGGGCGCACGGATTGAGCTACAGACTTGAAATTTGGCACAGGTCCGTTTTTCGTAAAATGCGAGGCTAAGTTCGTTAATGGGCAAAAATGGACCATTAGGGGGGGTACCCCCCATACGAACGAAAACGTTTTATGCGAATATCTGCAAGAACAAAAGTTATTTGTGCAAGAACAAAAGTTATTTAGGATGTGATTCTACATAAAACTCCCATACATCAAAATCCGATTGGAATAAATTTTAAAAAATCTTATTGGAAAGTTTCACTGTTCGAATTTTGATACGAATATCACTTGCCAGATTGGCAATTATAGCTTTTGTTATGTTTTTTCCTTACAGACACCACACATTAAGATGGTGTCTTGGTGCGGCAGAGCAACTGAAGAGATCACGCATTCCGAATATTATCATCGCTCATATAATATTTTTCTCGGATAAATTTATCTCGTTAATCGAAAAAACCGATCGTATTTACTATAAATAAACCACAGAATTTGAAAATGGTCAAAATCTAAAGAAAACTCGAAGAAGAAGAATTAAGTTTTGACAGTACTAAATATTTACAATATTTCGAATCCAAATAAAGTATTAAACCCTAAGCATATAACGACACTGTCTAAATTCGTAGCTACTATTTACTCCTAGCAAAAAAATCCGTTATACAAAAAACAAATCTGTGTTGTAACCGGTGATAAAAATCGTACCTGCATTTTATTTTAAATCTTAATTATTTCATTTTTCATTTCATTTATTATTTATTCATTAAGGTAAAATGCCTTTTAATACAAGATAATACAAATGACTTCAAGAGAAGAAATATATATCTATATATATAAAAATGGATGTTTGTCTGTTTGTCTGTCTGTCTGTCTGTTTGTCTGTTTGTTTGAGATTACAAAACTCAAAAAATACTGCACCGATTTTTACGCGGTATTTTGCAAAATGATCTGCGTTGCCAGGAGCAGGTTTTTAGCTATGTAGATTTTCAAAATTCGAAACGGAAGGTCCTGTAAGGATAATGAAAATATCCTTTTTACCATTTAAAAACATCAGTGAGCACTTAGAAAATTCCAAATCCAATGCTATCTCTAGTCTGAAGTCGTTGGAGCATCGATTCAATGGTAATTGTCAGTTAAGGGATGAATATTGCAGCTTCATCAACGAGTATTTGGATTTGAATCATATGCGGAAAGTGTCTCCAAAAATCGGTTCAATGCCAAACAGTCAATGTTTCTACATACCACATCACGCAGTTGTCAAGGAAACCAGTTCCACCACAAGGCTCCGCATTGTCTTCGATGCTTCGAGAAAATCATCTTCAGGTATCTCTTTGAACAACATACTACTTTTAGGCCCAAATATACAGACAGATATTTGGCCACTACTTTTAACATTTCGAATTTATCACTACGCTTATACAGGAGACATTGCAAAGATGTACCGCCAGATTCTGGTCGATCCTCGCCATACTCCATTTCAAAGGATTGTTTGGCGGTCATCCGCAGATGAAGAAGTGGGAGAATACGAACTTTTGACAGTCACATATGGGACAAAGAGTGCTCCATTCCTAGCTGTACAAACGTTGAAACAGTTAGCGAATGATGAAGCTCACAATTATCCAATAGGGTCCAAACAACTACATAAAAAGTTTTATATCGACGATATCGACACGCTTCCCGAAGTCGGAAATCACCGGCATCTTATCCAAGGGAGGTTTCCAATTGAGGAAATGGACCTCAAACTGCAGCGAGTTTTTAGATTCGATACCGACGATCTACGGGAGTCTCATTGTTCGCTTCCTGGGGAATCTGAACCTTGCGTCAAGGCGTTGGGAATGAAATGGTTGCCAAATATTGATTCATTCATATTTTAGTCAATCTGGAATCTACAAATATTTTCTCAAAGCGTTTCATATTGTCTGAAATCAGTAAAATTTATGATCCGACGGGATTACTCGCACCTTGTATCATTTCAGCAAAAATTATCATGCAGGAGATTTGGATTTTGGGTGTTAGCTGGGATGATCCTTTGCCTGAGAACATCATCAGAAAGTATCAGACATTTCGAAACAGTTTACGGGACATTTCAGAGTTGAAAATCCCGCGCTGGTTAGGTGTGAAACAACGTTCCCTGATTCAACTCTGTGGTTTGCCGACGCTTCGGAGAAAGCCTACGCAGGAGTTGTTTAAATGCGCCTAGTAGAAGACAATCAAGTAATATTGCTAATGTGAGAATCGCAAAGGAGTATCAAACACAGTCCTGGCATGGTTACAAAAATTGCCTAGGACTTGGACCACCTTTGTTGGAAATCGCACATCTAACATACTATCTTCAATACCATCAAACTTCTGGCGACATGTAAGAAGCAGTGAGAATTCAGCAGATCCAGCTTCGAGAGGACTGACAGGAACCGATTTAGTCCGGTGAACCGATGAACTGCAACTTAGGATTCGAGAGTCCAAACTTTCTAGAAGATGTAAACTATGGAATATCACCAGAGCCTGTCAAGGTCTACACTACTGCGCTTGAGGTGAGGACCTTTTGTTTTCACACAATCTTTCATGATACATCAGTTGAAGAGGTCGAAGAGTTTCTTAACCGTTACTCTAAGATTGAACAACTCAAGAGGACAACCGCATGTATTTTACGTTTCGCAACAAACTTTAAGGAGCCGACTAGAACCAAGATAAACGAACCCATACTTCTCGTCAAAGAATTGGAATACGCATTAACGACGCTACTTAAGATGTCACAATCCATATCATTTGGTTGTGAAATATCTGCGCTCATGACTAATAAGCCAATATCTAATCGAAGCAAACTAATTTCAGTAAATCCATTTATAGATTCCGTAGGTGTTTTGAGAGTTGGAGGCAGGATTTAATCCAGTTCGACATCTTATGACAAAATTCATCCGGTGATACTTTTGAAAGGCCAATCACTTTCCGCTCTAATTGTGGAAAACATCCATCTGAGGTACTTGCACGATCATCTCAGATTTTGGATCGTCGGAGGCAAATCGCTAGTTCGAAACTGCATCCGCAGATGTGTCACATGCATCAAATATTGAGCTGCGACGTCACAACTACTAATGGGATCACTTCCTCATTATCGTTTACAACCAGCAAGAGCTTTTATAAACACTGGCACCGATTTCGCTGGTCCTTTCTCAGTTCGGACTTGGAGTGGACGTGGCGCTAAGGTGATAAAGGCATACATTGCGTTGTTTGTATGTTTATCTACACGAGCTTTACATCTCGAATTAGTCACGAGTCTTTCTACGGACATGTTCCTTGCAGCTTTTCACCGATTTGCCGCCAGGAGAGGACTTTGTAGTAATTTGTATAGCGACAACGGGCGAAATTATGTTGGTGCTGCTCGAAAATTGAAGGAAGTCCACATATTTCTGCAAAAACATTCAACTGACATTGGTCGAGCTTTAAGCACGAACAATGTTACATGGAATTTTATTCCGGTCTCAACTCCACATTTTGGTGGAATTTGGGAATCTGCTGTTAAGTCGGTAAAGGAACATTTACAGAGAGTGGTGGGGGAGACAACCCTAACTCAAGAAGAAATGGCGACATTACTATGCCTAATTGAGGGATGTCTTAATTCGCGCCCCATTACACCGAAATCAGTTGACATCGATGACTTGGAAGCTTTGACGCCTGGTCATTTTTTGACCATGGGACCCATCCTTCTACCGCAACAAGAACCACTAAATGACAGGCGCACTACATATTCTACTCGTTGGGAATTTGTGCAGCGCTTAACCCAGCAATTTTAAAAAAGGTGGAGTCTGGAGTACCTGCCAAATTTGCAACAGCGTAAAAAGTGGCAATCGCGCTCACGAAACTGAAGGCTAAACGATCTCGTTACCATCAAAGAGGACAATCTTCCGCCTTGTTGTTGGCTACTGGGACGAGTTGTGGAGACGAAACCTGGAGCAGAAGGTCTAGTCCGAGTTGTCAGGCTTAAAACCAAAGCTGGCATGTTAGAGCGCTCAATTCATAAGCTCTGCGTGCTGTTCTCATCCGAAGAAGACGAGTAACTAAAATTCATCAATTTTTTGTATAATTCAAAATTTATATCATGTTAGAATATTTTTGTACATCTTATTTTTCATCTACCTAATCAATTTTGAATAGTAACATTTTCAATCGAATTTCATACTTGTATCAATCATATCTTGCATTACACTTTTTCGTTGAAAAAAGTAATTTTTCAAGGAGTGCGGTATGTTACTGCTTTAGCTAAATTCGTTCAAATTTCCAAAGTGAAATTTCAACAGAGTTTCTATTGTACCACAGAATTGTTTAAAAGGGAATTTCAATTCATTGTTTTTGGATACAGTTAGTTTTAGTTTACTTTATAGCTAAAATATTGTATTAGTTTCAGTTTTTTCATAGAACTCGTCGACCAAACAACTAAGATATCACTGTAATAGTGAAGCAACAATTAAAGTTTAAATGAACATCAAAATTCAGTGTTTTCCTTAATTACCTTCATTTGCGCGGTAACAGTCGGAATTAAAAGAAAAGTATTAAGAGTAGAAAGAATAATCCCACATTTAATATCAAGTTGCAAAATTTTAGGCAATCGGCAAAGAAACTTTTTGATGTAAGCTTCTGTAAGTGCAAAGACTGGTCTTTGTGTAAATGCATCAAAATTTTTCGTGTACCAGAAAAATAACATAACTTTCTCAAAGATCAAAGGGCTAAAAAATCGGGCTCAAAAATTTCATCTACCTGCACTTGCCCTGGCAGTTGATCGAACAGGAGTATCAGACACAGCAGCAGCTATTATTGCAAATGCCACCTTAGAGGACACGGGACTTATTTCTGATGATAATAAAGAAAAGGTAATTGATAGAATGACTTTAAGACGACAAAAACAGAAGAACAGAAATTATTTGAAACCGCAAGCAAAACGACAAGAGTTAAATTTAGAAGGCTTGTATTTTGACGGCAGAAAAGATAACACCATGGTAACTGAAGCAAAGGGAAAAAAAAATATCGACAAATCATTAAGGAAGAACATGTGGTTTTAGTGCAAGAGCCAGAATCAAAATATATTGGTCATATATCACTAACATCTTTCACTGCTAATAATATAGTCAATGAAATGTTGGGGTATTTTCAATACAATGATATTGACATTTCAAATTTGAAACTTATTGGGTGCGAAGGAACCGCCGCACAGTGGTTCAGGATTAAAATCCATTGGCCAAAATTCAATTTTTTTGTGATAACCAATTTGATTTTTTTTGATGAAATTTGATAGTAAATAGTTCAAAAGTCGGAAATAAAAAATATTAGGTCAATATCTTTAAAAATGTGTCTTTGCGGAAGCATTGAAAAATAAACTTTTTTTAAATTTTGCCAAAAACTAAATTTCTTGATTTTTTACCAACTTTAAGTGAACACAACTTTCACATTTTCTAAGATTTTACATTCGTTTTTTTTTATTTGAATGAGTGGATCTTTCCCTATAATTCTGAGTTAATTTGGAATCTGAACTATTTTTGAGTTAATTATAATTAAATATTTATTAGGAACACTTTTTTCATATAAATTTGAAGTTTGAAAGATCATAACTTGTGCCCGTCAACAGACGTCAAGTCGAAATTAATTCCAAGTTATAGCCACAACAATTACCTTTAATTCCATATATGGTTTTGTTGCCGTAAGTACCCGTATTGAGGCGCTAGCGGCATTTTACTTAAGCTATATATATAAAAATGGAAGTTTTTTGGTTGGTTGGTCTGTTGATTTGAGATTACAAAACTCAAAAACTACTGGACCGATTTTTACGCGGTTTTTTGCAAAATGATCTGCGTTGCCAGGAGCAGGTTTTTAGCTATGTTAGATTTCTAAAATTCGAAACGGTAGGTCCTGTAAGGATAATAAATATCCTTTTTCCCATGTTTCCTCACAAAAACTGGCTTTGGACGGTTTTCAGGGTCGCTGACCACTAATCCGGTATTAGATTTTCAAAATTCGAAACGGAAGGTCCTGTAAGGATAAAGCAAATATCCTTTCTCCGTTTTTCCCGGAAAAAATCTGCATAAGGGGGTTTCCGGGGTCACTGATCGCGAATCCGGTGTTAGATTTTTCAAATTCTAAACAGAAGGTCCTGTAAGGATAACGTTTTTTCCGAAAAGTTTTTAAGTTATTTATGGTTTTTTGGCATTCTAAAATTTATACAAAAAACGTTAAGCTGTCAACGTAGGATATGCTAGTTTTATGTAAAAAACAGGAATGCAAAGTAGTGATATATTTTATTTAATACAATTTCGAAGTGTTATAAAATGCTGGCTGGTTAAAACCTGCTCTTAGACGTCAATCTTTGTATTTTTATAATTTTATGACTTGCATTGAAAGTGTTATGACAGACATATAAAGTTGCGAATTTCCCGAGAAAATCACAATCTCGAGATTCGGGATTTCCCGAAATATTAAAAACTTTAATTCTCGAGATTCGGACGGTTTTATGACATCTAGGTGTGCTACACAGGTGCAGATAATATGTTGATTTGATAATTATTGTGCTGGCAATTTGATCTTTAATTACCCGTAACAAGGATAACTTATGTACTATAAAGTCCACATATCTCTGCAAATAAATCGAGGGTTTTCCCCAAACATATATATATAACAAGAATTACCCATGGAGAAATATGCCACAAATAGTCCACAAAATATTATATCATGGCGAAGACATCATCAGAAATAATCTACTACCACTTGGAGATCTATCAGAAGAAGTTCAAGAAAAAAGAAAAAAAAGATTACAGGTATTTCAGAGAACATAACACCAGGAAAATGTCAAGGAATAGCGCAAATGAAGACTTATTTAACATATTGCTCGTAACATCAGACCCATTCGTTTCGAGTATTAGACACCAATGGAAATCGCCACACTTGGAATTAGATGAAGAAGCTAAAAAGTTACTACATGATACAAACCCCTCTTAAATTAAAGAAAAACCAATTTTAGTTAAATTGTTATTTAATTTGGTGTTACTAATAAAATCTACTTTCACAATAAATTTACTATGTTTAACTACTTATAGAATTTCACAAAAATTTAATAATAGTAACAAAAAGTCATATTTTATGATATTTCAAAATTATTCAAATCAAAACAACTACTTTCCTACTAAAGAATGAACAGAACATGAAAAGTTGGGTTTTATTTGACAATATCGCAGAAACTAGTTATCCGATTTTGATGAAACTTTATGATAAATAAAGCTTGAAAACTCTTCTATTTAATAAAAAAAACCGCATTTTAAAACTTTCAATGGATCAAAAGATATTGAATTTTGACCAATAGAAGACGATCTCGAACCACTGTGCGCCGTCAATACGGGACGTAAATCTGGAGTCAAGTTGCAAAATTTTAGGCAATCGGCAAAGAAACTTTTTGATGTAAGCTTCTGTAAGTGCAAAGACTGGTCTTTGTGTAAATGCATCAAAATTTTTCGTGTACCAGAAAAATAACATAACTTTCTCAAAGATCAAAGGGCTAAAAAATCGGGCTCAAAAATTTCATCTACCTGCACTTGCCCTGGCAGTTGATCGAACAGGAGTATCAGACACAGCAGCAGCTATTATTGCAAATGCCACCTTAGAGGACACGGGACTTATTTCTGATGATAATAAAGAAAAGGTAATTGATAGAATGACTTTAAGACGACAAAAACAGAAGAACAGAAATTATTTGATTTAATAAAAAAACCGCATTTTAAAACTTTCAATGGATCAAAAGATATTGAATTTTGACCAATAGAAGACGATCTCGAACCACTGTGCGCCGTCAATACGGGACGTAAATCTGGAGTAATAAAACTATTGGAAACTAGATTAAAAAAAAAGATCCTTACAATGCATAATTTGCTTGCTTCATGCAAATGAGCTTCCCTTCAGGCATTTATTTCAACAACTCGATGGGAAAACTATGGGTCCTAAAGGATTTTCTGGGCCAATAGGAAAACAGTTTGAAAAATGCGAAAATATGGAAGTCATAAATTTTAAAAAAATTTAATTGCAGATGCCACAAGTTGATTTTGAGGATTTAAGTACGGACCAGAAGTACTTGTTCGAAATTTGTCTAGCGGTGCCAGGCGGCACATTTCCCCAAGACTTAGCAAAGAGAAATCCAGGGAAAATCGGCCACTCTCGTTGGTTAACAACAGCCAATTGAATTTTACGTTTATATGTGTCCTGTAAATCTCCTTCTCAAAATTTGGAGGTTCTTGCCGAATATGTAATTAAAATCTATAGTCATATGTGGTTCAACATCAAAATAAAACCTTCTTGCAAGGATGGATATATTCATTTATGCGAAATGATGAAATGTTCCCGGTTTCTAAAAAAACAGTACAGAGACATCATCGATCCAGTCATTCAAAGGAAGGCTTTTTTGGAAATCATGAAAATATACTTTTGGCCATGATAGCTGATTCCCGGCGACATATTAGAGAACTAAGACTTAGGAGGATAATGGCGGCTAGATCCAAGTCTAATAAAAGTGTTAGGAGTTTTGAAGTTCCTCCCCTTAATTTTGAAGCTTCTGAATATATGGATTTAATAAATTGGAATGATTGTGAGTTGACGGAACCTCCTGTGTTGTCGGCTATATCTGACGAGGAATTGAAAAAAAAAAATCATCACAAAAAAAAATTCATACCAAGAGAAATACTTGCTTTTCCGCGATTTTCTTGTCATACTCAAGCAGTGGAAAGATGCGTCAAGATCGTTACAGAAGCCGCGTCAGTCGTGTCCGGATCTGAAGCCAGAGATGGTTTTATC
The DNA here is from genome assembly GCA_964034945.1 of Chrysopilus asiliformis. Classification (NCBI taxonomy): domain Eukaryota; kingdom Metazoa; phylum Arthropoda; class Insecta; order Diptera; family Rhagionidae; genus Chrysopilus; species Chrysopilus asiliformis. The sequence goes on from OZ035962.1 coordinate 44,891,898, forward strand.
TTGGGAAAGTTGTAGTCTCGCAATGTTATGCCAAAGTTCAACACAAAAAGCAAGGTGTCTGTCTCGTTGAGACGGACAGAAGTCGTGAATCCGCCGACAACGATCGCCAAAAGATATTTAAGTAAGAAATTTTAGTGAAAAGGAAATTAAGGAAACAAATTTTTATTTAAAACATAACAAAAGCTATAATTGCTAATCTGGCAATTATTAAAAATCCGTATGGTGATTTAAGTGAACGGCGAACAGTTGTATCAAAATTCCAGTTTGCAGTTAAACTTTCTAATTAGATTTTTTTAGAGTTTTTATCAATCGGATCTTGATGTATGGGAGTTTTATGTAGAACCATATCCTAAATAACTTTTGTTCTTGTACTTTTTTGATAAGATGCACCGTTTTTGAGATACTCGGTTTCACCATACGGGTATAATAATTTTATTTATAATTGGTTTATGATAAGAGAAGTATGAAATAAATATCATACATACAGTGTTCAAACGCTCCCATTTCTAGTCTTTCGTTCAAATTAGTTAGATATATAATGACGAAGGTTTTACATTTTATTACTATTTCATCGATTCTACTACAATTTTTCGGCCGATTTACTACGATTTCGAAAATCAAAAGTCACAACCCTGAACAGAACTTTAAAGGTGGGTTTAGAAACACGAGCATTTTCATTTTTACTGGCAAAGTGAGTGAAATGCCAGATTTCTTATGACTTTTTCACCAAGTGGGAAAGGGACGGGAAACCACTCAGTAAAAATTTTACTGGAAATTTTGCTTGCATGTAGTGGTTTTACTATCCATAATTTTCGTCGACGATAGGAAAGTTATGGCAGTAAACAACAACAAACACATTGGACTTCCCCGCCCTGCCAGCAAAATGTTACCCCTGAATTATGGGGAATTATGGCAGCCAGCAAAAGTAAGGTTAAGTTCGATGTTTATTTGAAAGCTACGCATTTTAAATGGAAACGGGAGGTAATAATAATTATGTTATTAATTATAACATCACACAAAATGATTTTGTTAGGTGAAATTGAAGTGATAACAAACGTATTGCTGCGAGAAGGTGATGTGCAGTGACAGTTCGCCATAAAGTGGAAGGGAAAGTACGTGTGAGACACTGATGTGATCGACTTTTTGCGCACGTAAATTTGAATTTCGCTATCCCGCTCACTTTGCCAGTAAAAATGAAAATGCTCGTGTTTCTAAACCCACCTTAATGCTGGGAGCGAAATATCGTCTTCTCAGTAGTAAAATACATACTTATATGTGTATGTGCATCATACCCAACAGCGGCTTTGCCGTTAAGAACGAAACTTTTAAGAGCGAAAAGAACGAAATAACATGCCATTCAATACATCAGATTCAATACACACAAAGGAGGAGCATAAAAAGAGTATAAATGTGAAATCTGTACTACAAGCAGCAAACACAGCATAACAGCGGTAGAGAAAATTTAGATTTTTAAAAGAATTATTAAACATAGTTTAACATAACAAAATACCCTGCCGCATTTTATATAGTAGGCCGCATTTTATAGCACAGTTTCTGTTCGGATGTCACCACAAACTATCGATTATCATCGTTTTGAAATTTGTTATCATCGCAGCAAGCCGATTTTCTAATTTGTACCCCCATATCAAAATCTAAGACGTATCCACGTCAAAAACGATTATAGACCCGTCATTCATTTTTATGCAAGGCCCACAAACCGCTTTGAACAAGAGCGAAAACTTAAAGAGAAACAATTTCGATCTTAATTTGGGAGCAGTGTTGCCGAACGTAGGGATTTTTCCCTACCGTAGGGAAATTTAACCTAAAATTAAGCGTAGGGAAGTTTTCTCAAAATTCATCTATTTGTACGGAAATTCCAATATTTACAAAAAAACATAACAAAAGCTATAATTGCTAATCTGGCAATTATTGAAAACCCGTATGGTGATATGGCATTGTTCGAAGTTTAAGTGAACGGCGAACAGTTGTATCAAAATTTTACTTTGAAGTCAAAATTTCAATAAAATGTTTTAAAAGTTATTTCAATCGGATTTTGATGTATGAGAGTTTGATGTATGAGAGTTTGATGTAGAATCATATCCTAAATAACTTTTGTTCTTGCACTGTTTTGATAAGATGCACCGTTTTTGAGATATTCAAAATTCATGCAAAATTCACGGGTTGAGCTAGAGTTCGTTAATGGAAAAACATTGAGTATTAGGGGGGTACCCCCCATACGAACGAAAACGTTTTTTCGAATATCTCAAAAACGGCGTATCTTATCAAAACAGTGCAAGAACAAAAGTTATTTAGGATATGATTCTACATAAAATTCCCATACATCAAAATCCGATTGGAATAAATTTTAAAAAATCTTATTGAAAAGTTGACTTCAAAGTGGAATTTTGATACAACTGTTCGCCGTTCACTTAAATCACCATACGGCCCAAATAGCATTTTAGGCAGCAAATATGATGTTTATCCCCATAGTTCGTCACCATGCAGATCACGGCGATAAGCAATTTATGTCGCAAATACGTATCTAGTTGTGCGTATGAGACGCGCAACGACACACATAGTGGGGAACACTTTTCTGCGGTTTGCTACGTCGCAATTATAACGACAGGGACGTAATTAGTAGCCTCATGCGCGAGCGTCATCTGACGGCATTATATCACACAATTACACAAATCATCGAGCGGGTTTTCTTTCTCCCTCGAATGCTTGCTAGTAAACAGAGATGAACAAATAAAAACGTAAGCAGAAGACGAACGAGAAAAATCTAATGGCGACAAATTAATGGAAACTTTTGTGGAGTGTTATTTTATAATGGACTTTTCTTCCGGTTGCATGTCGTGATTTTAATTGCCATTAAAATTTTTCGATAATATTGGATCTGAAATTTAAACAGATTTTAATTGGCCATCGAATTATTTTGTTTTTAATCAAAAATTTCTTTAATTTTATTTTATCGGTAAATTTTTTTTTTCTTTTGCAATGAAATTTTGATGCCAATAAAATTATGCTGTTTCAAAAATGTATGCTATCCACTTTTTATGCAATATCCTTCAGTCATTCGCCTGAAATAAGAAATTTAATTCTCGAAACGAAATCGTTTCCATCAAATGTCAGTGAGAAATATGGCGGCTGAAGGCATCAATTTTTTTTGGTGTTTCTCAGACGGGGAGCTTTAATGAAACTTTAGTGGTAGCAGTTTCGTCACTTTTTCCATCACACGCTTCTTCAAAATTAAACTGACGTTCAGGCTCCACAGCCAATCACTATTTCGGCCCGAAAACCATCAAATGCTGCTCTATCGCCGCAGGATTTTCATGAAGCGAATGTTGCCCCAAAGATCGTGCTCGTCACTTCTTTCGCTTCTTTTACGCGGATGTGAATTATAGGTGTAAATTTTTAATCCCGATTGTGTAAATTTCTACTCTTTCAAGTCGCAAAGAACAAATCTCATGTTCCCGTACTTTTCGATGCTGTTTGGGGGGTTTTCAATAATTGAAAAGATAAATTGTTCTTACGATAAATTGTTCTTACGATAAATTGTTCTTACGATAAATTGTTTTACGATAAATTGTTCACGATAAATTGTCTCACGATAAATTGTTTACGATGAATTGACCGGCACCCTCTACTCGTATATAAATAAAAATGGATGTTTTATTGTTTGTCTGTCTGCCTGAGATTACAAAACTCAAAAACTACTGGACCGATTTTTATGCGGTTTTTTGCAAAATAATCTGTGTTGCCAGGAGCAGGTTTTTAGCTATGTAGATTTTCAAAATTCGAAACGGAAGGTCCTGTAAGGATAATGAAAATATCCTTTTTCCCATTTTTCCCCGGAAAAATTTGCATTTTAGGGTTTTTGGGGTCGCTGATCACGAATCCGGTATTAGATTTTCAAAATTCGAAACGGAAGGTCCTGTAAGGATAATGAAAATATCCTTTTTCCCATTTTCCCCGGAAAAATTTGCATTTTAGGGTTTTTGGGGTCACTGATCACGAATCCGGTATTAGATTTTCAAAATTCGAAACGGGAGGTCCTGTAAGGATAATGAAAATATCCTTTTTATTATTTGCCCCGGAAAAATTTGTATTTTAGGATTTTTGGGGTCGCTGATCACGAATCCGGTATTAGATTTTCAAAATTCGAAACGGAAGGTCCTGTAAGGATAATGAAAATATCCTTTTTCCCATTTCTCCCCGGAAAAATTTGCATTATGGGGTTTTTGGGGTCGCTGATCACGAATCCGGTATTAGATTTTCAAAATTCGAAACGGAAGGTCCTGTAAGGATAATGAAAATATCGTTTTTCCCATTTTTCCCCGGAAAAATTTGCATTTTAGGGTTTTTGGGGTCGCTGATCACGAATCCGGTATTAGATTTTCAAAATTCGAAACGGAAGGTCCTGTAAGGATAATGAAAATATCCTTTTTCCCATTTTCCCCGGAAAAATTTGCATTTTAGGGGTCGCTGATCACGAATCCGGTATTAGATTTTCAAAATTCGAAACGGAAGGTCCTGTAAGGATAATGAAAATATCCTTTTTCCCATTTTTCCCCGGAAAAATTTGCACTATAGGGTTTTTGGGGTCACTGATCACGAATCCGATATTAGATTTTCAAAATTCGAAACGGAAGGTCCTGTAAGGATAATGAAAATATCCTTTTTCCCATTTTTCCCCGGAAAAATTGGCACTTTGGGGTTTTTGGGGTCGCTGATCACGAATCCGGTATTAGATTTTCAAAATTCGAAACGGAAGGTCCTGTAAGGATAATGAAAATATCCTTTTTCCCATTTTCCCCGGAAAAATTTGCATTTTAGGGTTTTTGGGGTCGCTGATCACGAATCCGGTATTCGATTTTCAATAAAAATATAATATGACTTTTGAACTTGGTACCAATATTATAATAAATAAACGCTATAACTATCCCACCCCTGATACCGCATTCGTCTCATTCTCTCGCTGTTTAGTTTTCCTAAGGTTTCACTTCTACCGCGTGTGCACTGCACACACATGTTTTTTTTAATTTTATATTATATTCCTATATAGTACATTCCTATTCCAAAATACAGGGTGGTCCGGATTAGGATGTCAATCCATTAACCCTTCATTCTTTGCACAATTTCATGAAAAAAAGTCCACTATACATGTGTTCGGAAATGTACCGTTATCGAACGGCAGCCATTTTAAATTTTCCCGTCGGAATTTTTCCGCACATCACTAACGAGGCTCTCACTGCCACAAATATTAACGGATTTCTATGATTTCTATGTCGTTAGATAGATAATAAAATACTGTTTTTGGATCAATTAAAAGTTTTGTGAAATACTGCAGATTTTCCTAAATAAATGGCTTTAAACAAGATTTTTTTTTGTTTTCAATCCAAAAAATTTGAGAAAGTTGCGTTTTTCTCAAATACTTGCCCTATATTTTTTTTTATTTTTTATTTTTGTATTATTCCTCTGTCAATTCCCCACAAAACGCATATTTAATTTTCATTATACGATTTCTAGTTCCATAGATATAACCAAAACACTACTCCATGTTTCCACTGAAATCAAAATCAGATATTTTTCTTAATGGAATAGGCACTTCCCCGCACTTTTGGACATCGTTTGAAAAAAATACATAAAACAAAACAACACGTTTTTATTTAACAATTACTACAAAAGATTTTCGAAGTGACCTCCATTTGATTGGAAATAGTTTGTTTTTCCAAAACAGTACAAGAATACAACCGTTACTACATTCGATAGTGCATGGATCTTGAATTTTATGTATTTTTATGTATTTTTTTGTTTTATGTTTATGTTTTTTTGTTTTATGTTTTTTGTTTTGTTTTATGTATTTTTTTCAAACGATGTCCAAAAGTGCGGGGAAGTGCCTATCTAGTTCCATAGATATAACCAAAACACTACTCCATGTTTCCACTGAAATCAAAATCAGATATTTTTCTTAATGGAATAGGCACTTCCCCGCACTTTTGGACATCGTTTGAAAAAAATACATAAAACAAAACAAAAAACATAAAACAAAAAAACATAAACATAAAACAAAAAAATACATAAAAATACATAAAATTCAAGATCCATGCACTATCGAATGTAGTAACGGTTGTATTCTTGTACTGTTTTGGAAAAACAAACTATTTCCAATCAAATGGAGGTCACTTCGAAAATCTTTTGTAGTAATTGTTAAATAAAAACGTGTTGTTTTGTTTTATGTATTTTTTTCAAACGATGTCCAAAAGTGCGGGGAAGTGCCTATTCCATTAAGAAAAATATCTGATTTTGATTTCAGTGGAAACATGGAGTAGTGTTTTGGTTATATCTATGGAACTAGATAGGCACTTCCCCGCACTTTTGGACATCGTTTGAAAAAAATACATAAAACAAAACAAAAAACATAAAACAAAAAAACATAAACATAAAACAAAAAAATACATAAAAATACATAAAATTTCAAGATCCATGCACTATCGAATGTAGTAACGGTTGTATTCTTGTACTGTTTTGGAAAAACAAACTATTTCCAATCAAATGGAGGTCACTTCGAAAATCTTTTGTAGTAATTGTTAAATAAAAACGTGTTGTTTTGTTTTATGTATTTTTTTCAAACGATGTCCAAAAGTGCGGGGAAGTGCCTATTCCATTAAGAAAAATATCTGATTTTGATTTCAGTGGAAACATGGAGTAGTGTTTTGGTTATATCTATGGAACTAGAAATCGTATAATGAAAATTAAATATGCGTTTTGTGGGGAATTGACAGAGGAATAATACAAAAATAAAAAATAAAAAAAAATATAGGGCAAGTATTTGAGAAAAACGCAACTTTCTCAAATTTTTTGGATTGAAAACAAAAAAAAATCTTGTTTAAAGCCATTTATTTAGGAAAATCTGCAGTATTTCACAAAACTTTTAATTGATCCAAAAACAGTATTTTATTATCTATCTAACGACATAGAAATCATAGAAATCCGTTAATATTTGTGGCAGTGAGAGCCTCGTTAGTGATGTGCGGAAAAATTCCGACGGGAAAATTTAAAATGGCTGCCGTTCGATAACGGTACATTTCCGAACACATGTATAGTGGACTTTTTTTCATGAAATTGTGCAAAGAATGAAGGGTTAATGGATTGACATCCTAATCCGGACCACCCTGTATAAATTTCATCGTTTTTGCTGTAGGGAAAAATGACTCTCCAAGTAGGGAAAAATCATACGTGTTGTACCTACACATAGGGAATTTTGCTCTTGAACTTTCGGCAACACTGCTTGGGAGGGAGAACGAAAAATGTCCATCGATCGTTCCGACTCCTACGAACAGTACCGCGGAGTCACAGAAATATATAGAATGCGCCTCGCCTATTAAGCCGTATACAAAAGAATGGGCCAAAGTCACTATTGGTTTCCCTGTCACACGTTGGCCTTTTTAGGAGTACCAACTTACCTGTTTTATGTAACATTATGAGGATGGAAACTGAAATATTATATGGCGGGAAAGCTAGAAAATTTTAAAAACGCTCTTAATAAAAAGTTTTAAATTTATTGTAACTCAAAATAAGACTAGCTGAAAATAAAACGACAGTACGTATATGTTTTAGAAATCATTATATTTATATTTAAATGTATTGAAACTATAATATACTTAAAAAATTATTCGTGCCTAAAAATTATGAGCCTAGATAATTGTTTTCGAATCAGTGAGGTTCTATTTTCATTATTTTTTTTAAGAAATTGAAACATCTTAATTTTAAGAAAAGATATTATTAATTTTGTAAGGTCATAAATGTGGTTATTGCCTGCATTATTATCAAAAATGTGCCCATTCAGAGAAGAGAAAAGAGTATTTAAATTAAGTATTTTTAGTGCTTGAAGAGCTAATTTTTCCTTTAAATTTGGATGAGTTAATTTAATTTTGGGATCTCAAATAAATGATTCGAAAACTTTGTCTGTCACACTACAAATCAGAATCACGTCTTCAGATGGCGTAATAAGACCGGCTCTATTTGGCGTAATAACACGGGCTCTGTTTTTTTGTTTTATTAAATTATCTATGGATATCAAAGGATCTTGGCACATTAACGCCATAGAGCACTCTGTACATTTTAAACATGATTGCGATTTTCGAACTACAAAACCGCTGATATAACAAATTACATTCGTGTAATATTCCGACTGTGTTTCAACGAGGACCGGAAAACTTTGGTAATCGCGTTCAATTTCTTCCATATATTCAGGACCCAACAGTTGTTCGTCACTTATAGGCAACGGAATTATTTTTTTCTTGGAGGAAAAAGACGATTTTAAAACGAAAATGTTAGATAATTCTTCAGCGTTTCCCGAGTTTGTTTTGATCTCTGCATGAGTTAATATAGCTTTCATGCAAGAGATAAATTGTCTAACCGTTGGATTGTTACTAAAACCATTTCTTCCCCTTATAGCACAAAAAAGAAGCTCAAGATGGTCTTGGCTCAACTTATACGTCAGAATATATTTAAGGACTTTCCGTGATACACATAAATCAAAATACATAAGTTTTATAATTTCCAAATTGAGAAAAAATCCGATGAATCCCGTGAGTGTTTGCGCCATTCCATACGATATTTGGAAAGCTTGTTACCGAGTTTGAAACCCTCTTCATTCTGTAATTCGAAAAGTTTTTCAACAAAACCCCAATCGACTACACCTGTGCTGGAAATTAATAACTTTTCACTCCCAAAACAGTTTCTGACCAATTTTAGATTGTGACATGTATCCAACATTGTGTACACCCTTTTACTTTCATCAGACGGATGAAGAAAATATGGCTTAGGATTGGAAACGGAAAGATCGCTGCATAAAATGCGAAACATACTTTTATTGTAGTTGGGTCCATCGCATGTTAAACACACAATATCAACGCCTACCTCATGGAGTCTAATAAGAGCATCCGTAACCAAATTCGCGCGTTCTGAGGCATCAAGACTTTTTATAAAAAAATGCGCTATTGGTATTTTCCAGTTAGCGTTGGTTGACACTACTAAAAATACAAGTGCTTCAGTGGCTACCGGAAGGTCGTCGGAATCATATTTTAGACCTAAATCCACAGTCCCCCTTATCTTGTCCCCAACAATTTCCAATTTTTGCATTATAGACATTTCATCAACTACTAACGAACAGATGCAAGCTACACCCGATTTTTTCATTTCAGCAGACTTACTTTTCAGATTACTAAATGCCTCTTCGATAAAGTCAGGTTCGCAGTTTAGACTTGAATAAAATTTTCTTATGGTAGCTGGATGAGGTAAACTGTTTTGAAAGGTTTCTCTTACATAATTATATGCTTTAGGGGAATAGTAATGCAGAGTTACTGCAAAGGTTTTCAATTCCGGAGAATATTCAACATTTTTAATTTTTTCCTCATTGAGAGTCTTTTAAATAGCAGGTTTGGAATTTCCATTCCGGCGCGTTCAAGCATTTCGGATACACGGTTATTTTTTAGTTCTTTATCTTTTAATATCTTTAAAAGTTCATTTAAGTTATCAAATTTAGAAAATTGGCATACCAGTCTACGTTTTAAATACTTTATAATTTGGTTTTTCCGGCGAATTTTTGATTTGTAGTATGATTCTGAGCTAACTACGGTAGTTTTTTTTAGAAGATGATGCTTCCTCGCATACTTTTCTTTCTGTGTCCAGTGTAACTGGATGATTGTTCTGCAAAAAAAAAAATTTTAAATATACATTTGCTGGAGTTTGAATGCAAATCTGCAACAAAAAATATTAAATTCACTAACCTCTTTAGGTTACACTGTAGTCTTCGGGACGAAAATGGATGGCACAAACTTTAGAACTTTTTTTCACATCTTCTTCATTAATCTTTAAAAATTGGCACCATTACCCCCGTCGCACACTTCAGCTAAGCGAGCTGAACTACGTGAGCTAAGTTTCTCGCTGAAAGTGAAATCTTTAGCATTTGCATTGGCGACCGCACACTTCAGCGAAACTATGAAACTACATCGCGTAGTCATGGGCGACGCGGACTAAGTTCGCTCGCGTAGTTCAGACCTCAACTACGCGAACGACTTCGCTGGCATCGCTGACACTCACATATAAATATTTTCGGCGTTATACAGTGTAGAATCGGTGTTTGCAAAAGTGTAGTATTTTGTGGACATAAAAGTGTAAGGAAAACGTGAAAATTGAATTCTTTTGGGCAATATTTTCAATCGCGTTAAATAATTTATATCTAAAAATGGCTGCAGATAAAGTGGAAAAATGCATATATTTACCGAAAATATCGCCGCGTAGCTTAGCTCAAGTATGCAACGAGGTGAGCTAACCCAGCTAGGCTATGTAACTATAGCTAGCCTCGCTCACATAGCTTAGTTGAAGTGTGCGACGGGGGTAATAACCGCCTGTTTTTGTCTTTTGGAAACCTGCAACCCAAAAAAAAAAAAAAATCCAGAAAAGCCCGACATAAATTTCATCATATTACCTGAACGGCAGTGTTTTTTTTCGCCCGGAACAATTTGTCACTGCACATTTCATTTTTTAAATTATTTAAAAAATTTCGGATTGAATTTTCGTAATAAATTTTACTTAAAAATGTCAACATCTATTTATAGTAGTTGGTTACTTTGTCGCAAACCATTGCAAGCACAGAAATTATTGGTTAAGTGGAAAAATATCATTTAGAGTACTGACACAAAGACCAAAATCCAATACAACAATGGGGGTTACCAACGCTCAAAAATATTTCTGTGCAATCCAGATTTGAATTTACTTCTTGAGCAAACCGTATTGGGGGCAAATTACCATAAGCATTGCAAAATTGCTACAACTAGTTCTCTCTTTCACACGTTGGCCTTTTTGACATTTGGTTGGCCCACTTGAAATAGCAGATCACTCATTCTATATATTTCTGTGCGCGGAGCTGAAAATTTCTGTCTTTAGAGGACGATTGCTCTTGCAAATCATTTTCGTAAGAAAAGAGGAAAGAAATAGCAAAATAATGTTGTTTTTATCGTGTAATTTTATTTTATTTTTATTTGTTTTTTTTTTATCTATGGGCGTTTTCATAAATTCAAGTTCTGCAAATAATACAAAAGATTTTCCTTAATAAATAACCCGGTTATGTTATTCCTTTAGTTAGTTTACTTTCCCAAATTACTGAACAACTAAGTATTACGGAGAGTTGGAAGAAAATGTTTTGTGCAATTTGCGCAACTTCCGAGTACATTCATGAAAATGCCCTATAACATTTCAGAATTAAACCTTTGTTCGTTGTGTTGCAACCCAGTGAACAAAAAATGTCTTATTAAGACATTATAAAGGCATTATCTTAATGCATTATCTTTACCTTATTGTTGCCTTATTTTTGTATAGGCCATTTCCGCGTATATAAGGCCTTACAACTAAGGCAACATTAATAGTAGATGGTTTTTCCCCGGTGATGGCGCTGATTGCTTAGATGGTAAAAATTTCTTTATTAAAACGGTCTTTAAGCCTTAATCTATTACTTTTTCTATAAAATATTTACCGAGTCGTTTAAATTCTCCTGATAGCCAACACTAAACTTCAACAAAAAATAACTTTTTTAGTTCACTTTTCCAACACACGCAGAAAAGGCGCGTTTTTCCTGAGATGAACTTCCATCTCATTTTAATTTGGAGGCTTTTATATTATTTGTCTCATGTCTAAAAGACACCTTAGCGATAATGCCTTAATAATTTTTCACTGGGAAGTGAAATTTGATTTTTTTAAGCGTAACATTACGATCAATCTAATTGTTTCTTTAGTTTCCTTTTCACTAAAATTTTTTACTTAAATATCTATTGGCGATCGTTGTAGGCGGATCCACGTCTTCTGGCCGTCTCTACGAGACAGACACCTGCTTTTTTTATATAAAAATAAATTTAGGGGAATAAATAAATTATTTTAAAATTTTTAATTTTAAGATTAAATTAAAGATTTATAGTAAGAGAACTATTAATCATTCATATGAAAAACAATTTCAGAGCGACAAGCAGTAGAAGTATCTTAATGTGTCCATGTGAAATGATTTCAATTAAAATGTTTTCGTGAAAGCAAAAAAACATTTCAATGGAAATCACACTGCTTTTATCCATTTCTATCTCATTTGAATTCTTCAGAAGTAGTTCTGGAAGTATTTATCTGTTTGCAGGGAAGATACAATAGGGCAGACTGGTCCTAGTTGTCACAAAAATCATAAAAATCCTTATTTCTGGAGACAATGAAGTTAAATTGCCAAGTCAAATGCATAAATCATATATTTGGGCTTTCGTCCTTCATTAATTGTATAAATTATTTAAAAATTCAAGTAATAACGTCATGAAAATTATGTAATAAAAATTTAAGTCTACTGTGACAAGTTACCCCAAGGCTGGGGTTGGTTGTCACAACGTGCAGTCCTTGTTGTCACAGGTCATTGCCGTCGTAATTAGGGCAACAAAAAAAAACTCTTTGCCCAGCAGATCTATCGCACAAAAAAACATTTACTGTTGATGTTTAGTGACCGTTTTATCTATTGATGATATTTGTTATTATGTTTTTCGCAGGCTTCTCGGTCAGTGGATTGAAGTGAAATAAAAAAATTTATTTTTTATTCTCAATTCCCAACGTTTCGGTTTTATTTTAAACCATCTTCAGGGGAAAAAACTACAAAAAAATCCTTTTTAAATGTTGATTATTTTACATAATATTGACTAGTCAAAACTTACATGAGTTTAAATGAACTATGGGCGAGTATTTATGTTTACGTGTTGATTGTTATAGCAAATTTTCATCTTGTCAAGAAGTTATTGTCAAGAAATTAAAATAATAAATAATTAAACAAATAAATAAAAAATAAATAACATAAAAAACGGATGGTTCTTCGTTTGAAGTTTAGTTAGTAGGAAGTACGATAACGGTTATTTTTAACGTTTTCTTTTTAAAGTTTTGGTTTTTTAGCTTTTGGTTCGTTGTGTTGGGATTTTGATTTTCTTTTTCTTTTTTGTGTGTTGTCTAATAAGGCACAATATACAGCAGCAATTTCGTCTGTGTCACGTTTGATGTTGTATGTATCTTCAGTGTAAATATGTAGCATTTCTATTGTTAAACGTTTGTTGTAATGATTTTCTGTTTGTAATATTTTTGTGTTATCAAAGTCTGGTTCATGTCCTAATTTTGTACAATGTTCTACAAGGGCTGTTTGTGGTATAGATGTGTCTAGGCATAAACAAACTATATAAAGACTATTTTTTTCTAACAACTCAACTTAGTGCAAAACCGAAATTCAAAATAATACCCCATCGTGACGTAGCAGCTGCCGACTAGTTGGCAGCGCCCACGAGAAGCCACGAGCAGCCGTGGTGATCGCCTATACATGTTGCTGCTTCAGGTCGCCCTTTGTTAAGACCGGTTTTCTTTCCTAGTTTTATTCTCGTTGAAGTCTTATGGAAGCGACACGAAGCGGGGGCAAGTGTGTTTGGGTTTGGGGTATTTTTTCCTTCCTCATAGGTTTTCGATTTGAATATTTTGACTGCTTACAATAATTATGTGACATGACAAAATTTTTATTTGTTCGTTAATTAAAAATTTATTTTGAACTTTAAACGTTAAAATAATCAGCAAACTAAAAATTTTATCTTGTTATATTTTGTTCATATTTTTACATTGCTTTGTTAAAAATTTTAAGAATGTAAATATCAAGTTTTAGCAAATTTCCACAGAATTGTAGTTTAATAAAGCAAGTAAATTTATGTTCGTTAAACAATTTAAAGCATAATTTAAATAATTGAAAAAAAAACAGATATGAGCATCACATGACTCCTCTGCAATATTTAAAGTTTCAAAAGAGAAAAATTATGTGAAAAATTATGTTTTTCAAATTTTCTCATGAACCGTTAGAGATATGTAAGAACCGTTAAAGGTTAATTCCACACCAACTCATACTCGACTTGTATGGAGCTTGGAAGTCACCTCTGTTTTTTTTTAACTTTTTTTCATTTGGATGTAGTTAGGGATCTAAAAAAAGTTACCCGTATTTTTTTGTTTGGCGGAATAACGTCCGGTAGGCGGAGGGGAAGGGGTCAAAGTCGGCGAAAACTGGAAATCATAAAATTTTTAAAAATTTGTAACTTCTGAATTGGTTTACAGATTGAGATGATATTGAACATTTTGGAAAGGTAATTAAATTTCACCGTCACAAAAAAAAAATTTTTGACACCTTTCCCCTCACCGTCATTTGTAAAATTCAATTTAGTGACAAAATTTAAAATATTTCGAGAAAAACAGCAACAACTTCAAAGGTTTGAAAGTGTCAAAACACTTCCAGGAACTCAAAATTTTCACAGATTTATTCGAGACGGAAATTTTCTCGAAGTAAAAAATGTTTCTAATGGTGATACATTTAAAACATTTTCTTTTAAATGAATTTCTAATTAATTTTAATCTCCTAAAACTTTTGCAATAATATTATGTACATAAAACATAAAAACCAATCGAAAATCAGTAAAATATATAAAAAAAATTTGTATTTGATTTTTTTTGAAATTTTTTAAAAATCAACAACCCCCAAATTTTATTTGGCGAATTTGTATGATATAATGGTAGGTATTTACAAAAAAAATCAATAAAAATGTCTTTTTTGAGATATTTTAAATTTTGTCACTAAATTGAATTTTACAATCTGACAGTGAGGGGAAAGGTGTCAAAAAATATTTTTTTTTTGTATCTTTCCAAAATGTTCAATATCATCTCAATCGAGGAAGCCGTTCAGATGTTACAAATTTTTAAAGTTTTTGCGATTTCGAGTTTTCGCCGACTTCGACCCCCTTCCATCCACCTCCCGGACGTTATTCCCATAAACAAGCTAGCGATACTTTCCCAAAAGTTGTAGAAAACTACGATTTCGGTAAAACTTCATTTGAAAACGATTTCAATGTTTTTCTTCGGCCAAGCGACATGCTCCGCTGCTCGTGTGCGCTGCCAACCGCATGCATATCTGCTGCTTTGGGGGATTATTTTTCAAAGCTGAGTTGTTAGAGAAAAACAGTCTTTATAGAATTTGTTTATGGTCTAGGTTATTTATTTTTCTCTTGAGGTCATTTTTGTGGTTGTTTAATCTTTTTTCGAGGTGTTGAAAAAAGATTAAACAACCACAAAAATGACCTCAAGAGAAAAATAAATAACCTAGACACATCTATACCACAAATAGCCCTTGTAGAACTTTGTACAAAAAATTAGGACATGAACCAGACTTTGATAACACAAAAATATTACAAACAGAAAATCATTACAACAAACGTTTAACAATAGAAATGCTACATATTTACACTGAAGATACATACAACATCAAACGTGACACAGACGAAATTGCTGCTGTATATTGTGCCTTATTAGACAACACACAAAAAAGAAAAAGAAAATCAAAATCCAAACACAACGAACTAAAGCTAAAAAACCAAAACTTTAAAAAGAAAACGTTAAAAATAACCGTTATCGTACTTCCTACTAACTAAACTTCAAACGACTAGTCAAATATTTTTTCCGTACAGTAATTGTAGAACCATCCGTTTTTTATGTTATTTATTTTTTATTTATTTGTTTAATTATTTATTATTTTAATTTCTTGACAATAACTTCTTGACAAGATGAAAATTTGCTATAACAATCAACACGTAAACATAAATACTCGCCCATAGTTCATTTAAACTCATGTAAGTTTTGACTAGTCAATATTATGTAAAATAATCAACATTTAAAAAGGATTTTTTTGTAGTTTTTTCCCCTGAAGATGGTTTAAAATAAAAACGAAACGTTGGGAATTGAGAATAAAAAATAAATTTTTTTATTTCACTCCAATCCACTGACCGAGAAGCCTGCGAAAAACATAATAAAAAAACATTTAAAATGTTAAAATTTTGTGTTGAGAACTGAGCGATGGGGTCTTTTGGTTATATTCAAAATACTTTAATAAAAAAGAGCCATATCCAGCCATAAGGGTCAGTTGATGACAGTCACTGAGACATGATTGATCTTATCAATTGCCGTGTGCCTGACGATTAGACTTGCGCGACTAAAAATATGAGTTTTGTGTACTTAACATTCGTTTTATAAATTTGTACATTTACGAGCCTCAAAGCTTTCATTAATCCACTCTACAGACTTTTTGGTTTCTTATATGAAGTACGTAGTATCAAAAGTATTGTACAGTACACTCACGATTATATGTACAGGAAATTTTAAGCTTTTTATTTAACAGAGTATTTATTCTCAAAAAGTCTAGTTTCTCCTTAGATGCTTACGCATCCTTGGACAATTTTTATGTAACAAATTTACGAAATATTAAGAGGTATTCATTTCGAATTGCGGTCAAATTAAAAATGCTTGATTGCATCCTAAAATGTGGCCTTTAGGCAATCGCCATAAAAAAAGGCAGATTTATAGGCGTGAGAAGGAGTGGTCAAATCTAATTAAGTTGGATGGAAGAGTTGTGTAAGAGTTTTTCTAGCATTTATAATTTTTTGACCTTACTCACCGTTTTCCAGAGAATCTCAAAAATATTTTCATTTGAACGAGAGTTTCTGGAAGGGTTGGATTAATTTTGCTCATCATCGAACTTAGTTTTCATTTTTTGAGAAAAGCTCTTTGTCAAATCTAAAGTTCCTAGCCAAACCTAGCACCCGGAATTGTACCCCTCAGAAAGCGTAATAAGGTCTCTAGTATATAGATGAACATTTCAACTAACAGTTGTTTTTGGGTCAAGGAATCGTGAAATGAGTTTTGATTCGGTAATCTTTGTACAAATTTATGAAACGAATGTTAAGTACACAAAACTCATATTTTTAGTCGCGCAAGTCTAATCGTCAGGCACACGGCAATTGATAAGATCAATCATGTCTCAGTGACTGTCATCAACTGACCCTTATGGCTGGATATGGCTCTTTTTTATTAAAGTATTTTGAATATAACCAAAAGACCCCATCGCTCAGTTCTCAACACAAAATTTTAACATTTTAAATGTTTTTTTGTGCGATATGGATTTTTTTTGCTCCTTTATAATTTATGAAAGTAATGACATCTCACTCTCTCTTTCGGCGCTACTAATGTCTCTCACCAGAGACAGAGATCCCTACACAGTCTTATCAATTTATTTGGGATACCGAGATCTCTCATGACTTTATAAAGTTCTACCCTGACTAGGCTATCATAGGAGGTTTTAAAGTCTGTGAATATGTGTTTTACTTACCTCGCATGCGTAGAGTGCATAGTCTATCTGATACAGCTTGAAATCCGATAACAGTAAATAAGAATCGGTTTTATCAACTGCTTATATAAGAGCATCCTTGTCATTGGAGAAAGCATGCTTTTCGGGTGCATTAACGAGGCGATAGACATATAAGCTTTATTTGCTTTTCTTAGGGATTCCTTAACATGGTCATTGAACTTTAAGAGCTTATTAAAATTGACACCCAGATATCTAATCTTATCCTTGGGCCGAAGTTCTCGACCACCCAGAGAGATAGAGAGGTTAGAACATATTTTGGCAGTACCCGATGGACCCCTTCCAGACGCGTTTCTAAAGTGAATTAGCTTTAACTTATTACTATTAATTGCAATGCCTCATGAGTCATAATACTCCTTGATCTCATCCAGATGGAGCTGCACAAAACGGGCAGCGACTTTTGGATCTCTGTTTGACGAAAAAATATCAATTGTTGCCTAATATAGCGTAGAGTTGTTGAAATTTGATGAGTACCAAACGAATTTAACACTCGTATTTTTTTAAAGTTGTTCAATTTAATATGCTTTTGACTGAAATGTGAGATTCGAACAAAAAATAATTTCTACACATTGTTTGAAAATTTCATGGTTATGGTCAGGAAATAAGATTCAAATCCCTATGCTAGTTTTCCTAGAAAAGTACCGTGTCCGCATTCTGTCTTTCCCACTGAAAAATAATATATTTGTCTCTTTCTAGTTTTCTGCAAAATTTTATGACGTCTGTTACCAAATTTTTTTTCGTGTAAAAATTAGAAGAAAAAAAATTTAAAATTTTTTTTTTAAAAAAAGCTTTTATTAAAAAATAATGCACTAAAAAGAAAAAAATAATTTTCTGGACGCTGTGTATCACAAATATAAAAGCTTTTTAAAAGCGAGATAAATTTTTATTGTTGTTTTATGCTTTATCTCGCTTTTTAAAAGCTTTTATATTTGTGATACACAGCGTCCAGAAAATTATTTTTTTCTTTTTAGTGCATTCTTTTTTAATAAAAGCTTTTTTTAAATTTTTTTTTTATTTTGTTCTTTTTAGTTTTTGAATATATATCCTTACATTTGAGATGTCCCTACAGGCTTTTTAACTTGAGAATCGTATTCAGCGACCCCAAAAACCCCCAGAATAGATTTTTTTCCGGAAAATTTGGAGAAAAGGATAATCACGTTATCCTTACAGGACCTTCCGTTATCCTTAGAGATTTTTTTAATGACAGATTCGGATTCAGCGACCTCAAAAACCCCCAGAATAGATTTTTTTCCGGAAAATTTGGAGAAAAGGGTCATCACGTTATCCTTACAGGACCTTCCGTTATCCTTACTGACTTTTTAATGACAGATTCGGATTCAGCGATCCCAAAAACCCCCAGAATAGATTTTTTTCCGGAAAATTTGGAGAAAAGGATAATCACGTTATCCTTACAGGACCTTCCGTTATCCGTACAAGGACGAAGTAGTGAAAATATTGTATTGTCATCGGACTTATATAAGTGTGCAAAATTTCAAGTCAATCGGACTAGTGGAAGTGGGTCAAAATTGGGTTGCAAGATTTGACCTGACAGACAAACAAACACGAAGGCAAGCTAAATAAAAGCTTTTAAAAAGACAACCATTTACCATATATTTAAATTTTTTCCAATAATAAATTTTTTTTCCAATAATACCAATTCTTGATTTCGGAAATCTTATAGCAAATTTTATTAATATTTCTAATAGCAAATTTTATTATTTCATACAAATGTTTCAAAATTACCCGGTTATAAAATCAAAATTGCATGCCAGACACACACATAACATGTCATGCCTTAATAAGATTTCACTGGGTTTTTTTTTTATTAATAATCATGCCTTAAAAGGTTTCACTGGAATCTTAGGAAAAAAATATTGATGAAATCGGGCGAAAAGTGAAATCGGGTTTTCAAAAGTGGTACTTAGAAAAAGTGTACGCGTTTTAAAAGTGGTTTTTGTGAAAGAAGGGCATTAAAGTAATACCCTCGTGTGATTTTGAAATCGGATTAAAGTGTCAACGTTTGACGTTTCTCAACTAGTGTTCCACAAAGTAATGCTTTTGTAGTTTGGTCCTCAACACATGCCAACTACCGTCAGCATTGATTATGAGCCCACAGTCTGCATTTGATGCACTGAAGTCACTCTGCATTGGGTTTGCTACTTGACTAAGTTTCATAACAAACCACGCACAGTAGTTCTTCGTTGTCTTCGTCTTCATCGCTGTTAACTATACTCATTTCTGTTTCTCACGTCCTTTATTTTCCTGCTTCTTATGTTTCTTGGGTTTTAGATTCTTCAATCTGCAGATTTTCCTGCTCTGCAGTAACAAATAGCCGTGCTCTGCAGTGACAAATAGCCCCTGAGACAACTAGTACCGACAGACAAATAATTTTTGACAGCCATTTAAACCTATAACACTTAACGTAAAACCTTAACACTCAAAATTACGTTTAAAGTCGATCAATGTCCTAAGAGATACCAATCAAAATATACTTCTATCTTAATAATGTATGACAAATAAACAAAATCAATAAATCCATTAGAATTTACTCACTAACGATATTTTTTGATTTCGAGTTAAAAAACGTAACACATAAGGTTGATCGCCAGGACACTTTCTGAGGTTGGTAGTTGTGGAGTGCGCTTCGAAATTGCCGAAGAACTGATTTCAAAAATATTTCTGAATTAAGAGATATAGCCATTGTGACAACTAGTACTTGTGACAACGAGGACCAGTCTTCCCTACAATTTTGTATACATATCGGCGTACGTCGGCGTATGCTACGTTTCATCATTTGGTATCAGAGAGCATTACTCCTTCCCCCCGCCCCCATACAGTTATATCAAATTATATCAAATTTAAGACTGTAAAAAGAATTTAAGAATTTACTTTTTAGTAGGCCACTTTTTATTTTTAATCAAAAAATAATTATGTCAATATCTTTTCATAATTGTGCGTTTGCTATTTTTGTGTTGTAGCGTAATAGAGCTGATGAAATGAGATGGAATGAGATCAAATGAGATGAAATGACATCAAATGAGAATAAATGAGAATAAATGAGATGGAATGAGATCAAATGAGATGAAATGAGATGAAATGAGACGAAATGAGATGAAATGAGATGAAATGAGATGAAATGAGATGAAATGAGATGAAATGAGATGATATGAGATGAAATGAGATGAAATGAGATCAAATGAGATTAAATGAGATCAAATGAGATGAAATGAGATGAAATGAGATGAAATGAGATTAAATGAAATGATATGAGATCAAATAAGATAACATTAGATGAAATTAGATGACATTAGATGAAATGAGATGAAATGAGATCAAATGAGATCAAATGAGATTAAATGAGATCAAATGAGATCAAATGAGATGAAATGAGATGAAATGAGATTAAATGAAATGATATGAGATCAAATAAGATAACATTAGATGAAATTAGATGACATTAGATGAAATGAGATGAAATGAGATCAAATGAGATGAAATGAGATCAAATGTGAAGGAATGAGATCAAATGAGATCAAATGAGATGAAATGCGATCAAATGAGATCACATGAGATGAAATGAGATCAAATGATATCAAATGAGATCAAATGAGATGAAATGAGATCAAATGAGATGAAAGGAGATGAAATGAGTCGGAAAGGAGATGAAATGATATCAAATCATTTCATGTCGTTGCAACTAAGGGCGGGGATGAACCGCGGAGCGGTTCGGGGCGGAGCCCCTAGTGTACATATATTTATTTTCAAATCGTTGGAAGCTTATATCTCCGAAACCATGCTACCTACGAAGACGAATTTTTGTCAATTTACGCTGTTCCGGTGACAATACAATATTTTTACTACTTTGTCCTTGTAAAGATAATGGGAGGTTCTGTAAGGATGACGTGATTATCCTTTTCCTCAAATTTTCCGGGAAATACTCATCTGGGGTTTTTGGGGCAGCTGACTCCGATTCTGACGTTAAGAGGTCTGCAAAGACAACGGAAGGTCCTGTAAGGATAATGTTATTATCATTTTTCTCAAAATTTCCAGAAAAATATCTTATCTGAAGGTTTTTGGGCCCGCTGAACCTAATTGTGAGATTAAGAAGTCTACAAGGACAACGGAAGATCCTGTAAGGATAACGTGATTACTTGTCCAGTTCTAAGAAAACTCCGCCGTCCAAGTCTTATTGGAACAACTTAGATCCCGGGTAAATTCATAATGAAATAAACACTGACGCAAGTCGTTAAGTTTACTGAACTCTTTGGACAATATGGATTTAAAGGACACCCCGTTCTGTTTGCCCAGGACATTTTTGAGTCACGGAACGCCTCCCTGACATGCTGGGGTTGTTGTAGTCGTGGAAAAGCTGGAAAATCTAGACATTAGGAGGCAGATTGACGTGTCAAAACCTGAACGTTGGTCGATGAGGTTCCACCAGTGCTATTAGCGAATTTGTTAGCGTCAACAATCAGCATCGGTCCAGGCAGGGCCGTACCGACTGGGGGGGGGGGGGCATGGGGGGGGGAGGCTCCCCCCCCCAATAAGTCTTCAGTTGGGAATTTGACCCTTAGGAGTTGGGAAATCTCACTTCTTGAAGATGTGAGATTTCCCAAGTTGGGAAATCTCTTTTGTCGATTTTCCAAAATCCCAACTTGTCTTTTTCTACCTCAAATTTTCTATTAGTGAACAAAGGCGTGTTTTATGACTTGTTTGTGTTTCCACATGCCATTCTGCTTTGGCGACAGCGTCACAGCGAGTTGGGAGAGAATGAATAAAAGTCTTTGAAAGAGTAGAGTAGACACTCGACCATGGGGGGAGTATAATGTTCTCATCAGTTTATGGCACAGAACTATATAACATAGTATGGTGACACAAAGCTCTGCTGAAAAATGGTCCCAAAAGTATTTCCCTCTTTATCATACTTAAACGCATCCACTGAACTGTATAATATCGCGAAATTCAAATTTCGTCCGCCGCGAAATTCAAATTTCACAAGTTTGAGACTAACTTTATGCGCCAACACCATTCCGAAAGTCTATTTTCCTTTGACAGCTCACGGTTTAAACGAAAGAACTATATTTATAGTCATACGGTTATCTCGCTCTTACTTAACTCGTTTTGATTCATTGAACTGTATTGAAATAGGACCATTTGAGACAGCAAATCGAGCGATCTAGTATATTCGTGCTGAAACAGTGAGTTTTGAAAATATAGTGTAATTGTTGTACCATCGGTGTTCGGATTTTTTAAACAAATGAATAGGTAAGAACTGTTTCAAGTAATATGTATTTAATTTCTTATAAGTTTTTGTCAACACTGGATTCGGATAAAATCTGAATACAAAAGAAAGTGCCAAAAATAAGCGATATAAAGTCAAATGTACTTCTTGTGGTCACAAGTCGCATAAGATTATTAGTGTTTACCCTTTATTTAATTGTGAAAAATAAAAAAAATTTACTTTCTTCTACGGAGTGCAATAAAGTATTGTATTCATGAAAAATTTCGACCTCTTAATTTTGCCTAAAAAAAATTTCCCGATCACTCCTGAGTCGATTGGAGTCATATTAAAAAAATGTCGTTCTGTCTGTCAGTCTGTCAGTTTGTCTGTCAGTCTGTGTACAAGATTTCTCAAAAACTAATAAAGCTAGAGCCATGAAATTTTATAGGCATGTTGGGTCCTGAAATGGGACGATCCTATCAACTTTTGGTGGAAATCCGTTAACCGGAAGTATCCAAAATGGCGGTTTTTCAAAAATCGCAATTTCGTTTTTCTCGATTTACTCCCAAACTACGCGTTTTTTAGTGGCCTTAAGTACGACGAAACTTTTAGAAAATAAAATTTCCCACACTTTTGTCTTTAGATATAACTCGATATCTCAACCTGTTATCGAGATAAAACGTTATTTCCAAAAAAAAAAACAGTTTTTGCGATTATCTTGAAAACTAATGGGGTTTTGCTGACTGAATGTATGAAGTGAAATAATGAGAATGACATTCTGCACAATTTTGTTTCTTACCGTTATTGAGATATTTAGATTAAAATATAAAAAAATATGTTTTTGCAAATTACTGGCAAACTAACGTTTTTGATATTTTTGAATAAACCAAGAATTTATTGGGATGTCGTCTTAGGTTGACAACGCGACAGGGCTCTAGCGTAAATTGCGCAGGATCGTAGATTTTGTAGAAGTAAGTTTTGTGTTGACCACAACTGATATTTCATTATATCAGTTGTTTCTTGTCAGAGATTCTGGGCAAGGAAAAGGAATTTTTATTATGTACATCCCAGTTGGGAAAAATTAGATGTTCGAGTTGGGAAAATTGAGACGTCTCCCCCCCCCCAATCCAGAACCTTCGATACGGCCCTGGGTCCAGGTCGGTGGGAGGAACCTGGAATCTAACCACACTGCCAGGCACTAATTCACTGCATGCTGGGACGCTCGTGAGGAAGGAACTGCTACCCCTTTTACTTTTTTGACTTTCATTCGTGTGGTTCTAGGGAGGCTCGGGTGGTCGTTTCTGCTTGATCGAATGCGACACTTTAGCTGAACTGAGCAGGATCCCGAATCACCTCTGTAACCTGTCGTTCAGATATCTGAAGACCTCCCCCTGCTCCCAGGCCTAGCAGCAGCACTTCCCGTTCGGGTGGCAACGTCGGTTATGCGTCCCGTCGATTATCAGCAACCAAGGGAGGAAGACGTATTACAGACGTTAATGTGAACAAAATTCTCCGTAAAACTAGATATTATATTCTTAACCCGTTCGTTACATGTTTTTTTCTATGGGGGTTAAAGATTCTCTTTATACAAATTAATGGTGTTTAAGCTATTAGTACCTATTCATTTAAAAAAAAAAAAAAAAAAAAAAATTTAATTTTCAAAATTGGGTCACAAATGCACTTAAAGGTGCACTGAATGAGAATAGAGTGTTGAAAATAAATAAATAAGAAGTCAATTCAAATTTTTAACTGCATTGCCATATGGCATCAAAATACCGAATGGGTTAACGACGCTCAAAGCCGAAGAATTCGCATGGTACTATTTGTTCCCATTTGGCAAAAAAGGGTTAAAAGAGACTCGTCCTGTATCAATTACGCCTCTGGACTATTGCCAGCATCGAATTTTCGGTACTCTCGATTCTCGGTAGTTTCGGTACTCGGAATCCTCGGTATTCTTCGGTTTCAGCTATCTGTTTTATGGGCTGTCAATGTATGAGTTACACCGAATCAAAGCCATAATCTCGGTTTGCTATAATAAGATTCAACAGCAAAGTTGACAATCTGCACCTATAATCTTTGAGAATCTGGCGCATACTGGAAGACAGCTTCAACGATCTGGTGGCTCAGATTCGCTGTCTTGGCCTGCCGCATTTGTTGCAACGACATGATTCGTGAGCTGTTAAAGGCGAACGGCAATGACGCCGATCCAGCCAGCATTCCAACCTTTCGAGTCCAGTTTCTAATCGAGATTTATCCGACAGTCGTCAGTCGCCAGTTCATGATTAGAGTGAACGCACTGATGACTTACATCCGCGTAAACCCTCGATACTTCGGCGGCAAGATTGTTGATTCCAGAAGCGTGGCTCCCCGCACCTCCACATGGTGGTTTGGGTCGAGAGAACTCCGGATTTTTGTACAGAAGCCGGTATTGACCGCATCAACGCGGTAATTTCCTGTCATCTTCCACAGGTTCCCGATTTGAAGAAGCTATTCGAGGTTCTTTAGATTGGCCGACACACCCAGACCTATTACAAACACTATTCGTCCCTTTGCAGATTCGGTTTTCCTCGAGCGCCGAGTGACCAGACGCAGGTTATACACCACACTTCCAGTACATAAACAATTACAATCCTGGTCTGCTCGAATTCTGGAAGGCGAACATGGATATTCAGCCGTGCGAGTCGAATGAGGCAATCGCATTTTACACCGCCAAGTATATCTCCAAAAATGAGCCGACTGATTTGGACACGGGGCTACGGGAAGCCATAAACAATATTCGAAAGGAGGATGATGCATCGCGAAAGATGTTTAAGATATGCATTTCGCTACTGAACGAGCGCCAGGTATCTGCTTGCGAATGTGTTTGTGCCATCTTCGGATGCGAGAGAGCTTTCGCAAGTGCGTCTTTCTAAACACTCGTAACCCGGAGCAACGCTACAGGGTGCTAGCATTCGGATACGATGACACTGCCACTGGTTTCGCCAGCAACATCTTCAACCGTTACGAAAACGGCCCCTAGTACACCCTAACTACAACTTTCTCGCCATGTCATGGAGTTTGGAATGCTTTGCGAGCCGTATTACTCATGGAGTTTGGAATGCTTTTCGAGCCGTATTACTCATGGAGTTTGGAATGCTTTTCGAGCCGTATTATTCGAACAAGTTAGACGTCATCGATGAAGACATAAATGCCACGCTCATGACGTAGCCATACAGGCAGGAAAGTGAACTTCTTGTAGTACTGCGTTTGAATTTCTCGCGAGGGAGCAGGAGTTGAAGGCCCCGAATGCGCAGATGGAACTGCACCGAAAACGTGATCGGCAGCTCGTGGACGCTATCGTTATCACGCGTTCGAAGAGCTCGTCAACTACGACCCACCAGATTTCCAATCTGCCAAAAAGTCTATGCACGTCGAACAAACAGATCTCTTCATTTATTTATTTATTTACATATAGTCATTACAGAGCAACCTCATAGACATTTTAATCGTTAAACAAAATATATATAATCATTTGTAACGTGGCCGTTTATAATTTTGAGTATATTCTATGTATATAACGCGGAACGAGGCATGCTTGCGAGTGTGGGGCTGAGCTCGTCGGAGGGGGAGTATTTTGTTCCTTGTCATAATTCTCCATGTTACTATTATTTCATGCCTAAGGGAGTTAAAAATTTTTGTTCACCATCTTATTTAAGGGATAGGAAGGGAAGAGGATAGGGTTATTAAATACTCAGGTCGCCCGGTGGACTATGTTAGGCATAGCTACCAGGTACGATGTGCAAATTCGCCATCACTTCCTCATAAATAAACTTAGCAAATCATTGTAAAATTACAAAAATTAATAAAAATCTTAATTGAGAGAGGGTCGGCACAATTTATTTAATAGTTCGAACATATTGAATAATAAATAAAGGCAAGTATGATTATGAATTAAAATAATGTAAATTTTATATAATTTTCTTAAAATTATTCATGCAAAAATTGTAAATTTATGATAATAAATTTAATCATGCAAATCAATTAAAAGAAAAGAATGATAATTTTGCTAATTCGAATCTAAATTCTCGAAGGGGGAAAAAAATCCACCACTTCGAATATGCCGAATTTCGGCGATCTAACCTTCGATGAGTGTACTGATTCTTTGCGCAAATGTGGGCCCACCTTTTATTTCGCAGAACTCTTTTAAAATTTGCACTAACATGGTGAAAATCTCACACAAAATTTATAATAAGTAGAAAACAAAAAAAATTCACGCAATTAACACTAAGCAATAGCACAGAATAACAGAAGGGAAACAATCGAGAATTTCAATGTCGCACGGTAGAGAGAAGAATCGGCGATAGAAAAAAATATCTTCAACTCGCTTTAAATTTTCGAATTTTCCGGAATTCCTTTTCTTGCCTTCATATTCAAACCGAACACGCAAAAGAGATAAAAAATATAACATGCGAAATTTGTTTTGCAGGGTTTGATACGGAATTTTTTTCATTATTCCAGCAATCGAAAAAATCTAACTTCTCCTCACACAAAACACTTTTTAGAACATAAAACGCAATGCGGGATCGATAAAATGACAATTCGATCGAGTTTTGGTTTCATCCATTCCAAGAAACTCATTTTCTGCCAAAATTGAAAATCAACCAAAAACGATTTCCATTGCAACCCTGTTTGCATTTTTTCTTCTTTGCACACAAACGCATATCAATTGTAAACAAAACGACGTCGTTTTGTTTACATTTTTAGTTCAATTTTTCCGAGAAAGGTTGGAAGAACTATTTATTATGCCAAAATTGGAATTTTTAAAATGCCTCGTCAAGCAATGTTCCGCGGACAGCTTAAAAAATCCCGAAAGAACGTTTTTTAGGGTACCGAAAGCACCAGAAAGGTAAACTTTTTCGATTAGACACAAAAAAGGGGGAAAATTTAGGAAACACTAAAATTTTCTCGTAATTCCGAGGAAATCCAATTTTTTTAAAATAATTACGTTATCCGCCGCTTCTCCGCGTATCACATAACGATAAACACGTCACAACATCCACGATTTTACACAATAAATCGGCATAAATTCAAAACGTTTCCGACATTTATCTCTTTTTTTTTTTTTTTTTTTTTTGAATTTGATTTAGGTTGGTCGAGCAAAGCTATATGACCATGTGTCAAAGATAATCATCTCTCACTACACATGAATGGTGCAGCGAGTAGGTTTTTTACGATACCACATGTGCGCCATGAAAATGGCGACATGTCTGAACTGGCTTGTACAGTCGGAATCACGACCGACACCCGAGCCCCCCTGGAACACACAACTCTGCACTCTAAAGACACTCCAAGATGGCGATTCCTCCGACCGGAACCAATCTCGACCACCTCCAACGGCAACTCGAGAGAGACTGGACATTTATCTCGATTTGTTTTTTTTGTTCGGTTTGACAAACGTCAAACCTTGGTATTACCTGATTCAAGGTTTCGTGATTCAAAAACTGCAAAAGGCGCGTAGATTTGAATTTCAATAAATTTCTGAACTTTGAATTTCATCTTTTGGATTTATAAGGGTTTTAAGTTCTCAACGAATTATTTGTCGGATCTAAAAGCTTAGTCTCAGAATAGGGTATTGGAGTAATGTCGATTACATTAACTTTTTAATAAAAAAAAGTTTTCACTAAAATCTGAGCGACGAGCATTAACGCTTCTTTAAAAAAATCAACGTAATTAATTCATACATACTAACTGTTATTAAGGATATGAATTAAATTAAATTTCCGCGAATTTCCATTTTGTGATTTTAGCGGAATAAAATTATGTGCATCAACACATCCAATAGTTTAATTCTGGCAACCCCCTGGAATTTCATCCGCCATTTCTGGGCACACATATAAAGCAATTCGTGTGCTTACAAGGGAAATGAGATAGCCACATAAGGCTCGGAAAGTTCTTCGCACATCAAAAATGTTTGTTCCTCGATTCCCTTCTGTTATTCTGTGGCAATAGTTAAATAATTTCAAATTAATTTATAGGTTTCTTCAGTCGTTGGTTTATTTCTTGATGTTTTTAGATTTTGAGGTTCCAAACCGTGGTTCCACAACCTGGTTCTAAAACGTGGTTCCACAACGTGGTTCCACAACGTGTTTCACCTTTGTAGGATATACCGCTTTCTATTGTTTGGGGTACCCTTAGTTCCCCTCGTTACGCACCCTACAGAATGTTCCGGGATTTTCAGAGTAAAAGAAAAGGAAAACTTACAGGAATCCTGATACGTTTATTTTCCCTGGTGGGTGGATGAAAATTCCTCCTCGAAAGGAAATCAGGCAAAAGAAAAATCTTAAAAGTTGTCCGTCTAAGCGAGGCCTCTCCTCCCCTGTAGCCAATTGTGCCGGATCTTTTTTTTCCTCACGAATTATCTCGCCTTTTGCTCCTGCTTGGCTTACAGTGAAAATGTAGTGATCTCGTGAATAACTTTGATGACCATGTGGTCAAGATAACCCTCGAACCTTGTGAGGAAAAATGAAATTTCACTTGATGCTGCTTAAAAAAAACCAAAATTCACCGATCTTACGTGGTTTTATTCCCGGAACTCTTAGTTAGAGGCACCTTCACTTCCTTTTTTTACTTTTGCTAAAAAAACCCACTTAAGTGCTCGGACTGGGAAATCCTCAGAGGAGGAGAAATTTCTTTAATGTTCTCTGAACGAAGCTTAGACGGAAATGAGTTGAAGAAGCTTCGACTTTCGGTGGGCCAGATTTATCCCCAACTTACTAAATTCGGCTTTTAAAATTACCTCAAAATACTCTCAGGTAATTTCCGCGTTCAGGTTTTAATTCACTTAATTTTCCGTTTATTATCAATCACAACTCCAAAGTAAGTTTTAGTAACGATTGTTTGTCAAATGGCAAAGGAAATATCAATTGATAAGGATTATATTTTCTTTTTTTTTTATAACAATAGAAATTTGAATCGTCAAATCAGGGAACAACAGCAGCAGCGCCGGAGTGTAATAGCTTCGTCAGCGCTCTTACTCGCCAAGCTAAAATCACCCAATGTGGTTGAACGTTCAGCTTAGATTATCATTTACTACGTCACTCGGTTCAATACTCAACTGTTCTTGAACGTGTGTTTTCCTAAGTCGAAATATTTATCAGCAAAAAGCTAAAATTGTGATTTTTTAAAATATTAGATCTTTAAACATCTTTGAAGACCGTGGGGAACATTTTGTGAGCGTGAGAAATTTTCATTGACCGTGGGAAAATTTTATTTAGCGTGGAGATTTTATATGAAATTTTGGTTTGGGCAATTTATTCTGACGGGTTCGACGATCTTCTGACAACTCGTGGTACATTGTTGTTTATAGTTGACTTTGACAGGTGGTAAATCTTGATTTAATAAAATATTCTATTCTTTTATAATTTCTGTTAATTCTTCGAGGGTAAAATGAACCACCGGGCTCGGTTTTTAGTATGGTGACTTCTGATATTTAATTCGAGCGTTTAATTTAATTTTTCTTTCTTAGCAGCTACCACAGGACCAAAGATTTCGCTAACGAAGAGAAGGATTTGGAAAAGAGCTGCAGGATTATAAAAAAAATGGATGTGCAATTTTGCAGAATATGATTAAGTTAAAACGTGAACAGGGTTTAAGGGATATCTAATCATTTATTGATAAGCCGATGTACGAGACTAAATTAATTAGCTATAGGGATATTGCCTTAAGAATTGGTAGGGTTAAGACTTTGGAAAACACAATAATAAATCTTGTAAACATGCGCTATTGTGTATGGGAAAGATATTCGCTATGGCTTCAGATCCTTGCAGTGAAATATTCCTAACGTTTTGCCTCTCAGACCCTCGACTTCATATAAATTTTTCCCAATCGACTTTGTAATTCTGCATTTCGTGAATTTTGGACACAGTTTCTCATTGATGTTTCGGCTCTTGTCGCTCAAAACGAAGTTACGTTTGAATATTTCCTGCCCCGGTTGAAAGGTAATTTTTCGCGCTCGGAGATTATAGTATTTGGTATTCTTTTCATAGGCTTCGTGCAGTTTTTCCTTCATCCTCTCCCTTAAGATCTCTAACCTTTTGTGTTTGGGCAGATGATGTAGTTCGTTGTCTTCTAGGCATCCTAGTTTCTTTGCTAGATCGTAGGTGTTTGCGTGTAGTAAGTGCAAAATAAGGAGTGACGCCTATCGAACTGTGCACCGAGGACCGTAACGCGCATTCGATCTCGCAAATATGTTGATCCCATTCCTTTTGGTTTTCTTTCAGGTAGGATCTAATGGCTGATAAAACTGACCTATTCACGCGTTCCGCAGCGTTAGACTGCGGTGCATAACTTGCCGTTCGAAGGTGTTTTATACCGTATCTACCTAATAATGTTTCAAACTCCTTAGATAAGAATTGCTTCCCATTATCCGAATGTATCGTTTGTGGTACGCCAAATTTACAAAATAGCTCAGATTCAAGGTACCGAACGATGGAAGACGAGTTGGCTTGTCGTAACGGTTTGAGGAATACAAATTTCGTCAGGTGATCTAACACGATGAAGAGGTAACTATTACCACTTTTCGACCTCGGATAAGGACCTAAGAAGTCCAGAAATATTTTCTGAAATGGTCTCATAGTAATTGTCTCTGATCCCATTTCTGGACGAAGGACGGTGTTAGGTGCTTTAGTTGATTTGCAGATCGCGCAATTATTCACGAAGTCACGGACTTGCGTAGTCATATTTGGCCAATAAAAATATTCGCGTAACCGTGCGAGAGTCTTAGCCATTCCGCCATGCGCAGACTGAGGCGGGTCATGAGCCGAGGAAATCAGCTGTTTCGTCAGGCAAGATAGAACCCATAACTTCCAGGACAATTCTTCCATGTAGGTATCATTTTCGTGTGGAATCGTCCTTTTGTAAATGTAGCCATCCAATACCTTTAAATCCGGAAGAGATTCTTGATTTTTGTTGATGGTATCAATCAATTCCAGGTATTCGTTGGATCTGAATTCATCGGAGTCTAGATCGATCACTAAGGGTGTATCTTCGAAAGATATTCCATCGACAAAGGCTCGTGATAAGGCGTCCGGAACTATGTTCTCAGAACCTTTCCGGTGCTCTATATTAAACGTAAATCCTTGAAGTTTTAGGCTCCATCTCGCCAGACGACCGCTTAAGTCCCTCAGGCTCATGAGCCACCTCAGACTCGCATGGTCCGTTATTATCGTAAACGTCATGCTTTCCACGTAAGGACGAAATTTACTGACTGCTGTAATTGCGGCAAGACATTCCTTCTCTGTTACGCTATAATTCTTTTGTGCGCGATCAAGTTTTTGGGATATATAGGAAATTACCTTTTCTTCTTTATCTTCGTCGATTTGAAATAGCACTGCACCAATTCCGGTATCTGACGCATCGCATTGTATGTAAAATGGTCTGTTATAGTCTGGATGGGTTAATATGGGCGCGGAAATCATGGCAGTCTTTAATTCGTTAAATGTTTTTAATGCTTCTTGCGAAAAGGTGAATTTCTTCGCTTTTTTTTAGGGTTTCTGTAATAGGGGAGGCAACAGTAGCATAGTTCTTGATAAACTTCCGGTACCATCCGGTCATCCCAAGGAAGCGACGCACCTGTATGGCCGTTTTCGGCACCGGAAAGTTTTCAATTGCTACAACCTTTTAAGGGTCCGTTTTCACTTTACCTCCTCCTACAATGAAACCTAAGTATTTCAATTCGCGAAAACAGAAATGCGGCTTGTTTACATTAATAGTGAGATTGGCATTTCGTAGGCAGGTGGCTACCTCGTCGAGAATTTTTACGTGTGACTCGAAATCGCCGGAGACAACGAGCAGATCATCTAAATACACAAAGACGCGGTCCCTTAACCTGGACGGGATCACCTTGTCCATCAGTCTACACATCCTTTGTGGCGCATTGCATAACCCGAAAGCCATGACTGTAAACTGATAGAGTGGCCGCCCAGGCACGGTGAAAGCAGTTCTGGGCCTACTCCCTCTCTCCAGCGGTATCTGCCAGAAAGCGTCCTTCAGGTCTATACTACTTATGTAATACGTGTCCTGAAGACGCCCCAGCAGACCCCCAATATGCGGAAGTGGATAGGCATCTTTGACGGTTAGAGCATTCACTTTACGGCAATCAAGGCAAAGTCTATCCTTGCCCGGTTTACGTATCAGAATTACAGGATTGCTCCAGGGACCTTCGCTCTCTTCGATTACTCCTAATGCCAACATGCTATCCACCTCCGCATACAGGGATTTCTGTACCGCTGGAGAGATAGGATAATGTTTCTGCTTCACCGGGACCGCGTCTCCAGTATCGATAATATGCTCTTCGAGACTGGTTTTGCCGAGCCCATGTTTGGCCGAAGACAGAAATTTATTTACTACCAAATCCAATCGACCCATTTGATCGGGAGTTAAATTATGCTTGATGGCACTATTGAGTTCACTTATTACATGAGGGGCAATAGAAAATAGTCGCCAGAAATCAATCCCAAGATATAGTGCTTGATCGAGGCTCGGAACAAGGAATAAATCTATATTTTTAGTGCTCGTTTTGTATGAAATCGGAACTCGCACTTTCCCGACAATTTCTCGTTTTGGTCCATCTGCAGTTCGAACGTTGAACGGGTAATCGAAAATTTTTAAATTTAAATTTTTAGCAATTTCTAGACAATTTTTTCCCAAACAACTCACGCTGGCTCCACTGTCTAATAGCCCTCGTATCTCAACGTCGGCAATCTTGACTTTTGCATATGGTCGAAGATCATCAGAGATGTCTAACACAGTGGAAGAAATATGAATTCTAGTTTGTTTGCGTATGGCATAACGTTTTCTGGCATTCGAAACCTTTTTTGACACGAGATTTGGTTGTAGCTGAATTGAGTTAATCGATTCGGTATTTGAAAACAATTTTTGTCTAAGGGTATTGTATTGTGACAGTCTTATATGATAGGGCTTAAATGTTCGAAATTTTGTTTTATTTTCGTTAGCGAACTTATCGTTATGATTAGCATGCAAAATCTTAATAGGTTTCTCAAGTTTATCGTAGGGAGAAAAGGTATTTAAAGTAGTAGAAACGTCGTAGTTGGTTTGTGAAATCTCTGAGGGAATTAAGCCGGGTTTGTGGGTGAACATTCCTCCCCCGGGCGAGAAAAGTTCCGTCGATTGTTTTCCGAATTACATTTCTTGCATGATCTTGTTGTTTCGTTTTCCGCACCACAGTAATAACAGAAAAGATTTCGCTGCGTAGATGGACATTCGGTGTACGTGTGTCCTTGCACCTTACAATTCCAACAAATTAAAGAGGATGTCCTACTAGTTTTGGTTTTATTCTGGGACAATTTCAGAGCTTCGATGTTTGGTAAATCATCATCCAATTCAGCATTTGCAGTGAGTGCGACCTCGCTTACGTTTCGGGGGGTGAACACGGGATTTCTCGGCCGCGTAGCTTCGTAAGTGGGAAAGGCCACTTCGGTGCTTCTACAGTAGGGTGGATCGCGGCTCGAACAAAAAAAATAAATGTGACAATGTGAACAGCGGGGGGTATGGAAAAGATGTGAATATATGTAAAAATGAAATTTGGAAAATTTCAGCTCGATCGGAGGTCATTTTCAGTTTCCGCTTTTTATTTGAAATTTTGAAAATCTGCCTTAAACTAAAAATTTCAACTTGCACCAAAACCAAGGAGGATTTCCAAAAAAGCTTGAATTAGTTCACAAATAACAAAAAAAAACAAAAACAAAAAAACATTAAAAAATTAAACCAAAAAAAAAGTTTGAAAAAATTAAAACAAAAAAAAATTAACAAAAAAATTAACAAAAAAAAAATAAAACAAAAAAAATTAAAATGCAAAAATGATTTCGAATTACAAATGCCTCTACGCGGCGAAATCTGGGTGATCACAGCAAAAGTGATTAGCGAAAATTTGTAAAATAAATAGAAATTCACCTAGCGCATAGACACTGTTATGCCAAATTTTCAAACGAAAAGCGGAAACTGAAGATGACCTCCGATCGAGCTGAAACTTTCCACAATTTGTTTTTATATCAATTCACAACTTTTCCACCCCCCCCCCCCGTTTCCAAAATCTGAGAAAAAAGAAAAGCGATCCACCCTATTCTACAGGCTTCACGAAGGTGGTCTAACGAAAAGATTGACATTGGGTATATGTATCTTGAGAGCCATGGTTTTAGATTTTTCTTGACAATTTTGATCAGCTCGTCATCACTGATCGGACGACGTAATCTATTTCGAAAGGCGGTGATTTCCTTATAATACTGATCAAAAGATTCATTACTGAGTTGCTTTCTATCCATTTTCCTCAAAATACGGATGAAATTGATTTTGCGACGGCGAACTTGGTTGAGGAAAATTCGGTGGAACGGTGAACATCATTGGATGCATTTGACCCGTGTTTAGGTGTTGGTTATTGATATTTAGACTCTGATTACGCCCTGTTGTGTGATTTGTAGCTCTAGTGGGGTAATTTTTATTAAGTAATGGCGATGAAGCATTCAATGGATTTTGCTCGGTTCTTATTTCCCTTTCTTGTTGGTGTTTGGTACCATCTAGTTCCATGTGACGCGCTAGATGTAACGGCTGATTAGCCAGATTGGAATTTGCGAAGTTATTGGGATTCGAATTCGATGTATGTTTCGATATGGCAATATCAACACAATTTTGAATTTGATTTGGGAGGACTTCCATCAAAGATCTGTATATTGAGGCTTGGGAAAATCCTAACGCGGCTTTCACTGACTCTTGCAGAATCTGCTTAAGGTCAGTTGGACTCATTGTTTTGTTCTGTGTGGGATTAGCGGACTGATTTGCGCTGCTGCTTGCATTTAAATTTGCTGTGTTGTTAAGATTTGGTTGATTAGTTGCATTTTCTGCAAACGAAATAGAAGGAGACGCATTCGGCATGTTTTGAGATTGCGAGGCTGCTGCTGCTAAGCCATTTGTTTCCATATTTAGAGAGCCAAATGCCTGTTTAAAAGATTCTGCGCTGGACTTAGAATTTTTATAGGATTGCCCGGGGTTTTCGGGCGGTGATCTATCGAGGGGCATTTCTAGACGATTCAATTGTCTTTCTAAAATTTTAGCGGCGGATCGAGTAATCCTTTGATCTTCAAAAAAAGCGAGCGAAAATTGTCTTTTAAATTTTTTATCGTTTCTTCCCCTATAGGATTTCTTTTTATTCATAATATTTCGAGCACAAATAATATCAACAGAATACCTAATTCTATTTGAAGACACGAAATAACTGGTCAATAATTTTCACTTCTTTCGATATACAAATTACTCAAACATGAACTTATGGGAAGTGACGGTCGAATTTTGCACAGATTCTGCGGATTTTATTGAGTATTTAAATTTAATGAGATGGGATAAAATTCGTTCTGGTACTATGGGTTACTTAGGGCAAATGCAGTGCGCATGACTCCTAAATAATTCGATTTTATGCAATGCATACGAGTCACATGAGCGTAAGAAATTTTCCTCTGGAATCGGCAACGCGAATAAACATGCCCTCAGGCTTCAATATCCGGGACTCAATCCAGGAAGAAGAGGTTCTCTTTTCAAGATATTGAATATCTAGCCCAAAATTATTTTGTTAATCCATGTTTCACTACGGCAGCGCAATTGAATTTTTACATCCGGGACTCATAGCGATGGCGATATAGACTCGACAACAATGCGTTTGAAAATTAAGAAGATGAATGCATGTTTTCACTAACGCGGCAACGCGAAAATATCTTGTCCTGAGACTTCATATACCGGGACTCGCGCACTGAAAACACTATTCATAATTCAAAATATTTGCAGATGGTGAAAAAAAAGGAACGTAAAGGGAAATGAAAAAACTTGTGAAATAAAATTTATAAGATAAATTATAAGGATTTTATGATCTGCCAACATAAGGATGTCAGCGACCTGCTGTTATGGGGATTGAGGACTGTTTGTCCGCAAAGGACTTACCTCGGGCCCCACGTTGGGCGCCATTTGTAACGTGGCCGTTTATAATTTTGAGTATATTCTATGTATATAACGCGGAACGAGGCATGCTTGCGAGTGTGGGGCTGAGCTCGTCGGAGGGGGAGTATTTTGTTCCTTGTCATAATTCTCCATGTTACTATTATTTCATGCCTAAGGGAGTTAAAAAATTTTGTTCACCATCTTATTTAAGGGATAGGAAGGGAAGAGGATAGGGTTATTAAATACTCAGGTCGCCCGGTGGACTATGTTAGGCATAGCTACCAGGTACGATGTGCAAATTCGCCATCACTTCCTCATAAATAAACTTAGCAAATCATTGTAAAATTACAAAAATTAATAAAAATCTTAATTGAGAGAGGGTCGGCACAATTTATTTAATAGTTCGAACATATTGAATAATAAATAAAGGCAAGTATGATTATGAATTAAAATAATGTAAATCTATATATATAAAAATGGATGTATGTATGTATGTATCTTCTTCTATATTACTAAAAATGGATGTATGTATGTATGTATGTGTGTTTGTATGTATGTATGTATGTATGTATGTATGTATGTATGTATGTATGTATGTATGTATGTATGTGGCTTATAGACTTCTAAGCCGCTGAACCGATTTTGACCAAATTTTCAGGAAAACTTTAGATTAGCATAGAGAGTGTTTCTGTGAAGTTTGGTGCACCTACCCCTTAAGCTTCCCCCCTCTCCCATACAATCCAAAAAGTTATTTGCAAATTTCTCGAAAACGGTTCACTTTATTGCAAAACTCCAAGAACAAACAGTGTTTAGAATCCAATTCTACATAAATACTCAATACATGAAAATTCAATTGGAACACCTTTTGAAATTCTTATTGCAAAATTTCACTCTAATAAAAAATGTTGTATGTTTGTTTCTTTATGACTTTACCTCCTACAACGTTATTATATTGGGTAACCTGCTACTCCAAAAACTCATTAAAAAAAGGAATGCAATAAAAACTAAAGTACCCACTAATGTCATCCAAGCAACAGTCATTAACAACTGAATGTTTTCTCCAATACCCGCCACATTCAGAATAAAGTAGCCTTTGAGTACAATTATTCGGAACCACCTTTCAATTTATTTTCCAGTTTTAATGCCATGTTGCCATCAATACTTCGCTGTTCGTCGTTTGAATGTATTTGCCATGTGTTGCCACTGTTTTGTGTTGCCACTGTTTTGTGTTGCCGCTGACGTTTTGCATTGCTATTAATAAATTTGAATTTCGAAACGTTAAAGAATTAAAATTTTCTGAGTATTTAAATACAGTATTTTGGGGAAAAAAGCAATTATGCAGTATTGCAGTCTGAAAAACAATATAATACTGCGAAAAACAGTATAGATACCATCGTTATGTATAGCCCTCACCTGCTATCTTCTGCAATTCTAAAGGGATTTGGTGCTTCAATGTATGACATGAATTAAAAAGAATGACATTTCCCACAATATTGTCTTTCCCCGTGTGGATAACCACCTTTTACCGTTATTGAATATATTGTAAGTAAACAGTACGATTTTGTAATACACCGTTGGGTTACAAAGAAAAATGTCTCTAAAAAAATTTCCTTTTTTCTTATATGCATTATATTTATATTTATATTACTATATGCATATGCATTTGAGTCGAGGCCGAAGGCCGAGTAAAGAGGAAGGCGAGAGCTGAAATATATTTAAATAATTTTACATAACATCTCCATACATAAAATTCCAACAATTCAAGCGTGAGGGGCGAGGCCGAAGGCCGAGTAGTTGTGGAGGCCGCAGGCCGACGGGGGCAGGGAGGCCGAAGGCCGACCTGTGGAAGGGGGATGAACCGCGAAG
Organism: Chrysopilus asiliformis; assembly: GCA_964034945.1. NCBI lineage: Eukaryota > Metazoa > Arthropoda > Insecta > Diptera > Rhagionidae > Chrysopilus > Chrysopilus asiliformis. The sequence continues at coordinate 44,930,252 of OZ035962.1, forward strand.
CGGTTCGGGGCGCAGCCCCTAGTTTTATATAATTTTCTTAAAATTATTCATGCAAAAATTGTAAATTTATGATAATAAATTTAATCATGCAAATAAATTAAAAGAAAAGAATGATAATTTTGCTAATTCGAATCTAAATTCTCGAAGGGGGAAAAAAATCCACCACGTCGAATATGCCGAATTTCGGCGATCTAACCTTCGATGAGTGTACTGATTCTTTGCGCAAATGTGGGCCCACCTTTTATTTCGCAGAACTCTTTTAAAATTTGCACTAAAACTAACGTGGTGAAAATCTCACACAAAATTTACAATAAGTAGAAAACAAAAAAAATTCACGCAATTAACACTGAGCAATAGTTAAATAATTTCAAATTAATTTATAGGTTTCTTCAGTCGTAGGTTTATTTCTTGATGTTTTTAGATTTTGAGGTTCCAACCCGTGGTTCCACAACCTGGTTCCAAAACGTGGTTCCACAACGTGGTTCCACAACGTGGTTCCACAACGTGTTTCACCTTTGTAGGATATACCGCTTTCTATTGTTTGGGGTACCCTTAGTTCCCTTCGTTACGCACCCTACAGAATGTTCCGGGATTTTCAGAGTAAAAGAAAAGGAAAACTTACAGGAATCCTGATACGTTTATTTTCCCTGGTGGGTGGATGAGAATTTCTCCTCGAAAGGAAATCAGGCAAAAGAAAAATCTTAAAAGTTGTCCGTCTAAGCGAGGCCTCTCCTCCCCTGTAGCCAATTGTGCCGGATCTTTTTTTTTCCTCACGAATTATCTCGCCTTTTGCTCCTGCTTGGCTTACAGTGAAAATGTAGTGATCTCGTGAATAACTTTGATGACCATGTGGTCAATATAACCCTCGAACCTTGTGAGGAAAAATGAAATTTCACTTGATGCTGCTTAAAAAAAACCAAAATTCACCGATCTTACGTGGTTTTATTCCCGGAACTCTTAGTTAGAGGCACCTTCACTTCCTTTTTTTTACTTTTGCTAAAAAACCCACTTAAGTGCTCGGACTGGGAAATCCTCAGAGGAGGAGAAATTTCTTTAATGTTCTCTGAACGAAGCTTAGACGGAAATGAGTTGAAGAAGCTTCGACTTTCGGTGGGCCAGATTTATCCCCAACTTACTAAATTCGGCATTTAAAATTACCTCAAAATACTCTCAGGTAATTTCCGCGTTCAGGTTTTAATTCACTTAATTTTCCGTTTATTATCAATCACAACTCCAAAGTAAGTTTTAGTAACGATTGTTTGTCAAATGGCAAAGGAAATATCAATTGATAAGGATTTTATTTTCTTTTTTTTTATAACAATAGAAATTTGAATCGTCAAATCAGGGAACAACAGCAGCAGCGCCGGAGTGTAATAGCTTCGTCAGCGCTCTTACTCGCCAAGCTAAAATCACCCAATGTAATTGAACGTTCAGCTTAGATTATCATTTACTACGTCACTCGGTTCAATACTCAACTGTTCTTGAACGTGTGTTTTCCTAAGTCGAAATATTTATCAGCAAAAAGCTAAAATTGTGATTTTTTAAAATATCAGATCTTTAAACATCTTTGAAGACCGTGGGGAACATTTTGTGAGCGTGAGAAATTTTCATTGACCGTGGGAAAATTTTATTTAGCGTGGAGATTTTATATGAAATTTTGGTTTGGGCAATTTATTCTGACGATCTTCTGACAACTCGTGGTACATTGTTGTTTATAGTTGACTTTGACAGGTGGTAAATCTTGATTTAATAAAATATTCTATTCTTTTATAATTGCTGTAAATTCTTCGAGGGTAAAATGAACCACCGGGCTCGGTTTTTAGTATGGTGACTTTGCAATCGAGAATAAGTATTTCTGATATTTAATTCGAGCTTTTAATTTAATTTTTCTTTCTTAGCAGTTACCACACATTGTAAGAGCAATTGATTCTTTAATGCACTTGACGAGCAGTTGAAATCAATGAAATTGAAATATTTGTTAAGCCTATAGTACACGGCATGTAAAAAGCACATATAAATGTGGTTCTGACGTCATTTTGACGTCACCATGTGGTCCCAATGGCCACATGCCGTGTACTAGCTCTCTTTGTGACACACACACATGGTACACATACGAATGTGTACTATATGTGGCACTCGTGACACATAAGGATATGTGGCTTTTTCGAATGTCGTGTACTACCTTAGCACATGCAGTTTGTGACTATATGTGACATATTGTCCAGTGGTTACATATAAATGTGGCAGTCACAATATATGTGTCTGCACGAAAACTTGACACAGCATATGGATCGCATGTAGCCCTTATATGTAACTTTTGAATGACATTTCAGGCTGACATATTTAGTGGTTTTAACTAATTTTTTTAATAAATAGTATTTTAGGGGTTTGTTCATCCTGCTTTTAGAAGGAAATTTTTTCTATGGTTGGCAACCCTGATTTCAGCATTCAGTTTTTGTGTTTTGTTGTTTTAGCAGCACGTTGTTTTGGTATTATTTTTGGTTTTTTTTTATTTTAATTTTCAATTTTAATTCATTTCGGGTATTTTCGTTCGTTTTTCTTTAATTTTATTTTCTTTTTTACTTTCTTCTACGGAGTATAATAAAGTGTTGTATTCATGAAAAATTTCGACCTCTTAATTTTGCCTAAAAAACATTTCCCGATCACTCCTGAGTCGATTGGAGTCATATTAAAAAAATGTCTTTCTGTCTGTCAGTCTGTCTGTCAGTCTGTCAGTCTGTCAGTCTGTCAGTCTGTCAGTCTGTCAGTCTGTCAGTCTGTCAGTCTGTCAGTCTGTCAGTCTGTCAGTCTGTCAGTCTGTCAGTCTGTCAGTCTGTCAGTCTGTCAGTCTGTCAGTCTGTCAGTCTGTCAGTCTGTCAGTCTGTCAGTCTGTCAGTCTGTCAGTCTGTCAGTCTGTCAGTCTGTCAGTCTGTCAGTCTGTCAGTCTGTCAGTCTGTCAGTCTGTCAGTCTGTCAGTCTGTCAGTCTGTCAGTCTGTCAGTCTGTCAGTCTGTCAGTCTGTCAGTCTGTCAGTCTGTCAGTCTGTCAGTCTGTCAGTCTGTCAGTCTGTCAGTCTGTCAGTCTGTCAGTCTGTCAGTCTGTCAGTCTGTCAGTCTGTCAGTCTGTCAGTCTGTCAGTCTGTCAGTCTGTCAGTCTGTCAGTCTGTCAGTCTGTCAGTCTGTCAGTCTGTCAGTCTGTCAGTCTGTCAGTCTGTCAGTCTGTCAGTCTGTCAGTCTGTCAGTCTGTCAGTCTGTCAGTCTGTCAGTCTGTCAGTCTGTCAGTCTGTCAGTCTGTCAGTCTGTCAGTCTGTCAGTCTGTCAGTCTGTCAGTCTGTCAGTCTGTCAGTCTGTCTGTCAGTCTGTCTGTCAGTCTGTCTGTCAGTCTGTCTGTCAGTCTGTCTGTCAGTCTGTCTGTCAGTCTGTCTGTCAGTCTGTCTGTCAGTCTGTCTGTCAGTCTGTCTGTCAGTCTGTCTGTCAGTCTGTGTACAAGATTTCTCAAAAACTAATAGAGCTAGCGCCATGAAATTTTATAGGCATGTTGGGTCCTGAAATGGGACGATCCTATCAACTTTTGGTGGAAATCCGTTAACCGGAAGTATCCAAAATGGCGGTTTTTCAAAAATCGCAATTTCGTTTTTCTCGATTTACTCCCAAACTACGCGTTTTTTAGTGGCCTTAAGTATGACAAAACTTGGAGAAAATAAAATTTCCCACACTTTTGTCTTTAGCTATAACTCGATATCTCAACCTGTTATCGAGATAAACCGTTATTTCCAAAAAAAAACAGTTTTTTTGCGATTATCTCGAAAACTAACGGGTTTTTGCTGACTGAATGTATAAAGTGAATTAATGAAAATGTCATTCTGCACAATTTTGTCTTTTACCGTTATCCGTTATCTTTTACCGTTATTGAGATATTTTCATTAATATGTAAAAAATCATATGTTTGCGAATAATTTGCAAACTAACGGTTTTTCGACAAATCAGTTAAAAGAATAATTAAAGATGTTAACATTTTCTACATTTTTGCCATTTACCGTAAATTGATATCTTTTACCGTTCTCAAGTTATCTCAAATTTTGTACGTTTTTGATATTTTTGAATAAACCAAGAATTTATTGGGAGGTCGTCTTAGGTTGACAACGCGACATTGCTCTAGCGTAAATTGCGCAGGGTCGTAGATTTTGTAGAAGAAAGTTTTGTGTTGACCACAACTGATATTTTCCCTTTGTTTTGCTGTGTGTGTTTTTCAGAATAAAGAAATATGAATGCAAATTTGGATTTCGAGGCGCTCGAACAATCAGTTCACGATGACGGTGATGGTTCCACTGACACTGAATTTGTTGTTCCCTCGCAAGCGACATGAATCGTCTACATACGAATGGTTGCATGTCGCACATCGTGTACTAGAAAACCACATATATATGTGAAATTGTGATGCGCACATGCGATATGCGCATGCTGCGTTGGATACCGTGTACTAGCGATATATATGCAACCATTCATATGTGCACTCAAATGTAACCACAGCATATGCGACCACATTGGTTACATATGGACATATGGATTTTGGGACAAAAGACACATGCCGTGTACTAGCACATTTTTCCCGTATGCAACCACTATGTCACATACGAAATGTGTACCCAATATGCGACACCTTCTAGTGACGTCAGAGCCACATTTATATGTGGCTTTTTACATGCCGTGTACTATAGGCTTTAAACACATGACACATTAACGACAACGGTGCGTTTTTCCCATAGGATGTCCTTGCGAATTTAACGTAAAAGAAATTAAAGTTTCTTGTATTCAAATTAGGAGCATCAACTTCATTTTGCAATAATTTGAAGATGAACATGCACTGAAGAATTTCGCGTCTCTTCGACAGAGTTGCTAAACCCAACAGTGACAGTCTTTGTTCGTATGGTGGTAAATTCGATGTGTCAAGCCACGGTAGTTTGCTCAAAACAAATTTAAGGAATCTTTTTTGAACACGCTCAAGTCTAAGAATATGTGTGATACACGTAGGAGACCAAACAACACATCCATATTCGAGAATAGGTCTTACGAATGCATTATACAGAGATAGTTCAGATGAGAATCTTTTGATTAGCGCTAGCTTTCTCGTTGCGTTATTTATTACAAATTCTCGATGAGGTTCAAAAGTTAATTTCTGATCTAGTAACACTCCAAGGTCTCTGACAGACTCGACTCTTGTCAATAAATTTGAGTTAAAGTTATAACAAATATTTAATAAATTAGAACGACGCGAATAAGTTATAATATTACATTTACTAAAATTAAGGAAGTTTTTATTGCACCACGTAAAAAAATGGTCAAGGTCAAGCTGTAAAAAGTTAGCATCAATAGTATTGTCAATAGATTTAAAAATTTTAAAATCGTCGGCATACATTAAAATACGAGAATACTTCAAAACAGCATTTACATCATTTACATATAAAATAAATAAAAGATGACCAATATGACTACCCTGTGGAACACCCGATGACACTAATATTACGTCAGATATTACTGTTCTGAATTGCACATGTTGCGACCGTCCGGTAAGATACGAATAAATCCACAGTATTAAGTTCTCAGGGAAGCCAAGCGCACGTAATTTAAAAATCAAAAGGTTATGGTCGAGTTTGTCAAAAGCCTTGGAAAAATCAGTGTATACCGCATCAACCTGTTGTGAATTCAAAAATTTCATATATGTAAAATTTATGAATTCACAGAAGTTAGTCGTGGTAGAGCGTTGCCTGACAAAACCGTGCTGATTTACGCTCAAAATATTTTTGCAGTACGGATATAGAAAATCAGCAATCAAACTTTCGAAAAGTTTCGGGATAGCGGATAATTTGGCGATACATCGATAATTATCAACACTATCCTTTTTACCTGATTTATGTAAAGGTATTACATACGAGCTCTTCCAAATGTCAGGAAAAGTATTATTTTTTAATGAAAGATTAAATAGGAGAGTTAATACTTTACATAGACCAGATGCGCATTTTTTTAAAAATATCGCAGGTACACCGTCAGGTCCGGGTGAGCAATTCTCATCTAGTGCCATCAGAGCTTGCAAGACGCTATCCTCGTCAATTAATCGAACGGGAATATCTACTTTATTAAGTGAGTCAAGATAAGAAAAATAATCCAAGTCAATATGATTAGTGCTAGACCTATAAGCTTCACTAAAATGTGATGCAAACATATTCGATATTTCCTTGGGATTATTAGAAGTCAAGTTATTATAAGTCATAACGCTAGGGTAACCATCAGTTTTCTTTTTTAAATTAATGTAGTTCCAAAACTTTTTTAGGTTATTTTTCATATCATGCTCAACTTGGTTCACATACAATTTATGACATATTAAAATATAAGATTTAAGATCTCGGCGATGGTTTTACGCCATTTTTTGTAAGATCGATTTTTCAAAGTCTTAAGTTTTCTAGTTTCATGATCATACCACGGGGGATTAAAGCTTCTAAGGGAGACACATATGGGACAAATGTAGATATAATCTCAAGAATATAACTATAAAAAATTTGTACTGCTATGTTTACGTCAAATGCATTAAAGACTTCAGACCAATTAATATTTAAAATACATTTATTGATTAAATCAAAATTAGCTTTTTTAAAATCAAAATAATTTAAGATTTCTGGTAATAAATCACAAGAAGTATCGCAACAATAAAAAATATTTAGTGGTGGATGATGAGCGTCTGCCGTTACCAGAGGTGATTCACAGGCTTCGACTAGACAGTTGATGTAATCAAGTCCAGCGTTCTTCCCAATTCATCATGACATCCAAAATTCGACTCCAGATCGATGGGTCGTGTCACAGGATTCGGTTATTTATCACTGTTGGCGCAGGCACAGGTAAGACATTCAAGCTCAAGATTCTCAAGAAGCAGGTTCGCAGATGTTACGATGGTAAGGCCTTTCGAGTCTGTGGGCTGTCTGGATTGGCGTCAAGCCTCGTTGGCGGTTCCACACTGCATTCGGTCCTCAAGCTTCCCGTACAAAAAGACAGAAAACTGATCAACCTGCCGCATCTCACTGGTCGGTATCTTAAGGCCATGAGAAATCTATGGAGAGACATTCAATTTCTCATTATTGACGAAATCTCCATGGTGCCCTACGAAATGCTGTGCATGATTTAACAGCGTCTGAAGCAGATCAAGCACAAGTTCGGCAGGTTCAACGTTCTGTTATTTAGCGATCTCATGCAATTGCCTCCGGTGCGTGGAAGTCTCGTTTTCGAGCAGCCCGGGAGGATTCAGTCGGCAACTTACCTTTGGCGCACGTTCTCCTTTTGCGAACTCATGCAGAACATGATGCAGCAAGGACATGCGACATTCGTCGATTTGCTGAACAATTTGCGAATGGGGTCTCTAAATGCCGGCCAGATCCAGCTGCTTATGGGGAAGCTCGAGGGCAACAACGAAGGCGGGTTTGCATCCGATTATAAAATAGGTCGGCGAACACAACGCGACCGTACTGAGGCACTTCAAATCAGCTAACGTTGTCATGTCCATCGTGATTGCCCAAGATCGGATTGTTGACGCCACTCGAAACGTCGAAATCGATACTCTGATTCTCCTAGACGTCAACAAAGCCGGTGGATGCTCGAAGCAATTGACGCTGTTCGAAGGTGCCAAAGTCATGTTGCGATACAACGTTGATACTGCCACGATAGGTCACGTCACTGAGATCAATTGGCCCCTGTTCCGTAGAGCGCAGGTCTACGCTCAAGACCTTCCGTCCGTTGATTTTGGTGAAGTTGTTGTGCACGTTTTGGACCGAGGTCCGTCCAGTTTTCGGCCAAATACTCAGCAGAACTGCTGAGCGTTGAATGCTCCCTCTAAAACTGTGTTGGATGTCAACGGTGCACAAGCTTCAAGGCTGCACTATTGATCACGCGGTCATTAATATAGGCCCCAAACTATTCGCTCCAGGACAAGCCAACGTTTCCCTGAGTAGGGTGAGTTCTTTAGATGGCGTACGGTTGAAGGACTTGGATTGGACGAAAATACCTAGACCAAATGTGTGGAATGTCAAGGCTCTGGCTGAAATCCAGAGGCTGGACATGGTGCTCGATTTGCAGCCTTGTACCCGCCCGTGAATGCTGGATATTTGAAAATACCTCGAATAAAATAAAACCTGCAAGATTTGTTATTTTTATTTCCCTTTTGTAAATTTAATCGTTTGTCCATTGTTGTGTCTGCGTCTATTAATTCTACTAAACAACCAAACAATTTCGATCTATTTGAACCTGTCATGCTTTTGGTCTCTGAGTTTTAAGCAAATTTTAATGGTACAAATTGCTATTTAGCTATTATTTTTACCTCGGTGTGAATTTGTCTATTCGAAGACTAAAGAGTATAAAAAAAGTAAAAAAACAAAATTCAAAATGCACTAAAGAGTACAAAACAAGATTCAGCTTCAAGAGAAATGTTTTTTAAAATTGTATATTTTTATAAGAATATTATAAGAATACTAGCAGACCCTACGTTGGCAGCTAAAAGTTTTTTGCATAAATTTTAGAATGCCAAAAAACCATAAATAACTTAAAAAGTTTTGGGAAAAAATGTTATCCTTGCAGGACCTTCCGTTTCGAATTTTGAAATTCCAACTCCAGATTCGTGATCAGCGACCCTAAAAACCCCCTTATGCCGATTTTTCCGGGGAAAAACGGGAAAAAGGATATTTATCCTTACAGGACCTTTCGTGTCGAATTTTGCAAATCTAATACCGGATTCGTGATCAGCGACCTCAAAAACCCCCTTATGACGATTTTTCCGGGGAAAAACGGGAAAAAGGATATTTGCGTTACCTTACAGGACCTTCTGTTCCGAATTTTGAAATTCCAACACCAGATTCGTAATTAGTGACCCCAAATACCCTATAATGCCAATTTTCCGGGGAAAAATAGGAAAAAGGAAATTTGCGTTATCTTTCCAGGACTTTCCGTTTAGAATTTTCAAATTCCAACAGCCAGCGCGTGATCAGCGACCACGGAAACCCTCTTATGCCGATTTTTCGGGGGAAAAACGGGAAAAAGGATTTTTGCGTTATCCTTGCAGGACCTTCCGTTTCGAATTTTGAAATTCCAACTCCAGATTCGTAATCAGTGACCCCAAAAACCCCATAATACCAATTTCTCCGGAGAAAATTGGAAAAAGGACATTTGCGTTATCCTTACAGGACTTTACGGTTAGAATTTTGGAATTCCAACACCGTATTCGTGATCAGCGACCCCAAAAATCCCATAATGGCAATTTTTCCGGGGGAAAATGGGAAAAGGATATTCGCGTTATCCTTACAGGACCTTTCGTTTCGAATTTTGAAATTCCAACACCGGATTCGTGATCAGCGACCCCAAAAACCCTCTTATGCCGATTTTTCGGGGGAAAAACGGGAAAAAGGATATTTACGTTATCCTTGCAGGACCTTCCGTTTCGAATTTTGAAATTCCAACTCCAGATTCGTAATCAGTGACCCCAAAAACCCCATAATACCAATTTCTCCGGAGAAAATTGGAAAAAGGACATTTGCGTTATCCTTACAGGACTTTACGGTTAGAATTTTGGAATTCCAACACCGTATTCGTGATCAGCGACCCCAAAAACCCCATAATGGCAATTTTTCCGGGGGAAAATGGGAAAAGGATATTCGCGTTATCCTTACAGGACCTTTCGTTTCGAGTTTTGAAATTCCAACACCGGATTCGTGATCAGCGACCCCAAAAACACCCTAATGACGATTTTTCCCAGTAAAAACTGGAAAAAGGATATTTGCGTAATTCTTACAGGACCTTCCGTTTCGAATTTTGAAAATCTAATCACGGATTCGTGATCAGCGCCCCAAAAAACCCCCCTATACCGATTTTTCCGAGGAAAAACGGGAAAAGGGATATTTATCCTTACAGGACTTTTCGTTTCGAATTTTCAAAATATAATACCGGATTCGTGATCAGCGACCCCAAAAACCCTATAATGCAAATTTTTCCGGGGCAAAATGGAAAAAAGGATATTTATGTTATCCTTTCAGGACTTTCCGTTTCGAATTTTGAAAATCTAATACCGGATTCGTGATCAGCGCCCCAAAAACCCCCTTATACCGATTTTTCCGAGGAAAAACGGGAAAAAGGATATTTATCCTTACAGGACTTTTCGTTTCGAATTTTGAAAATCTAATATCGGATTCGTGATCAGCGATCCCAAAATAATGCCAATTTTTCCGGGGAATAATGGGAAAAGGATATTCGCGTTATCCTTTCAGGAACTTCCGCGTCAGTTTTGCAAATCTAATACCGGATTCGTGATCAGCGACCCCAAAAACCCTATAATGCAAATTTTTCCGGGGAAAAATGGGAAAAATGATATTTTCGTTATCCTTACAGGACAATCCGTTTCGAATTTTGAAAATCTAATACCGAATTCGTGATCTGCGACCCCAAAAACCACATAATGCCAATTTTTCCGGGGAAAAATGGGAAAAAGGATAATTTCATTATCCTTAAAGGACCTTCCGTATCGAATTTTGAAAATCTAATACCGGATTCGTGATCAGCGACCCCAAAAACCCCATAGTGCCAATTTTTCCGGGGAAAAATGAGAAAAAGGATATTTTCATTATCCTTACAGGACCTTCCGTTTCGAATTTTGAAAATCTAATACCGGATTCGTGATCAGCGAGCCCAAAAACCCTATAATGCAAATTTTTCCGGGGAGAAATGGGAAAAAGGATATTTTTATTATCCTTACAGGACCTTCCGTTTCAAATTTTGAAAATCTACATAGCTAAAAACCTGCTCCTGGCGACACAGATCATTTTGCAAAAAACCGCGTAAAAATCGGTCCAGTAGTTTTTGAGTTTTGTAATCTCAAACAAACAGACAGACAGACAGACAGACAAACAGACAAACAGACAAACATCCATTTTTATATATATAGATAAAGTGTGTGGCGTTGGAACATTGTGAAACTGCATCACCACTGTGGTTTACGGGTATTACAGAAGCTGTGTGATTACTCGTAAAAAAGTATGTCTGCTGCACTGAAAAAACGAAAATAGCGGCCACCGCTAAATATCGTGTTAGTTATTTTATTTCAGCCAATATCTATTGCAGCAGTTAATATCACTTGCTGCTATAGCATAATAGAATCAACTATTTTAAAATAAAGGTTTCCACTATTATTATAGCTAAATTTAATACCATGTGCCATTGAATAGTGATGGCTCTTAATTAGAATATATACTTTTGCCAATCATAATACAGATTGCTGGTATACATATATTTACCATTACTATATATATCAAATATATTAATATATTTACAGTACATATTCCAATTTGTAGGCTTATTTATATTAAATATCTACTAGGGGCTGCGCCCCGAACCGCTTCGCGGTTCATCCCCCTTCCGCAGGTCGGCCTTCGGCCTCCCTGCCCCCGTCGGCCTACGGCCTCCACAACTACTCGGCCTTCGGCCTCGCCCCTCGCGCTTGAATTGTTGGAATTTGATGTATGCAGATGTTATGTAAAATTATTTAAATATATTTCAGCTCTCGCCTTCCTCTTTACTCGGCCTTCGGCCTCGAGTCAAATGCATATAGTTAACCCAAAATAGGGAAATTTTTTTAGAGACATTTTTCTTTTTGACCCAACGGTGTATTACAAAATCGTACTGTTTACTTACAATATATTCAATAACGGTAAAAGGTGGTTATCCACACGGGGAAAGACAATATTGTGGGAAATGTCATTCTTTTTAATTCATGTCATACATTGAAGCACCAAATCCCTTTAGAATTGCAGAAGATAGCAGGTGAGGGCTATACATAACGATGGTATCTATACTGTTTTTCGCAGTATTATATTGTTTTTCAGACTCCAATACTGCATTACTGCTTTTTTCCCCAAAATACTGTATTTAAATACTCAGAAAACTTTAATTCTTTAACGTTTCGGAATTCAAATTTATTAATAGCAATGCAAAACGTCAGTGGCAACACAAAACAGTGGCAACACATGGCAAGTGTAAATACATTCAAACGACGAACAGCGAAGTATTGATGGCAACATGTCATATAGATTCGCTTCTTCCTTTCCCCATCGATTACTGTCTTGTCATTATTCATCCTTCTTCAGAACGCGTTACTTTGATTTTGCTTTCCATTGTTAATTTAAAAGAATAAAAATGACGAAATTAAAAGCAAAGACACAAATTTTCATTGAATAAAATTTACACTGCGAAAAATACTGTTTTTTCAAATAAAAATGTCGAAATTAAAAGCAAAGACACAAATTTTCATTGAATAAAATTTACACTGCGAAAAATACTGTTTTTTCAAATCGATTTACTGCTTTTTTAAATTTTTAGGTGAAATATACTGTTTTTTGTCCGAAAAAAGATACCATCGTTAGCTATACATAAAAAGGAGGGGTAGATATTAGTGAGCAAAAATTTTCCCTTCGGGCTGACCTCTCTCATGGTGAAAACCGGATCCGAAACCCTTAAGCGCATAAAGAGGTTTCAAGAGAGGGAAAGGGGTTGCTATTAAACTGGATCCGACACCCTTGAGTAAGAGATATCAGAAGAAACAGGGATTGACATCAAAAAGAATCATATCCTTTATTCTGTCAATAACTGTACCTGTGTGCAAAGTTTGATCAAAATCGGCCGCGCCGTTTTTGCGTGATGCCGGAACAAACATTCAGTCAAACAGACAGAAATACCGACCGACATACAGACGGACGGACAAACATAAATTTTAAGCATAACAAAACCTATAATTGCCAGTCTGGCAATTATTAGAAACTCGTATAGTGATATTCCTATCAAAATTCGAACAGTTGTATCAAAATTCCAGTTTGAAGTCAAACTTTCCAATAAGATTTTTTAAAATTTGTTCCAATAGGATTTTGATGTATGGGAGTTTTATGCAGAACCATATCCTAAATAACTTTTGTTCTCTCACTTTTTTGGTGAGATGCACCGTTTTTGAGATATTCGCAAAAAACGTTATCGTTCGTATGGGGGGTACCCCTAATGGTTCATTTTTGTTCATTAACGAACTTAGCCTCGCATTTTGCGAAAAACAATGCTCTGCACAACATTTCAAGTCTCTAGCTCAATCCGTGCGCCCGCAATCCGCGCCACAGACGGACATGCAAAAATCAATTTTGTTTATCATTCTAAACACACTGGTGTAATACATTTTTATGTGTGATGACGGGGTCTTGGCGTTACAAACGGTAAGGCAAAGTTAATATACCCTTTGGTTTCACCATACGGGTATAAAAATGTCATTTTTGGCATCAGTATTATACGACCAAATACATCAATGTATGCCAATATTTTTGAGAAAATCCAAAATTACAAAAATTGTCCCCCTTACAGTTTTTATTATATAGATGGGAAAAAAGTAAAGTGGACACATCTACAGATAGAGAGCTTTCCTTTAAAAAAAGAATAATCAAAATCGATTCTAAGCTGGAGCTGTGTCGAAAGAAATACATACAAAATCGCTTTGCCTTTTAAATATATAGATGAGTCTTCGATCTTAACAACACGGATCGCAGCTGGGCGTTTAATGAAGGGGTAAAATACCCATGCTCGAAGCCGGGTTGCTGGTGCCAAGATTTTGTTTTTTTAATTTAATTTTTTTTTTCATTTAGTTAAAACAAATTTTTTTCTTTGTGATTTTTGTGTTTTTTTTTTGTATGTGAAAACTGTTTAAAACAAAAATAGAGACACTAATTATAAACCGAAAACGATTTTGATCAGATTTTCACCATTGTCCGTGATGATAATATTTTATGACTGAAGTTAGCTTGCCCATGAGGAGGCTGGAAAAACTAATTGGGTATTAGAGTTTTAAAATTCAAAACCGAAAGTCTTGAAGCGAACACGTTTATTTTCTAAAAGTTATTTCTGGAAGTTTTTTGTGCAAAAAAAACTTTAGCCCGACAACGATGGGTCTGTATCTAGTAAAATATTATTAAAAATTGGTGGAAAAGTAAAATGGACACATCTAAAGATAATTTTCTAAAAGTTATTTCTTGCATTAATTATCCTTACAGGACCTTCCGTTTTGAATTTTGAAAATCTAACATCGGATTCGGGATCAGCGACCCCAAAAACCTCCGAGTGATACTTTTCAGCCTCCTATTGAGCAGGATTCATGGCGAAAATCACGGTTTAAAAATACCCAAACCCCCTTTACCCCCCGTTCACCCCCTTAGTGCTAAAATTTCGAAAAATCTCGATGGTTGGGACATATTCTGAAAGTTTCAAGTCTCTATCTTCAGGGGTTTGGGCTGGGCGTCAGGTTAAACGATTTTATATATAGAGAAGATGGTTTTCACTTTTTCCAATAAAGACTCAATTTCAACAAAAAAAAATAAAAATATTTTGCCACCGCTCAGAATTGAACCCGTACCTGGCGCGATGTAGTTTATACTTATTCAGTAGTAAGAATATAAACTTTAAAGATAAATTAAGTAATAAAAAACAGGCAGTCATTGGGGACTGCCAACAGAAATGAAAACAATAATATATGTGAGGTAATTTTGTCGTGTATTTATACCTATATATTTTTCAACCTGAAATTTCGAAAATATATGCTAATAAACAGTAAATTTTAAATAAAAGTCAATATGCATATTAAGGTTTGAATTCCTGAGCAGCACATGATTTTCTTATTCAAAAAATTGCTAGAGATATTTAATTTTTTCTATATAAGAATGCCACGTGCTGTTTAGAAATTTTCTGTGTAATTTTATTTTGCTGTATATTTTCCAAAAAAATCGTTTTTTGTTGTATAAGGAAGTTCAACTGGTGTTCAGAAATTTTCTGTCTCATTTTATTTTGCTGTAGGATATTTTCCAAACAAAAAAATTGTTTTTTTGTTGTGTAAGAAAGCCATGTGCTGTTCAGAAATTTCTTTGCTAATTTTATTTTGCTCGGTACTGTCTTCCAAAAAAAATCGATTTTTCCTGTATAAAAAAATCAAATGAAAGCGAATCAGCATTCTTAAGCTGTTAAATTAGCATGTCGGTGACGCGAACTCATGAGATTTTACCCATTCAAAAATCAAATAACTAATTTAAGGTAAAAAAAAATTAAAAAAAAACATTTTGTCACCACTCGGAATCGAACCCGCACATCTGGCGCATTGTAGTCTAACACTTATTCAGGAGTAAAAAATGTAAACTTAAAGATAAATTAAGTAATAAAATATTTAAAAAAGTAAAAAATCAAAAAAAAAATTGAAAAGAAAAAAAAAAAGAATTTTGTCAGCGATAAGAATTGAACCCAGTGCCTGGCGCATGGTAGTCCAACTTCTAACTCACTGCACTGATCAGACAGTATTGAATGTCATGTTAACATTGAAGACTTAGTTAGCGGCATATTTATAATTTTGAAAGGCAAATCACTAATAAAGTATTATTAAAAATTGAAAAAAAAGTAAAACGGACATATCTACAGCTATAGAGCTTTCATTTAAAAAAAAAATCATCAAAATCGGTTCAATAGGAACTCCAGGAGCTCTGTCGAAAGAAATCCATACAAAATCGCTTTGCCTTTTAAATATATAGATAATATCAGCAATCTTTACAGTAAATATTGTTGTAAATAAATTCAAATCAAATCAAGCAACTTGTGCCTAATATTTTAACTTGCTTATTATAAATTTTTTGTAATCATATCATTGTTGTTCGTTACTTCATTCTATAAACATCGTTACTTTTGTTTGTTAATAAATATTATAAAACTATAGGTTATGGGCCCAGAACGTTTTGGGACTGCGCGAAAATAAACGAAAGTACGGAAAATCGTGTTTTAAAATCGAAACGAAAAATTTGAAAAATTTTAAAAGAAAAATCAAAAGTTCGAGAATAGAAAAAAAAAAAAAAAAAAAATCGAAAGTTCGAGAATCGAGAAAAAAAAAACGAATTACGTGTAATAAGAATTAATTGAAATGAGTTACACGGCAGTTAGAATAGACCCGCTCGGAAAAGAAAACTTCGATACTGGGAAAATCCAAGTTGAGGCACTTCTGATTAAAAATGAAGCCTGGAAATATGTAAGTGGAGCCTGCGCTAAACCAAGTGAAGCATCAAAAGTCGAAGAATGGGAATCCAACGACGCAAAAGCCAAATCCGATTTGATCTTAACAATTTCCCCGTCTGAGTTAAGACAAATTAAGAATTGTGTGACGTCCAAGGAAATTTGGGATAAACTCCATAGTGTTTATCAATCAAAGGGACCAGCGCGTAAGGCAATGCTGTTGAAGACGCTGATTCTTTTGAAGATGCAAAGTGGTGCTGACGACATGAGGGACCATATTCGAAAATTTTTCGACGTTGTGGATAAAATTAATGAAATGGGAATGGAAATCATGGCCGACTTACTGACAATACTTTTGCTGTATAGTATTCCAGAGGAATACGAATCATTTCGAATCGCAAGAGAAACTTCCAGATCCCGAATCTCTGAAAATCAAACTTTTGGAGGAATTTGAGGCACGTAGAAGAAATGTGAAGGAAAGTATCCCAGGGGCAATGTTTGTAAAGAAGAATTTCAATAAATGGAATCAAAAACCGAAAAGCGATCATACAAGAAGCGAGAACTTTAAATTTTCTTGTCACAATTGTGGTAAATTTGGACATAAGGCAAGAGAATGTAAATCGAAGTATTTCAACAAAAATCAATCAAAATCTCAGGAGCAAAAGAACGTTGAATCCAGCCGACACTCAGAAGTTGCAATGACAATCAACACCGAGCACCAACAGTGGTGTCTAGATTCTGGTGCATCCTCGCATATGTGTGCTGATAAAGCGAAATTTGTAGAAATTGGATCTTCAAAAACAAAAATTTTAAATTTGGCGAACACAAATTCTACAACAATCGAAGGAAGTGGCATTGTGAAACTGCAAACTAAAGAAGGTATTACTGCGAAACTTGAAGGGACATTTTACGTTCCTGATTTAAGGTCCAATCTCCTATCTGTAGCAAAAATTGCTGAGCATGACCTCGAAGTAATCTTCAGGAAAACTGAAGCTATCGTCAGACGTCCAGAATCCGGAGATGTTTTAATGGTTGCTCATCGAAAAAGGGATCTTTATTATGTTGACGAATTCCCAGAAGAAAGCAGAGTAGCGCAAGTAGGCAAATCATTGCTACAAGAATGGCATGAACGTTTTGGTCATCTAAACGAACAGGACCTTAAGAATATCATCCGTCATAAGAAGGTGAATGGAAGACGAAGGTAATCTACCAGTGCGTGAAATATGTGTCAAGGGGAAGCAGTCACAGAAGCCGTTTCCAAAATCAGATTCTCGATCCACAGAAGTGTTAGAGCTTGTTCACAGCGATGTTTGCGGCCCCATGCGCGTAAATTCTATTGGAGGTTCGCGATACTTCGTAACTTTTATTGATGATAAGTCAAGATGGTGCGAAGTGTATTTTATAAAGAAGAAGTCCGAAGTTGCTGAAAAGTTCAAAGAGTATAAAGCAGTTGTCGAGAAGAAAACTGACAAGAAAATCAAGACACTGCGAACAGACAACGGAACAGAATATAAAAATCATTATTTCGAAAATTTTCTAAAAGAAGAAGGAATCAAGCACGAATTTACTGTCGAATATACGCCGCAACAAAATGGCGTAGCCGAACGGAAAAACCGAACATTAGTTGAAATGGCACGGTGCATGATGATCCAGTCTGGATTATCTGCCGGTTTTTGGGCTGAAGCTATACTCACAGCGAATCATATTCGAAACAAATGTCCTTCAAGAACTATTTGTGGTGAAACACCGTTCAAGTTGTGGACAAATAGAACTCCAGTTGTCAGTTATTTTCGAAAGTTTGGAACAACGGCATTCATGCTCGACAAAACCCCAGGAAAAGGAAAATTTGAACCCAAATCGAAGAAATGCATTTTTATTGGATATTCAATGCATTCTAAATCGTACAGACTTTGGGACCCCGAATCAAGAAAAATTCTTCGAAGTCGAGATGTTGTCTTCACTGACTCTTATCAACCAGAGCAAGAATTCGTCGAATTCACCTGCAATGAAGTTCCACAGGAGCAACCGAATAGTTTAATCGAAGATAGACAGGATGTTTCTGCTGAACAGGAAGAAGAAGCAGAACATCAAGAAACTCCAACAGAAAATATATCCACGAATGAATCTCAAATGAACGAGACCGAAAATGAGAGCTCGTCAAGTTCGAAACGAGGACCTGGACGACCAAAGAAAATATTGACTGGAAAGCCAGGTAGACCAGGTAAATTATTCAATATGATATCAGTTCCAGAAGAGGAGAACTCCGAAAATTCATCAACGGATGAAGACGAAGAATTTTTTGATGTGGGCAGCTTAATCGAATGCAGTGATCCACAAACACCCGAGGAAGCTCTGTCTAGCCCCGAAGCTGATGAGTGGAAAGAAGCCATCAAGAAAGAATATGAAGCCTTGAAGAGAAATGGTACTTGGGTTATTACTGAGCGCCCTAAGGGGAAGAAAGTCATTGGTTCTAAATGGGTATTGCGCACGAAATTTAAAGCCGATGGAGAAATTGATCGTCGAAAAGCCAGATTAGTTACGAAAGGTTTCACTCAAAAACCGGGAATAGATTTCAATGAAACCTTCTCACCTGTGGCTAGAATTGGATCTATTCGAATGCTAATGGCAATCGCTGTTCAATTAGAACTTGAAGTGCATCAGTTAGATTTCATCAGTGCTTATTTGAACGGTGATATCGAAGAAGAAATATACATGGAACTTCCCAAAGAAATCAAAGCAATTTCGAACAAATCCGAATCCAAAAAATTTACAGGAGATAAAGTATGTTTGCTAAAAAAGGCGCTATATGGACTGAAGCAGTCAGGCAGGCAGTGGTATAAGAAGCTAGACGAAAAACTCAAAGAACTGAATCTAAGACCTTTCAATTCAGATACATGTGTTTATTTGTACAAAAATCAAAAGGATATAATTATCGTAGCCATCTATGTGGACGATTTAATTGTAGCATCGAATAATATAAATAAATTGTGTCAATTGAAGGCGGAATTGTCAACATTTTTCGAAATGAAAGATTTGGGTAAACTAAATCTGTGCCTCGGAATCGAATTCAAGCAAAATATTGAAAAACATGAAATTACAATGTCACAATCTAATTATATTAAATCTATTTTGACCAGATTCAACATGGAAGATTGTAAGGCAGTCACAACTCCCATAAATCCGAATGAGAAATTGTCCAAGGAGATGTGCCCGAAGACCGAGGATGAACGAAAAGAAGCTGAGAAACTACCATACCAGAACCTTATCGGATGTTTGATGTATCTAGCAGTATCTACGCGACCTGACATCTCACATGCAGTGAGCGTACTTAGCCAATTCAACTCAAACTTTGGTAAGGACCACTGGATAGCAGCTAAAAGAGTACTTCGGTATCTGAAAGGCAGCCAGAATTTAGGTTTGGTATTTAAAAAGTCTGAAGGGAAGCTTACAGGATTTGCAGATGCAGATTGGGGAGCGAATATCGATGACAGAAGATCATATACGGGGTACGTATTTATTTTTGCAAATGCAGCCATAAGTTGGGAGTCTCGAAAGCAAAGAACCGTCGCAATGTCAAGCACAGAGGCTGAATATATGACTCTTTCGGAGTCAACGAAGGAAACGATGCACCTTAGACGTTTCTTGTCCGAAATCTTAAGTCAGCAGGAAGCAACGACAATCTTCAATGATAACCAAGGTGCTGGACAACTATGCAAGAATCCTGTATTCCATAATCGTACGAAACACGTAGACATCCGTCATCACTTCATAAGGGAAGCTATACAGCAAGAAGAAATTATAGTGAAGTATATCCCGACAGACGAAATGCCAGCTGATGTCCTCACGAAAGGATTATCAGCACCCAAGCATAACAAGTGCATTAAGCCACTTGGCTTGTGTACTATTAAATAATAATCAAGCTATCAACTTCACAAGATGCTGTTTGAGGGGAAGTGTTGTAAATAAATTCAAATCAAATCAAGCAACTTGTGCCTAATATTTTAACTTGCTTATTATAAATTTTTTGTAATCATATCATTGTTGTTCGTTACTTCATTCTATAAACATCGTTACTTTTGTTTGTTAATAAATATTATAAAACTACAAATATTCACATATTGGACCAATATAACCTTAGATTGATCTTAATCAGTGTTGTTCCTCTACGCGTAGACTTTAATTGTCTACACTTCAGTGTAGACAATAGCGTAGACAATAGATTTGGCGTAGACAATGTCGACTTTGGCGTAGACAATGTCGACTTTGCGTAGACAATGTAGACTTTCTCATATCTGTCAAAACAAAGTCATCAGTGAGTCATATATTCTCAAAGCCGAAATCGACTGACCTTTAAAAGGTCTAAAAAACTACTCCATATTTATTATTCTTGGCGAAAAAATGATAATTTATATTACGAAGAAGACAATGATTCTGATTATGATTGATTTATGTACAATAGATATAAGCGCAAAAATTTAATTCTTGAATTAGTTTTGGTAGGTTTTTTTTAATATTTTTTATATTAGGGGTATTTGATTTACTTTATTTGATTTGAATGACTTCCGTATAGATTTCCGTCTATCTGTAAATACGATGACTCTCAACGGAATTAAGCTAAAGACTAGTGTTTTTCGAAAAAATTAAACAGATATTCTTAAATGAGCAAAGCCATCCCATACAAATGAATCAGTTTTTTAAATAAACGGTTCGTTATATAGAAAAATGTGTAAAGCAAAAAGATTTTAGAATTCAATGTGATTTCAATTGCAAAAATTAAAAAAAAACCGCTTAGATTGCATGAAAAGAATTAGAATTGCCACTAAAGTTTGCTCTGAAGTTCTCCATTACAGCATTTGGCGATTGCTTCCTGGAAATTGTGCTTTATTATGTTAAAATTGATTGAAGAAAATGAGATTTTAAAACTAAATCAGCTTGATTGTCTACATTGTCTACGCGTAGAGAATAGACCATTGTCTACAGTAATAGTCTACGCGTAGACAATGGTGTAGTCTACACCACGTAGACTACGCGGCACAACACTGATCTTAATTGATATTATTAAATCATACAACAAAACTAACAAAAATAATATGTTTTTTAAAAGCTTTTATTTAGCTTGCCTTCGTGTCTGTCTGTCTGTTTGTCTGTCTGTCTGTCAGATCAAATCTTGCAACCCAATTTTGACCCACTTCCACTTGTCCGATTGACTTGAAATTTTGCACACTTATATAAGTCCGATGACAATACAATATTTTCACTACCTTGTAAGGATAACGGAAGGTCCTGTAAGGATAACGTGATTATCCTTTTCTCCAAATTTTCCGGAAAAAAATCTATTCTGGGGGTTTTTGGGATCGCTGAATCCGAATCTGTCATTAAAAAGTCAGTAAGGATAACGGAAGGTCCTGTAAGGATAACGTGATTATCCTTTTCTCCAAATTTTCCGGAAAAAAATCTATTCTGGGGGTTTTTGAGGTCGCTGAATCCGAATCTGTCATTAAAAAGTCACTAAGGATAACGGAAGGTCCTGTAAGGATAACGTGATTATCCCTTTCTCCAAATTTTCCGGAAAAAAAAATCTATTCTGGGGGTTTTTGGGGTCGCTGAATACGATTCTCAAGTTAAAAAGCCTGTAAGGACATCTCAAATGTAAGGATATATATTCGAAGACTAAAAAGAACAAAATAAAAAAAAAAAAATTTAAAAAAAAGCTTTTATTAAAAAAGAATGCACTAAAAAGAAAAAAATAATTTTCTGGACGCTGTGTATTACAAATATAAAAGCTTTTAAAAAGCGAGATAAAGCATAAAACAATCAAATAAAAATTTATCTCGCTTTTAAAAAGCTTTTATATTTGTAATACACAGCGTCCAGAAAATTATTTTTTTCTTTTTAGTGCATTCTTTTTTAATAAAAGCTTTTTTTTAAATTTTTTTTTTTTTTATTTTTTTTTTACATATGTATTATTTTTGCTAATTTAGTTATGTATGAACAAATAAAATATATATCACCCAAGATATAAGTGGTCCATTATATATGAATATTTCCTATAAAAAAGTTAAGGATGTTCCATTAAAAAAATGCAACAATTTTTAGATTACGATATATTTGACAAAAAATATACATATATTATTGTATATAAAATATAATCAAAAGTAAAGAAAATATTAAAATATAATATTTCGTTTTCAACGCACAAAAATTAAATATACTAAGTAGAAATTTCAAATTAATCGATTTTAGAATAATCGGTTAGTCGATTACTTATTTTCCTAACTAATCGGTTAATCGGCTAATCGATTATATTGAAATATTCAAAAATTTACAAATGTTCTATTGAAAAAAGTGAAGTCTCAAAATGAGTAGGTACTAAAGCAATAGAATAATTTTATACCACAATTCAAATTTAATCTTTATTGAAGTAGAATTTTAAAAAAACAAGAGCATTTAACGTATCCGTATTCAAACGACTTCTAGTTTTGGTCATAAAATTTCCAGAAACAAAAAATGCTCGTTCACTATTTGTCGAAGTTGGTTGAATGGTCAATAGGGCTTGATAAAGATTTTCCAATTGTTTGCTTCTTTGACAAGTTCCTTCTACAATCTTAAAATCTTTTTTTTAGGTTGTACGACGTATTTGGTTTTAGAACCATCAAAAAAGAATCAATAGTTTTTTGCATTTTTGTAAATTCAGATTCAGATCCAGATCCACCAGATTTTTCTTCAATATTTAATACTTCTTGTTGAGTTATACTATTATTGTCCCCGAATGTAAATAATCTTTTGTATATTTCACTGGCCAATAAACCTATATCAGCTTTCGATGTATATGGCAAAAATTCATAAGTAAAATTTTAAGTAAAATTTTTCAAAAAATACATAAGAGAAATTAGACCCTTGTTTGGACGCTCTTCGATACGTTTTTTTAATATTTCAAACAAATTAAGTGACATTTCCGTATTTATATCCTTTAGCTTTTGGAAAATGTACATAAGAATTGCTTCTGCCTTTAATAAATTCGCATTATATTTCTCACAACTCAGTTAGTTTATGTCGATTATATGCGTATTTTCTCTTTGTGTGGGATTTCCCGAATTATATATAAGTAAAGACGTAATGTACTTTATACTCAATCTATTTTGGTTCTGAGAATTGAGAAGCATAGTTCAGTTCTATCATGTAAAAAGAGAATTAGGTGTATGTGTATTATTTGCATTTATATGACGAGTACTTTAAATACATTGCAAAAGTACAAACAAAACATATATTTAGTATTTAGTAAAAAGTGTTCATATGGAGATTTTTATTTTTTTATAGTATTCTATAAAAAAAACATGTGTGTGCAGTGCACACGCGGTAGAAGTGAAACCTTAGGAAAACTAAACAGCGAGAGAATGAGACGAATGCGGTATCAGGGGTGGGATAGTTATAGCGTTTATTTATTATAATATTGGTACCAGGTTCAAAAGTAATATTATATTTTTATTGAAAATCTAATACCGGATTCGTGATCAGCGACCCCAAAAACCCTAAAATGCAAATTTTTCCGGGGAAAATGGGAAAAAGGATATTTTCATTATCCTTACAGGATCTTCCGTTTCGAATTTTGAAAATCTAATACCGGATTCGTGATCAGCGACCCCAAAAACCCTAAAATGCAAATTTTTCCGGGGAAAAATGGGAAAAAGGATATTTATCCTTACAGGACCTTTCGTTTCGAATTTTGAAAATCTAATACCGGATTCGTGATCAGCGACCCCAAAAACCCCGTAGTGCCAATTTTTCCGGAGAAAAATGGGAAAAAGGATATTTTCATTATCCTTACAGGACCTTCCGTTTCGAATTTTGAAAATCTAATATCGGATTCGTGATCAGTGACCCCAAAAACCCTATAGTGCAAATTTTTCCGGGGAAAAATGGGAAAAAGGATATTTTCATTATCCTTACAGGACCTTCCGTTTCGAATTTTGAAAATCTAATATCGGATTCATGATCAGTGACCCCAAAAACCCTATAGTGCAAATTTTTCCGGGGAAAAATGGGAAAAAGGATATTTTCATTATCCTTACAGGACCTTCCGTTTCGAATTTTGAAAATCTAATACCGGATTCGTGATCAGCGACCCCAAAAACTCTAAAATGCAAATTTTTCCGGGGAAAAATGGGAAAAAGGATATTTTTATTATCCTTACAGGACCTTCCGTTTCGAATTTTGAAAATCTACATAGCTAAAAACCTGCTCCTGGCAACACAGATTATTTTGCAAAAAACCGCATAAAAATCGGTCCAGTAGTTTTTGAGTTTTGTAATCTCAGGCAGACAGACAAACAGACAAACAATAAAACATCCATTTTTATTTATATACGAGTACATATGTATATATTGCAATTTATGACGAAACATAATTTATCGCCTCCTCTCTCCACTTCCTCCCTCCTAACACTTCTCCCTTCTCCCCTTTCCCTTCCCGTACCCCGCCCTCTTCCCCTACCCCTTCCCGCTTCCCATCAATCTTGTTTACGATAAATTGACTGGCACCCATCTGTATTCTATCTCATTTTCTCGTAGGCTAAAATATCCTATCTCTTTTTACTGTCGTTTCATCGAGTTTGAAATCACTCACAACGCCGCTAAAGAAGTTTTCACTTCAAAAATTCGGGAAAGAGATAATCGTGAAAATTCGTACGATTAATCGATTAATCGTAAACATAGGAAAAATATCGATTATCGATTAACCGATTAATCGGAATGAAATCTCTAATACTAAGCTTTGAATGATAACGTAATTTTTATCGTGTGGAGTTATGATTCTTAACAACTTACGCTGCAAAAATTCCCATAGGTGGTCGCTTTCTCTAGGATACTCCGTGTTGAGTCCAAAAGATATTTTTAAATATGTTTCAACCGCCTCCAGTGGGTTCTCAAAATTATAAGTAATATCTACAGCGGTAATGACACCCTTTGGTTGTTTCAAATCTCCCACTACATAGACTATAGGCTGCAGAGGATTTCCAGAATTATGTTTTGCGCACAATTCAGACTTATAGGAGTCAGCTTCAATATGATGCTAAAAGAGGAGTTAATTATTATTAATCAGGTTACAATAAAATATCGAGAAAAATTAACTCTTACCACGAAATAGGGTACGAAATGTTGATAGACTTCATATTTTGCCGGTCGAAAGGCGTTTTCTTTGGCTTTGAATTTTTTTGAAATGCTAGGAAAAATGTATGGCAAAACAAATGATGCCACCAATTGCTGGGAATCTGGAATAAAATTACTAAAGCTTTATTATTTAGTATTATTTAATGTACATTGTACATTCGTGGTTCTCTTCATTTAATAACTCTAAAAAATTTTTTTATTTCTTTATCACTCCTTTTTCGTGCAATGTCCAGAATTTTTCGGCTCAGATCTCCCCAATCTTCAAAGCATCCAATATTTCTATACCGATAAAAGGCATCGTCAACGAGCTATGTATAAAAAACGGTTGAATATATGTGCATACTTTTAAACTGATCAACAATACCAATTTATATCCTTAAGACGTTTTCAATCCTGGATATTTTTGAAAATTGGAGAATGTAGAAATATTTTCGTCATCCAGCAGCCTAAATCGTTTTGCCCGTGACGCTTGCCACAACAGCAGAACTTCTCCGAATGGCTCTGCCGTATTTTCCAACGTAAGAAGAACTGTATTTTATTCGTCACCTTTACAGCCAGTTTCACAGTGCGAGCTTAAGCTTCGAATTTGGTTTAAGCTTTCGCTTAACTGTTTTTACTGTTTCACAGTGCTGGTGTAGTCCATAAACTGAGTTTAAATTTCCGTTTATTTAAGCCACCAAACTTGAGCGCTTAAGCTAAAGCTTAGCATGCGAAATGGGCAAGAGTTCAGTTTAGCTAGAGATTTTTCGTGTATAGGGGGTAGATAGAAGCATCCCCTATTCAAAATGGGTGTTTTTAGCCGTCGCTCGCCCCCCTTGCCACCACCAGGGGTCCTCAAACTTTGTATGAAACTTTTTTCTGGGGGGTGGTACGGGGGTGTGTTATACAGTATGAAACCGCTATTACAGATTCAAGAGCAAATGCAACGTCACTCACTTTATACTTTCACAACAACACGCAATTTATAAAAACATTTTTTGTGAAACTTTGAACTTGTTTTTTACTTTTTAGTGCATTTTGAAAGTGTATAAGGTTATAAAACTTGTTTTTTAAAGTGTTTTTTTTTGGAAATCTTTTTAAATATAAATTCTTAAAAATTCGACCATATAACACCAATTGTTTTAACACATAATACTTACCAATGAAACAGTCTTTGAGGTGCACTAAATTATTGGCACTTAAAAATTGCACAATTTCTCGATCCACTCTTCTGAGTTCGTTTACATCAATTAAACACTGACACTGAAATTATTGGCGTCCCTTGTCTCAATCTGTCACTCATTCAAAAGTGATGCCTGCTATTAAAATATATCTGACTCATATTTGGATGCACAGAATAGCGGCTGCCGATATTTATGTGAGTTACAAACTTTTAAGATGAACTACAGCTATTTGGCAAATATTGGAAATAGTTATAATTGATATTGATATTTGCTGCACATATTTTGGAAAATTTATATGAAATTTTAGTATTTTGTTATAAACATCATATCAATTATATCAAATGCTAACATAAATATTACACGGAGAAAAATGTTGTTTCTTAATTTAAGAAACATGTTACTAAACCAATAAAAGTGGCTCAAAATTTTCAGTTACTATTATTTAGTAACATTTTTCTTGAATACAGTAACGGATTTTATGGATCACACCACCTGTTACTTAAATCAAGAAACTTGAGATTTTTACCAAAATCATATTTCTCTGTGTCAACTTCATCTCGTTCCGTTACTGAAATCATGCCACTTTTGTCTTGAATTTAGTAACATTTTCCATTAAATCATCAACATTTTCGATCCGGTATTTAGTAACATTTTTCTTGAATTAAGAAACATTTTTGCACCGTGAAATTTTCGGTTACTAGAATTAAGAAACATGTTTCTTAATTTCAGCTGCTTTATAAAAATCGGTTACTAAAATTAAGAAACATGTTTCTTAAATTGAGCTGATTTTAAAAAATCGGTTACTTAAATTAAGAAACATGTTTCTTAATTCTCACCGCTCGTTAAAAATCGGTTACTACATTCAAGAAAATATTGTTTTAAATTTAGTAACGAACATCAATAAAATTTTCGGTTACTAGAATCAAGAAAATATTTTCTAAATATTTATCTTCTTTTATAATTCGCATATAAACAGCAGAATAGACATATAAAAGGAAAAATAATCGAACTGAAATTAACTAATATTTAGTAAATATTAGTTCATTTTTTTGGCCATAAACCGTGCAATCGGCTTTGAGGTTTTCGGGAGAAATCCTCGAACCGATACCATAGTTTAACTAGTTAGGAAACCTAGGAATTTTTACGTGTACCTATGTTGGAGTAAAGATAACCGATATACTCGTGGATGCGGTTTTTCTTTCTTTCCTATGTGTAAATTACCAACAAAACACAACACATGTAAAACCTAGCCACATTTTCATACACCAACCAACACATGCAATCTTCCGACAGCGGAAGCATCTGAAATTAAGAAACATGTTTCTTGATTTCAGTAACCGATTTTTAAAGAGCGGTCGAAATTAAGAAACACGTTTCTCAATTTAAGTAACCGATTTTGATAAAGCAGCTGAAATTAAGAAACATGTTTCTTGATTTCAGTAACCGATTTTTAAAGAGCGGGCGAAATTAAGAAACACGTTTCTCAATTTAAGTAACCGATTTTGATAAAGCAGCTGAAATTAAGAAACATGTTTCTTGATTTCAGTAACCGATTTTTAAAGAGCGGTCGAAATTAAGAAACATGTTTCTCAATTTAAGTAACCGATTTCTATAATCAGTTTAAAATGAAGTAACATTTTCTCCATATAAGTAACAAAATGTTACTAGATTTAAGAAACATGTGTATTAGGGCCATACGCTACCACATGTTTCTTAAATCTAGTAACATTTTTTCTCCGTGTAGTCATAAACATTTCATGACAATATTTCATATAATTAGGGGTCCCAAGTATCAGTAATATCAGCATTTCATAGATTTTTTCCAAGGTGTATCAACTAGAGAGGTGGAGTACTCCCGTCCACTACTATCAAATATTGCATGTGTGACGTCACAACCGCAAACAGAATCGGTGGTGCCTGTGGTTTCTTATGGGAGATTTATGCGATTACTTAGATCTGACATGTTTATATAGTTTTTTTTGTTTAGGTGTTTTAATATAACGTACAAATAGATCAAATTAAAGAGTATATACAATATGTATATATTAAAATAGAGTTAGTTTGAATGGAAAGTATTTTTTATTTGTATTTTTTTTAGTACATTATTGATTAAGTTTCCTTAATTTAGATTGACGAAAATCTTCGTCCGCTCTACGCTTTCTTTTCAGTATTTTCTGTTTCTTAAGTTTTTGATTAAATTGCTTGCACCGAATGTTAACACGAAGTTTAACATATCTATTAACCAGGACAAAATCAAAGAAAAAATGAGAAAAATATTTCCATTGAGAACAACAGTTTTGATTGAGTGCACTTATTTCAATAAATAAAATGAAATATACTTACTTCCTCGTCTTAGAATTTATTTCATTTTTTTTTGTTCAAAAGCGTCAATTTTAACTAATTTTCAAAAGCACTGCTATCAAAGTGCAGTGAGCATAACGCTAAACGTGCGTTATCTTTTTTATACCCGTATGGTGAAACCAAAGGGTATATTAACTTTGCCTTACCGTTTGTAACGCCAAGATCCCGTCATCACACATAAAAATGAATTACACCAGTGTGTTTAGAATGATAAAAATAATTAATTTCTGCATGTCCGTCCGTCTGTCTGTCTGTCCGTCTGTCTGTCCGTCTGTCTGTCCGTCTGTCCGTCTGTCCGTCTGTCTGTCTGTCTGTGGCGCGGATTGCGGGCGCACGGATTGAGCTAGAGACTTGAAATTTTGCACAGATCCGTTTTTCGTAAAATGCGAGGCTAAGTTCGTTAATGGGCAAAAATGGACCATTAGGGGGGGTACCCCCCATACGAACGAAAACGGTTTTTGTGAATATCTCGAAAACGGTACATCTTATCAAAAAAGTCCAAGAACAAAAGTTATTTAGGATATGATTCTACATAAAACTCCCATACATCAAAATCCGATTGGAATAAATTTTAAAAAATCTTATTGGAAAGTTTGACTTCGAAGTGGAATTTTGGTACAACTGTTCGAATTTTGATACGAATATCACCATACGGGTTTTCAATAATTGCCAGATTGGCAATTATAGCTTTTGTTATGTTTTTAATTGAAATTGAGTAAAATCGTAACCATTTTTTCCTTAACTCCTTATTTTTAGGAAATTGGTGGAAAGTTTTTTTTGCTGGATATTTATTTCCCCTAACGCTTTGACATTTTGGCAAAGCACACTTTCTACCCACCATCGAAATCGTTTGGTGTTTGATACTGCCGAGATAAACTTATATTCATCGGCGCATTCAGAGCGCGGTTGTTACGTCACAGCACACTCAAACTGGCGCTTGGTGTGTACGATACAAACGGGAGTACTCCACCTCTCTAGTTGATACACCTTGGATTTTTTCTAAAAATTTTATCTGTGTGAGCAAATGCAACACCAAACACTTATATTTTTTATCAAAATATACAATTTTAAAGAACATTTCTCTTGAAGCCATAAAACTTGTTTGTAATTTTCAGTGCATTTTGGAAGTATCTAACTAAGATTATAAAATTTGTTTTTATACCCGTATGGTGAAACCAAAGGGTATATTAACTTTGCCTTACCGTTTGTAACGCCAAGATCCCGTCATCGCACAAAAAAAATGGATTACACCAGTGTGTTTAGAATGATAAAAAAAATTGAATTTTGCATGTCCGTCCGTCTGTCTGTCCGTCTGTCTGTCCGTCCGTCTGTCTGTCTGTCTGTGGCGCGGATTACAGGCGCACGGATTGAGCTAGAGACTTGAAATTTTGCGCAGATCTGTTTTTCGTAAAATTCGAGGCTAAGTTCATTAATGGGCAAAATTGGACCATTAAGGGGGGTACCCCCCATACGAACGAAAACGATTTTTCTGAATATCTCAAAAACGGTGCATCTTATCAAAAAAGTTCAAGAACAAAAGTTATTTAGGATATTATTCTACATAAAACTCCCATACATCAAAATCCGATTGGAACAAATTTTAAAAAATCTTATTGGAAAGTTTGACTTCATAGTGGAATTTTGATAAAACTGGTATAAAAATCTTATTGGAAAGTTTTACTCAAATTTTGGTACAACTGGTCGAATTTTGATACGAATATCACCATACGGGTTTTCAATAATGGCCAGAATAGCAATTATAGCTTTTGTTATGTTTTTATACCCGTATGGTGAAACCAAAGGGTATATTAACTTTGCTTTACCGTTTGTAACGCCAAGATCCCGTCATCACACACAAAAATGAATTACACCAGTGTGTTTAGAATGATAAAAAAAATTGAATTTTGCATGTCCGTCCGTCTGTCTGTCTGTCTGTCCGTCTGTCCGTCCGTCTGTCTGTCTGTCCGTCCGTCTGTCTGTGGCGCGGATTGCGGGCGCACGGATTGAGCTAGAGACTTAAAATTGTTAAATTATATTGTAATACTTTGTAGCAACGCAATATTAATATTGAATTGTTTAGCTTATTCTAAGTTCACTAAATTCATTCCTGTATTAACAGTCAACGAATAAAGATCAAGGATTCAATTGCTGCGTTTGATTTCATTTCTGCTATCAGTGGTTATGGGCCCAGATATCGAGTGTTTGTCGCTTTGAGTATCGGTTGT
Organism: Chrysopilus asiliformis; assembly: GCA_964034945.1. Taxonomy (NCBI): domain Eukaryota; kingdom Metazoa; phylum Arthropoda; class Insecta; order Diptera; family Rhagionidae; genus Chrysopilus; species Chrysopilus asiliformis. The sequence continues at coordinate 44,961,255 of OZ035962.1, forward strand.
TTGATAGAATTCGGGAATTTCTTTTGTGAAAGTAAAAATGAATTCGTTGTATCAAATAGAGAAATTGAATGCAGACAATTATGATGCGTGGAAGGTACAGATGAAGAGTATCCTGGTCCACACTGATTATTGGGCATATGTATCGGGAATCATCACGCTTCCAAAGAAAGATTCAGAGGAAGAGGCGACACCAGAACAGGTTGCTGCGGAAAATGCTTGGAGATTGGCTGACGAAAAGGCATTAGCAACCATCGTGTTAGGATTAAAACCTTCGGAGTTAATCCATGTGAAGAACTGTTTATCGTCGAAAGAAGCGTGGGATAAATTGAATGCAATTTATCAACCTCAGGGACCCGCCCGAAAAGTGACTTTGTTTCGCCAGCTAGTTCAATTCAAAATAGTAGACGGACAATCAATGGCAAGTAGCATTAATTTATTTTTTGATTTAGTCGAAAAATTGAAGGAAATTCAAATTTTTATTCCTGATGAGCTGCTTGTTATAATGTTGCTCTGTAGTTTGCCTGTCACATTTGAAAATTTTGTGGTCGCAATGGAAAGCCGCGATGTATTACCTCCATTAAATACGCTAAAGATTAAACTGCTAGAAGAAGAACAACGAAGGTGCGAAAAAGACAGTGAAAGCTCCCGTGAGCATGTTCTACTAGCAAAATCCACTAACCAAAATTTTAGTAGTCGAAATGCAAAAAACCGAAATTCAAAATTTAATGGAAAATGCTTTACGTGCGGTAAACGGGGACATGTAGCCGCGAAGTGTAATAGTCAGGCTAAAGAAAAACAATCGGCTTCGTTCGGAATATTTTCCGCGTCGGGGTATGAACATTTAGATAAATTTTCCTGGTGCTTAGATAGCGGCGCGACTTCGCACATGTGTTGCAATAAAGACTTGTTTATTGAACTTAGTGAAGACGGAGGACATTGCGTGCAACTCGCTTCAGATAAATCGATTTTATCTAAAGGAATCGGTCGTATAAAACTCAAAACTGAATCAGTGATATAACTTTAAACGATGTGCTTTTCGTTCCAGAATTGTGCGGAAATTTTTTGTCTGTGTCAAAAATTACCGAAAAAGGATACGCTATCCAGTTTACGAACAATAGTGCGGTCGTTAGAAACGAAAAAGCAAAAACGGTTTTGAAGGCGATAAAGAAAGACGAGTTGTTTATAGTTCAATGCCAAACGGAAAGTCTTTCATTTGTTAAAAACAAGAATTGTAATTTGATACAATGGCATGAACGTTTCGGACATTTGAATTGTGCGAGTTTGGAATTGATGTTTAAAAAGAATATGGTCACCGGTTTTGACTTGGATAAGGATTCAAGGTCACTCGAATGTATCACGTGTGCCAAGGGAAAAATTAGCGTGAAACCTTTCCCCCCTGTGTCGTCGCGAAGTGATGAGGTTTTGGATATCGTCCATACAGACATATGTGGCCCTATGAGGAAACAGTCAAATGGTGGGGCACGTTACTTCATCACATTTATTGATGATCGTTCGAGAAAAATTCATGTGTATTTTTTGAAAACTCGTGATGAAGCGTTTCAAGTTTTTAAAGAATTTAAATCGTTGGTCGAACGCGAAACCGGAAAGAAAATCAAAACGCTACGCAGTGACAATGGCAAAGAGTACTGTAGCAAAAGGTTTGATGATTTCCTGAAAGAGCATGGAATCAGGCGTCAATTGTCTGTAGAGTATAGCCCTCAACAAAACGGGGTAGCTGAGAGGGCAAATAGAACTCTTGTTGAAATGGCGCGTTGTTTGCTAATCGGGTCAAATCTTCCTGAGGGAATGTGGGCGGAGGCGATTAATACGGCGGTTTATCTGGGAAATCGGTCACCAACCAAATTATTAGCAGAAAAAACTCCCTACAAAGTTTGGACTGGACGTCGGCCTGCAGTAAATCATCTAAGGACATTCGGGTGCAAAGCGGTGGTGTTACAAAAACAACCGGGCAGATCGAAATTCCAGCCAAAGGGTTTAGAGTATATTATGGTCGGATACTCTAGTGAGGCAAAAGCTTATCGTCTTATGACCCATCTACGGGAAAAATCACGAAAAATCGAGATGTCATATTTTTTGAAGACGTAAATTTTAATAAAGATTCGAACGTCACTAATGATTATTTAATTGCAGATTTTTCCATGGTAGATCAAAGTTGTTTACAAAATTCTGATCCTTGTAGCAGCAATGCAGTCAATGGCGACCAAGGTGCGGTAGATGGAGGTGAAAACGATGAAGGTCGTGATGATGATTGTCTTCGAGGTCCTGGTCGTCCAAGGATCATACGTACGGGAAAACCTGGTAGACCCGTCAAACAATATTCCACAAAAGAGGCTGCAAATGTATTGAAGGAATTTTTGCCGAATCCATTATCGGTGTCGGACGCGGTATCAAGACATGATGCAGAAATGTGGCGGAAATCCATGCAAGTGGAATACGATGCTTTGATGATCAATGGAACTTGGGAGCTGGTTGACCTTCCCGAAGGAAGTCGAGCGATTGGATGCAGATGGATATTTAACATAAAGCGAAACGCGGATGGCAACATAGAACGTTATAAATCCAGATTAGTTGCCAAGGGATGCTCACAAAAGCATCAAATAGATTTCGATGAGACTTTTTCTCCGGTAGCGAGATACTCCACAATCAGATCTGTCCTAGCGTTAGCTGTTGAGTTCGAGCTTTTGGTTGATCATGTTGATGTCACTTCCGCATATTTAAATAGTAAGCTGAGCGAAACCGTCTACATGCGTCAACCCGAGGGATTTGTCGATTCCAAAAACCGTAATAAGGTATGTAAGCTTATAAAATCTATCTATGGGTTAAAGCAATCCGGCAGATAATGGAACAAGAAGCTGAATGATGTTCTTTTGGAAATTGGTTTCACGAGGTGCAATGGTGATAAGTGTGTCTACACCATGAACAAAGAAGAGAATGTCATATTCGTCGTAGTTTATGTTGATGACCTGATGTTGGTTTGTTGGCTGATATGATCCAAATTAAACACTTAATTGGTCTACATTTCGACACCGTGGATAAGGGAAAAATTCAGCATTACCTAGGAATGCAGATAGAGCGCGATGGAGATAGAGGACAAATAAGGGTACATCATGAACAATACGTGTTAGATTTGTTGCAACAGTGGAAGATGTCCACATGCAAATCCGCATCGGTCCCGTTGGATCCGGGTATAAAATTAAAGAAAAATGATGCTGACGATTCGAAAGTAAATGTACAAGAATATCAGAGCCTCATTGGTTCTTTAATGTATCTGGGGATATCTACAAGATCTGATATACTTTATACTGTCTGTAAACTATCGGAGTACAATGTTAATCCAGGTGTAAATCACATGAATGCAGCAAAACATGTACTCAGATATTTAAGAACAACTTCGACTGCCAAATTAGCATACTCAAAAACTGGGAAATCTCTTCTTGGTTATGTCGATGCTGATTGGGGTGGAAATTTGGACGACCGAAAGTCCTATACCGGATATGCATTTTTCTTAGCTGGAGCTGCCATCTGCTGGGAAGCTAAAAAGCAAAGATCTGTGGCCTTGAGTAGCACGGAGGCCTGAATATATGGCGTTATCACAGGCGACTAAAGAAGCTGTATATTTACAAAAGTTGATTAAAGAATTCGGGTTCCAGAAGCTAGTTCCAGAGCAGATTACTTTGTATAGCGATAACTTGGGAGCTCAGCATCTTGTAAAAAATCCTGTCCACCACTCTCGAAGCAAGCATATTGACATAAGATACCACTTTGTCCGAGAAGTATATGCCAACGGAATAATTAATCTATCTTATGTTCAAAGTAGCGAAATGGTAGCGGATGTTTTTACGAAGAACTTAGGGAAATCGAAACTTGAAACATTCAGAAAATCACTCGGTATATTTTTGTATTAAATAGAAATGTAATATCGCGTTGAGGAGGTATGTTAAATTATATTGTAATACTTTGTAGCAACGCAATATTAATATTGAATTGTTTAGCTTATTCTAAGTTCACTAAATTCATTCCTGTATTAACAGTCAACGAATAAAGATCAAGGATTCAATTGCTGCGTTTGATTTCATTTCTGTTATCAAAAATTTTGCACAGATCCGTTTTTCGTAAAATGTGAGGCTAAGTTCGTTAATGGGTAAAAATGGACCATTAGGGCGGGTACCCCCCATACGAACGAAAACTTTTTTTTTGAATATCTCAAAAACGGTGAATTTTATCAAAAAAGTCCAAGAACAAAAGTTATTTAGGATATGATTCTACATAAAACTTCCATACATGAAAATCCGATTGGAATAAATTTTAAAGAATCTTATTGGAAAGTTTGACTTCAAATTGGAATTTTGGTATAACTGTTCGAATTTTGATACGAATATCACCATACGGGTCTCCAATGATTGCCAGATTGGCAATTATAGCTTTTGTTATGTTTAATTGTTTTTTTTAAATATTTTAATAATTGCCAGAATACAAAATGGGAGAAAAATCAAAACCTAAAGACGTTTGACAAAAAATGTATTACCAGTTTTAACTGAATTTCAAGTTTTCTATATTCAAACGAACATAATGTACAACTTATTATACCCTTATGGTGAAACCAAAGGGTATACTAACTTTGCCTTACCGTTTGTAACGCCAAGATCCCGTCATCACACACAAAAATGAATTACACCAGTGTGTTTAGAATGATAAAACTAATTAATTTCTACATGTCCGTCCGTCTGTCCGTCTGTCTGTCTGTCCGTCCGTCTGTGGCGCGGATTGCGAGCACACGGATTGAGCTAGAGACTTGAAATTTTGCGCAGATTCGTTTTTCGTATAATGCGAGGCTAAGTTCGTTAATGGGCAAAAATGGACCATACGAACGAAAACTTTTTTTCTGAATACAGTAATCCCCCGCTTTACGGACGGGATGCGTTCTACGGAGAGTGTCCGTACACTCTAAACCAGATTTTACTGGGAGCCCAGTAAAAAGACAACCACGATGAAGTACAGTAAATTTTACTGTTCCCTCCCAGTAAAAAAAAATTACTGATCTTCCCAGTAAATATTTTGATTGAGTCCCAGTAAAATATCCGCACTGGAAAACTGGAATATCTTAGGAAATTCGTAATATATTACTAGGAGCCATAGTAAAATTTACTGGACTATCAGTATTATATGCAGAGTTTTTACTGGGAAATCCGAGTAAATTTTACTGAAACCGCAGTAAATCTGAACCCTTTTTACTGCACTCCCAGTAAATTTTATTGGGAAACCCGAGTAAATTTTATTGGGAAATCCGAGTAAATTTTACTGACGCCGCAGTAAATTTGAAACCTTTTTACTGTACTCCCAGTAAATTTTATTGGGAAATCCGAGTAAATTTTATTGGGAAATCCGAGTAAATTTTATTGGGAAATCCGAGTAAATTTTACTGACGCCGCAGTAAAACTGAACTACCTTTTCTTCGATCCAAGTAACGCAGAAAACTTGAATAAAAAATATGCAATAAAAGTCGACATTCACAATACAATATATTTAATAAATTCGTTGTATAATGCCTGTGACAAAACGCTTACTATTTGTCTCTATGACAAGGTAAAAAATCGCTCCCGTATCCGGATTTCCCTGCAAAACTGAATAAGGCTGACTGAGTCCAGTGTTTGGAATTGTTGAATTAACATTCACGTCTTTCTAAGTAAAAACAAAAGAAAATAACTAAATTAAATAACATTCTTTTAAAAATAAATTCAGGACATATAATTTTTATCCTTCTCAGAAACTCAGAAATTATTTAATTTTCTGAGACTTTCAATATTGTATGGCTTTCCTAATACTTACATTTGAAAAATTTTTAAATCCAAGATTTATTCCCAAGTTTTACCGTATCTTTTTTTTATTGACGGATGACGTTATAGAAGTTCCCAATTTTTTGAAGAAAAATTCTTGTGGCTCAGTATTTGTAGAAATGATTCGTCGGTTTTTTAAAAAAAAAAACAATTTGAAATCAAGTTTTATCTGAAAAACAAAATTATTGTGCATTAAAAAAAATATATAAGAAAAATTGTGAAAAATACATTCTAATATATTGCATTTGCAAGCCACTTTTATACTCCGCCCCTTAAAAAATTTCTTATTGGCAAAAGATTGAAATTTTAGTAAAATTATGAAAAAGGAAATTCGAGTATTGTCGAAAACCCCGCACTCAATACGATTACAAAATAAAGAATCACAAAACGGAGCTAGAATAATTAAAAAAAAAACGGTTTTCGCATGGCTACCCGTGTTCGCAAATGAAACATGAAAATCTAAATAAATTTCTCGTGTTAAAAATGCGAGGTATAAAGTGTAGAAATTCACTTACCTGAGCACTTATCAATGATCTCCTGTTTAACTCCTTCCTTTTCGAGGAAAATTCTTAATTCTCGCACTTGTTTTTCACACATTTGTTTTTCACACACACTTGCGCACTGGATTAAAAATATCTGTCAGCAATGACTTTCACTTGAAGAATGACGAGAATCTGGCTCTCCAAAGTTGATGTGTTTCGAAATTTACTCGGATTCCCAGTAAAATTTACTTAGAATCCCAGTAATTTTTTTTTCTCGTAAAAAATATCGCGTGACGTAAAAATTGTAGGGTTACCAGCAGTTGTAGGTTATTTTTTGAAAAACTTTTCACTTGATCATTATGCGGTTGGAAAAAAAATATTTTATTTACATTAATAAAAAAAATTGTCGTGTGCTAACGTCAGAGGTAGATTTAATTTTGATAGATACAAAAATAGTGAGACAAAAATACTCAGACAAAAATAGTGACAAAAAAAAGTTTTTTAAAGTTTCTACACTTGGGGTCTAGTTACGAGTTGGAAAACGAAAAAAACATCTAAAAGAGAATCAGTGGGTCGATTTGGTTAACATTTCTAAAAGATAGTTAGTGTCTGCTATTATTATTATTGACATATTTTGTAAGGAAACATTTAACAACGTAAAATCACCAAAGAAATTACAAAAAAAATCGTGAAAAACCGCTTGAAAGTATTCTAAAAGTTTAGGAAATAATTTCAGGCTGATCTTTATGGTGCAACGTAATTAAAATAATACAAAAAATTAAAAAAAAACAAGAAGCAATAAATGTTATGTAAAGGTTTATTTGCAATTATGCGTACAAAATTTAAAGCTGGTCACCCAAAAGCAAATCAAATAAAAAAAAGTTTTCATTAAAAATTACTGGGGATCCCAGTAAAAATTACTGTGATGCCTAGTAAAAGTTATTAATATTTGCGGTAACTTAAGTTTTTACTTTCTTATACGAAGTACATAGTAGGTGGGTCGATCCTATCAACTTTTGGTATAAAAATAAATAGCTTAGAAAAATTTTGGTAAAATCTGTGAGCAATACTGGGCGTGACCAAAACGGCACATTTTTATACCCGTATGGTGAAACCAAAGGGTATATTAACTTTGCCTTACCGTTTGTAACGCCAAGATGCCGTCATCACACACAAAATTGAATTACACCAGTGTGTTTAGAATGATAAAAATAATTAATTTTTGCATGTCCGTCCGTCTGTCCGTCTGTGGCGCGGATTGCGGGCGCACGGATTAAGCTAGAGACTTGAAATTTTGCGCAGATCCGTTTTTTGTAAAATTATAGGCTAAGTTCGTTCATGGGCAAAAATGGACTATTAGGGGGGGTACCCCCCATACGAACGAAAACGTTTTTTGCGAATATCTCAAAAACGGTGCATCTTATCAAACAAGAACAAAAGTTATTTAGAATATGATTCTACATAAAACTTCCATACATCAAAATCCGATTGGAATAAATTTTAAAAAATCTTATTGGAAAATTTGACTTCAAAGTGGAATTTTGGTACAACTGTTCGAATTTTGACACCAATATCACCATACGGGTTTTCAATAATTGCCAGATTGGCAATTATAGCTTTTGTTATGTTTAAATATCAAAATTTCGTTTTTCGCGGTTTACTCCGAAACTATGTATTTTTCAGTAGTCTGATGATAACAAAGGTTGAATTTCCCCAACGCAGGGACGTAGATTTCGTATAAGAAAGTCAAGTGCTATTCGCATCAGATTTTTCTTTGGTTATTAAAATTCGCACTGTTTATACCCGTATGGTGAAACCAAAGGGTATATTAACTTTGCCTTACCGTTTGTAACGCCAAGATCCCGTCATCGCACAAAAAAATGAATTACACCAGTGTGTTTAGAATGATAAAAATATTTAATTTCTGCATGTCCGTCCGTCTGTCCGTCTGTCTGTCCGTCTGTTTGTCCGTCCGTCTGTCTGTCTGTCTGTGGCGCGGATTGCGGGCGCACGGATTGAGCTAGAGACTTGAAAGTTTGCACAGATCCGTTTTTCGTAAAATGCGAGGCTTAGTTCGTTAATGGGCAAAAATGGACCATTAGGGGGGGTACCCCCCATACGAACGAAATCGTTTTTTGTGAATATCTCAAAAACGGTGCATCTTATCAAAAAAAGTCCAAGAACAAAAGTTATTTAAACTTCCATACATAAAACTTCCATACATCCATACATCCATACATCAAAAAAAACTTCCATACATCAAAATCCGATTGAAATAAATTTTAAAAAATCTTATTGGAAAGTTTGACTTCAAAGTGGAATTTTGATACAACTGTTCGCTGTTCACTTAAATCACCATACGGGTTTTCAATAATTGCCAGATTGGAAATTATAGCTTTTGTTATGTTTTTGAGTTGCCGACTAGCTGCACTATGAAAATGTAAGAGTTAATTGTACTATAATCATTTCAGATATATCTAATATTTATTTTTAAAATCTGTTTAGACGACTAACAAGTAAACTCAAGTTTTTAACTGAACAACAGTTTTTGTAATCAATTTATTTAGAGATGTTTAGATTTATTGAACGAAAAATATGTTTAAGTCTTGTACTTTCAGAAAAATATCTGAAGTGGAAAAACAATAAACTTCAAAATCAAGAAAATGGCAAAATACTTTTTTATGTATATTAGATTTAGTATACCATTTGTAACGCATCGAACCAATCATCGGACACAAAAATCAACTACACCAAGGTGTTAGGGATGACTAAAGATATTGATTAACGCATGTACGCCTGTATAATGTACGCATGTTTTGTTTTGTACCAATAATGTTACCTCCTTTCCCTGAGAGCACCGCTGATTTTTCCGTTTAACATCGAGCAGTCAAAACCCAAATATTATTTGATAAATGAATCTGAGCCTGAATTTTGCTTAAATATTCTTAAGAACTCAAATAACGAGATCCCGTTAGCAAAAAAAAATTTAAACATGTCACTTACAGCCCTATTCTGGCAACTGTCGTTAAGTCCGATGATAAGTTGGCAATTCTTTGAATATAGCGTCGGTTCCAAAACGTGCTAACTTACCATAGCAGTCTCAGAACCAGCAGTATTTTGGCACTGGTAATTCTTGGCGTTGCCATATAAATGTAAAATTACCTTGGTTTTAATTAAATTTTTATTTTAAAGTTACATTTTGGCCCTGTAGATTTTATTTACGCCATGCTAATCTTTTGCGACCTTTATTTACAAAACTACAAGAAAATGACAGTCCACGCAAATACACTTCTTGTTCAGCACTGCCAGACTAGGTCTAAACTTGCTAGCTAGGTCTAAACCTAGTTAGCTGGGTCTAAACATGCCCAGTGACCAATGACTAGTCACAACGTTTTCATGTTGTCGGGGTATAGTATCTCTCTGAAATGAGGTTTGAAAAACTTCCCATTTCATTTATCACGGTAAAAATAACTGGAAAATAATAATTTTTTATGCAAAAATCGGTATATAGATTGTGGCTTGTAACCAGTCACATTATAAACTGTAATCGATGTCTAAAAAAAGAACTTCACAAAAAGAGTTGAATATGTTACATTTATTAGATAAATACTGATTTTTATAATATACAAAAAATAAAGAAAAAACACTTTAAGTTTCTATTTAAAACCTTAAGGTTCTGCGATTAATTGACATTGCTGTTAGTCCGGCCTAAAGAATAATCAACTTTGTCATCAATGAACTTTTCTGGATTTTTTTCTGTGTTTGCATCAGTTTGCGACAAAGTGGAATTTTGGCCGAATCGATTACCAGTGAAAAAATTTTGTACGTTACTTAAAACATTTTGAAATGGGCCTTGTGTTGAAACATCTCCAATTGGCTGATTTTCGTTGGGACGAAACACTGTACTTACTGCATTTTGGAAATTTTGCTGCCATGCTTGTAATAAATTTGGAGGGGGCCGAGCGGTTGAGCTCTGTATAGCAGTCTCAGAACCTTCTAGGTTGCTGGTGTTTGGAATAAATGCGTTTGAGATTCCACTACCAAAATTTTGTATTTGTTGAAATATATTTGGCGCTAGTTCTGTTGTCGACGGTTCATTCTCCGAACTGGTACTTGTATTTTGATTTGGATTAAGTTGTTGGAGAAACTGACCAAAAGGACTGCTGCCTATGAATTGTTGCACAGCATTTAGCAGTGTTGGGCGTGAAGTTGAAGTGGCTGGTTGCGTGGGCTCGTCAGTCTGTCGAAGATATGACAATGACGTTCCATGCAAAGAAATATTTTGTTTCATGGTTGATAAAATATTTTCTGGGGTTATTTCAGAAAGATGAATGTCATCAATTTTCACATTTTTTTCAAATCCTTTATTTTTAATTTGTATTGCTGACAAATCCAAATTTTCTGCGTCAACAGTTCGCGAAGCAACTAAGCTTTTTTTTAAATAATAATGCATTAAAACCACAAGAAAAAAAGAAACTGATTTCATATTTGACTAATCGATCTTAAATCTGATTGTTAATTTACGGTCACGATCAGTTTTCCAATATTATTAAATTTAGTTATGTTTTTCACTTCAAGACTGAGTCTCTTTACATATAACGAACGACATTTATACCATTGGTCTGATTTAAAAAAAACATTAAACCTGAATTGTACTTAAAACATTCCGTTGACCTCTTTTCATGAACTTACTATACGTGATGGTACCTACGGAATGGTAACTCAAATTTTTTCTTCTTATCGGTAAAAGAATATTTATCTGTATAAGTTTAAATGCCGAATAAAGACACATATCTCCTTAATATTAATTATATCTAGAAATTAGACCGGTTACCATTCTACAGATCAATTACATAGGCGAGAAACGTGAATTTGAGAAACCACTCGTACCGTATTTTCATATTTATCATGGCATTTGCTTATTTTAGCTGTTATTGGATTCATTTAGCGATTATATATTTACCTTAAACTTGAACTTACATTGGAAAAGTCTTGGTATAACACTGTAGTCATAAAATATGTTTACAAAATATTTATTCGTTTTATATAAAAAGAGTTATTACAAAAATCTGAAATGTAATATTTTATATCGATACAGATATGAGTCTCAATAATACTATTAGTATTTTAACTTAATACGAGAAGGAAATCATGTGAAATTTAGTCTCTAACAAAACGGTCAATGAAATTAATGCATGAAACCTCTGTCTCAGTTCATAATCAAATGAGTACAAAAATAATATTCTGTAAAATAAAAAACAAATTCTTAAAAAAAGCTTTTGTTTTAAAAAATGTACTAAAAAGGAAAAAAATAGTTTTTTGGGAGCAATGTGTCAGAAATAAAAGCGAGATAAATATCTTTTATTCTGTTATGCCAAAAAAAGCTTTTACCGAAGTAAAAGACAACGCCCAAAATGTTTTTTTCCTTTTTAGCACACTTTTTAAAAAAAAAGCTTTTTTCAAAAAAAAATAATATAACTAGCTTTAAAACCCGTCCTACAACGGGTAAGCGCAATCTTATTTCACGAAACAATTGAGAAAGCTAAACTTGTGTAGATTTTAAAAAAATGGGTCAGTAAAAATCTTTGAAAGATTGTTAGTAGGCAAATGTTGCCTTGTTATTTATACGATAAAACGGGGAAAAAAATTAATTTTTGTATTCACAGAAAAAAGAACTCGACTTGCTAACAAACGATATAGCGAACGAAAGGTAAAATAGGGAAAGTCTCCTGTGTAAGGTGTTATGTCTAGGTCTGAGATCCCATTTCGTTCCCTTGTTTTTAGTTTTTTGCGATTTACTCCGAAACTATGCGTTTTCCAATAGCATTTGGTATGACGAAAATTGCAGTAAATAAAGTTTTCGACGTTTTTGTTACGGTTTCGACAAATGCACTTCATATTACGCGATTCGAACTACGCGCTTTGAGTTAAACTCTTCGGATTACGTGTTTCGGCTTAGTCGCTTCGAAGTCCGCGCTTCGAAGTCCGCGTTTCAGTTTACGCGCTTCGGATGACGCGATTCGTATTACCCGATTAGAATCACGTGTTTTGATGTTCGTGACCTGAGCTACGCGATTTAAATTTCGCGGTTTGAGAAACGCGCTTCGACTTACGCGATTCGAACTAAGCTGTTTGGGTTATGCGCCCAGGATAACGCGATTGGAACCACGCGCTTTGAGTTAAACTCTTCGGATTACGTGTTTCGGCTCGCGATTTGGATTACCCGATTACACGCGCTTTAAGAAAACCCACTTCGGATTGCTTCGAATTGCGAGATTCGGATTACGAAGGTTCTATAAATAGCAAGAAAGAGGTTTACACGTAAGGGAAGGTTCGATATTAGTGGGAAGATCTACCCAATGGCGAAAACCGCTTGAACATTGCTTTAACTGTGAAGAAGATAGCAGACGAGGGGGTAAAAATGAGGAATATTTGGTTGACGCATAGCCTGAAACATGCCAATCATTACTGAGAACATATATTCGAACGCCGCTTGTCGGTACGACTCATAGTTTGTCTGTCATGTTAGTTTTAATTTAAAAAAAAGTGACACGCATCGTAGGAGTGTTCTGGTGAACTCCACCTCAACTCATACTCTCGTTTACAGTCAAGTTCGATTTCTTAACTTTGTTCGATTCGATATCGTTAGGGGCCTAAAAAAAAGTTACCCGTATTTTTTTGTTTGGAGGAATAACGTCTGGTAGGCGGAGGGGAGGGGGTCAAAGTCGGCGAAAACTTATTTTATTCCACCAAACAAAAAAATACGGGTAAGTTTTTTTAGGTCCCTAACTACATCCACATGAAAAAAATTTAAAATACAGAGGTGAGTATGAGTTGGTGTGGAATTCACCTCTGGCATTTTATATATAAGATGAGTATGGGTAAAAATCCAAAATTCTTTATATATAAGATGTGTATGGCTATATCCTTGCTTTTGAGATCAAGGATATCTCTCCTTATATATAGGGCTTAGAATAGAAGTGGATCAAGTCCAGAAAATCAAATGTTGAGAAATTAAGAGTTAAAGTTTTTATATCCCTGTTCGCAAATAATTATTGACACAAATTGGTAGGTTAAATATTTATTATATTTTACGAAAACTGAAATACAAAATATATTGAGGTGTTTTGGTAAGTTTAAAAATCAAGTAGTTGAAAAAAAAGAATATAGTGGATTTGATACATTTCAGCACTGAAACAATTTTTTTTCTCAGCCATCAATTGAAATAAAACTCACAATTCTAGTTACGCAGGAAGTAGGACTTGAAATCTTCTTGTACTCAATTAATTAGTATTATTACACACTCTTACATCACAATATGGATAAATTCCAAAAGTGGACTTAATCCACTTCTATTCTGAGCCCTCCATATATATCCTTACTTTTGAAATATTTTTATCGACTTCTTAGCGTCATAATCGGATTCATCGAAATAAGATTTTTTCCTGAAAATTTGTGGAAAGTGACATTATATTTACATTATCTGTGGAAAATATGTAATCACGTTATCCTTATAGATCCTTTTGCTATCCCTATGAGCTTCTTAACATCAGAATCGGATTCAGCGGCCCCAAAATACTGCAAATGGGATTTTTTCGGAAAGGTTGAGGGAAAGGATAATTTTGTTATCCTTATAGGACTTTCTGTTATCCTTACAGACTTCTTGACGTTAAAATCTGATTCAGCGACCACAAACACACACAAAAGAGAAATGATAATGTCGTTATCCTTACAGGGCCTTCCGTTGTTCTTACATCCTTTTTAACATCAGATTCGACTTCAGCGATCCCAAAATCTCTTAAGTAAGATTTTTTCTTGGAAAATTTGAAGAAAAATATAATCGCGTTATCCTCACAGGACCTTCCGTTGTTTTTACAGACTTCTGGAAATTAGAATCGGATTCAGGATTCCAAAAACCCCCATGAAAAGTATATTATATATTAGCAAGACCTTCCATTATTTTTACAAGGATGAAGTAGTGAAAATATTGTATTGTCATCGAAACTATGCTAGGTGGCGAAATTTCATTTTTTTCCAAAATGCAAGGTTTAGAAAATATAAGCTTCCAAAAATTTGAGATATAGGGCTTTCAAAAAGGATGCTCGAAGTTTGTTAGGTTATGACGACCATGTTGTTAAAGCAACATCTGTCAAATTTGTTGTGAAACGTCCAGTAGTGTATGGCAAAACGCCATGAAAGGTTATAGCGTTGAAGAACGTGGGCTCTGGAGCATGTCGCCAAAAAAATCATCTTTAGCGATGAAAAGATATGTAAACAAGCAAAATTGTCGGATTTGAGGCGATACAAATCAACACGAGATACACTAGCACCAAATGCATCCCGAAAAAGTCACTGTTTGGTGCGGATTTTGGTCTGGCGGAATCATCGGCCCGTACTTCTTCCAAAACGAAACTGGCATTGCCATAACCGTCAACGGCGAGCGCTACAGATCGATGATAAGTAACTTCTTGTGGCCTAAACTGAATGATATGGATACCGATAACATGTTGTTCCAAAAGGACGACGCTACATACCATATAGCGCAAGTTTTATTCTAGAGATTGTGGTGTACACTGTACAATATGGTGCAGTCGTGACGCCTCGCTCATGACCTACGTACTGTACGGTGCGGAATTCGCGTAGAGTAACTGCATACCTGGGCTAGCTCGGAGAGGCGGGTCATGGGGGTGTTACTCTTTCAGATTCCACACAATAAGGTGGTATGCAAATATGGGGGCGGCCGAGCAACTGGAGAAGAGGGGCCCCTCATCGCTCGAGGTAACCGCCGGAGGGGTAACAAAAGAAGGGAGTTATGCTGCAAAAGGAAAAAGAAGAGAAGGAATAAAATTTATTGAAGAAGGTGCCCACCCCTTTTAGGAATTTTACCTAAACCGTGTTGAAAGAGAAGCCTCATCTCTATCAACCCCTTTTTATGCGACAAAAACAAAATCAAAAATTGAAACTCAACCCATGTTGTCTTGCTTGTTCTCGTTCGGTGCTTTCACCCTATCTTCCTCTAACCAAAGCTTACCAAATCATTATATGAATTTTATGGGAAACCTGAATCATAGAACATCGACTTTCCCATAATGCGTTAATGTTCAACCACAACATAAAACTGAAAATATGAAAATTGAAACAAGAAAAAAAAAACGGAAAATGAAAAACTGAATGACTTAAATTTGAAAATACTCTATTAATAAGAAAAAAAAATTCTAGATACACAATTTAATTCTTTTGTTTTTTCTATCTAAACTAAGATTGGCCGTTCTAAACCTAACTAAACAAAATTTATTCGAATTTACAAGAGATATTCTGAAAACTAAATGTAATTGGAAAATGTGTTAATTGTCTGTGATATTTACAAGAGAAAATTTTAAAACTTAAATCTTATTGTTAGTAAATTGTCCATTTTTTATTAATTTGTCTTATAGTTCGTAGATTTTTAAATTTTAGTAATTGTTGAATGTTGATTATAGTGTGACCGTAATGATATGTTATAATGTTGATTGTAGTTGTTGTTATGATGGTGAATTACATGTCGTCCGCATGAATAATTTGAATGTTGATTTTATGGTTTTGTATACATTAGGGTGGATCGCGGCTCGAACAAAAAAAAATAAATGTGACAATGTGAACAGCGGGGGGTATGGAAAAGATGTGAATATATGTAAAAATGAAATTTGGAAAATTTCAGCTCGATCGGAGGTCATTTTCAGTTTCCACTTTTCATTTGAAATTTTGAAAATCTGCCTTAAACTAAACAATTCAACTTGCACCAAAACCAAGGAGGATTTCCAAAAAAGCTTGAATTAGTTCACAAATAACAAAAAAAAAAAAACAAAAACAAAAAAACATTAAAAAATTAAACCAAAAAAAAATAAAACAAAAAAATTAAAATGCAAAAATGATTTCGAATTACAAATGCCTCTACGCGGCGAAATCTGGGTGATCACAGCAAAAGTGATTAGCGAAAATTTGTAAAATAAATAGAAATTCACCTAGCGCATACACACTGTTATGCCAAATTTTCAAACGAAAAGCGGAAACTGAAGATGACCTCCGATCGAGCTGAAACTTTCCACAATTTGTTTTTATATCAATTCACAACTTCCCCCCCCCCCCCCCCCCAGTTTCCAAAATCTGAGAAAAAAGAAAAGCGATCCACCCTAGTATACATGTTGCGTGCAAGAAAATGTTGGAATGAATGTTGCACGAAAAAATGATGTAAGTTAAAGTTGCATGTATTGTTAATGTATTGGTAAATTACATGCCGTCCGCATGTGTTTACTGTATTCGTTATTTATGTTAAAACGTTGCATGCAGTCCGCATGAATCGAATGTATGCGTCGAATTTATGTTTATGCGTTGTATGCCGCCCGTTTGTGCGTAAGGATGTATGAAATGTTGAATTAAAATGTCGGATTAATGTTGTAAATGAATGATGAAAATGACGGATGAATGTTGTAAATGAATGATGAAAATGATGGATGAATTAAAATGCTGTTTGAATTGTGGCGGCAGTTTAATACACTGTAAATTTTGATTTTAATAATTTTAAAATTTCAACTGTAAATTTTAAAATAATTTAAGTATTCCATTAGGTAAACGTGTCAAAATTTATTAAAAAATTTATCAGTTAGTAATTGTGATTTCAAACTGAGAAGTATGTTTTGTTTTAATAGAATTGAAAATCATTAAACAAATATAATTTAATTTCAATGGTGTTTCAAATAATTAATATAAGAATATATAAATAAATAAAAAGAAGTTTGGAGTAATATTTCCACTTCAATTGGTGACCCCGACAAAAGAAGTTCCCGGACAACGGAGACACCGACAGAGAAGTTCCCGATAAGGGAGTCTCTCAACAAAAAATCAACGAAGAAAAGTCCAACCGATTCAATTTTGTAACGGCTTTTTGGTGAAAAATTTGATATTTGAAGAATTTATTGGCGAAGTAACAAATATCGAACATAATTATGAAAAATGGTCAAATTGTAAATTACAACTTTTCATCTATCAACAACTTATCGTTTGTGTTCCTGCAGCTGTGTATTTTCCAGAGATTTTTCTTCCATCAAGCTTAACTTAGTATTTTAAGATAAGTTTTCTTTAAATTTGTTGCAGTCGCCTGGTAAAATGAAAATTTTAATAAAGCGATATTTGATTTTCACAGGAACTTAGCTGTAGTGTTCTTCGGTGAATTCAGCAGCATAATTGCAGCAGCATAACTGGCCCGACTTTCAAATGCCTCCAGAGTTCCACACCTTCGTATTTCAGTTTTCAAATCAAAATTTCTTAAATTTTTTCTGCTTACCGTCCGTGCATGTTAAATCCAGAAATCCTAAAATGAAACTAAAAAGTAAAATTTTAATAAACTGCTCCTAACCTAACTTCACATAAAAACAATTGCTTCACGGCACGGAACAACACAAATTCATTTTTTTTGGCAATAATTTATCACTTTTGGAAAGAAAAAATTATTCCTACCCACCGATATTAAGTTTATTCCCGGTAGGTGATGATTTTTCTTTCTAGTTGCCCTTCGATGCGACCTAAGAGAGAAAAACAAAACAAAAAAAAAAGCTAATAAAAATGTCAAACTTTAAACAAAGTAAAATATAAACAAAGTACTTTTACTTACTTTTCCCGATTTAAAGCCACATCTCCTGTGTTCTCGGAATACCTTGCGCTGTCCCTCATACGTAGCTGCACATCTGAAAAAAAAAGAAATTAATAATAGTTTTAATGAGAATAATAAAAAAATGAAATAAACTAGATCAAATCTAATTGATGTGTATACTTACACGGACATCTCTGCTGATCAGCTGCAATCTAGTTCTAGTGAAGAACAATTGAATCCCACCGAAAATTGATATCTGCAAAAGAAATGGAAAAAAAAATATGAAAACAATTTGAACTCATTTGTTTATACAAATTGTGAAGACTTACATTTCAGCCATATTCCACCATGAATGTTTATTTTTTTGAAAACTATCAAAACGCTATAGTCTTTTCCACACTCAGACTATCAAAATTTTGATCAAATTTGATTTGAACATTCACAATAATATGATCCGACACATATTCCTTAAACACGAAATTTGACTCTACTAGTCCTTGATTTTTTTTCTCGTCTTCCTCCAATATGGCGTACTTTCCGGGTTTGACGTGGTTTTAGGTAATATGGTAGCATTTCCGGTTGAGAAGATTGCCAAGTTTGTAAGACACGGCACAAGGAGCTGCGGTCAAGTCAGCCAAAAACGAGATTTGCCCCTTGTGCAGTGCGGGCGCTGAGGGAAAAGACGGGCATACCGGGGCTAGCTTCGGTGGCTTGGGTCGTGGGTGTTGTCTTTCCCTATGTAGCGCTCCACACATAAGGTGGTATGCCGAAAGGGGGCAGCAGGACAACTGGGGAGGAGAGGTTTCTACGCCTCTCATTGTCCGAGGTAGCTGCGGGAAGGGTTAATGAGAAGTGAAAAAAAAAATAACAAAAAGGGCTTGAATAAAAGTTTAAGGTCGACAGGAGGATTTTTCCCACCCCACTTCAGGACACCAGAAGGGTGAACCCAAACCTTGGCCTTGTTGGCTCTCCTCTACCAACTAGACCCCTAAATTGACTTCCAAAAAAAAAAGAAACTCAGTGATCAAACGCTTACATTATCAATTCGTTGACATCACTCCGCACTACGTCTTACCCTTCGCCGAATCACCCTCGCTCTCTTACCTTCAACTTTACTTCCACATTCTAAGTGGTTCCATCCAAATTAAACTCCACGAGGATATCTAAACAACCTAAAAAAAAAATGGCTGCTGCTCTGAAATATCGTCTCCAAAACCAAATGCGCCCGAAATAATAAGAAAAGGAAAGAATTCGTTTTAACAAAATTTTAATTAATAATAATAATGAAAAATACATGAAAAAAAAAACTTTTCCCTATTCTAAAGGCTGCGATATTCTAATAGATCAATCCTAAGTTCTGTGATAATCCTAGTCAATTTTAATACAAAATTCTGTGATACTATAAATTTCTGTGATATTTCGTTTTAAAATTCAATAATAAAAAAAAATCTGTGATATTTTATGATTCCTATAATTATTCTTAAAATTTAGTATTAGTTAATTAATTTTTAGAAATATTTAGTTATTTATTCAAATTGTCCATTGTATTTTAATCGACGGTTTATGTTAGGTTGAAAGTCCGAGTGTTTTTGTAATTATGTTGAAATTTTTATGTTGACGGTTGAAAATGTAAATGTAGAATTTGATGTTGAATGTTGTAAATTCCTAGAATCCGCAAGTATGATTGGATGCAAAAATTTATGTTGCTGTTGATAATTTTTAAAATTTCGGCTGCTAATCGCAAGGACAAATTAACGAAGGTGATGAAGAAAAATAAGAAACGCTGGTAAAATGTCGACGGTTTGCATGTTGAGCCTCAAAGTTTCGTTGCTTGTTAATGTCTGCATATGTATTGATGACATCCTTCTATGTTGCGCAGACTTGGTTTTAATGTTGTGTAGTTTTTGTCTCAATGTTGCATGCTTTCGTTGATTAATTAAATGTGTTTTTTTTGTACTTACAATATCGATGATAAAAAGTGGCGCTAGGAGTGATCGCTCGTTGCAGATAAATTTCTAGCGCGTTCACTGGAAACTGGCGTGGATAGTTTCGGCAATTGTGTACGTAACAAATTGAAGAAAAGCCAGCATAACCGTCTTTAGGCTGTGATAACCAATAACTGTGATGTTTAACGTTAATTTTATGTTGTTTTAACTTTTTACACTTTTTGTTTAGAAAAACTGCATGTTAATTTATCTTCGTTTTCTGTTTCGTAGTTTAGTTAACTTTACTTTATGTTGTTTTAACTTTTTATTAATGTTATTAGTAATTTATAATTTTAGGTTTAACTGATTCAATTCATAATATTTATTTTGCAACATAAAATCTCTTAGAACAAGAAATCTTTCCTTTTAACTATCACTAATTAAGTCTATTGGCGTAAATTATAATTGTGAAAATCCTCTACACCGAAAATTAAAATTAGTTTTTCCAAAATTAATCAAACTTAAAATGACATCCTCGGGAGACGATAAAAAAAAATTCGAACCGCAATGCAACAAAATTCAACAGCAACTCCCGATCGAATCACTATCGACTCGCTTCCTTTTGACGATTCCGTTCAATGACCAACAGTAATTTTTAAACAAACTATTAATTTGAATTGTTTCAAAAGTAATTTGGTATCAGTGCGCATTGTTGGTTATTGAATTCCAAGATAATGTCGATCAGCCCGATCAGTTGCTAGGCGATGGCAATTTTTTTTTTTTTTTTTTGCCAAGGACAAAGTCCTTTGAGTATGTCATCAGACTGACCGGCACCATCCACGGGTGAATCGTCATCAGGGATTGTAAACCTTTTGTCGTCAGACCCACCAGTTGAACCTCTCAAAACTCCGCTCGCTACACCATCAATAACTTAGATGACCTTCAAGGTCGTCGAAGGTGTTGAAAAAACGACGGGACGTTTTGAGAAGCCCAACGTGTGGCTCGACCACGACCCTGAGTATAAATTCTAGCCGGGCAAAATCTTATTTTAAATCAATATTGATCTATATAGAAAAAACTAAAAATGAGCAAAATTCGGGATGGAACCGTGTAGAAACTAAAGTATAAAAAGACTACTAATTTTAATAATGACAATAAAAAAATTAAAATGAAGATATATTGCAATATCTAAATATTTATCAACCTATTCCTAAACCAGTCAGGACCCTAATCACCCTCTGAATCACCAATGATAAGTGTGTTCAGCAACACCAATAGACCGACGACAAACATCACCAATGCTTCAGAGGCCGCTTAAGTCTCTTCTAAAATTATTCAAGCTAACAAATACTTGATAGGTATGAAATGAAATGAAAACCCTGAGGCTAATATCAAAAGTATCAACACCGCTACTTAGAGTCAAGCAATATCCAGTAAGCGGATTTCTACGAAAGCTAGATACTGTAATTTAACAGGTGAAGCCTGCCACGATGATTTCTTAGATCTACGTGTATTTGCAAAAATGAAAGATGACTACATTATTCAAAACAAAGTTCAAGAGTTATAAACGTAAATCCTTAGCGTGTACTTTTCCGATCATTTTTCCACTCATATCTTCGACTTGGTAGATGGAGTTTCCAATAGCTTTGATTATGCGACACTTTAAAAATTTCGGAGCTAACTTCGCGTTATATTGATTGGCCTTATCGCTGAGGGTATGATTTCGGCGGAAAACTTCCTGCCCAGGTGAGAAAGTGCGAGTGCGAGAACGCAGATTGTACCCTGTAGCGTATCTCTCATATGCCTGGTTTAGGTGTCGCTTGACCTCATCGCGCACGATCTTTAATTTATCGCTTTCGGCAATAAGAGTATCTTCTCCACCTAAGACCTTTAGTTTATCCAATAGGGGATATGAAGAACCATGTGTTACCATTTTCTGGCCGAAGTTGATAAAATGGGGTGAATAACCTGTAGCCGAGTGCACGGTAGTACGGAGCGCGCAGGATATTTCCGGTAAATGGCAATCCCACTTCCGATGATCTTCTTTTAAATACGCGCGAATGGCTGCCAAGATTGACCGATTGACTCTCTCGGACGCATTTACTTGCGGAGAGTAGATGGCCGTTGTCATATGTTTGACTCCGAAAGATTTTAAAAACGTTGCAAAGTCCCGAGCGGTGAATTGCGACCCATTGTCCGAAACCAAAGATTCGGGCACTCCATAAGTGAGAAAAACGTTGTTTTTCAGAAACTGAATGACTAACTTGGAAGTGGCTCGTCTCATGGGTTTCAAAAGGACATACTTCGAAAATTGGTCAAGCACCACGAACAGTACGGTGTTACCGTCCGAACTCCTTGGATATGGACCCATAAAGTCTATATAAATACGTTGCCAAGGACGTTCAACCACCACCTGCTGTCCCATGGGCGGGCGAAGTACAACGTTAGGAGCCTTCGTTTGCTTGCAAACTTGGCAATTGGCTACATACGCCTTCACTTGCGCGACCATTGATGGCCAATAGTAAAATTGTCGCAGACGGAACAAAGTCTTGGTTATCCCACCATGCGCAGACTGAGGTGGATCATGAGCTGAACTGACCAAAGCTTCGGTCAAGCCCGAAGGCACCCACAACTTCCAACCAGCGTCCTCTTGGATCGGATCTCCCGTACGCGGATCCATGCGTCTATACACATATCCGTCCGAGATGCACAGGTCCGGCAGCCTATCCCTCTCTTGCTCGACAGTAGCTATGAGTTCTTTATACTCATCCGAAGAGAAGTGGGGAGAACTCAAGTCCAAGTCAAGAGGAGAACAAGCTGTCGGGCCTGTGATCTCGTCCGCATATACTCTAGACAGGGCATCCGGCACGACATGCTGGCTCCCTTTTCGATGCTGGATGTCGAAGTTGAAAGCCTGAAGTTTGAGGGACCAACGGGCCAGCCTACCACTTAGGTCCTTCTGGCTCATGAGCCACCTCAGACTCGCATGATCGGTGACGATGGTGAAGGGCAACCCCTCAACATATGGTCGAAACTTTTTTACGCAAAATACTGCCGCGTAGCATTCCAGCTCCGTGATGCAGTAATTTCGCTGGGCTGCGTTGAGTTTCTGGGACACATATGCGATGGGCCGCTCTCCACCATCCTCACCGATCTGGGACAAGACTCCGCCCACACCCGTCGTACTAGCGTCGCAAGACACAATAAACCGTTTGGTGAAGTCTGGAGTGGTGAGTACAGGCGCAGTGATCAAGGCTTCTTTCAATTTTTCGAACGCGACTTGAGCATCTTGAGTCCATTTGAAGCCGGAGTTGGTTTTCCTCAGACAATCGGTGATCGGTGATGCCAGGCTCGAATAATTCGGCACAAATCTCCTGTACCAGCCCGTCATACCCAGGAAACGACGTACCTGCTTGACGGACTTAGGTACGGGAAATTCAGCCACCGCAGCCACTTTCATCGGATCAGTCTTTAGAGTGCCATCTCCGACTATGTACCCAAGGTACTTAAGTTCCTTTTTACAAAAGAAACTCTTGCTGACGTTGATTGTTAATTTTGCTCGCCGTAAACAACAAGCGACTTCCGAAAGGATTCGCAGATGGAGGTCGAATGTTGGTGATATCACCAGCAAATCGTCGAGGTAAACAAACACATACCGACGAAGTTCGCTGGACATGAATGAGACGACTTTGTCCATCAGACGACACATGCGTTGCGGCGCGTTGCATAAACCAAACGGCATCACCGTAAAGTGGTACAGAGGCCGACCTGGCACTGTGAACGCCGTCATCTCTCGAGATTTGACCTCGAGAGGAATCTGCCAGAAAGCGTCTTTGAGGTCCAGACTCGAGATGTAGCGCGTATCATCTAGTCGGCTTAGCAAGCCATCGATGTGGGGGAGCGGATACGCATCTTTCACTGTAACCTCGTTGACTTTCCTGGAATCTAGGCAAAGGCGGACTTTGCCAGGTTTCCGGACAAGTACAACGGGTGAGTTCCAGGGACTGACACTCTCCTCGATCACCCCAAGCGCTAACATCCGGTCCAGCTCCTCAAACATCAGCCTCTGTACCACCGGCGATACCGGGTAATGCCGCTGTTTGATAGGTGCTGCGCCATTGACTTCTATTACATGCTCCTCAAGCGAAGTTCTCCCTAACCCCAGGGATTCGCTAGATGGGAAGCATGTTATGACGTCATGTAATCGCCGCGTATCGTCTTTGGACAAAGCGTGGTATTCCGTCGATTCATCTCCAATATCTGTGCTGTCCACCTCTTCGATTGCCTTCGGCAATATGCCGTACAGACTCCAAAAGTCCACACCCAAGTACAAAGCCTGGTTTAAGCTAGGAACCACGTAAAGCGTAAGTTCTTTGAGCTGTTCGCGAAATTTGGCCGTTACCTTGACGTAGCCCACAATCGCTTGTGGCTTTCCGTCCGCGGTAGTCACATTCGAGTGGAATTTGTGAAGTTTCAGACCTAAATTCTTTATCAATTCTAACGAATTCTTGCCAAGGCAACTCACGCTTGCACCAGAATCCAACAAGCCTACTATAGGGTGGTCGTTAATAAGTATTTGGGCATGGGGTCTTAAATCGCCAGAAATCGCTACAATGCTCGAAACCGTTGCTTCCTTACGATTTTTCAAATTTTTGTACCACAATTTTATTCGCTCTGCAGAACGTCTCTTTCTTTTAGATGTTATCTCACAATTCGTACCAAAAATTCGTGCACGGGTTTCAGCATATTCCCTCTTACGTTGGTGTAAGGATTTGTAAGCCGGGCCAATTTTGTTTAAATCAGGTGAGTTCAATCTATTTTCAGGTCTTCGGAGGATCGACACCGCTGGATTTATCAACTCTTCTTCAGGTAAGTTTACGTCCGGGCTATTTGTAGAATTAGCAGGTAAGTCTAGGTAAGTTTTATTTTTAGTCTTAGCAGGTAAGTTTAGGTAAGTTTTATTTTTAGTCGTAGCAGGTAAGTTTAGGTAAGTTTTATTTTTAGTCGTAGCAGGTAAGTTTAGGTAAGTTTTATTTTTAGTCGTAGCAGGTAAGTTTAGGTTAACCTTATGTACATCCAGGGCCGTATCGAAGGCTCTGGATTGGGGGGGGGGGAGACATCTCAATTTTCCCAACTCGAACATCTGATTTTTCCTAACTAGGATGTACCTAATAAAAATTCCTTTTCCTTGCCCAGAATCTCTGACCAGAAATTATAATAAAGAATAATGGTTATTTTAACATATTGTAATTTTTTTTTATTTTTCACATACAATTAAATAAAGGGTAAACACTCATAATCTTATGCGACCCTTGAGAGAAAAGATAACCGTTGAAGATGACTTCAACTAGAGTCTGTACATATCTAATTTATAGTACATGGATTCGTCTTTCCTTTAACTTTGCCCATGCCGAAACAAATTTCGTAAGGTCAATTGTATCAGTTAGGTCTTCATTCGTAGCTATTCATTTGTTTAAAAATCCGAACACCGATGGTAAAACAATTACACATATACGGCCCTATTCCAGGATCCGTCGTAGCTACGATTTTCGGAGAATTCGTGAAGATGGTATTCCACGATCCGAAGGAATTAAATTAATTTCGAAAACATTACGAATCGGAATATCTGGTATCATAGAATCCGACGCAATCGATCTTTTGACAGCTAAACCTACGAAAAATTTTTGCTTCGTAACTTCATTTTCTTATGATTTTAGCTCAATATATGGCCTGAATTGTACAACAAACAGCAATTTTAACATTTTTATTTGTTTATTTAGTATTAGTGTAACTTTTAACACATTAAGAGGAAATATTTTAGAAAAAAGAGCAATGTGAGTATTCCTAAGTATCCGTTATTTGTTGTCGTTTTCATTCCACTATTAAAGTCCTTCACTTCGATAAATCTTCTTCCAGACACAAAGTTGCAAACGCTGCAGAATCCATTATTAATAACCATTTTCGTTTTAAGTCAAGAAAGTTACATTTTTCACGAAACTATTCCATGTCATAAATCTATTCCTTATGAGTTTTGCATAGGGACCTTTTTACAAAGACATTTATTTTTCGAAATTAGATTTTAATCAGGCACCACTAAGTTCAATTCCGTTCGGATCGTGGAATACTGATTTCTTCGTATTCGTAACGTAGTTAGTTCTTCGTAATAAAGCTACGACGGATTCTGGAATCGGGCCGATATTTTCAAAACTCACCGTTTCAGCACGAATATACTAGATCGCTCGATTTGCTGTCTCAAATGGTCCCATTTCAATACAGTTCAATGGATCAAAACGAGTTAAGTAAGAGCGAGATAACCGTATGAAAATAAATATAGTCATCTCGTTTAAACCGTGAGCTGTCAAAGGAAAATAGACTTTAGGAATGGTGTTGGCGCCTAAAGTTAGTCTCAAACTTGTGAAATTTGATTTTCGCGGCAGACGAAATTTGAATTTCGCGAGATTATACAGTTCAGTGGATGCGTTTAACTATGATAAAGAGGGACAATTTTTCAGCAGAGCTTTGTATGGTGACAGTTGTTCTATGTTATATAGTTCTATGCTATAAACTGATGAGAACATTATACTCCTCCCACGGTCGAGTGTCTACTCTTTCAAAGCCTTTTATTCATTCTCTCCCAACTCGCTGTGACGCTGTTGCCAAAGCAGAATGGTATGTGTAAAAAAGAAACAAGTCATAAAACAGGCGTATGTTCACTAATAGAAAATATGAGGTAGAAAAAGACAAGTTGGGATTTTGGAAAATCAACTAAAGAGATTTCCCAACTTGGGAAATCTCACATCTTTAACACTAGATTGTTCAAGCAAGTCATCTTGACTGCTTGACTTCCTTGGGCAATCTAGTGTTAAGAAGTGAGATTTCCCAACTTCTAAAGGTCAAATTCCCAACTGAAGACTTATTGGGGGGGGAGCCTCCCCCTCCATTCCCCCCCAGTCGGTACGGCCCTGTGTACATCAGGTAAGTCATAGCAGGTGGGTTATGAGATAGATGTGGGACACATCCGGATTATGAGATACTTTCGAAGTATCTGGGAAAGTATCGGTTTTCGGATTCAATTTTTCGGGCGAGACTCGTCCGATCTCATCTCGCCCCTCCTGGAGTTTTTCTCTCTGCACACAGGACATTCTGGTTTCACGAACCCCTTTTTCCCACACGCGAAGCAGAAGGGATCACCAATAGGTTTGGGACAATCGTGGTAGCCGTGGCCAAGCTGATTGCAATTCCAGCATGTCCAAGTGCTAGAATCTCGTCGACGAGCAGCGGGTTGTGGTTTAGGACGTCCAATCGCTTCTACAGCGTCCTGAAATGGATCAGCAGCAGATGCTTCCAGCTCTACTTCGTGAACTGCTCGGGTCTCGTATCTAGTCTGGCTAGATCGAAAATCATTAAGATAGCGTTCAGCTTTTCGACTAAGATCACGGAATTCATTCATCGTGGTGATACGAGATGAGAAGATCATCGTAGCGATACGAGGTTGCAGGTTTTTGCGCAACATGGACACTAATTCGTCTTCTGGAATGGGTCGTCGCATTCTACAATGTAAAATTCGAACATCCTTGAGGAAATCGTCGATTTTTTCACGAGCACCTTGTTTGCGTTCCAAAATCTGATCTATGATTTCGTAGTCTGTAACTAAAGATTGGAACTGACTTTTGAGTGCTGTTTTTAACGTGTTCCAATCTGGTCTACAATTTTGGCGGATGAACTGCCAATACCAGAAATCTGCTTGTCCAGACAACAATTGGTGGAAGTGACGCGTCAAATATTCTTCAGAGATTCTTTCACTTTCGCACAAAACTTCTACTCTAAAAATTAATTCGTCTACCGATATGCCATTATCGGAGCCATCAAACTTGATGCCCCATGTACCAAATACGGTTCGAGGTCGAAGACGTCCGTGTCGATCTTCAACGTAAGGAGGACTAAGAGATCTATCCCTTCGGGACGCGAAACTGGGAGATCTCTCTCTTCGCAAAGGAAAAGCATCGACTTGACGAGGCGCTTCAGGTCTTGAAGTATTGGGTGGAAGAGGCAAGTCAACAGGCCTTTGCGCAATGTGCACATTTCTTAACGCCTCTTGTAATTGCCGAATGATGCCCCTTTGTTCCTCAAGCTGCTTTTCAAATCGATTCTTTTCGTCAGAACTGACATTTGATGCGCGTACAGGATCATATGATGGATCCCACACCAGATTTGGACCAGAGCTGGCAACACTATCGGGAGTTTCGAGACGATAAGGAGGTGGGGGTTCACTCCTTTTTGGAAAGGGTGCGTCGCCTGAAGGGAAAACTGGGGGAACTTCGACTCCGTTCTGCCTCCAAGAATTTCTCTCCTCAAATTGAAGCTGTTGCCTAACTCTTTCCAAACTTCGGTTCTGAATTGCCCGATCCGAGCTTCTTTGATCTGGCAAATTCCGACTAATTGAGCGGTTTAAAGGGGTTGAACTGCCCTCTTCTATAATTGGCAACGACAGATTTCTGTTACTCGCAGGATTTTGATTGACGATATTGGGATTCATCGCGTTTGATTGAGATCTTAAAATCCGATTATTTGTACGCGGTATAGCACCTCTTCCACCTACGGGAGTACGATGCATCTTAGCCAGAAGAAAAAAGGTCAAACCAAAGGCAAAAAAAAAGAGAAATGAGAAATCAAAGCTAATGGAGAAAAGTCTCCTAAATTCTAAAGGGAAACCAAGAAAACAAAATTAAGAATAAAAAAAAATGTGATAATAAAAGATGCGAAATCTTACCGCAAAAGAATTAAACAATCTAATCGTATTATAATATAAAACAAAACCTTGTTTATCTATTATAAATAACCCAAGTTAATATATTTTTCCTGTTAATTTTAGTAAACGCGAAGTACACTATAAGTAATCCAAAATTAATAAGCGAAAATACACCTATTAATTATAGAAAAAAAATTGATCTTAACCATATATTGTTTTTCGAAATGTTCTAAATATAAATTATTGTCGGTGCAAAAATTTATGCACTAACAATAAGTAATCTATTATATTTTTTTTTTTTTAATGAACTAATCCTTTTTTTGAAATAACTATCATACATAAGAGATAGAGAGCGAGAGCTTTCCAACTCAGAGACAGACGACTACGGCAAGGTCATCAACAAATTGATCTATCGTCGCAAAAAAACTAAAGTTGAATCGAAAATCGAAAACAACCCAATGGATGATATTTTTGGCGCAAAGAAAAGGCTCCTACCAAGGAATTTTCAAAAGGTATCCTTATGGAAAATTGTCCACTGGCATTTGCACCTTTCAAACAAACCGCAAATATCTCCAGATTCTGTCGGGGAATGGGGAAAGAATAACTAAATCATAACTTTCCAGATTTATTTAGCGCAACGGATTGAGTTGCAATATTATGCAGACTTTGTCCCTCTAATGTCACGTCTTGCAAAAAGAAATCGGCTCCATTCCATTGTATTTACTTTTTAGTTTCCCTCTTCCTTCTAAACGGACTTAGATCGAGCGTGTAGCCGAAATCAAAGTTTCCAGAATATGGGTTGAGAAATTCCAAAAGTTATACCCTTAAACTTTTTTTTTTGAAAGCAGACTAAACTGTAAAAAAAATTAACATGGTCGGATAAACAAAATCAAAACTTTATCCAGATTTAAATAAAATCAAAAATTCCATTTAAATCTAAATAAAACCAAAATTTTGTTTACAAAGTTTGACGAGGCACTCTCCGAAAAAGAGTTCTCTGAATTCCGTTAAGGAATTAAAGATGTTGCCGAAACAACCAGATTGTGCCTCGTTGGGCGCCATATATGTGTAAGACACGGCACAAGGAGCTGCGGTCAAGTCAGCCAAAAACGAGATTTGCCCCTTGTGCAGTGCGGGCGCTGAGGGAAAAGACGGGCATACCGGGGCTAGGTTCGGTGGCTTGGGTCGTGGGTGTTGTCTTTCCCTATGTAGCGCTCCACACATAAGGTGGTATGCCGAAAGGGGGCAGCAGGACAACTGGGGAGGAGAGGTTTCTACGCCTCTCATTGTCCGAGGTAGCTGCGGGAAGGGTTAATGAGAAGTGAAAAAAAAAATAACAAAAAGGGCTTGAATAAAAGTTTAAGGTCGACAGGAGGATTTTTCCCACCCCACTTCAGGACACCAGAAGGGTGAACCCAAACCTTGGCCTTGTTGGCTCTCCTCTACCAACTAGACCCCTAAATTGACTTCCAAAAAAAAAAGAAACTCAGTGATCAAACGCTTACATTATCAATTCGTTGACATCACTCCGCACTACGTCTTACCCTTCGCCGAATCACCCTCGCTCTCTTACCTTCAACTTTACTTCCACATTCTAAGTGGTTCCATCCAAATTAAACTCCACGAGGATATCTAAACAACCT
Source organism: Chrysopilus asiliformis (assembly GCA_964034945.1). NCBI lineage: Eukaryota > Metazoa > Arthropoda > Insecta > Diptera > Rhagionidae > Chrysopilus > Chrysopilus asiliformis. The sequence continues at coordinate 44,991,535 of OZ035962.1, forward strand.
AAAAAAAAATGGCTGCTGCTCTGAAATATCGTCTCCAAAACCAAATGCGCCCGAAATAATAAGAAAAGGAAAGAATTCGTTTTAACAAAATTTTAATTAATAATAATAATGAAAAATACATGAAAAAAAAACTTTTCCCTATTCTAAAGGCTGCGATATTCTAATAGATCAATCCTAAGTTCTGTGATAATCCTAGTCAATTTTAATACAAAATTCTGTGATACTATAAATTTCTGTGATATTTCGTTTTAAAATTCAATAATAAAAAAAAATCTGTGATATTTTATGATTCCTATAATTATTCTTAAAATTTAGTATTAGTTAATTAATTTTTAGAAATATTTAGTTATTTATTCAAATTGTCCATTGTATTTTAATCGACGGTTTATGTTAGGTTGAAAGTCCGAGTGTTTTTGTAATTATGTTGAAATTTTTATGTTGACGGTTGAAAATGTAAATGTAGAATTTGATGTTGAATGTTGTAAATTCCTAGAATCCGCAAGTATGATTGGATGCAAAAATTTATGTTGCTGTTGATAATTTTTAAAATTTCGGCTGCTAATCGCAAGGACAAATTAACGAAGGTGATGAAGAAAAATAAGAAACGCTGGTAAAATGTCGACGGTTTGCATGTTGAGCCTCAAAGTTTCGTTGCTTGTTAATGTCTGCATATGTATTGATGACATCCTTCTATGTTGCGCAGACTTGGTTTTAATGTTGTGTAGTTTTTGTCTCAATGTTGCATGCTTTCGTTGATTAATTAAATGTGTTTTTTTTTTGTACTTACAATATCGATGATAAAAAGTGGCGCTAGGAGTGATCGCTCGTTGCAGATAAATTTCTAGCGCGTTCACTGGAAACTGGCGTGGATAGTTTCGGCAATTGTGTACGTAACAAATTGAAGAAAAGCCAGCATAACCGTCTTTAGGCTGTGATAACCAATAACTGTGATGTTTAACGTTAATTTTATGTTGTTTTAACTTTTTACACTTTTTGTTTAGAAAAACTGCATGTTAATTTATCTTCGTTTTCTGTTTCGTAGTTTAGTTAACTTTACTTTATGTTGTTTTAACTTTTTATTAATGTTATTAGTAATTTATAATTTTAGGTTTAACTGATTCAATTCATAATATTTATTTTGCAACATAAAATCTCTTAGAACAAGAAATCTTTCCTTTTAAATATCACTAATTAAGTCTATTGGCGTAAATTATAATTGTGAAAATCCTCTACACCGAAAATTAAAATTAGTTTTTCCAAAATTAATCAAACTTAAAATGACATCCTCGGGAGACGATAAAAAAAAAATTCGAACCGCAATGCAACAAAATTCAACAGCAACTCCCGATCGAATCACTATCGACTCGCTTCCTTTTGACGATTCCGTTCAATGACCAACAGTAATTTTTAAACAAACTATTAATTTGAATTGTTTCAAAAGTAATTTGGTATCAGTGCGCATTGTTGGTTATTGAATTCCAAGATAATGTCGATCAGCCCGATCAGTTGCTAGGCGATGGCAATTTTTTTTTTTTTTTTTTGCCAAGGACAAAGTCCTTTGAGTATGTCATCAGACTGACCGGCACCATCCACGGGTGAATCGTCATCAGGGATTGTAAACCTTTTGTCGTCAGACCCACCAGTTGAACCTCTCAAAACTCCGCTCGCTACAAGTTTCACCTCGCGCAGAAGTTGCGTAAGAATTTCGTCGGACTTTTTATTACATTTGGGCTTATAACTTAAGAACGTTTCAAGAAAAAAAAATAGTGAGCATCTCGTGACACTTTTATTGAGAAAAGTTAGACAGACTTGGGAAAGGGTAAGAGTGTTAAGGTAAAAGGTCGTCAGATGAATGAAATCAGTTTTTTTTTCTTTAGTCGAGTGTGAAGATCGATCCACGAGTTTTTTTTATGAGGCAACCCACCCGGACGATAAATTCCAGGAAAAATAGTTGCAGCCCAACTCAAGGGGCGAAGCCCCGAAAATTTGCTGAGTGGCCATTTTTACAAGGCAGGGAACTCTAGGCACCTGGAAGAGAGGAGATATTTCCGTAAAGAGCCTGTTCATACGCAATAGAGTAGAATATCGGGAAAAACCTCCAGAAACCTAAAAATCCAAGTAAGATCCAACTAAATTACAAGTAATTCCATTGAGCGGTAGAAATAAACTTGGTTAACCTCTTTCAATAGTTTTCACACGTGGTTGCATAACCTCGTCATCCCTCGATCTTTCCCTAGTGATTAACCATCAGATATAAAAAGGATATTAATCCATTTCGAGTTTTGTTTAACTTCGATAAACAAAAAAAAAACAGAAAAAAAAAACTAATTTAATCCCTGGTTTTCGGCGGTGCAGGAAAAAAAAAGAAGAGAAAGGAAACATCGCTATCCTGGAAAAGTGAATGGACCTCCATTTTCTCATTTTTCCTAATTTAAAATTTTGCAAAGCCAATAAAAATTCATTGCCTTCTTTTCCGGACCTTCAGTCCTCGTTAAAATTTGTATTGATCTAGTGATAAATGTATGATCTAGTGTGATCTGCCGCCACATCTTCTGGTTCTAAACCCCAAAAGAAAAAAGGAAACAAAGAAAGAGAGAATAATACTGATTCCAATAAGTGAAAGAAAAATATTATTATTAGGAAAATATCAGAATCAGTTAGGAATATTTGGGCCCCAATATTGCTTAGGATTTCGTATTATTATTTTAAATTCAGTGGAGAGTGGCAACAGAGTTTTTTTTTTTATTTTGTTGTATGTTGTTCTAGGAATTTAGTTTGGCTTCTTATATATATTTGAATAGAATTAAATAAATTTTTGCATGTTTCATATAAAAATTTTATATTAAATTTATATTAATCATAATTATATGTATATATATATATAAAAAAACTTAGTAACTACTTAAAATTTTATTTAACCTATATTTACAAAAAAAAATTATTTATTTACAAATTATATAAACTACGACATAACTAAGCAAAATATGATTAAGTTGAATCAAATATGATTTTTGTAAGAATGATAATAAATTTAACAATGTTCTAAACTATATTTGGTATGGGTGACTATGAAACGAGAGAGGGAGCGGGAGTTCAACCTTCAAATAGGTTACTCCTACAGGCTTATGAAATGAAACCCGTAGTAATAGCCGCTTGATGAGTCCCACATATATCCTTGTCCTTTTTCAGTTTTTTTAACCCTTTCAGGCACGATGTTCTTTGTAACCTGGCAGGTGTTGTAGCGACGACAAGAACCCCCCCTTCCGGCGAGCTAAGCTGTATGAACCCCCAGCGTGCCTACTCCGTCTTCGCCTACGACAACCGCAAATCAAGTAACCACCCAAGCCCGTTACAAAGTGGCGCCCAACGTACGGCCTCGGCTAAATCCTGCACGGATGACGCCAAACTGTACGATTGCTTAGTTCTGCACGAACAAAAGCTATAATCTTCAATATTTCCCTGAAAATGCTTTTCCCTGTTAGAATATTTTTTTTAAATTGTGTCCCTATAAAATGTCACGTCAAGTTGTACAATTTTCTCATTGATTTTTTTTTAAATTCCTCTTTTCAATATGTAACTTCTTATTTTACTTGTATTTTGGATTGGACTGGTTTTGTTACCCATGAGTCCCGAGGCATAAAGTTTTCGAACATAGTGCACTCGCGTTGCCATAGTGTTTACAATTCTAGCTGATCAGATACAAAACATTGGCATAATGTTTCCTGTTGGAGTGAATCTGTGTCCGAACTTACAGGATGGTTTCCATTAGTTTAGTTGCCAGCATTTTTCCAACAATAAGAAAAAAAAAAATTTGAAGAATCACTGGTGTTTATCTAAGCATCAACCAACCAGCCTTTATTAAATTTTATATTTGAGTCCCGATATTGTAAAGCTGATTTAGCACAACGCATCGTGTTGCCAAATTTAAATTAATTTAGAGAAATTTTCGGAAATATTTGTCAATGCAAATTCTTTCTGCAGCTGATATGTGACCCAGAATAATTCCTAATTGTTCTGCGCTGCCATATCAACTGCCGTGAAAGCATCATAATGATTTTAATAAATATTTTTTTTCCTCTGTTTATTTTGAACCTTATCATCAAGCAAAACTCATAGCCTAAACTCCCTACTCCTTCATAGTCACCCCTATTATTATGAAATATATAAAAAAAAAAAAACACATTGTATAAAAAAAAAAAAGATTTTAGTTTATATTATTTGAAAATATACTATTCAATAATCAATCAGTTTACATCGAGTGTTAAACTCGTATATTGATAGCCGGTCATTAGGTAATGAGTGGAGGTCCTTCGGATTTATATAAGTTAGCAGTGAAAGATAAAAGAAAAAACTCGTTTGACGAAAACAGAAGAGTCACGCGGTCTGTCACTAGGCTTCTTAATCAAGAACTAGAAATCATGTTTACCACCCCGCCGGCAAACCCCTCCGCAGTACCAGACGCGGTTCTAAACGAACAGAGAACTGCTGCGTCAGCTACTTACGACCCATTAAATACAAATTATAACTCTAACACCTCAGCAAATCTTAATCCCCCCACTGCTTCCCATAGCAATCCGACATCACCAGTACACCCCTCTTTTGTAACTAATAATCTAAATTATTCGGATGAAATGTCCCAAGAACAAAGAGCTCAGAAAGAATCTCAACCAGCTGCAGCTGGAATTAACTATTCAACAATTATGCGCATGTTAAGCGAAACCGTACAACGTCAAGAGCGATTAGAGGAAGCTATAATTGGTCTTCAAGCTGAATTAAGATCGTCCGGATCCGAAGCGACTGCAGTTAAGAATCCGACAAATATAAATGAAAACGCTTCTGCTAATTCGGCTTCAAACTTATTAGTCCCAAATTCAGTAGCGAATTCGTCAGGAAATTCCGCGTCAGCGTCTAATTCTGACTCAACCGCGATACCTAATTCAGTTAGCAATCTCGTTGGGAATTTAGCTTCAAATTCAGCTAGTAGCTTCTCCTCTAATGCTATAGCGTATCAATCTGCTCAGACATCGTCAAATTCAGATAATATTTCCGGAGCTAATTTAGCTACTATTTTGGATCGGGCTAATGAGGAAAGAATCTCAAATGTAGCACAAACGGTCAAACCATCAGCTTCTGCCTCAAAATCCAATATGGCCGGAAATCAATTTGTACCTTTTCCAAAAAAAATCTCAGAACCACCAATGTTCAATCAAACCATTTCAGATCCAAATTTCTTGGTCTTTCTTCAATCTCAACAGTTTCCACAGGGTCCATCTCAGACACCTTTTCAACCTCCAATACACCCCCCGGTTCCGAACCAATTTCAAACACAATTTCACCCTCCAAGTCAATCACCATATCAAACACATTATCAACCACCTCAGTGGAACTATCAGAATCCCCGAATTCCACCTATGGATAAATGGGGTATTAGTTATGATGGTACCACAAAAACTATGACCATCGATGATTTCATTTTCCAGGTGGAATACATGCAAAATAAGATGAATATTCCGTGGCCTGATATTTTAAAAACTTTCCATCTACTCCTCCAGGGAAACGCGAAAACCTGGCTGTGGCAGCATTTACGATTAAACCCGCTATTAAATTGGCCTGAGCTTCGACAAGCGCTTTTCCGTCAATTTAAATCAACTGATACCGATTTAGATATCATTCAGAAGATCATGGAACGCAAACAAAAATCAAGCGAATCCTTTGATGAATTCTATGATGATATCATGAAATTGCGTAGCAAAATGCGAGTTCCCTTGTCTGAAATGGAAATGATAACCCGAATCAAATGAAACCTCACACCGTGGTTGACTAGGTATGTCTATCCCATGACCATTTATACCTTAGACCACCTTAAGGAAGCCTGTCGAATAACGGAAAACTCTTTTGGAGTTCAAGAAGTTCAGCGAATGAAAAACGCGCTACCAACAACGCGCAAAATCAATGAGCTCTGTGAGGATTTTGGTGCTCTACACTGTGAGAGCCACGACGAAGGAAATTTCTTAGAGGCCATTAAATTTCAGTCTCCTTCTTCGTCGATTGGGATGGGAAAAACTGTTAAAACGAATTATGTCTGCTGGAATTGCAGAAAGCAGGGACATAATTTTATAGATTGCACAGCTGAAAGAAGTATTTTTTGTTACAGGTGTGGGTTATAGAACGTATATTCGTCACATTGTGATAGGTGTAAGGAAAACGCCAAGAGGAACGCAACGAAACCGGGAGAAAGTTCGCGTTCCCATCAAGCCCTCCCGGAGCAGAAATAAATTCTACTAGCTCCTTAAATGAGAATATTTCTACATTTAAAAATAATATTCCTAAATTTTCTACTAACATTTCTATATTAAAACCTAATGAATCTACACTTATTTCTAATTCTAATTCTAACTTAAAAATTATTAAACCTTATCACGAACGATTGAGAGAATATTTAATTAAACGCGATGAAATTTTTAATAGCGGAAAATATGAATTTGGTAAAGTGAATAGCATGATGATATCAAAAAAAATTATAAAGGCCCGCCAGCGCTATCGCGATCGTAAATCCGTACGTATGTGTATATCAAGTACCAAGTTAGACACTTCCTGTGATCTTCGCCCATATGCCTGTATAAAAATTGCCGATGTGGAAATTAGAGGTCTTTTAGACAGCGGTGCAAATATTTCTTGTTTAGGCAAGGGTTGTCTAAACTTTGTAAAAAGCTTGAATGTCGAAATTAACAAATATCGATCGCTGATTCACACTGCCGATGGACGAGGTCAGGAAATCGTAGGTCAAATTCGTGTACCTGTTACGTACAAATCCTGCACGGAAACTTTGACTTTATTCCTTGTACCAAATCTAGAACAAGAATTATATTTGGGTACAGATTTTTGGAGAATATTTCGTATTGCTCCTCACATAATTAGCAGTCTGAGTACGCATACAGTTAACAACAACGAACATGCATTAACCCCTGTCCAACAACAAGAGCTAGATTTGGTTAAATCAAAATTTATGTGCTCAACTAAATTCGGATTAGGCAAGACAACTATGGAGGAGCACAGTATCGATACCGGAGACTCTGCTCCCGTTAAACAAAAGCATTACCCTGTCTCTCCGGCGGTCCAGTCCCTTCTATATGAGGAAGTGGATAGAATGCTCCAACTGGGAGTTATCGAAGAGTCAAATAGTCCATGGTCTAGTCCGGTTGTCCTAGTGAGGAAACCAGGGAAAAATCGACTGTGCCTGGACTCGCGTAAAGTCAACCAGCTTACCGTTAAGGACGCATATCCGCTTCCTCATATAGAGGGGCTGCTGAGTCGTCTGCAAGACACTGTCTATATCAGTAGTATAGACCTAAAAGACGCTTTTTGGCAGATACCGCTGGAGAGACAGAGTCGGGCTAAAACTGCGTTTACAATCCCTGGACGGCCATTGTACAATTTTACCGTTATGCCGTTTGGCCTCTGTAATAGCCCGCAGAGGTTATGCAGGCTCATGGACAAGGTCATCCCTTCCCGTTTACGGGAGCGAGTCTTCGTATACCTCGATGATCTACTCATAGTCTCTGCCGAATTCGATACACACCTGAAACTTCTGAACGAAGTATCCGAATGTCTGCGCAAAGCTAATCTCACAATTAATCTAGCCAAATCCCGCTTTTGTTTTAAAGAACTTCGATATCTCGGCTTTATCATCGGTGGAGGTGAGTTAAAAACCGATCCGGACAAAATCACGGCCATACAGTCTTTTCCGATACCATCTTCGGCTCGTCAAATGAGACGATTCCTTGGAATGACAGGTTGGTATCGCAAATTTATAAACAATTATGCCGCCATTTCCGCTCCTCTCACCGAAACGTTGAAGAAGTCCAAAAAGTTTGTCATAAGCCAAGAAGCCAAAGAATCCTTTGAAAAACTGAAAGAGGCCTTAACGACGTCACCTGTATTAACCCATCCAGATTTTTCAAAGCATTTTTACATTCAATGTGATGCTTCGGACGTTGGCATAGGTGCGGTCTTATTCCAATTAGACGACAACGACGAAGAACGCGTGATCGCCTATATATCTAAAAAACTAAATAAGGCACAGTCAAATTACAGTGTAACTGAGCGTGAATGCTTGGCTGCTGTCACAGCCATCGAAAAATTTCGACAGTATGTTGAAGGCATGCCGTTCACTGTAATTACCGACCATGCCAGTCTGAAATGGTTGATGGGTCTGAAAGACTTAGGCGGTAGGCTGGCCAGATGGAGCCTAAAGTTACAAGGTTTTTCTTTCACTATTCAACACCGGAAAGGGTCCCAAAATGTCGTTCCGGATACACTTTCTAGGGCAATGGTCGAAAGCATTACTGTAGAAGATTCTATCATTTCCATCGATCTAGAATCCATTGAATTTAAGTCCGCGAAGTATTTAGATTTAATAGAATCCGTAAAGAAGGTTCAAGACAGCCAACCCGATTTAAAAGTCATCGACGGTTTTGTATACAAAAGGACTGTGCCCTACGATGGTGATCCGACTAACGAACAACACGCTTGGAAGCTTTGGGTTCCCTCTGGTTTAGCTGATAACTTGGTCTCTCAGGCCCATCAATCGCGTCAGGCTGCGCATGGCGGGATTGCTAAAACTCTAGCACGCCTTAAGGAGTATTATTACTGGCCAAATATGACGACTCAAGTGCGTGATTTTGTGCGGTCTTGCGTAGCGTGCAAGGAGAACAAATCTTCGAATATTATTCTGCGTCCACCTATGGGTGCAGAAACGATTACAGAACGTCCATTCCAAAAGTTATACCTGGATTTTCTTGGCCCATACCCTCGTTCAAAACTCGGTAATAGTTTCATATTCGTAGTGTTAGATCATTTTACAAAATTCATATTTTTAAAACCGTTAAATAAAGCCAATTCAAGCAATATTATTAAATTTTTGGATGTAGAAGTATTCAAAAAGTTTGGAGTCCCTGAAATTGTCCACACTGACAATGGGAAACAGTTTATTTCCAACGATTTTCAAGCGTTTCTCAGTAAATATGGCGTAAAACACCTGAGAACCGCCAACTACGCACCTCAAGCAAACGCCTCAGAACGCGTTAATCGTTCTGTGCTGGCTGCTATTAGAACATATCTTAAGGGAAGAAGTCAAAAGAATTGGGATGAAGGGTTATCAGATATAGAATGCGCTTTAAGATCCTCGCATCATTCCGCTATTGGTTCCACCCCCTTTTTCGCCCTATTTGGGTACAATATGCTAACACACGGCACTATCTACGATCTTGCGCGGAAACTGGAAATTTTAAATGATTCAGAAATTATTGATTTACCTAATCCTAATCGTCTTGAACTCGTAAGAAACAAGATTAAAGAAAATCTGCATCATGCTTACGAAAAGGGAGCTAAACACTATAATCTCAGATCAAGAAACGTTTCATATAGTCCCGGTCAAATTATCTATCGACGTAACTTTGTATTGAGTGACAAAATTAAGAACATCAATGCAAAACTATGTCCTAGTTCAATGCAAAGTTGTTCGATCAGTGGGCCGATGCATGTATGAGGTCGAAGATGTAAATAGTGGAAGGGTAGCGATCTATCACGCAAAGGATCTTAAAATGTAAATTTTTTTCTTATCGTGAAATAGCAAAAACTGTAGTAAACAATAATAAATTAACAACCTTTACCTTTAAAGTTATTTATTAGACAACCAAATTATTCCACACAGTTCATAGACAGGCCCGGCTAAAACATACATGGGTTCGTCCCCACGTTGCGCACAATCCAAAATTCACCTGAATCATTTACCCAAAAACATTTTATCTATAAATTCACTGAAGTGATACAGGCGCTGTGTTTTCAAATCTTTTGCCTTCGAAAGCTCGTCAAAATTTTTGATGCTGTTGCAGTCGCCTGGTAAAATGAAAATTTTAATAAAGCGATATTTGATTTTCACAGGAACTTAGCTGTAGTGTTCTTCGGTGAATTCAGCAGCATAATTGCAGCAGCATAACTGGCCCGACTTTCAAATGCCTCCAGAGTTCCACACCTTCGTATTTCAGTTTTCAAATCAAAATTTCTTAATTTTTTTCTGCTTACCGTCCGTGCATGTTAAATCCAGAAATCCTAAAATGAAACTAAAGAGTAAAATTTTAATAAACTGCTCCTAACCTAACTTCACATAAAAACAATTGCTTCACGGCACGGAACAACACAAATTCATTTTTTTTGGCAATAATTTATCACTTTTGGAAAGAAAAAATTATTCCTACCCACCGATATTAAGTTTATTCCCGGTAGGTGATGATTTTTCTTTCTAGTTGCCCTTCGATGCGACCTAAGAGAGAAAAACAAAACAAAAAAAAAAGCTAATAAAAATGTCAAACTTTAAACAAAGTAAAATATAAACAAAGTACTTTTACTTACTTTTCCCGATTTAAAGCCACATCTCCTGTGTTCTCGGAATACCTTGCGCTGTCCCTCATACGTAGCTGCACATCTGAAAAAAAAAAGAAATTAATAATAGTTTTAATGAGAATAATAAAAAAATGAAATAAACTAGATCAAATCTAATTGATGTGTATACTTACACGGACATCTCTGCTGATCAGCTGCAATCTAGTTCTAGTGAAGAACAATTGAATCCCACCGAAAATTGATATCTGCAAAAGAAATGGAAAAAAAAATATGAAAACAATTTGAACTTATTTGTTTATACAAATTGTGAAGACTTACATTTCAGCCATATTCCACCATGAATGTTTATTTTTTTGAAAACTATCAAAACGCTATAGTCTTTTCCACACTCAGACTATCAAAATTTTGATCAAATTTGATTTGAACATTCACAATTGTAGTATTCTTTAATTCAAATCCTTTTAATAGTTTTTATAATTCTTTATTAATTGACAAACATAATCATACTGACTGTGATACAAAACTCCTATTACATTTTGTTTCTACAGCTTGGCCTTAGCTTGGCCCCAGATTGACCAAATAGTGGCGCTTTTAATACGAAACTAGCCTCTACGAGGCCTGCTCTAAAGTTATCATGTCACAAACCGTTGTTTGGAGAAAAAGTAGTAAGTGTTAGAAGACCGCAAAAGATTTCGCCAGCACTTAGTATTTTTCTCCCAAAAAATAGTTTGTAACGTGATAACTCTAGGGTAGGTTATCACTCGTAGACGCCTAGTTTCGTACTAAAAGCCCACTGTTTGGCCAAGCTCAGGCCAAGCTAGTTTTATTTTAAAATTAGTCAATATTTAAGTTTTTCGTTTGATTGAATTTACTGAAATATCTTATGTGAACAATTTTTTCAAATATTTCGAGAACCGTTACAGATATTTTTACCCGCGAAGAAAAAATTTCCCTTCCGGGCGTCCACTATATTGTATACCTATATAACTAACGTCCAGTATAGCGAACAGCAGTTTCGAATTATTATTACGTATTATTATTATATTATTGTATTATTATTATTATTATTAGCATCTCTATAGTGAAAGACGAAAAATTTTGTTATTCTATATAACGAAAAACTATTTGTTTCGTAAATAATGTGTGTTATACGTGAAACCGTCGCGAAAAATTAAACTTTTAAGTTAATGTAATCAGTTTTAAGTGGGATTTGTAACGCTTATACATACATTAAAGCATTATCCCACTTAAGAATAAATCGTATTAAAATTTACCTCAATCTAAAATCTCATTATGATAATGTTCATAAAAACATACAACCATGTTCAAAAGTATTAGCCACCCCCATTTTTTACAAAGAAATCATAGATTTTGATAGAGCATTTGTGGAGTATTTTGAAGAAAAATATCCGGAAACACAGAAATAACATCAGAAGATACCCTGAAAAGGGCTATTCAGGAGGAATGGGATTTTATAAGTGACGACACGAAAATAGGCTTGTAGCGACAATGCCGAAAAGACTCGCTGCTGTAATAAGGGCTAGGGGTGGGCCCACGTAATATTAGTCAGATAAATAAATTTTGATATTCTTAAAATCACATTGTTTCACTGTGTATATAATAACACGTAAACAGGGAAAAATTGATTTTGAAATGGTGCCTAACACTTTTGAACATGGCTGTATGTTGATCTTTAATGCGCATTTCGTTATAACGAACTCGTTTTAACGTACGGGCTGAACATTATATATGTAGGTCGATATATTGGGCCTCCACTGTATTTTGCAGTCACTGAGTTTCAGTTCATACAAAATTATTGGGCAAAGTGACTGTATTACCGAAGATAGAGGTAAATCTTTTGCGGTCTTCTAGCACTTACTACTTTTTCTCCAAACAACGGTTTGTGACATGATAACTTTAGAGCAGGCCTCGTAGAGGCTAGTTTCGTATTAAAAGCGCCACTATTTGGTCAATCTGGGGCCAAGCTAAGGCCAAGCTAGTTTCACCTTAAAATTTCACCATATTTAAGTTTTTCGTATTTTAGTTGTAATTTTTTATACAATCTGTTCTATTCTAACATAGGTTGTCTTTAAACTTTGATCGACGTACATATTGTGTGACACAAGGAGGTAATAGTAAGCCTCGTAGAGACTAGTTAGGCCCTATATTCACCATTAACATGAGTTTTTTTTAAATAATGTATCAATCGGGTTATTTACTTTAATAAAAAAAAGTATGACTTCAAAAAAATGTATACAATTTTACTGTGCCATACCTTTTTTAATTGTATAAATTATTGTATTTTGAATTCTATAACTCCAACATCCACACATTTTTATACACATTCACACATATTTATACACATTCACACATATTTAGATATTCGCGATTGGCATGATTAGTAAATCTCCCTGGGAAAAGCATTTCTATATTTTATTTCAATTTTCAACACCTTTTTAGACATAAGAAAAGTTGAAATTAAAAACAACAAAATTCTAGCTATTGACACAAATAAATTACCTGAGAGGACAACGTATATTTGCCCGTGGGAGAAAACGGGCTCGTACCACACAATCCCCACTTTGTCAAATGTCTGGCCTTGAGATTTGTTGATGGTCATGGAAAACGCAGGTCGAATGGGAAAATACAATATAATAATAGCTTTGTCAAAATTTTCCGCTTATAATTAATCATTAAAGTTAAATTTCCAACAACGGCAGAGTATTGAAAAACTAAGTTATTTACATAAGTTTTAATGAAAAACTTCATTTCATTAAAACTTATGTAAGTTTATTTGAGTAAAATTATGAAATCAAATTTATTATTTTTCACATCGAATGGACCATTCCTTAGATTTTTTAGATACAGTTAAACCTGTATAAGCCGGGCCCTGTATAAGCCGGAAACCTACCTAAGCCGAATAGTTTTCAAGTCCCGTGATTTTGTAGTGGTTTTCCATGAATCTGGATAAGCCGGAACCTGCTTAACGCGAACCCGCGGACATAATTTTTTTTGTATAAGCCGGAAACTTTTTTCTATATAAAAATGTTTTTAGAGTTAGTAGACCATTTCTGTGGTCACAAGGAAAAACTGCTTAAGTCGAAAAAGCGTGTTTTGAGTAATTTGGGTTTAAAGTTTTGATTATTTTTTTTGCAAGCAAAACTGACTTAGGTTATATGGTTTTTGCTCTACCATTCCTCATAGGGGTACAGCATCAAAACCAAATTTTGACAGAATATAGAACTGGATAAGGAGAATTCAAATATGCACCAACCTTTAAAACTACATAACTCGACTTAAGCGGTTTTTCCTTGTGACCACAGATTTCTAAAGCATATAACAAATCGCCCGATCAAAAAATTAGTTACAGTAGTGTGTTTAGCATGACATAAAAATTTGATTTGCCCTAGTCAGTGGGTAAATCGGAATATTTGCTCTCCCCTCCCCCATACAAATAAAAAAGATTTTAGAATTTTTTGAAAAATACTTTGAGCCAAAAAGGTTCTAAAGACCAAAATAAATCTATAGTTTGAATTCTAATTGGAGTTCTATCAAAATTTTAACAGAAAAATCAATGTAAAATGATTTTGTTCGTTTCCAAGCTCCGGAAGGGTTATTCAAACCCACAGCAATAGTTTATGCTAAAAACCATATCCGCAAGTTTTGAAAATGCATAAAATCTTGCACAAAGTTATTAACTTATGTTATAAAAAGACGCTTCAAGTAGATCTTGTTTCAGCAAGGAGAAGGAAGACATAGTTTAGAGGAAAAATTTCTTTCATAAAAACGTCAGACAACAGTTTTATTGGGAGTATTTTTCATCTCTCGTCTCTAATTGAAATCAATTCGAAATCTTCCTACTTTTTATTGTCACATGTATGTCGAAGAAACATATTTTTTTATAAACCGGATCATTGTTCAAGAACTGGGACATTTTTAGGCTCAAAAGTAATGCACAAATTCAAAAATTTACACTACGAGGTTTCATCGCATAGTTTTGTATAAAGTTACATTATCGTAAAACAAAATAAAAACCCGTGTTTTTTACTCCAACCTGTATAAGCCAGAAATCTGTATAAGCCAGAAGCCGGACAAATTTCTTGGTTCTGTGCGAGTCTGGCTAAAACAGGTTTTCCTGTATTGGATCATTTCAGATCATTTGATGTTTAACAAAAAAAAATTAATATATGAATATATTCAAAACTCGATAAAGCTTCACAAAAATCAAATTTACCACAAAGAAAAACCTCTAAAAATCATTTAAACAAACAAATTTTGTCATGGGACTGAAAAATCTGCAATTAGGCCATAGTCCTCGTGTTGCAGTTGGTCTGCCCTTAAAAACTTCGTCCAAATCGGTTGAGTACTTCTCAAATTTTGAACACAAGCCTTAAAACCTATAAGGTTATTATAATATATGAATAACATTTAAACAATAAAATCAAAAATTTAAAAAAAAAAAATAATCCCACAGGAGGAGTTGAACCCACAGAAACATTTACTCGGAGCTAATCTTTTCCACGCTACACTATTCAATCACTCAAAAATTCTGTGACGAAAATACGTTTAAAAAACTCTGTTGATTTACCCGTCAAACATAATATTTTTTGAATATATAAATACGTCAAACACTTTTTTGAATTCATGATTTCGATCAAAGTTTGCTTAATTTGTTGCACCTATAATACATTTAAACAACTAATGCCAGAATTGTGAGTGGCTCAATCGCTATGTCTGTTGGGGTGCAAGCTATTGGTCCCTGGTTCGAATCCTATGTGCCGCAATTTTTATTATTTTTAAAATAAGCTTGTAGGTGAGGGGAGAAGTGGGAGCGGGGTCGACTTATTTAAGAAAAACGATTTTGAAATAAGCGCCTTTAGTATAATAGGATAGGCTGCTTATTTCTAAATATTTTTAATACAACAAGTATAATATTCTACACCTTCCCCTTTTAAAATATACATTTTGATTACAAATTCATTTAATTAATTAATTAATTTATTTATTTATTTTTTTTTTTTTTATTTTAATTATAATTTCCTTGCATATGATATTACATGTGCCTTAGCATTCTAGAATTTCTCCGTAAAATTGATCCGTTTTCGAGTTTAATCCAATAAGATCTTGGTGTTTTATCTTTTTCAATAATTTGAGCTTTCACCCATGTTTTCTCTCCCTTAAACCAAATCATTTCACCCTCTTGAAAATAATTTTTAATTCTAGAATTTTGATCATAATACAACTTGTTTCGTTCAGAATTTTTTCGGTGAACTGGACTTATACTTTCCATTAAATTTGAAACAAATAAACTCTCTTTTCCAGGTATGATGGATCTAATTTTCCTTCCTAGAAGCAGTTCTGCTGAAGAATATTTACTTCCTTTTATAGGAGTGTTTCTATACTCCAGCAAAACTTGCCAGAATTCAGTTTTACTTTCTTTAGCCTTATTTAACAATGATTTCGCAATCTGAACAAATTTCTCTGCAAATCCATTGGACTGTGGATAATGTGGACTTGATGTAAATTACACCTTTGGGGATTCTGAAGATCACTTGATTGTCTCTTTGATGCTTCTGAAATTCTTGCCATATCAATCACTTTTCCGACGTCTAAATTATCAACCTCTAACATCTTCTTCTGAAGTGTTTTATCCACCATTCCGATCACTAATCTATCTCTTAACATTCTTTGCTCAATGTCATGGTTTCCAAAATCACAAGATTTAATCATTTTCTTCAGGTCCATAAGCCATGTATCAAAGGGTTCCAATGGTTTTTGATCTCTATTATGAAAAATGAAGCTGGCATACACTTGGTTCTTTTTTGGCTTGTAAAACAATTCAAATGCTTTGACCACTTCATTATAATCTTCCTTTTTGAAGTGAAAACTTCTTTAGCGGCGTTGTGAGTGATTTCAAACTCGATGAAACGACAGTAAAAAGAGATAGGATATTTTAGCCTACGAGAAAATGAGATAGAATACAGATGGGTGCCAGTCAATTGATCGTAAACAAGATTGATGGGAAGCGGGAATGGGTAGGGGAAGAGGGCGGGGTACGGGAAGGGAAAGGGGAGAAGGGAGAAGTGTTAGGAGGGAGGAAGTGGAGAGAGGAGGCGATAAATTATGTTTCGTCATAAATTGCAATATATACATATCTACTCGTATATAAATAAAAATGGATGTTTTATTGTTTGTCTGCCTGCCTGAGATTACAAAACTCAAAAACTACTGGACCGATTTTTATGCGGTTTTTTGCAAAATAATCTGTGTTGCCAGGAGCAGGTTTTTAGCTATGTAGATTTTCAAAATTCGAAACGGAAGGTCCTGTAAGGATAATGAAAATATCCTTTTTCCCATTTTTCCCCGGAAAAATTTGCATTTTAGGGTTTTTGGGGTCGCTGATCACGAATCCGGTATTAGATTTTCAAAATTCGAAACGGGAGGTCCTGTAAGGATAATGAAAATATCCTTTTTATCATTTTGCCCCGGAAAAATTTGCATTTTAGGATTTTTGGGGTCGCTGATCACGAATCCGGTACTAGATTTTCAAAATTCGAAACGGAAGGTCCTGTAAGGATAATGAAAATATCCTTTTTCCCATTTTTCCCCGGAAAAATTTGCACTATAGGGTTTTTGGGGTCACTGATCACGAATCCGATATTAGATTTTCAAAATTCGAAACGGAAGGTCCTGTAAGGATAATGAAAATATCCTTTTTCCCATTTTTCCCCGGAAAAATTGGCACTACGGGGTTTTTGGGGTCGCTGATCACGAATCCGGTATTAGATTTTCAAAATTCGAAACGAAAGGTCCTGTAAGGATAAATATCCTTTTTCCCATTTTTCTCCGGAAAAATTTGCATTTTAGGGTTTTTGGGGTCGCTGATCACGAATCCGGTATTAGATTTTCAAAATTCGAAACGGAAGATCCTGTAAGGATAATGAAAATATCCTTTTTCCCATTTTCCCCGGAAAAATTTGCATTTTAGGGTTTTTGGGGTCGCTGATCACGAATCCGGTATTAGATTTTCAATAAAAATATAATATGACTTTTGAACCTGGTACCAATATTATAATAAATAAACGCTATAACTATCCCACCCCTGATACCGCATTCGTCTCATTCTCTCGCTGTTTAGTTTTCCTAAGGTTTCACTTCTACCGCGTGTGCACTGCACACACATGTTTTTTTGTCTCATCAAGGTCGAAAGTATTGAAAAGTTCCACAGCATCTGTTCCAACTGCATTTAAAAAAATCGCAGCTTGAATTTTCTCCGTTTTCTTATCCAATTCGGCGGCAATAAAAAAATACTGAAAATTTTGCTTGAACACACGCCAGTGTTCAGCAACATCTCCGGTCAAATCCAATGGCTCAACTTTCCTTAAAAAATCCATAGTTTTAGCTGTAACCACCGTAACAACTGGTCTTTTCCGAGGTCTTCCAACTGGCCTTTTAACACCGCTTTGTTTAGAAATTGTCATTAATTAATTTTCCTCGTCGCCATGTAGTATTCTTTAATTCAAATCCTTTTAATAGTTTTTATAATTCTTTATTAATTGACAAACATAATCATACTGACTGTGATACAAAACTCCTATTACATTTTGTTTCTACATAGGCTGCTTATTTCTAAATATTTTTAATACAACAAGTATAATATTCTACAACAATAATATGATCCGACACATATTCCTTAAACACGAAATTTGACTCTACTAGTCCTTGATTTTTTTTCTCGTCTTCCTCCAATATGGCGTACTTTCCGGGTTTGACGTGGTTTTAGGTAATATGGTAGCATTTCCGGTTGAGAAGATTGCCAAGTTTCACCTCGCGCAGAAGTTGCGTAAGAATTTCGTCGGACTTTTTATTACATTTGGGCTTATAACTTAAGAACGTTTCAAGAAAAAAAAAATAGTGAGCATCTCGTGACACTTTTATTGAGAAAAGTTAGACAGACTTGGGAAAGGGTAAGAGTGTTAAGGTAAAAGGTCGTCAGATGAATGAAATCAGTTTTTTTTTCTTTAGTCGAGTGTGAAGATCGATCCACGAGTTTTTTTTATGAGGCAACCCACCCGGACGATAAATTCCAGGAAAAATAGTTGCAGCCCAACTCAAGGGGCGAAGCCCCGAAAATTTGCTGAGTGGCCATTTTTACAAGGCAGGGAACTCTAGGCACCTGGAAGAGAGGAGATATTTCCGTAAAGAGCCTGTTCATACGCAATAGAGTAGAATATCGGGAAAAACCTCCAGAAACCTAAAAATCCAAGTAAGATCCAACTAAATTACAAGTAATTCCATTGAGCGGTAGAAATAAACTTGGTTAACCTCTTTCAATAGTTTTCACACGTGGTTGCATAACCTCGTCATCCCTCGATCTTTCCCTAGTGATTAACCATCAGATATAAAAAGGATATTAATCCATTTCGAGTTTTGTTTAACTTCGATAAACAAAAAAAAAACAAAGAAAAAAAAAACTAATTTAATCCTTGGTTTTCGGCGGTGCAGGAAAAAAAAAGAAGAGAAAGGAAACATCGCTATCCTGGAAAAGTGAATGGACCTCCATTTTCTCATTTTTCCTAATTTAAAATTTTGCAAAGCCAATAAAAATTCATTGCCTTCTTTTCCGGACCTTCAGTCCTCGTTAAAATTTGTATTGATCTAGTGATAAATGTATGATCTAGTGTGATCTGCCGCCACATCTTCTGGTTCTAAACCCCAAAAGAAAAAAGGAAACAAAGAAAGAGAGAATAATACTGATTCCAATAAGTGAAAGAAAAATATTATTATTAGGAAAATATCAGAATCAGTTAGGAATATTTGGGCCCCAATATTGCTTAGGATTTCGTATTATTATTTTAAATTCAGTGGAGAGTGGCAACAGAGTTTTTTTTTTATTTTGTTGTATGTTGTTCTAGGAATTTAGTTTGGCTTCTTATATATATTTGAATAGAATTAAAAAATTTTTGCATGTTTCATATAAAAATTTTATATTAAATTTATATTAATCATAATTATATGTATATATATTAGGGTGGGTCAATTTTTTTTGGGGGAAAGGGTATAGCAAGAAAAGAATCTACGGGCATTTCTAAGACTTTATGCCCAAAGAACCATGGGTCTAAAATCAATATCGAGCTGCCGGAAATTTCGTTGAAGTTTGGAAGTCGGAAAATGCTAAAAAATGGTACATTCACATACAAATGAGATAAAAAAGTTATTAATTTTTTTATAAAAACTTGCCATAGGGGGTTTTTTGGTATGAGAAATCTAATTTTGATATTTATTTTTTCCTAAGGGGTCCGCCAGATGGCGCTACAATGGAGTTTTTTGGTTTTTCTTATATTTTAAAGCGAAAGGTTATTTTTTTTAAACGTATTTTGATGCGATTAATATAAAATAGATAAAAAGGAAAATTTAATTATTTTTAATAATTTTATTATATTTAACAAACATAAATATTGATTTTTTTTTCATTTTTTTCTCATTTAATTTTAAGTATTAATTTCACAATTTATCAAGTTATAAATTTTGTAAATCTTTCTTACTTTCCATTTTGGGTACTTTACATCGGCTTTCCAATGTCGTTGCCATAACCATTTCGCGATTTTTATCGGTAACACGTCGTGAAGTGCCACTTAAGGGGTTATAGTACCCAGGCGCGCTGAACAATGAACTTTTTTTTGATATTTTTTTTCTCGATAACTAACGAATGGATTAAAATGAAATTTTGAGGCCTAATTACACATGTATTTAGATATACAAAAAAAAATGGTATGGGATTAGAACGTAGTGCGTTTGGATCAAGTGGGTCCATTGAACCCCACCTCATCATTTACGCATAAGATTTTCACCTCATAAATTGCGGGTTAAAAACCCTGTGAACTTCCATAGACAATCTATCTGAGAAGTTACAATTAAAATTTTAAGTAAATCCGATGAAAATTGATTTAGTTTCTGATACCGCAAGTTTGAAAAACATACTTTCAAGTAATATAGTGCTACAGCGCCATTTTGTATCAAAAGTTGAAAAAAAAATTTTTTTTGTATATCTAAATACATGTGTAATTAAGCCTCAAAATTTCATTTTAATCCATTCGTTAGTTATCGAGAAAAAAAATATCAAAAAAAAGTTCATTGTTCAGCGCGCCTGGGTACTATAACCCCTTAAGTGGTACTTCACGACGTGTTACCGATAAAAATCGCGAAATGGTTATGGCAACGACATTGGAAAGCCGATGTAAAGTACCCAAAATGGAAAGTAAGAAAGATTTACAAAATTTATAACTTGATAAATTGTGAAATTAATACTTAAAATTAAATGAGAAAAAAATGAAAAAAAAATCAATATTTATGTTTGTTAAATATAATAAAATTATTAAAAATAATTAAATTTTCCTTTTTTCTATTTTATATTAATCGCATCAAAATACGTTTAAAAAAAATAACCTTTCGCTTTAAAATATAAGAAAAACCAAAAAACTCCATTGTAGCGCCATCTGGCGGACCCCTTAGGAAAAAATAAATATCAAAATTAGATTTCTCATACCAAAAAACCCCCTATGGCAAGTTTTTATAAAAAAATTAATAACTTTTTTATCTCATTTGTATGTGAATGTACCATTTTTTAGCATTTTCCGACTTCCAAACTTCAACGAAATTTCCGGCAGCTCGATATTGATTTTAGACCCATGGTTCTTTGGGCAAAAAGTCTTAGAAATGCCCGTAGATTCTGTCCTTGCTATACCCTTTGTCACTTTTTTTCGTCCCGAACAAATTGACCCACCCTAATATATATATATAAAAAAACTTAGTAACTACTTAAAATTTTATTTAACCTATATTTACAAAAAAAAATTATTTATTTACAAATTATATAAACTACGACATAACTAAGCAAAATATGATTAAGTTGAATCAAATATGATTTTTGTAAGAATGATAATAAATTTAACAATGTTCTAAACTATATTTGGTATGGGTGACTATGAAACGAGAGAGGGAGCGGGAGTTCAACCTTCAAATAGGTTACTCCTACAGGCTTATGAAATGAAACCCGTAGTAATAGCCGCTTGATGAGTCCCACATATCCTTGTCCTTTTTCAGTTTTTTTAACCCTTTCAGGCACGATGTTCTTTGTAACCTGGCAGGTGTTGTAGCGACGACAAGAACCCCCCCTTCCGGCGAGCTAAGCCGTATGAACCCCCAGCGTGCCTACTCCGTCTTCGCCTACGACAACCGCAAATCAAGTAACCACCCAAGCCCGTTACAAATTGTAGCATCCGCCTAGAGAGTAAAAGAAAGTTTTTTTAAATAAAAAGAACACAATAAAGAAAGGGGATACTTATCTAAATGCATTCGTTTGTCCATTGTGGGTCCGTCTGTAAAATTCTGATCTCTAACGAGATCGCCGTCCGTTTTGCCGTCCAAATCCCTTGATAGAATAGGCGTTCTATCTCGGTGGGACTTACCCCGTGGATGTCGGATGGATGGAAATAGTAGTGCCCTCCTGTTCGATAAAAACCTAAAATAGGTAAGGCCAAGGCGTCAACATCGTCGTAAGGGAAGAAATAAAAAATTGGCAACGTCACTCACCTGGGTTTTTCATCCTTAAACGTGCGATCTTCTTCGTCCCTTCGATGTCCCAGCGGTTAAACATCTCTTGCTCTTGCGCTGAAACATCTGCAAAGTCAGGATGAAGTATATAAAAAAAATATATCATCGTTGAAGCGACCTTAACATTTGTTGGTGCGCTTAAATCGTTTACGACGCTAAAAATTAATTGGTTAAAAGTCGACGCGGGAAAGCGGATAAAAGGTTATTGTCGCCCGCAGATCATTGTTCTTCGTCCGCTTGAAAAAACCGTTGAAACAATTTATCCACCAAACAAAAGCTCAACGGACGAGTCTGGAACGTTGAACCTTTTCTTTCACCGATTTCTGCTTCGTCGATCGTTCCCGTTTGGAACTTTTATTCAACGTTTTAAAAGGTCAATTTTAATTTTTATAAATTTAACCGCTTAACGTTTTTTTTAAATATTCTTTTTGCATTAGATTTTTGGTGTAAAATTCTATGTGCAATTAGTACCACATTCGATTGGAATATTCATTTTTTTTTATAAAGATTTATGCGTCGTTTATATTATTCTTCGAGCTCAAAGAATTCTGCGAAGTTATGTTCTCCGTACCACTGTCTTAATTTAAAATGTTGTTTGTGGTAATAATTTATTAGGTTTTGTTTGAATTTTTTTTGCCTTTATTTTTAATTTTTAGTTTCGCAAATTTTTATTTTGCTTTTGATTTTGATCAAGTTTTGGTTTGATTTATTTTTGCATGATTTTGATTAGCTTGCCTTATTATTATATTTTTTAGTAAAAATGCTTATATTTTTAGTTAGATTATTTGGCATTTATTTTCTTTATTATTTATAAATAAATTTTTGTAATACTTTTTTATTTTATTATAACAAAATGATTGTTTTTTTTTATATAATTAATTCAAATTAAATGATGGTCTTTTGGGACAATGTTAACACGTTGACGGACAGTAGAAACAAGTGAAATTCGAACAAGTGAAATTCGACAGTAGAAACAAGTGAAATTCGAAAATTGACACTAGGCTTCTACTTGTACGCTGGTAAATGCACATTTGTGCTGCTACAGCCGCAGTGTCTAAAAACGACCGTTTCGTATTGGACGGCTATTGCCGTCATGTCACATAGTGAACTTGAACTTGACGGCTATAGCCGCAACTGTCCGTCAACGTGTTAAATGATATTCGAATGTTTTATTTTTGAAATTTTTAATATTTTCAGATATTTAAATATGCGTGTTTAAGCCCGAAGTTTGGGGCAGATACGCAATACCTGAAGATGAGCGAACGATCCCAGGTTTTCACAGAGTTGTTTTAACCCTCCTTTCCCTTCCCCTTCCTATTACTTTTAGTTTTTTGAAGATGAAGAAGTCGTTTTGGAACCGGCACGATTTTATTTGTAACAGGAGTGGTGGTTGGGAGCTGGCAAGAACCCCTCCCCATCCGGCGAGCTAAGCCCTATAACGACCAGCGTGCCACCCTGCCTCGCTCTCAGCCACATCACCATCGAACATAAGCGAATATCTCGTCACTCAGCATGTTACAAATTGGCGCCCAACGTGTCGCACAGTAGTCCTCCACGGAAACTCAGACACACAGCCGAGTCCTTCACGGAAAGTGCTTCCCTTTCTTTTCTCCCCATCGGTCCGTTCAGATAGTTTCAGTTTCCTTTGTTTTCCCTATATAAAAAAAAAAATCAAAAATTTTCACGTTTAATTTCAAAGTTTTCAGTCAGTCCGTCAGTTAAGATTTCGCTTTCTTCATCTTCTATATTTTGATAACGATGAAAAACCCAGGTGAATTTATAACTTGATAAATTGTGAAATTAATACTTAAAATTAAATGAGAAAAAAATGAAAAAAAAATCAATATTTATGTTTGTTAAATATAATAAAATTATTAAAAATAATTAAATTTTCCTTTTTTCTATTTTATATTAATCGCATCAAAATACGTTTAAAAAAAATAACCTTTCGCTTTAAAATATAAGAAAAACCAAAAAACTCCATTGTAGCGCCATCTGGCGGACCCCTTAGGAAAAAATAAATATCAAAATTAGATTTCTCATACCAAAAAACCCCCTATGGCAAGTTTTTATAAAAAAATTAATAACTTTTTTATCTCATTTGTATGTGAATGTACCATTTTTTAGCATTTTCCGACTTCCAAACTTCAACGAAATTTCCGGCAGCTCGATATTGATTTTAGACCCATGGTTCTTTGGGCAAAAAGTCTTAGAAATGCCCGTAGATTCTGTCCTTGCTATACCCTTTGTCACTTTTTTTCGTCCCGAACAAATTGACCCACCCTAATATATATATATAAAAAAACTTAGTAACTACTTAAAATTTTATTTAACCTATATTTACAAAAAAAAATTATTTATTTACAAATTATATAAACTACGACATAACTAAGCAAAATATGATTAAGTTGAATCAAATATGATTTTTGTAAGAATGATAATAAATTTAACAATGTTCTAAACTATATTTGGTATGGGTGACTATGAAACGAGAGAGGGAGCGGGAGTTCAACCTTCAAATAGGTTACTCCTACAGGCTTATGAAATGAAACCCGTAGTAATAGCCGCTTGATGAGTCCCACATATCCTTGTCCTTTTTCAGTTTTTTTAACCCTTTCAGGCACGATGTTCTTTGTAACCTGGCAGGTGTTGTAGCGACGACAAGAACCCCCCCTTCCGGCGAGCTAAGCCGTATGAACCCCCAGCGTGCCTACTCCGTCTTCGCCTACGACAACCGCAAATCAAGCAACCACCCAAGCCCGTTACAAATTGTAGCATCCGCCTAGAGAGTAAAAGAAAGTTTTTTTAAATAAAAAGAACACAATAAAGAAAGGGGATACTTATCTAAATGCATTCGTTTGTCCATTGTGGGTCCGTCTGTAAAATTCTGATCTCTAACGAGATCGCCGTCCGTTTTGCCGTCCAAATCCCTTGATAGAATAGGCGTTCTATCTCGGTGGGACTTACCCCGTGGATGTCGGATGGATGGAAATAGTAGTGCCCTCCTGTTCGATAAAAACCTAAAATAGGTAAGGCCAAGGCGTCAACATCGTCGTAAGGGAAGAAATAAAAAATTGGCAACGTCACTCACCTGGGTTTTTCATCCTTAAACGTGCGATCTTCTTCGTCCCTTCGATGTCCCAGCGGTTAAACATCTCTTGCTCTTGCGCTGAAACATCTGCAAAGTCAGGATGAAGGGTTAAAAATTTATTAATATACAAAATACAGCAAATCTAGAAAAATATACTTACCACGTTTTGTTTATATTTGACGATCACTGACAGTTGAGCTTTGCCAGTGAGCCTTACATAATTGTTTAAACAAAGTAGTTAGCTCGTTTGCTAACAGGTGTCTCATGGGTCGGTAGGGATTAACTTAAAACCAATTCTGAATCCAATGATTTGGATTTTTGAAATTTATTGGAAGGAATTTGAATTTAGTTGCAGAAAAGGTTTAGTGCCGTAAAGTAGTTATAGTATAATCCAGGAAATTAAAAGTTTTTTTTTCAAGTTTTTATAGTGCGACGGAAAGACCAAAAACGATTTCCTGGATTGGAGGCACTCGCGGAGGAGGAATTCCCGCCAAAACCTGCAACTGGGTCTTTCCGCGCAAAATACAAGTATTTATTATTTATTTTATTTTATTATTTTGAGTCTCGGGGAAAGCGTTACGAGGCTAACTTTTTATATTGCTCGGCAAATAATTTGGCGCCAATCGTGGGAAGAAAATTTCAAAAGCTCCTCAAATTTCCCTGAAGTGGCTAAAAGGAGTATATAAAAAAAATATATCATCGTTGAAGCGACCTTAACATTTGTTGGTGCGCTTAAATCGTTTACGACGCTAAAAATTAATTGGTTAAAAGTCGACGCGGGAAAGCGGATAAAAGGTTATTGTCGCCCGCAGATCATTGTTCTTCGTCCGCTTGAAAAAACCGTTGAAACAATTTATCCACCAAACAAAAGCTCAACGGACGAGTCTGGAACGTTGAACCTTTTCTTTCACCGATTTCTGCTTCGTCGATCGTTCCCGTTTGGAACTTTTATTCAACGTTTTAAAAGGTCAATTTTAATTTTTATAAATTTAACCGCTTAACGTTTTTTTTAAATATTCTTTTGGCATTAGATTTTTGGTGTAAAATTCTATGTGCAATTAGTACCACATTCGATTGGAATATTCATTTTTTTTTATAAAGATTTATGCGTCGTTTATATTATTCTTCGAGCTCAAAGAATTCTGCGAAGTTATGTTCTCCGTACCACTGTCTTAATTTAAAATGTTGTTTGTGGTAATAATTTATTAGGTTTTGTTTGAATTTTTTTTGCCTTTATTTTTAATTTTTAGTTTCGCAAATTTTTATTTTGCTTTTGATTTTGATCAAGTTTTGGTTTGATTTATTTTTGCATGATTTTGATTAGCTTGCCTTATTATTATATTTTTTAGTAAAAATGCTTATATTTTTAGTTAGATTATTTGGCATTTATTTTCTTTATTATTTATAAATAAATTTTTGTAATACTTTTTTATTTTATTATAACAAAATGATTGTTTTTTTTTTATATAATTAATTCAAATTAAATGATGGTCTTTTGGGACAATGTTAAATGATATTCGAATGTTTTATTTTTGAAATTTTTAATATTTTCAGATATTTAAATATGCGTGTTTAAGCCCGAAGTTTGGGGCAGATACGCAATACCTGAAGATGAGCGAACGATCCCAGGTTTTCACAGAGTTGTTTTAACCCTCCTTTCCCTTCCCCTTCCTATTACTTTTAGTTTTTTGAAGATGAAGAAGTCGTTTTGGAACCGGCACGATTTTATTTGTAACAGGAGTGGTGGTTGGGAGCTGGCAAGAACCCCTCCCCATCCGGCGAGCTAAGCCCTATAACGACCAGCGTGCCACCCTGCCTCGCTCTCAGCCACATCACCATCGAACATAAGCGAATATCTCGTCACTCAGCATGTTACAAATTGGCGCCCAACGTGTCGCACAGTAGTCCTCCACGGAAACTCAGACACACAGCCGAGTCCTTCACGGAAAGTGCTTCCCTTTCTTTTCTCCCCATCGGTCCGTTCAGATAGTTTCAGTTTCCTTTGTTTTCCCTATATAAAAAAAAAAAATCAAAAATTTTCACGTTTAATTTCAAAGTTTTCAGTCAGTCCGTCAGTTAAGATTTCGCTTTCTTCATCTTCTATATTTTGATAACGATTTTTCAAGAGAGAATTCGAAGATGATTAGAGAATTGTGAGTCCCGGGGCATGAAGCTGTAAAGCAAGATGTTACTCGCGTTTGCCACAATGCAATCTATGAAACTAAGATTTTTTTTAATGAAAACATTGTTTCGGCTATTGGATATTTTGTTATGGATTCAAAATATAATGTGTCTCGGCTCAAATGTAATACATTGGTGTTCGCATTTGCCATTATATTTTGCAGAATTCTGAATAGAAAACAAAACAAGAAAAAAAAGCAAAGGCTAAAATACTGGTGATCAGTAAGTCGAGTAGAGTCCCGGAATACGATTTAATATTAGTATTTCGCGTTTGCCTGCTTCGATTTATGATCATTAGCAATGTATGAGACAAAAAGTTGAATAGCTAGAGTAAAGTAATTTTTTTTCCCCCTTCTTTTTTTTTAAAAATAACTATGTGAAAACCTAAAAACATAATAAACCAGCTTTGTTCATCATCTGATGGTTTGTGTATTTGCCCCAATATTAAGTATGTAATATTTGCTGAAAATTGAAAGATTGTTGTGAGATAAATATTTGAACAAAAATTTATTTATAATTATTTTAAATTTAAATACAAAATTCACATTTTTTTTAGAAATATATTTTTGGTAGTACTTAGGATATATTCAATATTTATATAATAAGTGATTCGCCTGCTATTTTATATATAAATTTATTTTTGCGAAACGGTACACGTAAAAGGGAATGCCGAAAGAGTTTAATACGAATATAAAAGAAGCTTTAAAAGACAGGCGTCTGTTAAGTTTTAATGTAAATAGGCCCATTACTCGTTCAATTACGAAAATTTTTACGAATACTCCAAATATGCCTCTCTCACGGTCGCCTCAACAAGGAAGCACACCAGCTGAGGGCAACACTCAAAACACCTCAGTGCAAGGGGGAGACGTCGAACAGATTTATTCATCGCACCTTAAGGCCACACTAGGGGAATCATTTAATCGAAATGATAGTATTTCTAATGAGCAACCAGAAGTTAGTATTGCTAATCAATCTGTTAATCTACCTAATATGCAACCGAATCCTCCGAACAATGTTTCATTGGCTGAAAGTGTACTTACTGCACTACAGTCAATTCAAGACCAAATCAACAGTACCCAATCAAACTTCCGAGAAGAAATTTCTAACATCAGACAGGAATTTCTAACGAATAGACCTACACCACGTAATAACAATTTGGAATATAATAGCAACACTAACAGCAATAGTAACAATAGTTCAGTGAACACGCATGAAATAGCTCCAAACAATTCAATCCCAATTCCATCCACTAATTATCAGTTTCCAACTGGACGCTATCCTGAGGAAGTTTTTCCGGCACAACAAAGTAATATGCAGAACATACCCAGATTTACGCAACCACCTCGGTCAGTAGATTTAAATAATTTTCCGTCAGCTTATTCAAGACCCTTTTGGCCTAGATTAGACAAGTGGGGTATAAGTTTCGATGGAGTCTCCAAAAGGATGACAATAGAGGAATTCATATTTCAGGTCGAACACCTCCAAAAAAGCTATAGAACCCCGTGGGAAGAAGTGACCCAACATTTTCACCTTCTTCTTCAAGGGAATGCTAAGACTTGGTACTGGCAGTATCTTCGACAAAATCCGTACGTATCTTGGGCTCAGTTACGATTTGCCTTGCTAGGTCATTTCAAATCGACTGAAACTGACCTCGAGTTGATCAGGAAATTGTCGGACAGGAAGCAACAAGCTCACGAATCCTTCGACGAGTTTTACAATGAAATGCTCAATCTACGTAGCAAATTGAGAATGCCACTCGCTGATGTAGATTTCATAGACTTGCTGAAGCGAAATTTGAAACCATGGCTCGTACGTTTAGTTTATCCCATGTCCATTGTAAGCTTAGACCAACTTCGAGAAGCTTGTCGAATGACCGAAAATGCTTTCGCTCATGTGGAGGTTGCTAAACTTAAAAACGTCGTTCCCATATCGCGGAAGGTACACGAAATTAATTATCCTGTAGGTGACACTGAAAACCTAGAAGATGCCCAATTTTTAGAGGCGTTTAGACCATCACCACTCAACAACAAATCAAATGCGAATTCAGAAAAACGGCAATTGATTTGTTGGAACTGTAAGAGTCCGGGACATGCGTTTTATGATTGTTCCGAACCTCGTAGCATCTTCTGTTATCGGTGTGGCTTAGAAAAAGTGATCCCTCGCGATTGTCCTCGTTGTCAGGAAAACGCGAAGAGGAACGCCAACATACCGGGATGCTCGCGTTCCAATCCGAATCGCCCGGAATAAATCTATCCACCCAAATTACAGTCCAAAACAATAGCCCAGTTTTAAAAACAGATTCCCAGCCTAAAACAGTTGCACAAAATTCCTCAATTAAAAATCAAACTACTAACAATGAAATTCCTAGGCACATGAAACCATATCACGAGCGATTGCGTGAGTATTTAAGAATTCGTGATCGCATTTTCAAGAATTCTGAAGATGAGTTTGGCAAAAGTTACATTAATTCCTTGTCGGTAAAAGCATCTAGAGCCCGAATACGTTTTCAAGACCGCAAACAGACCCGAAATTATATTGCGAGCACAGTTTTAGATTCTTCCGCCGATTTAAGACCGTATGCCAAAATTAAAGTCCTGAACTTGGAACTCAACGGTTTGCTGGACAGCGGAGCGAGCATCTCTTGTTTAGGTCAGGGATGTCTAGATTTGGTTGAGAAATTAAATCTAAAAATAAATAAATTCAATTCCCATGTCCGAACAGCAGACGGTAAGGGTCAATCGATAATAGGAAAAGTGCGTATGCCAGTGACATATAAACAACGAACCGAAAACATAACATTTTTCCTAGTTCCAAGTTTAGACCAAGAAGTTTATTTAGGCATCGACTTTTGGCATATTTTCCAGATAGCTCCGAATATCATTAGCTCTTTGAATACAGTAGAGCAGAAAATTACCGACCCAGACAGTCATATTCTATCCTTCGATCAATCGATGGCCTTGGAACAGGTGAAAGAACGGTTTATGTGTTCCACTAAATTTGGTTTGGGCCAAACGTCCTTAGAGGAACACAGTATTGAGACAGGTGACGCAGTGCCTATTAAACAAAAGCACTACCCCGTCTCCCCAGCGGTTCAAGTCCACCTGTATGAGGAATTGGATAGAATGATTTCACTAGGTGTCATTGAAGAAAGTCAAAGCCCCTGGAGTTCGCCAGTCGTTCTCATCCGAAAACCAGGAAAGAACCGTCTGTGCCTTGACTCACGGAAGCTCAACGCAGTGACAGTGAAAGATGCCTATCCACTTCCTCATATAGGTGGATTGCTAAGTCGTCTTCAGGATACTCACTTCATAAGTAGTATTGATCTGAAAGACGCATTTTGGCAAATTCCGCTGGAGAGACGGAGTAGAGAAAAGACCGCCTTCACTATCCCGGGACGCCCACTTTACCAATTCAAAGTGATGTGTTTTGGATTGTGTAACAGCCCACAACGACTTTGCAGGCTTATGGACAAAGTGGTGCCGTCTCGGCTTAGAGAAAACGTATTTGTCTATCTAGACGATCTATTAATCGTGTCTTCAGACTTCGAAACCCATATAAAACTTTTAACAGAAGTCGCCAACTGTTTAAGAGCTGCAAACCTTACCATTAACTTAAAAAAATCAAGGTTTTGCTGTAAGAGACTGCCCTATCTGGGATTTATAATTGGTGAAGGAGAGCTTAAAACCAATCCAGCGAAAATTGAAGCCATCCGTGATTTTCCAATACCAACAACGGCACGTCGAATGCGTCGGTTTTTGGGAATGACGGGATGGTACCGTAAATTCATTTGCAACTATGCCTCGGTCTCCGCTCCACTAACAGACTGTCTTAGGAAAGCTAAGAAATTCACTATCACGTCAGATGCAAAGCAAGCTTTCGAAGATTTGAAAAACGCTCTAACTACCGCACCGGTCCTAACGCACCCTAACTTCCACAAAGAATTTTTCGTACAATGCGATGCGTCATCTATGGGAATAGGAGCCGTTTTGTTCCAATTAGATGAAGAGGGTAACGAACGTGTAATTGAGTACATGTCTAAAAAATTAAATAAAGCTCAGTCTAATTACACTGTAACCGAGCGGGAGTGTCTGGCAGCAGTTACGGCCATTCAAAAATTCCGGCAGTACATAGAAGGTATGGACTTTACATTAATCACGGACCATATGAGTTTAAAGTGGCTCTTGAGTCTGAAAGATCTAAGCGGAAGATTAGCCAGGTGGAGTTTAAAATTGCAGGGCTTCACATTCAAAATTGAGCACCGCAAAGGATCTAAAAATATTGTGCCTGATACTTTGTCTAGAGTGATGCTGGATAGCCTGACTGTAGATGAAACCTTACTCAACATTGATTTAGAGTCGGACGCTTTCAAATCGACGGGATACAGGGATATCATAGACGCAATTACGGTAAATCAGGAACGTCTGCCCGATTTGAAAGTGGTTGACGGTTTCATCTACAAAAGAACCATTCCATATACCGGTGATACTCTGACAGAGGAATTCTCATGGAAGCTCTGGGTTCCACATGAACTAACTCGTTCGCTGATCTTTCAAGCGCATGAGTCACCTCGAGCAGCGCACGGAGGGATGGCGAAAACTTTGGCTAGAATTAGGGAGTATTATTTTTGGCCCAATATGGTAACCGAAATTCGCGATTATGTGGCTAATTGTACCGCGTGTAAAGAAAACAAGGCGTCGAACATAACACTTAGACCACCAATGGGAAAGGAAACCGTCACTAATCGTCCATTCCAAAAATTATACCTGGACTTTTTAGGACCTTATCCCCGTTCAAAGTCTGGAAATGCTTATATTCTTATTGTCTTAGACCACAATACCAAATTCGTTTTTCTGAAGCCGTTAAGAAAAGCCAGTTCCGTTAAAACAATTGAGTTTCTTGAATCTGAGATTTTTAAGAAATTCGGTGTGCCAGAAACAATTCACACAGACAACGGACGACAGTTCTTAGCGAAAGAATTTCAGTCATGTTTGAACAAATACGGTATTAGACACATAAAAACTGCTGTATACGCTCCGCAGGCTAACGCGGCTGAACGAGTGAATCGTTCCATCCTTGCGGCGATACGTACTTATTTGAAAGATAATCAAAATGAATGGGATGAGCATATTTCTGACATTGAATGCGCTCTAAGGACATCAAAACACGCTTCCATTGGTGTGACTCCTTATTTTGCATTATTTGGATGCAATATGATGACCCACGCTAAGGGTTATGAAATTGCGAAACGTCTCGGTACTTTAGAAGACTCGGAATTTTCTTATCTGCCAAAACAACACCGAATAGAGTTAATTCGAGAAAATTTAATGGAAAACATGCACGTAGCATTTGAAAAACGTAAGACCTATTATAATTTAAGATCGCGACCGATTTCCTATACAGTGGGACAAGAAATTTTTCGGCGAAACTTTATCTTAAGTGATAAAGCTAAAAAGATTAATGCCAAATTATGTCCGAAATTTTTAAAAGGAAGAATCGCGAAAGTTATTGGTTCGAACATGTATGCAGTTGAGGATTTAAACGGAAAAAAAGTCGGTGTGTATCATGCCAAGGACCTAAAAATATAAGGATTAATGTCCGAACAGAGTCTAAAGTATGCATAAAATTCGAAAGGCAAAATTGTACCGTCTATCAATGACTATCAAAGATTTTCACGTAATTTCGCCCGGCTAGCTACATATAGTGGGTTCTTCCCCACGTGGTTGTGGTAGCATTTTTAATAACAGTTGCTGTATGTTGCAATATCGTTTGTATTGTGGCTGATGTTTTTCCAAGCTTTTCACCTTCGCTGCAGCCCGATGAATATCTTGGTGTTGTAGCATCCGCCTAGAGAGTAAAAGAAAGTTTTTTTAAATAAAAAGAACACAATAAAGAAAGGGGATACTTATCTAAATGCATTCGTTTGTCCATTGTGGGTCCGTCTGTAAAATTCTGATCTCTAACGAGATCGCCGTCCGTTTTGCCGTCCAAATCCCTTGATAGAATAGGCGTTCTATCTCGGTGGGACTTACCCCGTGGATGTCGGATGGATGGAAATAGTAGTGCCCTCCTGTTCGATAAAAACCTAAAATAGGTAAGGCCAAGGCGTCAACATCGTCGTAAGGGAAGAAATAAAAAATTGGCAACGTCACTCACCTGGGTTTTTCATCCTTAAACGTGCGATCTTCTTCGTCCCTTCGATGTCCCAGCGGTTAAACATCTCTTGCTCTTGCGTTGAAACATCTGCAAAGTCAGGATGAAGGGTTAAAAATTTATTAATATACAAAATACAGCAAATCTAGAAAAATATACTTACCACGTTTTGTTTATATTTGACGATCACTGACAGTTGAGCTTTGCCAGTGAGCCTTACATAATTGTTTAAACAAAGTAGTTAGCTCGTTTGCTAACAGGTGTCTCATGGGTCGGTAGGGATTAACTTAAAACCAATTCTGAATCCAATGATTTGGATTTTTGAAATTTATTGGAAGGAATTTGAATTTAGTTGCAGAAAAGGTTTAGTGCCGTAAAGTAGTTATAGTATAATCCAGGAAATTAAAAGTTTTTTTTTCAAGTTTTTATAGTGCGACGGAAAGACCAAAAACGATTTCCTGGATTGGAGGCACTCGCGGAGGAGGAATTCCCGCCAAAACCTGCAACTGGGTCTTTCCGCGCAAAATACAAGTATTTATTATTTATTTTATTTTATTATTTTGAGTCTCGGGGAAAGCGTTACGAGGCTAACTTTTTATATTGCTCGGCAAATAATTTGGCGCCAATCGTGGGAAGAAAATTTCAAAAGCTCCTCAAATTTCCCTGAAGTGGCTAAAAGGAGTATATAAAAAAAATATATCATCGTTGAAGCGACCTTAACATTTGTTGGTGCGCTTAAATCGTTTACGACGCTAAAAATTAATTGGTTAAAAGTCGACGCGGGAAAGCGGATAAAAGGTTATTGTCGCCCGCAGATCATTGTTCTTCGTCCGCTTGAAAAAGCCGTTGAAACAATTTATCCACCAAACAAAAGCTCAACGGACGAGTCTGGAACGTTGAACCTTTTCTTTCACCGATTTCTGCTTCGTCGATCGTTCCCGTTTGGAACTTTTATTCAACGTTTTAAAAGGTCAATTTTAATTTTTATAAATTTAACCGCTTAACGTTTTTTTTAAATATTCTTTTGGCATTAGATTTTTGGTGTAAAATTCTATGTGCAATTAGTACCACATTCGATTGGAATATTCATTTTTTTTTATAAAGATTTATGCGTCGTTTATATTATTCTTCGAGCTCAAAGAATTCTGCGAAGTTATGTTCTCCGTACCACTGTCTTAATTTAAAATGTTGTTTGTGGTAATAATTTATTAGGTTTTGTTTGAATTTTTTTTGCCTTTATTTTTAATTTTTAGTTTCGCAAATTTTTATTTTGCTTTTGATTTTGATCAAGTTTTGGTTTGATTTATTTTTGCATGATTTTGATTAGCTTGCCTTATTATTATATTTTTTAGTAAAAATGCTTATATTTTTAGTTAGATTATTTGGCATTTATTTTCTTTATTATTTATAAATAAATTTTTGTAATACTTTTTTATTTTATTATAACAAAATGATTGTTTTTTTTATATAATTAATTCAAATTAAATGATGGTCTTTTGGGACAATGTTAAATGATATTCGAATGTT
Source organism: Chrysopilus asiliformis (assembly GCA_964034945.1). NCBI lineage: Eukaryota > Metazoa > Arthropoda > Insecta > Diptera > Rhagionidae > Chrysopilus > Chrysopilus asiliformis. The sequence goes on from OZ035962.1 coordinate 45,026,498, forward strand.
TTATTTTTGAAATTTTTAATATTTTCAGATATTTAAATATGCGTGTTTAAGCCCGAAGTTTGGGGCAGATACGCAATACCTGAAGATGAGCGAACGATCCCAGGTTTTCACAGAGTTGTTTTAACCCTCCTTTCCCTTCCCCTTCCTATTACTTTTAGTTTTTTGAAGATGAAGAAGTCGTTTTGGAACCGGCACGATTTTATTTGTAACAGGAGTGGTGGTTGGGAGCTGGCAAGAACCCCTCCCCATCCGGCGAGCTAAGCCCTATAACGACCAGCGTGCCACCCTGCCTCCCTCTCAGCCACATCACCATCGAACATAAGCGAATATCTCGTCACTCAGCATGTTACAAAATTTTCATATTTTATTCATAATTACATTATTTTTTAATAAAATTCATATAAAATGAGTGAGGGCGATAACGTTAATTTATCAACTGCCAACGCTTCTTCCCCATCAGATTCACCAAATATTAACAATAACGAAATTAATTCGAATATCGGTGCGGTTAGTGTTCGTGCTCCAAAATTTTCGAAGAATAAACCACTTCTTTGGTTTATTCAATTGGAAGCTCAATTTTCCAACAGTCATATTTTGAGCGATAATACAAAATATAATATTGTTGTAGCTTCTTTAGATGAAGATATTTTAGACCACGTCAGTAATGTACTAATAAATCCTCCAATTTCGAACAAATATTACGCATTAAAACAAGCTTTAATCGGTCGTTTAGCGAAATCTGAAGAAAGTAAATTAAAAAAAGTATTGAAAGATCTTGATTTAGGTGACAAAAAACCTTCAGATCTATTGCGACAAATGAAGAGTTTGGCAGGCGATTCAATTTTGGACAATGTTTTAAAATCTTTATGGTTAGAGCGTTTGCCTCATACTGTCCAGGCCATTTTATCTTGGAGTAGAGATCCTCTTGATGGATTGGCCGAAATGGGTGATAAAATTTTATCAGTTTATACTGGACATGAAATTCTCTCAGTTTCCTCATCTAGTAATAAGCAGTTATCACAACTTAAACATGATATAGAAATGTTAACTGATGAAATTAAAAAATTAAAATTTGAACAAAAAAATGTTTCTCGTTCACGTTCTCGTTCACGTTCTCGTTCACAAAATAATTCAACAAGTAAATCTTTTTGTTGGTATCATGGTAAATTTGGCGATAAAGCAGCCAAATGTGTTCTTCCATGTAATTACAAATCGAAAAATTCGGAAAATTAACGGGTCCATCATTACTGGTGACGAATGATGTGGCCAATTCAAATAGTCGCTTATTTTTATACGATGATTCAAATAAAATGCAATTTTTAATAGATAGTGGTGCAGACGTTTCGGTAATCCCAGTTTCTGCCCGTAATAAGCCACAATTATCAGATTTCAAATTATTCGCGGCTAATTCTACGAAAATCAGTACTTATGGAACCAAATTGTTAAGATTGAATTTTGGTTTGAAAAGAAATTTTACATTTCCTTTTATCATTGCTGATGTTTCGAGACCAATAGTTGGGGCAGATTTCTTAAAGGCATTTGGTTTGTTGGTGGATGTTAAACGCAAAAGACTTATTGATCCATTAACAAATCTAAGTGCTTCTGGAAAATTAATATTAGACCCTACTTCTTCAATTTCTTTAATTTCTAATGATTTGGATCCTAAAATTATTTCTCTTTTAAAAAAATATAAATCAAATACTGAAATAAACAATTTTTCACAAAACGTTAAACATAATGTAACACATCATATCATAACAAAAGGTCTTCCTGTTCATGCAAAGGTTCGTCGGTTATCACCTGAAAAATTACAAGCTGCAAAACAGGAATTTGAATTAATGTTGGAACAAGGTATTTGTCGTCCATCTAGCAGTTCTTAGTCTTCTCCACTTCATTTAGTTAAAAAAAAGAATGGTAACTGGAGACCGTGCGGCGATTATCGAAAACTAAATGATATTACCGTTCCAGATCGTTGGTTATCTTCAGGATTTCACTTCTCAATTAGATGGTTGCATAATTTTTTCATCTTTAGATTTAGTGAAAGCCTACCACCAAATTCCAATCGAAGAATCAGATATTGAAAAAACTGCTATCTGTACTCCTTTTAGTCTTTTTGAATTTACCAGGATGACTTTCGGTTTTCGGAATGCCGGTCAAACATTTCAGCGTTTTATTAATTCGGTATTACATGATTTAAATTTTTGCTACGTTTACATTGATGACATCTTAATTTTTTCACGGACTGAGGAAGAACATATTTCACATTTAGAAATTATTTTTAAACGCTTTTCAAATTTCGGTATAATTGTTAACATTGGAAAGAGTGTATTTCTTAAAAACGAAATAAATTTTCTCGGTCATCGTATATCTAGTAAAGGTGTTCTTCCTTCAGTTGAAAGTATTCAAGTCATTGGTGATTTTAAACGTCCTGACACCGTAAAATAATTAAGGAGATTTCTCGGTATGATAAATTTTTATCGCAGATTTGTTCCTCATGCCGCAAAAGACCAATTAATTTTAAACGATTATCTTAAAAATAGTAAAAAGAATGATAAAAGAAAAATTAATTGGAATGAGGATTCAATTCGTTCTTTTGAGTTATGTAAAGAAAAGTTATCTGCAGCTACAATCCTGGTACATCCCAGTGTTGGGCAAAACGGCGTAAAAAACAGTTTTTTACATTTTTCACGTAAAAAACGTAAAAAACTGGTAAAAAACGTAAAAAACCGTAAAAAATAGTAAAAAAACCTAAAAAATGGGACATCGCAGTTCTTACAAAGTATGACAGTCTGTTTTAAAGTTTTTCTCAGCATTTTATTAGAGATCCTATAATATAGAGAGTGGACATCAGCACTTAATAGACTGTACTACTAAGTAGGACAGTCTATTAACTCAAATTAGAACAGTTGTTTGAACGGAATTTTTCCAGTTTTTAGAATTTCTTTTCCCTTTTTCCAGTTTTATTTCAATTTCCGCTTCCGGAATGAGTCTCCTTGTGTTTAAAAACGATTTTTTGATGCAAACTTTAAAATTACGCTTGTTGCTGCAAGAACTAGTCCAAATATGTTTCTTTATGAAAGGGTTAAAGAAACATATTTGGACTACATTTTTCTATGGAATTAATTTTCACGGTTTTTGGTATCCAAGGGTTTTTGGGGTCGCTGATTACGAGTCTGAAGTCAAAACTTCAAAAATCAAAATGGCGGATCCAATATGGCGGTCAAAAAAGATAAAATTCATTAGTTTACGCCGAAAACTAGTACGTAATTTTATCTTTTTTGACCGCCATATTGGATCCGCCATTTTGAATTTTGAAGTTTTGACTTCAGATTCGTAATTAGCGACCCCAAAAACCTTTATAAAGCTAATTACCGATTTTTTAACTGTAATCGCGAAGTCAAGAGTCAAAAGTTGCGTCGAAGCCGAAAGACAGAGACGCGTCGAGATACATGATTCCAGCCCTGAATTAGAAAAGGTGTTGTTGTACAACAACACTGCAACAAAGGGTTAAAATAGCCCATATGTCGCAAATCTCTCCACATTATTCACATTAATTAACGTTAAAATGAGTAGGCGGACGTAATGTGATGAAAGGATACAGTTTTTGAACTCCGAGTTTAAAATCTTTTTCACATTCAAGAGGAAATGCTTTTGAATACTTTTCTGTGTTTGCTGAAGACTATTAACCTTTTTATTGTTCTAAGATGATTTATTTACAAATAATTACTATATTTAGTGAATGGCTACTTATTAAATTTTTTATCATCAATGTTTTAGGTTTTTTACAGTTTTTTACGTTTTTTACGTTAAAATTGAGGTTTTTTACGCGTAATTTTTTACGCGTAAAAAACTAGGTAAATTACTTTACGTAAAAAACCGGCACAACACTGGTACATCCTTCATCTTCAACAGATTTGTCTTTGATGGTAGATGCTTCAGATAAATCAGTAGGTGCAGTTGTTCAACAATTTATTGATGAAATTTGGCAACCATTAGGTTTCTTTTCGGTTAGACTAAATTCTGCTCAACAAAAGTACAGTGCATATGACCGAGAACTTTTAGCAGCATACTTAGGCATCAAACATTTCAGATACCTTCTTGATGGCCGAATTTTCACTTTATTCACGGATCATAAGCCATTAGTTTTTGCATTTAAGCAAAATTTAGATAAGGCATCTCCTCGTCAAGTTAGACATCTTGATTTTATCAGTCAGTATACTACTGATATTAAACACATATCTGGTAAAGATAACGTAGTAGCTGACAGTTTATCAAGAATTGATTCTATTAATGTTACCCAATCTATTGATTATGCTCTTTTGGCAAATGCACAAGAAAATAATGATGAATTAAATTTGTTGCTTGAAAATAATTCATCACTTAATTTTCAAAAATTTCCAGTCATTGGAACCGACAAATTTTTATGGTGTGATATTTCCAATGGAAATATTCGACCATTTGTTTTCGAAAATTTTCGTAAGAAAGCTTTTGGAAGTATTCACAATCTAGCACATCCTAGTATTCGAACAACAGTTAAAATGATGGCTAAACCATTTATCTGGCCTTCAATAAACAAGGACGTTACAAACTGGACGAAAAATTGTTTATCATGTCAAAAATCCAAAATGACGCGTCATGTTCAGAGTGAACCTGGCAATTTTCCTATAATAAGTGAACGATTTAATCATCTTCACATGGATATTATCAGACCATTGCCATCCTCTTAAGGTTTTCGGTATTGTCTTACGATAGTAGATCGTTTTTCTCGTTGGCTTGAAGCCATTCCAATTATGGACATACGAGCAGAAACTGTCGCAAAATTTTTCTATAGAGAATGAAACTGTAGATATGGTGTACCTTTGATCATAGTTACAGATCGTGGTTCGCAATTTGAATCACAATTATTTCGTGAATTATCAAAATTACTTGGTTTTGAAAGGCATCGTACTACTTTTTACAATCCCAAAGCAAACGGTTTAGTGGTACGTTTTCATCGTACTTTAAAAGCATCTATTATTTGCCATAGTGATACAAGTACCTGGACTCATTCCTTACCTACTATACTTTTAGGATTGCGTGCGGCTTTTCGGGGATTTTCAAACTTCCCAAGCCAATTTAATAAACCAAGACAGGCCAATTACATGAACAGACCCCAGATGCCTTCCCGTACACCATTCCAACAATAAGAGAGGAATACAGGATAATAATTTAAATACCCATTCACCTAAACAACAGAGACTATTTCAAATAAATGCAGAACCATCGGACGATGGATATGAAGAACATCTTGCAGAATCATATGAAGAACATCTTGCAGAATCATATGAAGAACCATACGAAGAAGACTGCGAACATTTGGAAGTAGACCAAGAACTAAATTTTTGTGAAACCGGGTCAGTGCTACTCCCTACTTAGAGTATCATGCCTCAAATGGGAAAATATTAAAAATTTTAATTGATACCGGAGTCAACAAAAACTTTATTAAGCCTGAACATGTCTCACTACCAAGACCAGTCGAAAAACCATTTTACATAAATTCCGTAGGAGGAGAAGTTAGGATTGAATTCTCAGCTACAGGAAAAAGATTTTCAAAATTTGGAAATAATATCCCTCTAAAATTTTATATTTTACCATCATTAACCTCATTTGATGGAATCATCGGAGACGATACTCTTAGACAGCTCAAAGCAATTATTGATAGAGGAAAATCTTCTTTAACCCATTCGGTATTTTGATGCCATACGGCAACGCAGTTAAAAGTTGCTAAAAAATTTGAATTGACTTATATTTATTTATTTTCAAAGACTCTATTCTCATTCAGTGGACCTTTAAGTGCATTTGTGACCCAATTTTGATTAGTTGAGTAAAAATATGGACTACAGTGAACGTATTTGTAGAAAATTAAAAATTAAATTTTTTTTTTTGAAGTGGATACGTCTTGGATTTTGGTTATGGGGGTACAAATTAGAAAATCGGCTTGCTGCCATGATAACAAATTTGCAATCGATGATACTCGATAGTTTGTGGTGATATCCGAACAGAAACTGTGTTATAAGATGAGGCCTACATTAAAGCATTGTTTAGGGTATTTTGTTATGTTAAACTATGTTCAATTATTTTTTTAAAGATCAAAATCAAAGTTTTTACTGCCGCTGCTATGCTGTGTTTCCTGCTTGTAGTACAGATTTTACATTTATACTCTTTTTATGCTTCTCCTTTGTGTGTATTGATTGAATCTGATGTATTGAATGTCATGTTATTTCGTTCTTTTCGCTCTTAAAAGTTTCGTTCTTAACGGCAAAAGCGAAAATTATTTTTATTTAAGTTTTCGCTTCTTGTTCAAAGCGGTCTGTGGGTCTCGCATAAAAATGAATTAACGCCTCGAGCGATGGCTGTTGGGTATGATGCACACACACATATAATTATGTATTTTACTACTTAAGCGGCCCCTACACGTTCAATCTTGCAGTCAATCATGCTGTCACAGCAAAAAGCTTATTTGCACTAGACGCTCAATCATGCACGCAAGCATCACTTATTTCGAAACAGTGAAACCGACAGTACACAACACTTAATATAAATTCAAAAAAAAAATGTGAAACAACACTTAATATAAATTTAAAAAATCTTTGTCCTTATATTTTTCACTTTTCGTCATTCACAACTCACTTCTTTGTCGATATAACTCGAAAAAGGATTCCCAAAAAACTTTATCTTTTATATGCGACACCTTTTCACTACAAAAAATTACACTGAAATGACGAATTGATTGACAGCATCGTCATACATGTTCAAGCATGCTGTGATTCAAAAAGCTCCCTTGAAAAATATCAAAATGATTTTGATATTGGCCAGCATGCTGTCAATCATATAATTTTGCATGACAGCATCACCATAGACGTTCAAAATGCTGTCACAGCATGCAATGATTGACTGCAAGATTGAACGTGTAGGGACCGCTTTAGAGAACGATATATCACTCCCATCATTAAAGTTATGGTCAGGGTTGTGACTTTTGATTTTCGAAATCCTAGTAAATCGGCCGAAAAATAGTAGTAGAATCGATGAAATTGTAGTAAATTTATGTAAAACCTTCGTCATTATATATATAACTAATTTGAACGAAAGACTAGAAATGGGAGCGTTTTGAACACTGTATGTATGATATTTATTTCATACTTCTCTTATCATAAACCAATTATAAATAAAATTATTATACCCGTATGGTGAACCTAATATCTCAAAAACGGTGCATCTTATCAAAAAAGTGCAAGAACAAAAGTTATTTAGGATATGATTTTACATAAAACTCCCATACATCAAAATCCGATTGGAATAAATTTAAAAAAAAATCTTATTGAAAAGTTTAATTTCAAAGTGGAGTTTTGATACAACTGTTCGTCGTTCACATACGGATTTTCAATAATTGCCAGATTGGCAATTATAGCTTTTGTTATGTTTTAAATAAAAATTTGTTTCTTTAATTTCCTTTTCACTAAAATTTCTTACTTAAATATCTATTGGCGATCGTTGTAGGCGGATCCACGTCTTCTGGCCGTCTCTACGAGACAGACACCTGCTTTTTACTTTCTTCTACGGAGTATAATAAAGTATTGTATTCATGAAAAATTTCGACCTCTTAATTTTGCCTAAAAAACATTTCCCGATCACTCCTGAGTCGATTGGAGTCATATTAAAAAAATGTCTTTCTGTGTGTCAGTCTGTCAGTCTGTCAGTCTGTCAGTCTGTCAGTCTGTCAGTCTGTCAGTCTGTCAGTCTGTCAGTCTGTCAGTCTGTCAGTCTGTCAGTCTGGCAGTCTGTCAGTCTGTCAGTCTGTCAGTCTGTCAGTCTGTCAGTCTGTCAGTCTGTCAGTCTGTCAGTCTGTCAGTCTGTCAGTCTGTCAGTCTGTCAGTCTGTCAGTCTGTCAGTCTGTCAGTCTGTCAGTCTGTCAGTCTGTCAGTCTGTCAGTCTGTCAGTCTGTCAGTCTGTCAGTCTGTCAGTCTGTCAGTCTGTCAGTCTGTCAGTCTGTCAGTCTGTCAGTCTGTCAGTCTGTCAGTCTGTCAGTCTGTCAGTCTGTCAGTCTGTCAGTCTGTCAGTCTGTCAGTCTGTCAGTCTGTCAGTCTGTCAGTCTGTCAGTCTGTCAGTCTGTCAGTCTGTCAGTCTGTCAGTCTGTCAGTCTGTCAGTCTGTCAGTCTGTCAGTCTGTCAGTCTGTCAGTCTGTCAGTCTGTCAGTCTGTCAGTCTGTCAGTCTGTCAGTCTGTCAGTCTGTCAGTCTGTCAGTCTGTCAGTCTGTCAGTCTGTCAGTCTGTCAGTCTGTCAGTCTGTCAGTCTGTCAGTCTGTCAGTCTGTCAGTCTGTCAGTCTGTCAGTCTGTCAGTCTGTCAGTCTGTCAGTCTGTCAGTCTGTCAGTCTGTCAGTCTGTCAGTCTGTCAGTCTGTCAGTCTGTCAGTCTGTCAGTCTGTCAGTCTGTCAGTCTGTCAGTCTGTCAGTCTGTCAGTCTGTCAGTCTGTCAGTCTGTCAGTCTGTCAGTCTGTCAGTCTGTCAGTCTGTCAGTCTGTCAGTCTGTCAGTCTGTCAGTCTGTCAGTCTGTCAGTCTGTCAGTCTGTCAGTCTGTCAGTCTGTCAGTCTGTCAGTCTGTCAGTCTGTCAGTCTGTCAGTCTGTCAGTCTGTCAGTCTGTCAGTCTGTCAGTCTGTCAGTCTGTCAGTCTGTCAGTCTGTCAGTCTGTCAGTCTGTCAGTCTGTCAGTCTGTCAGTCTGTCAGTCTGTCAGTCTGTCAGTCTGTCAGTCTGTCAGTCTGTCAGTCTGTCAGTCTGTCAGTCTGTCAGTCTGTCAGTCTGTCAGTCTGTCAGTCTGTCAGTCTGTCAGTCTGTCAGTCTGTCAGTCTGTCAGTCTGTCAGTCTGTCAGTCTGTCAGTCTGTCAGTCTGTCAGTCTGTCAGTCTGTCAGTCTGTCAGTCTGTCAGTCTGTCAGTCTGTCAGTCTGTCAGTCTGTCAGTCTGTCAGTCTGTCAGTCTGTCAGTCTGTCAGTCTGTCAGTCTGTCAGTCTGTCAGTCTGTCAGTCTGTCAGTCTGTCAGTCTGTCAGTCTGTCAGTCTGTCAGTCTGTCAGTCTGTCAGTCTGTCAGTCTGTCAGTCTGTCAGTCTGTCAGTCTGTCAGTCTGTCAGTCTGTCAGTCTGTCAGTCTGTCAGTCTGTCAGTCTGTCAGTCTGTCAGTCTGTCAGTCTGTCAGTCTGTCAGTCTGTCAGTCTGTCAGTCTGTCAGTCTGTCAGTCTGTCAGTCTGTCAGTCTGTCAGTCTGTCAGTCTGTCAGTCTGTCAGTCTGTCAGTCTGTCAGTCTGTCAGTCTGTCAGTCTGTCAGTCTGTCAGTCTGTCAGTCTGTCAGTCTGTCAGTCTGTCAGTCTGTCAGTCTGTCAGTCTGTCAGTCTGTCAGTCTGTCAGTCTGTCAGTCTGTCAGTCTGTCAGTCTGTCAGTCTGTCAGTCTGTCAGTCTGTCAGTCTGTCAGTCTGTCAGTCTGTCAGTCTGTCAGTCTGTCAGTCTGTCAGTCTGTCAGTCTGTCAGTCTGTCAGTCTGTCAGTCTGTCAGTCTGTCAGTCTGTCAGTCTGTCAGTCTGTCAGTCTGTCAGTCTGTCAGTCTGTCAGTCTGTCAGTCTGTCAGTCTGTCAGTCTGTCAGTCTGTCAGTCTGTCAGTCTGTCAGTCTGTCAGTCTGTCAGTCTGTCAGTCTGTCAGTCTGTCAGTCTGTCAGTCTGTCAGTCTGTCAGTCTGTCAGTCTGTCAGTCTGTCAGTCTGTCAGTCTGTCAGTCTGTCAGTCTGTCAGTCTGTCAGTCTGTCAGTCTGTCAGTCTGTCAGTCTGTCAGTCTGTCAGTCTGTCAGTCTGTCAGTCTGTCAGTCTGTCAGTCTGTCATTCTGTCAGTCTGTCAGTCTGTCGGTCTGTCAGTCTGTCGGTCTGTCAGTCTGTCAGTCTGTCAGTCTGTCAGTCTGTCAGTCTGTCAGTCTGTCAGTCTGTCAGTCTGTCAGTCTGTCAGTCTGTCAGTCTGTCAGTCTGTCAGTCTGTCAGTCTGTCAGTCTGTCAGTCTGTCAGTCTGTCAGTCTGTCAGTCTGTCAGTCTGTCAGTCTGTCAGTCTGTCAGTCTGTCAGTCTGTCAGTCTGTCAGTCTGTCAGTCTGTCAGTCTGTCAGTCTGTCAGTCTGTCAGTCTGTCAGTCTGTCAGTCTGTCAGTCTATCAGTCTGTCAGTCTGTCAGTCTGTCAGTCTGTCAGTCTGTCAGTCTGTCAGTCTGTCAGTCTGTCAGTCTGTCAGTCTGTCTGTCAGTCTGTGATGGGACGATCCTATCAACTTTTGGTGGAAATCCGTTGACCGGAAGTATCCAAAATGGCGGTTTTTCAAAAATCGCATTTTCGTTTTTCTCGATTTACTCCCAAACCACGCGTTTTTTAGTGGCCTTAAGTATGACAAAACTTGGAGAAAATAAAATTTCCCACACTTTTGTCTTTAGCTATAACTCGATATCTCAACCTATTATCGAGATAAACCGTTATTTCCAAAAAAAACAGTTTTTTGCGATTATCTCGAAAATTAACGGGTTTTTGCTGGCTGAATGTATGAAGTGAATTAATGAGAATGATATTCTGCACAATTTTGTCTTTTACCGTTATCCGTTATATTTTACCGTTATTGAGATACTTTCATTAATATGTAAAAAATCATATTTTTGGGAATAATTTGCAAACTAACGGTTTTTCGACAAATCAGTTAAAAGAATAATTAAAGATGTTCACATTTTCTACCTTTTTGCCATTTACCGTAAATTGATATCTCTTACCGTTCTCAAGTTATCTCAAATTTTGTACGTTTTTGATATTTTTGAATAAACCAAGAATTTATTGGGATATTTTTAAATAAACCAAGAATGTCTTAGGTTGACAACGCGACAGGGCTCTAGCGTAAATTGCGCAGGGTCGTAGATTTTGTAGAAGAAAGTTTTGTGTTGAGCACAACTGATATTTATTATTAGGGTTACTTCAGTAATTTAAATATCTCGAAAGTTATGCCCCAAACAGATGAGGCGTCAACATCGGCGTTATATTATTAGCATGTGTGTATAGAGCCCATAATATAGAGAGTGGACATCCGGACTAGAACGACTAGACATGAGTTTTTTTACTTATATTAAGCGATTTCCGTTATTTTGATAATGTGACAAAGAACGATATTTTTAAAGCTTTCCGCGCTCGTTTTTCAGCTCGGCGGCCATTTGTACAAGTCTGGATGTCCACTCTCTATATTATAGGCTCTCTGCACACATGATGTCGTATCAACAACTACAACTTTCCAAATTTTGATATGAGTTTTTTTATTGATATTGACCGATTTCAGTTATTTTACTAATTATTTGTGGCAAAAGATTAAATTTTTAAAGCTCTTCTTACTGATTTTTCAGCTCGGCGGCTATTTTTGTAACGACCCATTGTTTATTCTCTAGATTATAGTCCAAATACACCCAAAATCAACGACCAATAGGCTTTCCCGACGCACACCAATTTTAAATGTACTGTAATGATTATTTTATACTTTTTAAAAGATTTTTTTTTATTCAGGAGTTTTTCAATTTTTTATGGTTTTTCTTTAGTCGGAGGTTTTTCAAAATTTTTATTTAGTTTTTTTTTCACTCTTTTTAAAGATAACAGTGAACAAACTTTTTATGTCCGATTGAATTTAAAGTTTTTTGGTAACCATTTTGTATTGTAATAATTATTTAAAGATTAACAATTTTTTTCAAGTAATGTCCCTCGAGTGCCGAAGCGGGATCGAAAACAGTTCAGGGAATCAAAATACACAGGGAGAGGAGAGGTAACGTTAAGGGGAAAGTGAATTCTTACACTATTTCATTATTTACAATAGAATGTCAAAAACAGGATCAAAATCGATTCAGAGGATCAGAAGAGAAATCTTTTTGGGGAGGGGGAAATCTTGTACACCAAATTATTCCTTTCATTATTTACAACCGAATGCCGGAAGCGGGATCAAAATTGATTAAGTGGATCAGAAGATAAAGGGAGAGGGGGTCTAAATTGAGGTGGGAGGAGGAACTCTTGTACACCAAAATATTCCTATCATTATTTACAACCGAATGGCGAAAGTGGGATCGAAATCGGTTCAGTCGATCAGAAGGTACTAGGATAGGGGGTCTAAATTGAGGGGGGAGGGGGAAATCTTGTACACCAAATTATTCTTTTCATTATTTATAACCGAATGCCGGAAGCGGGATCGAAATTGATTAAGTGGATCAGAAGATACAGGGAGAGGGGCTCTAAATTGGGGCGGGAGGAGGAACTCTTGTACACCAAAATATTCCTTTCATTATTTACAACCGAATGCCGAAAGCGGGCTCGGAATCGGTTCAGTGGATCATGAGATACAAGGAGAGGGGGTTTAAATTGAGGAGGAAGGGGGAATTTTTAAACGCAAAAACGATTCGGCACCCATATTCGGGACCGAAATCGGTTGAGTGGTTCAAAAATTATGAGGGAAGGACGCACAAACTTTAAGCCAAACGCATATAAATACCATCTCCGTTACGTCGGGGGTAAAAATAACCTTTTACAGTTTATATGGAGTTTTTTCGAAAAAATAATTGGGTTTTCTCAAAAACTAGAGCCAATCAAGCCACAACACTTGCAGTTTCGGAATCAGCGACGTCAAATTATTTTAAGAAGATTATGAAATCTTTGGCAATACAAGAAAGTCGCTTTTTATCGGGTAGTGTTATTTTTGTGTCTTTGACCATTGTCAAAACGTCACGCATTTGACTGTAAGAAGAAACAGGATGGAAGTAAGTATTTTCATTCGCACTTACATGGTTATGTGGAAATGAAATTACTTGAGTTCCTTATACTTTGCCCGACCTCTGAATGCAGCATAAAAGTCAATCCAGGCAAACTGACCGAGTAAAAAAGTTTTTTATTTTACAATTGATTTAATTTTGACCCAATTTCTGAAAGAATCATGACAAAAAAATATTTTACGGTACTTTCAGATCTTGTTATACTGTACTTAGAAATTGTTAAAAAATTGTAAAATTCTGTTAAAGTACAATCACAAAATAAGTTATTGCTCAGCTTAGAAATGACACAGAAGGTTATTTAAAATAATATTCAAGTAAAATTTCCATTGTCTAAACCCACAGCAAAAAAAATTGAACTTTTGCATTTTTTTACAAGCTTTTAAATTCAAGAATCCGATTTCTCCGAGAAAGAGACAGATTTTTTTTACTCATTAACTTGGCTTGATTCATATGTACTAAATCAGATAACTAAGAACTTCTTATATAAAATTTACTTGGCAAACCAGATTTCAAAACAGAATGGTTCGTCTTATGATAGAATCACTAACAAAAGCTAAAAGATTATATTTTGTTTCATTTGAATAATTTTTTTACCAGTGGTTGGTCGAAACTAAACTTTAGAAATGAAAGTATTTGTTTTTGTGTTTCTTTTTGGTAAGTTTCAAAGTAAAGTAAATGATCGAAGTTGATTAAGCTTAGAAAATTGTCTTAGCTCATTTCTATTCCTAAAATAAATGATCAATTGGAAATGTCTTGTATATTACTGTAGGCTTGTTTAATTTAATTTAAAAATCAAAAAGTTTTTTTTATATTAAAAACAACGTATTTATCTGCACTTGAAAAATCTAATATTGCACAGACTTGAATTATATTTTTTGTTTTCTTAACATAAACATATAGTTTGAAAACATTAAAGAATTCCGATTTGTCACACGGTCATATTTTCAGATTCTAGACCAAAGCCCGGGGTTTCAGTATTGACAAAAGAACAAGATAGCTAAATTCAAGTTTCAGATGTACTCTCCATTCCATTGTTATACTTTGATAGTTTAAATCGTTATTGTTTACTTTAGTTTAAATTTTTATTAAACGGAAGTTGATGAATATCGGGAGCCGTTAGAGAACATATTCCATATTGAGCTAGAATCATAATAAGCTGGCAAATATAAAAACGAAAGTAAAATGGATTTATGTGCCAGTAAACACACGATTCACACTAATGTGCATGGAATTTAGTTTTATTTTCTGTCTGAGAAATAGTTATTGCACTGGAAAAAATCTCGTTGCTTTTTAAAGCTCGTGAAGAACTACTCCCCCTGAACTCAGTTTTGTACTTTATGTGCAACTTAAGTGTAAACATATCCAATAATAACAGAAACTCGCCTCTTTTACTTCGGAAGTTCAATCTTGTCTATGGCCGAGCCCCAGGAATTTCATGGAAAATATGGGGACAGTTTCTATAATTGTTGACCAATGTTTTTTAAATTTATGAAAGAGACTAGGAACTGCTAGGAAATACTAGGAACATTGTATCTATAAAAGCTGTTATTTATTTTTATCACTAAAGTTATTAAGGCCCGTTTGCTGAAACAAGTCATAGCGTCTTATGTTCAACTTAAATTATTTAAGACCCAGAATTTCTACGGTTTAAGTAGGCTAAGCACAACTTAAATTGTTATGACTTGTTTCAGCAAACGGGCCTAAATGAATTGAAAATTCAGGGATTTTTCCGTTTAAGGTTCCCCGGCTTTCTGAAAACCGTTTCATTTGTGCAAACATCATAGTCGTTATTGAAGCAAACCCATGGATGCGACGCAGTGGCGTCCCAAAGTTTTTTCCCTGAAGTTTCAAACTGTTGCAAAACCAATAAAACTGTAAATGCCAAAATATGTGTCTAGGAAAGAGATTTCGACCTTGGATTTAGTTGTTTCTCGGATGGCGCTTACGCCACTAGATTAAATAAAAATCTCTAAATTATTATTTTTTCATCCGAAGGCTTTTAAGGTCGAAAGATCTTTCCTAGACACATCTTGCGACATTAACAGCCTTAAAATCTGCTGAGAAATACCGGTTTTAAAGCAGTTTGAAATATTTGGGAAAAAACTCTGGGATGCCACTGCGTCGCTCGTATGGGTTTGCACCAATAACGACCATGGGATTTGAACTAGTGGCATCCTATACTACCGTCATGCTGCAACGATTTGCTAAAACCCAAAGAGCTTTAAACGGAAACACAGCCGAAATTTTCAATATGGCCTTAAACAAAAACACAAAACTTAAAACTAAATGTCTTGTTTCAAAATAATGACAACAGCTATAATTATAAAAATGCAAGTAC
Source organism: Chrysopilus asiliformis (assembly GCA_964034945.1). Lineage (NCBI taxonomy): Eukaryota > Metazoa > Arthropoda > Insecta > Diptera > Rhagionidae > Chrysopilus > Chrysopilus asiliformis. The sequence goes on from OZ035962.1 coordinate 45,041,669, forward strand.
TAAAAATTCTTTTACCTCTCAAACTAATATCTGCCTGAATTGTAAATAAACGATTATTGTGGTTTCCAGTCCATTGGATTGAAACTTTTTTTTAAATAAGCCAGCAAGTTTTTAAAAAATCGTCATGTCGTAATAAAATCATATATTTATGTTCGCGGTGTTTGTATCAGAGTGTCGGTAAACAATGTGGTGACATTAAGTGCGGGCAGGCGAGCAAATGCGTGACAGAAATGTGTAATCCGGAAATAGTTTGGATGAATTTGTTCCAGTTTTTGAGATCTGGCAGAAAGAAGAATTATTGTTCTTAAGAAAACCCAAATAACTAGAAAAAATCAAATCCTTAAAACTAGAGGGAATCTAGCTACACTACTTCCAGGCAGCAGCAAAAAACCCCCGACTAAAGAAAAACCCTAAAAACTCCTGAATAAAAAAAAAATCCTTTAAAAAGGATAAAATAATCATTATAGTAAATTTAAAATTTGTGTGCGTCGGGAAAGCCTATTGGTCGTTGAATTTGTGGAGCAAGGTTGTCCTGATGCAAACCAATTTTAAATTTACTCCAATGATTATATTATGTTATCCTTTTTAAAGGATTTTTTTTTATTATTAGGGTTGACCTCAGTAATTTAAATATCTCGAAAGTTATGCCCCAAACAGATGAGGCGTCAACATCGGCGTTATAACATTAGCATGTGTGTATAGAGCCCATAATATAGAGAGTGGACATCCGGACTAGAACGACTAGACATGAGTTTTTTTACTTATACAGTAGAACGCGCTTAAATGCAACACGCGTAAATGCAAAACTCGTGTAATTGCACGCAAAATTTGTGCATGGAGGATTTTTAAGCATTTTTCATATAAATATACACGGATAAATGAAACACGCTTAATTGCAATACTTGCTTAAATGCCATTTTCACATCCGCAAAAGTATAAATTATATGAAATTTTACACGCTTAAATGCACATGTGCAAAAATGAAATGTAAGTACACAAAAAAAAGTGATTATTGTTATTTTTATTTGATAAAATGAATTCTTAATTAGGTTCTTTGTTTTTGTGTAGCCTTGTTGAATTTAAATGTTTATTACAGGAATATTAAAATTGCATGTTTATCTTTTACTCGCATAATTGCACATGAATGTGCATTTATCCGTGCTTCCGTGCTACGTATAAATGCAAAACACGGATAAATGCACATAAAATTCTGCGAAATTCGATGTGCATTTAAGCGTGTTCTACTGTATTAAGCGATCTCCGTTATTTTGATAATGTGACAAAGAACGATATTTTTAAAGCTTTCCGCGCTCGTTTTTCAGCTCGGCGGCAAGTCTGGATGTCCACTCTCTATATTATAGGCTCTCTATACACATGATGGCGTATCAACAACTACAACTTTCCAAATTTTGATATGAGTTTTTTTTATTGATATTGACCGATTTCAGTTATTTTACTAAATATTTGTGGCAAAAGATTAAATTTTTAAAGCTCTTCTTACTGATTTTTCAGCTCGGCGGCTATTTTTGTAACGACCCATTGTTTATTCTCTAGATCAGTGGTTCCCAAAGTGGTCCCTACGGACCCCCAGGGGTCCCCGGGATCATTCAGGGTGTCCGTGGAAAATTAAAATTGATTTGGGGGTTCCTGAACAACGTCAGGGGGTCCGCGCAAGGTTTAATATGAAATAAAAAAAATGGTGACACATTTAAAATAAATAACAATGAATAAATTATTAGCGATTTTTACGTCCTAATTAAAATATTTATAGTTAGACATATTGGGTTTTATTATTTAATATAATGCACCCTAAAAATTATAGCTTACTATTTTATATTTTTGTTTAATTTGTTTACTTCTGCGAATAACCAAATCCGCGAATGTTTGGAATTACTGTACATTACTGTATTATTATATTCTGTTGTGAATTAATTGGTACAAAATGAGTACCTACACAATATGTGACATTTACATGAAATTTTATCCTCACATCTCAAATAATTAATTCAAGAGAGCGTTACATTGCAGCATTCAATTTTTATTATAATTAACAGTGGTTTGTTGCAAATAAAATTTTTGATATTGTAACGGTCCACGGGTAAGAAGTTGCAAGGACATTCGAGATTAGGGATGCCAACGATACCTCGATGTTTGCAAAACATCGAGGTATCGTTGAAAAATATCGAGTTTTAACCTCGATGTTGAACAGACCGATATATCGAGGTATCGATGTTGTTTTCCACGATGTTAGAACATTACTCTTTATAAAATTAGTAGAGAAACTAATTTTAGGACTAGAAAGATTAGTTTTTAGATAGATTTAATATAGCCACTCAAAGATTTGTTTAAATTTTCTTTGGTATCAATTTTCGGTTCCATCTTTCTACAAGATTTCGCAAAAAATACCAGAGCTAGCCATGAAATTTTACAGAGAAGTTTGGTCCTGATGTGGAATTCCGTTAACCGGAAGTAACCAAAACGGCGGCTTTTTAAAAACTATGCGGTTTTTTGCGATTTATTCCGAAACTAACCATTTTCCAGTAGTCTTATGTATTACAAAACTTGCAGACAATAAAATTTGCTACATTTATGTCTTTTACTAGAACTCCGTTATAAAGATATGCCGGTATTTCAAAAAAAAATTTATTTTGCGAATATCTCGAAAACTAACGGGTTTTTGGTGGTTCAACGTATAAGAAGAATTAAAACCGTGTTAATTCTACCTGGGTACCCACAGTTAGAGAGCCTATAACCTAGAGAGTGGCCATGGGGACATCTAAAAATGGCCGCCAAGCTGAAAAACGAGCGCGAAAAACTTTAAAAATTTCATTCATTGTTATAAATAATTGCCAAAATAACTGAAGGTGATTAATATATGTAAAAATAGCATGTTTGAGATGTCAAAAAAATTTGGAAACTCATAGTTGTTTTGATAAATTGAAAAATTGTTTACAGACTGTTCTAATTTGGAGAAAAAGCTGTTCTAACTGACCTAATAGACTGTTCTAATTGGAGTTAATAGACTGTCCTACTCAGTAGCACAGTCTATTAAGGTAGCATGGCCACTCTCTAGGTTAAAGGCTCTCTACCCACAGTAGAGCATCCGCCAGGTGGCTAAATTATTTATTAAATTTAACTTTTTCAAAACATCGGAAAAACGATGTTTTCAGGACGATGTTTTTTGACATCGATGTCGCCTTAAAAAAAACATCGATTTTCGATATATCGAGGTTTTATGAACGATGTTGCATCCCTATTCGAGATCTGGCGTGAACGCTTCGAGAATGTTTGAGATCTGCACACGAGAACGTTCGAGACCTCGGCCGAACATACAGGAACGTTGGCAAACGAGCCGCGAATATAAAAGGCCGCGTCTTCGGCGGATATTCAATAAATACTTCTTCAACAAAATGTTTTATTTATATTTTATTTTTACATCATTAATTTAACTTCAAGACATTAAAGTTAAATTTGTAATTTTTATACCCGTATGGTGAAACCAAAGGGTATATTAACTTTGCCTTACCGTTTGTAACGCCAAGATCCCGTCATCGCAGAAAAAAATGAATTACACCAGTGTGTTTAGAATGATGAAAAAAGTTGAATTTAGCATGTCCGTCCGTCTGTCCGTCTGTCCGTCTGTGGCACGGATTGCGGGCGCATGGATTGAGCTACAGACTTGAAATTTTGCACAGATCCGTTTTTCGTAAAATGCGAGGCTAAGTTCGTTAATGGGCGAAAATGGACCATTAGGGGGGGTACCCCCCATACGAACGAAATCGTTTTTTGTGAATATCTCTAAAACGGTGCATCTTATCAAAAAAGTCCAAGAACAAAAGTTATTCAAGATATTATTCTACATAAAACTCCCATACAGTAAAATCCGATTGGAATAAATTTTAAAAAATCTTATTGGAAAGTTTGACTTCAAAGTGGAATTTTGGTACAACTGTTCGAATTTTGATACGAATATCACCATACGGGTTTTCAATAATTGCCAGATTGGCAATTATAGCTTTTGTTATGTTTCTATTATGCATTTATGTATGGTAGTTTTTCACCCAGGGTCCGTGGGCAAGTTTTGACTATGAAAAGGGGTCCGTGGGCTAGTTTTGACTATGAAAAGGGGTCCGTGGGCCAAAAGAGTTTGGGAACCACTGCTCTAGATTATAGTCCAAATACACCCAAAATCAACGACCAATAGGCTTTCCCGACGCACACCAATTTTAAATGTACTGTAATGATTATTTTATACTTTTTAAAAGATTTTTTTTTATTCAGGAGTTTTTCAATTTTTTATGGTTTTTCTTTAGTCGGAGGTTTTTCAAAATTTTTATTTAGTTTTTTTTCACTCTTTTTAAAGATAACAGTGAACAAACTTTTTATGTCCGATTGAATTTAAAGTTTTTTGGTAACCATTTTGTTATGTAATCTATATCATAAACAAATTATATAAAGACTGTTTTTCTCTAACAACTCAGCTTTGAAAAATAATCCCCCAAAGCAGCAGATATGCATGCGGTTGGCAGCGCACACGAGCAGCGGAGCATGTCGCTTGGCCGAAGAAAAACATTCAATTCATTTTCAAACTCTCTGATCAACACGAAGTTTTACCGAAATCGTAGTTTTCTATTAACTTTTGGGAAAGTACCGCTAGCTACAACGGTTACCTCCCATACAATTTTTCTTAAATACAAATTTCTCGAACACTGCGCTTGTGAGAAAAAATGCATATAATCAAAATCAAAGGAAATAATATTGCCTACATTTTTAATTTTAGGTGAACTCCACCTCAACTCATACTCTCGTTTACAGTTAAGTTCGATTTCTTAACTTTGCTCGATTGGATATTGTTAGGGATCTAAAAAAAATTACCCGTATTTTTTTGTTTGGTAGAATACCGTCCGGTCGGAGGAGGGGAGGGGTCAAAGTCGGCGAAAATTCGAAATCACAAAAACTTTAAAAATTTGTAACGGCTTAACCGAATTAGATGATATTGAACATTTTCGAAAGGTAATTCCTTGTCACAAAAAAATATTTTTTGACTTCCTCTCCCTCCCCCTCACCGTCATATTGTAAAATTCAATTTAGTGACAATATAAATAAAATTCGGGGGTAAATGCGTTATTTAAAAAAAAAATCAAAAAAAATCGAATACAAGAAAATTGTATACAGGGTGGCGCCGTGAAAGTGATACACTTACAAAATTAGTTGTTTGAGGTACACAATAATTTTTAAACTTTTTCTGTGACTGAGTTTTTGAAGGTGATACACAATTACTAAGTTATGTTCATTAGTTCAAAAATTTGGGGTGTGTTTTTGTATTATTTTTAGGATGGATTCAGTGCGCGAACAAATCAAGATTTTATACCTAAAAGGTTTCACAAATATCCAGATCAGAAAACAGCTGTCGCACTTAAGTTTGAACAGATTGTTTATCTATAGGACAATTAAACGTCTTAAGGACACTGGTACGGTTATTCCAAAACCCAAACCCGGAAAAAAAAGAACGGTTAGGACATCAGCTATGATCAAATGTGTAAAGGAGCGGATGAGGAGAAACCCCGAGCGCTCAGGGAGACAAATGGCACGACAGTTTGGAATGCATCATAAAACGATGCAAAAAATTTTAGGAAATGATCTTGGGTTAAAGCCCTACAAAAAACAAAAATGTCATGGGCTTACGAATAAAAATATGATGGACCGTGTCAAAAGATCTCGTGATCTGCTGCGAGCGCACGCTGATTGTGAAATCCTTTTTTCAGATGAAAAATTGTTTGTTTTACAAGATTCTTTAAACAAACAAAATGACAGAGTCTATGCTGCATCACTTAAGGATATACCAACATCAAAAAGAACCATTCCCCGATATCAAAATGCCTCAGCAGTCATGGTATGGGGTGGTATCTCGAAAAGGGGCAAATTACCGCTCTTATTCCTTGATCGAGGTGTCAAAATAAATAAAAATTATTATTTAGAAGAAGTTTTGCAGAAACATGTGTTAGTGCATGCTGAAAACTTGTTTAAAAAGGATCCTTATTGTTTCCAACAAGATTCAGCTCCGGCACATAAGGCGATCGTTGTTCAACAATGGTGCAAAACCAATTTTCCTTGTTTCATCACATCACAAGAATGGCCTGCATCGTCACCAGATCTTAATCCACTAGACTTTTCTATCTGCGGTTACATGCAATCCAAACTAACGAATGCACAAAAACACAATCTAGACAGTTTCAAAAAACTTTTGGTGAAAATCTGGAACGAAATACCGGAGGACATGTTACGTGCGGCTTGTGACGCCTTCCAAAAACGTTTAAAATTAGTAATTAAGAAAAAAGGGGATCGTATACAAGTTTAAGGTTTTTTTATTTATAATACAATATGACAAATTAGGAAACGAAAAAAAAAATTTAAAAAAATTAACTGGTGTTTTATTTATAGCCATTTATCAGTGTATCACTTTCACGGCGCCACCCTGTATATTTTACTGATTTTCGATTGGTTTTTATGTTTTCTGTACGTAATATTAACTCAAAAGTTTTAGGAGTTTAAAATTAATTAGAAATTCATTTAAAAGAAAAAGTTTTTTTTTTTCTTTGAGAAAGTTTCCGTCTGGAATAAATCTGTGAAAATTTTGAGTTTCTGGAAGTATTTTGACACTTTCAAACCTTCTTTGAAGTTGTTGCTGTTTTTCTTGAGATCTTTTAAATTTCGTCACTAAATTGAATTTTACAATATGAAGGTGAGGGGGAGGGAGAGGAAGTCAAAAAATATTTTTTTGTCACAAGGAATTACCTTTCGAAAATGTTCAATATCATCTCAATCGGTTAAGCCGTTACAAATTTTTAAAGTTTTTGTGATTTCGAATTTTCGCCGACTTTGACCCCCTCCTCTCCGCCTACTGGAATTTATTCCACGAAACAAAAAAATACGGGTATCTTTTTTTTAGGTCCCTAACTACATTTAAATGAAAAAAGTTAAAAAAAAAAACATGTGTGTGCAGTGCACACGCGGTAGAAGTGAAACCTTAGGAAAACTAAACAGCGAGAGAATGAGACGAATGCGGTATCAGGTGTGGGATAGCTATAGCGTTTATTTATTATAATATTGGTACCAAGTTCAAAAGTCATATTATATTTTTATTGAAAATCTAATACCGGATTCGTGATCAGCGACCCCAAAAACCCTAAAATGCAAATTTTTCCGGGGAAAATGGGAAAAAGGATATTTTCATTATCCTTACAGGACCTTCCGTTTCGAATTTTGAAAATCTAATACTGGATTCGTGATCAGCGACCCCAAAAACCCCATAGTGCCTATTTTTCCGGGGCAAAATGGGAAAAAGGATATTTTCCTTATCCTTACAGGACCTTCCGTTTCGAATTTTGAAAATCTACATAGCTAAAAACCTGCTCCTGGCAACACAGATTATTTTGCAAAAAACCGCATAAAAATCGGTCCAGTAGTTTTTGAGTTTTGTAATCTCAGGTAGACAGACAAACAATAAAACATCCATTTTTATTTATATACGAGTAGATATGTATATATTGCAATTTATGACGAAACATAATTTATCGCCTCCTCTCTCCGCTTCCTCCCTCCTATCACTTCTCCCTTCTCCCCTTTCCCTTCCCGTAACCCGCCCTCTTCCCCTTCCCATCAATCTTGTTTACGATAAATTGACTGGCACCCATCTGTATTCTATCTCTTTTTCTCGTAGGCTAAAATATCCTATCTCTTTTTACTGTCGTTTCATCGAGTTTGAAATCACTCACAACGCCGCTAAAGAAGTTTTCACTTCAAAAAATAATGGTGACTTTCAAGCTCCATTCAAGTCGAGTATGAAGTTTTTACATATCTCTAACGGTTCATGAGATAATTTGAAAAACATTATTTTTCACATATTTTTTCGGAAACTTTAAATATTGCAGAAGAAAGTCATGTAATGCTCACATCTTTTTTTTTTGAATTGTTTAAATCATACTTTAAATTGTTTAAATAAAATACATTTACTTGCTTTATCAAACTACAATTCTGTGGAAATTTGATAAAACTTGAAACTTACATTCTCAAAGCAATTTAAAAATATGAACAAAATATAACAAGACAAAATTTTTATGTAAATCGACCGTATTTTATGTATTTATGGTGGTGGACAACCACCCTGAATCACAAAAAATAAACACAGCAAAACAATTCATAAAAACAGTCCTTACACTCAGTTCACCCAAATTCCACCTTAAAAACAAAAAAATACTTAAAAATATACTACTTGAAAATAATTACCCGGAAAAACTAATTACCAAATTGCAAAGAACTAGAAGCAACAACTATAAAACCCCACTTACACCAATTGATAGAAGTAATGACACCTATATCTATAGGAGCATAACTTATGTCAAAGGTGTTACAGAAAGAATAACTAAAACATTAAAAGAACACACAGAAAATACAATGTTAGCATACAGAAACAAAACAACATTACGCGATATATATAGTAAATTAAAAGACCCTATACCTAAATTAAAACAAACAAATGTAATTTATAAAATTCCATGCAAAGGAAACAGAGAAAATAACATAAAGTGCAACCTAAACTATGTTGGACAAACCAAACAACATTTGGAAAAAAGAATTGGTAACCACATAAACGATTTAAAGAGAACAAGAGAAAAGAAAATACCCGATGACATACCACACACAGCCTTAGTTGAACATTACAAAACACATGGACATGAACCAGATTTTGAAAAGACAGAAATTTTAGCGACACAGAGTAAAGCTCGGTTTAGACGAGACAAGTAACTTGCGGCAAGTAGACGTAAATACACGCGATTTGAGCTAGTGTGCGACGCTCGCATATGTGTGAGAATACTTGCCGCTCTCTCGAAAATAATAGAAAGCCATTCTATTTTTGTGGCAAGTAAAAACCAATACAAGAACATGGAACCGTGTACACAAGAGGTGGTTTTATGTGTGTGAGTTTCGGTTCATTTTATATTTGCTGCTTTGCCAGAAAACGTCGTAACATTTTAAGGAAAAAACGACACGGGTATAACAAACTCGTCGGCAACAAACAGTTTCAGGTCGAAATTCGCAAATTTTTCCACAAAAAAGAGTCGTGATATTTTTTCTTAGAAATTTTTAGGTTATGTTTTCGTTCGGCTGTCATTCTACTTGCAACGATTTACTTGAAACGTGTAAACTAAGCAAACTACTTGCCTCTCTTTACTTGCCGCGAGTTACTTGCTGTGTATAAACCCTGCTTAACTACAGCAAAAGACTCACTGTCGAAGCCCTACACATATATAGTGAAGACACTTACAATATAAAACGAGACACAGATCACATCTCTGCTGTATATTGCGCTCTCTTAAACGACAAAATAGAAAATAAAAACAAAAGGAAAAGAATTCTCTCTGACGATGACGAACACAACGATGACAACAAACGAATACGATACTGAGACTGAGTGAACACTGCTAAGAAAGAAAAACTGTTATTGTGCTCACTGCTATTTAAGCAATCAGCTGTTTTTCAAAAAAAATATATTTTCTAGTTCAATTAGCCATATTGTGACGTCGTGTTTAATTTATTATAATTGTTTATTTATTTTCATTATCTTGGATTTATTTTTGTTTTAAGTTTACAACGTGCTTAATGTTTTTATTTTTATTTTTGCTGATCTACGAACATAAGCGTTCAAATCTTTTTACACTGACAATAGCATAAACACGACATGCAACTTTTCCAATAAATAATTTGTAAGTACCATTAGTTTAAAGTAACAGCAGACATTATAGTTTTCATTTTTGGATGATTTTTATTGTATTTAGATATAAGGCTCCTGAAGATGGTCACCATCGTGATCGAAACGTTGAGCATTGTCGAAATTAAAACAACAAAAGAAAGAAAAAAAAATTGATTGCTTTTATTTAACACCTTGTAAAGCTAAATTTGGACCGATTAGCCCGTCGAACACACCATAAATAAAATTTTTAGTTTGCTGATTATTTTAACGTTTAAAGTTCAAAATAAATTTTGAATTAACACACAAACTAAAAATTTTCTCATGTCACATATTTATTGTTAGAAATCAAAATATTCAAATCGAAAACCTGCGAAAGGAAAAAATACGCACGCACAAAAAAAACACACACACACAATACAAACACACAAAAAAAAACACCAAACACACTTGCCCCCGCTTCGTGTCGCTTGCATAAGAATTCAACGAGAATAAAACGAACTAGAAACGAAAACTGGTTTCAACAAAGGGCGAATGTAAGCAGCGACATGTATAAGCGATCACCACGGCTGCTTGTGGCTGCTAGTATGCACTGCCGGCTAGTCGGCAGCTGCTACGTCACGATGGGGTATTATTTTGAATTTCGGTTTTGCACTAAGTTGAGTTGTTAGAAAAAAACAGTCTTTATATAATTTGTCTATGTCTATATATTTAAAAGGCAAAGCGATTTTGTATGGATTTCTTTCGACAGAGCTCCTGGAGTTCCTATTGAACCGATTTTGATGATTCTTTTTTTAAATGAAAGCTCTATAGCTGTAGATATGTCCGTTTTACTTTTTTCCCATTTTTAATAATACTTTATTAGTTATTTGCCTTTCAAAGTTATAAATATGCCGCTAACTAAGTCTTCAATGCTAACACGACATTCCGTACTGCCTGATCAGCGCAGTGAGTTAGTAGTTGGACTACCATGCGCCAGGTCCGGGTTCAATTCTTATCGGTGACAAAAATTTTTTTTTCTTTTCAAATTTTTTTTTTTTGATTTTTTTACTTTTATTAATATTTTATTACTTAATTTATCTTTAAGTTTACATTTTTACTCCTGAATAAGTGTTAGACTACAATGCGCCAGATGTGCGGGTTCGATTCCGAGTGGTGACAAAATGTTTTTTTTAATTTTTTTTTTGACCTTAAATTACTTATTTTATTTATATTATACTTCTTTAGGCGCGTTGGGCGATTTTTGGATGTGTAAAATCTTGTGAGTTCGCGTCACCGACATGCTAATTTAACAGCTTAAGAATGCTGATTTGCTTTCATTTGATTTTTTATACAGAAAAAATCGAATTTTTTTTTTTTGGAAAATATCATACAGCAAAATAAAATGATACAGAAAATTTCTGAACAGCACGTGACTTTGTTATACAACAAAAAATCTATTTTTTTTTTGGAAAATATACGATAAAATAAAATGAGACAGAAAATTTCTGAACAGCACGTGACTTTGTTATACAGAAAAAATTAAATATCTCTAACCATTTTTTGTATAAGAAAATCATGTGCTGCTCAGGAATTCAAACCTTAATATGCATATTGACTTTTATTTAAAATTTACTGTTTATTAGCATATATTTTCGAAATTTCAGGTTGAAAAATATATAGGTATAAAGACACGACAAAATTGCCTTACATATATTATTGTTTTCACTTCTGTTGGCAGTCCCCAATGACTGCCTGTTTTTTATTACTTAATTTATTTTTAAAATTTATATTCTTACTACTGAATAAGTGTAAACTACATCGCGCCAGGTACGGGTTCAATTTTGAGCGGTGGCGAAATATTTTTATTTTTTTTTTTTGTTGAAATTGAGTCTTTATTGGAAGAAGTGAAAACCATCTGCTCTGTATCTAAAATCGTTTAACCTGACGCCCAGCCCAAACCCCTGAAGATAGAGACTTGAAACTTTCAGAATATGGGACATATTTTTTTCGAAATTTTAGCGCTAAGGGGGTGAACGGGGGGTAAAGGGGGTTTGGGTTTTTTTAAACCGTGATTTTCGCCATGAATCCTGCTCAATAGGAGGCTGAAAAGTATCACTCGGGGGTTTTTGGGGTCGCTGATCACGAATCTATATATTTAAAAGGCAAAGCGATTTTTTATGTATTTCTTTCGACACAGCTCCAGCTTAGAATCGATTTTGATTATTCTTTTTTTTAAAGGAAAGCTCTCTATCTGTAGATGTGTCCACTTTACTTTTTTCCCATCTATATAATAAAAACTGTAAGGGAGACAATTTTTGTAATTTTGGATTTTCTCAAAAATATTGACATACATTGATGTATTTGGTCGTATAATACTGATGCCAAAAATGACATTTTTATACCCGTATGGTGAAACCAAAGGGTATATTAACTTTGCCTTACCGTTTGTAACGCCAAGACCCCCTTTTTTTTGCGAATATCTCAAAAACTGTTCATATTATCAAATAAGTGCAAGAACAAAAGTTATTTACGATATGATTCTAAATAAAACTCCCAAACATCAAAATCCTATTGGAACAAATTTTAAAAAATCTTATTGGAAAGTTTGACTTCAAACTGGAATTTTGATACAACTGTTCCAATTTTGATAGGAATATCACTATACGAGTTTCTAATATTATGCTTAAAATTTATGTTTGTTATGCTTAAAATTTATGTTTGTCCGTCTGTCTGTATGTCGGTCGGTATTTCTGTCTGTTTGACTGAATGTTTGTTCCGGCATCACGCAAAAACGGCGCGGCCGATTTTGATCAAACTTTGCACACAGGTACAGTTATTGACAGAATAAGGGATCTGATTCTTTTTGATGTCAATCCCCGTTTCTTCTGATATCTCTTACTCAAGGGTGTCGGATCCAGTTTAATAGCAACCCCTTTCCCTCTCTTGAAACCTCTTTATGCGCTTAAGGGTTTCGGATCCGATTTTTACCATGAGAGAGGTCAGCCCGCAGGGAAAATTTTTGCTCACTAATATCTACCCCTCCTTTTTATGTATAGCTAACGATGGTATCTTTTTTCGGACAAAAAACAGTATATTTCACCTAAAAATTTACAAAAGCAGTAAATCGATTTGAAAAACAGCATTTTTCGCAGTATAAATTTTATTCAATGAAAATTTGTGTCTTTGCTTTTAATTTCGACATTTTTATACCCGTATGGTGAAACCAAAGGGTATACTAACTTTGCCTTACCGTTTGTAACGCCAAGATCCCGTCACCACACACAAAATTGAATTACACCAGTGTGTTTAGAATGATAAAAATAATTAATTTTTGCATGTCCGTCCGTCCGTCCGTCCGTCTGTCTGTCCGTCTGTCCGTCTGTGGCACGGATTGCGGGCGCATGGATTGAGCTACAGACTTGAAATTTTGCACAGATCCGTTTTTCGTAACTCCCATACATTAAAATCCGATTGGAACAAATTTTAAAAAATCTTATTGGAAAGTTTGACTTCATAGTGGAATTTTGATAAAACTGTTCGCCATTCACTTAAATCACTATACGGGTTTTCAATAATTGCCAGATTGGCAATTATAGCTTTTGTTATGTTTATTCTTTTAAATTAACAATGGAAAGCAAAATCAAAGTAACGCGTTCTGAAGAAGGGTGAATAATGACAAAACAGTAATTGATGGGGAAAGGAAGAAGCGAATCTATATGACATGTTGCCATCAATACTTCGCTGTTCGTCGTTTGAATGTATTTACACTTGCCATGTGTTGCCACTGACGTTTTGCATTGCTATTAATAAATTTGAATTTCGAAACCTTAAAGAATTAAAGTTTTCTGAGTATTTAAATACAATATTTTGGGGAAAAAAGCAATTATGCAGTATTGGAGTCTGAAAAACCAGGGATTGAAAAAGCAAAGCAAATCAGCAAACAGCAAGCTAAAATTTGCTTTGCTGTGACGGAGAAATGCTGTGCTTAAAAAATGCTGTGCTTATTTTCAGTGCTGTGCTGAGAATCGAAAATTTTTATTGCTTTGCTTTGCTTTTTGTACTTCGTTCTGCTGTGCTTAAGCAGTGCTGAAATTTGCTTAAGCAATGCTTAAGCAATTTTGATTTCTTCTCGTTTGACTTTTTTTTAGAGCAAAATCCATTTTTTTTTTGGAAAATAGTACAGAGCAAAATAAAATTAGGGTGGAAATTTCTGAACAGCACATGGCTTTCTTATACAAAAAAAATTTTTTTTTTCAGGAAAATACCCTAGAGCAAAATAAAATTAGGGAGGAAATTTTTTTTTGTTGTATAAGAAAGTCATGTGCTGTTCAGGAATTTCCTCCCTAATTTTATTTTCCTCTAGGGTATTTTCCTAAAAAAAATTTTTTTTTGTTGTATAAGAAAGTCATGTGCTGTTCAGGAATTTCCTCCCTAATTTTATTTTGCTCTAGGGTATTTTCCTAAAAAAAATTTTTTTTTGTTGTATAAGAAAGTCATGTGCTGTTCAGGAATTTCCTCGCTAATTTTATTTTGCTCCGTACTATTTTCCAAAAAAAGAAATCGATATTCCTGTATAAGAAACACAAAGGAAAGCAAATCAGCATTGCTTAAGCAAATTCCAGCACTGCTTAAGCACAGCATTTCTAAGCAAATTTCACCACTGCTTAAATTTTGCTTAAGCAAATTTCAGCACAGCATTTCCCACTTGATTGCTTCGACGAAGCATTTTTTTGCTTTGCTGGTGCTTAATGCTCCTGAAGTGCTTTGCTTTAAGCAAAGCAATTTACATTTTACTCAGCACAGCAAAGCATCAGCATCAGCACGAGAATTAAGCAAAGCAATTTAAACCCTGTGAAAAACAATATAATACTGCGAAAAACAGTATAGATACCATCGTTATGTATAGCCCTCACCTGCTATCTTCTGCAATTCTAAAGGGATTTGGTGCTTCAATGTATGACATGAATTAAACATAACAAAAGCTATAATTGCCAATCTGGCAATCATTGGAGACCCGTATGGTGGTATTCGTATCAAAATTCGAACAGTTGTACCAAAATTCCACTTTGAAGTCAAACTTTCCATTAAGATTTTTTTAAATTTATTCCAATCGGATTTTGATGTATGGGAGTTTTATGTAGAATCATATCCTAAATAACTTTTGTTCTTGGACTTTTTGGATAAGATGCACCGTTTTTGAGATATTCGCAAAAAACGTTTTCATTCGTATGGGGGGTACCCCCCCTAATGGTCCATTTTCGCCCATTAACGAACTTAGCCTCGAATTTTACGGAAAACGGATCTGCGCAAACTTTCAAGTCTCTAGCTCAATCCGTGCGCCCGCAATCCGCGCCACAGACAGACAGACAGACAGACAGACGGACAGACGGACGGACATGCAAAAATTCAATTTTTTTTTATCATTCTAAACACACTGGTGTAATTCATTTTTTTGTGCGATGACGGGATCTTGGCGTTACAAACGGTAAGGCAAAGTTAATATACCGTTTGGTTTCACCATACGGGTATAAAAAGAATGACATTTCCCACAATATTGTCTTTCCCCGTGTGGATAACCACCTTTTACCGTTATTGAATATATTGTAAGTAAACAGTACGATTTTGTAATACACCGTTGGGTTACAAAGAAAAATGTCTCTAAAAAAATTTCCCTTTTTTGGGTTAACATATATTTGATTCGAGGCCGAAGGCCGAGTAAAGAGGAAGGCGAGAGCTGAAATATATTTAAATAATTTTACGTAACATCTCCATACATCAAATTCCAACAATTCAAGCGCGAGGGGCGAGGCCGAAGGCCGAGTAGTTGTGGAGGCCGAAGGCCGACGGGGGCAGGGAGGCCGAAGGCCGACCTGCGGAAGGGGGATGAACCGCGTAGCGGTTCGGGGCGCAGCCCCTAGTAATTATTTAAAGATTAACAATTTTTTTCAAGTAATGTCCCTCGAGTGCCGAAGCGGGATCGAAAGCAGTTCAGGGAATCAAAATACACAGGGAGAGGAGAGGTAACGTTAAGGGGAAAGTGAATTCTTACACTATTTCATTATTTACAATAGAATGTCAAAAACAGGATCGAAATCGATTCAGAGGATCAGAAGGGAAATCTTTTACACTAAAACATTCCTTTCATTATTTACAAGAAAATGGCGGAAGCGGGATCGAAATCGGTTCAGTGGATCAGAAGGTATAAGGAGAGGGGGTTTAAAATGCGGGGGAGGGGTAACTGTGGTACACTAAATTATTCCATTCATTATTTACAATCGAATGCCGGAAGCGGGATCGATGTTGATTAAGTGGATCAGAAGATACTAGGATAGGGGGTCTAAATTGAGGGGGGAGGGGGAAATCTTGTACACCAAATTATTCCTTTCATTTTTTACAACCGAATGCCGGAAGCGGGATCAAAATTGATTAAGTGGATCAGAAGATAAAGGGAGAGGGGGTCTAAATTGAGGTGGGAGGAGGAACTCTTGTACACCAAAATATTCCTATCATTATTTACAACCGAATGGCGAAAGTGGGATCGAAATCGGTTCAGTCGATCAGAAGGTACTAGGATAGGGGGTCTAAATTGAGGGGGGAGGGGGAAATCTTGTACACCAAAATATTCCTTTCATTATTTACAACCGAATGCCGAAAGCGGGCTCGGAATCGGTTCAGTGGATCATGAGATACAAGGAGAGGGGGTTTAAATTGAGGAGGAAGGGGGAATTTTTAAACGCAAAAACGATTCGGCACCCATATTCGGGACCGAAATCGGTTGAGTGGTTCAAAAGTTATGAGGGAAGGACGCACAAACTTTAAGCCAAACGCATATAAATACCATCTCCGTTACGTCGGGGGTAAAAATAACCTTTTACAGTTTATATGGAGTTTTTTCGAAAAAATAATTGGGTTTTCTCAAAAACTAGAGCCAATCAAGCCACAACACTTGCAGTTTCGGAATCAGCGACGTCAAATTATTTTAAGAAGATTATAAAATCTTTGGCAACACAAGAAAGTCGCTTTTTATCGGGTAGTGTTATTTTTGTGTCTTTGACCATTGTCAAAACGTCACGCATTTGACTGTAAGAAGAAACAGGATGGAAGTAAGTATTTTCATTCGCACTTACATGGTTATGTGGAAATGAAATTACTTGAGTTCCTTATACTTTGCCCGAACTCTGAATGCAGCATAAAAGTCAATCCAGGCAAACTGACCGAGTAAAAAAGTTTTTTATTTTACAATTGATTTAATTTTGACCCAATTTCTGAAAGAATCATGACAAAAAAATATTTTACGGTACTTTCAGATCTTGTTATACTGTACTTAGAAATTGTTAAAAAATTGTAAAATTCTGTTAAAGTACAATCACAAAATAAGTTATTGCTCAGCTTAGAAATGAGACAGAAGGTTATTTAAAAAAATATTCAAGTAAAATTTCCATTGTCTAAACCCACAGCAAAAAAAATTGAACTTTTGCATTTTTTTACAAGCTTTTAAATTCAAGAATCCGATTTCTCCGAGAAAGAGACAGATTTTTTTTACTCATTAACTTGGCTTGATTCATATGTACTAAATCAGATAACTAAGAACTTCTTATATAAAATTTACTTGGCAAACCAGATTTCAAAACAGAATGGTTCGTCTTATGATAGAATCACTAACAAAAGCTAAAAGATTATATTTTGTTTCATTTGAATAATTTTTTTACCAGTGGTTGGTCGAAACTAAACTTTAGAAATGAAAGTATTTGTTTTTGTGTTTCTTTTTGGTAAGTTTCAAAGTAAAGTAAATGATCGAAGTTGATTAAGCTTAGAAAATTGTCTTAGCTCATTTCTATTCCTAAAATAAATGATCAATTGGAAATGTCTTGTATATTACTGTAGGCTTGTTTAATTTAATTTAAAAATCAAAAAGTTTTTTTTATATTAAAAATAACGTATTTATCTGCACTTGAAAAATCTAATATTGCACAGACTTGAATTATATTTTTTGTTTTCTTAACATAAACATATAGTTTGAAAACATTAAAGAATTCCAATTTGTCACACGGTCATATTTTCATATTCTAGACCAAA
The DNA here is from genome assembly GCA_964034945.1 of Chrysopilus asiliformis. Lineage (NCBI taxonomy): Eukaryota > Metazoa > Arthropoda > Insecta > Diptera > Rhagionidae > Chrysopilus > Chrysopilus asiliformis. Next base: position 45,059,475 of record OZ035962.1, read on the forward strand.
GCCCGGGGTTTCAGTATTGACAAAAGAACAAGATAGCTAAATTCAAGTTTCAGATGTACTCTCCATTCCATTGTTATACTTTGATAGTTCAAATCGTTATTGTTTACTTTAGTTTAAATTTTTATTAAACGGAAGTTGATGAATATCGGGAGCCGTTAGAGAACATATTCCATGTTGAGCTTGAATCATAATAAGCTGGCAAATATAAAAACGAAAGTAAAATGGATTTATGTGCCAGTAAACCACACGATTCACACTAATGTGCATGGAATTTAGTTTTATTTTCGTCTGAGAAATAGTTATTGCACTGGAAAAAATCTCGCTGATTTTTACAACTCGTGAAGAACTACTCCCCCTGAACTCAGTTTTGTACTTTATGTGCAACTTAAGTGTAAAAGAAGACATATTTCATCTTTTGTCAACATATCCAATAATAACAGAAGGAATATCATGGAAAATCTGGGGACAGTTTCTATAATTGTAGACCAATGTTTTTTAAATTGATGAAAGAGAATAGGAACTGCTAGGAAATACTAGGAACATTGTATCTATAAAAGCTGTTATTTATTTTTATCACATTAAATTCAGGGATTTTTCCGTTTAAGGTTCCCCGGCTTTTTGAAAACCGTTCCATTAGTACAAATATCATAGTCGTTAATGACAAAAACACATAGGTGCGAGATCTTTCGACCTTGGGTTTAGTTGTTACTCGGATGAAGAATACGCTTACGCCACTACAAAAACTAAACATAACAAAAGCTATAATTGCCAATCTGGCAATCATTGGAGACCCGTATGGTGATATTCGTATCAAAATTCGAACAGTTGTACCAAAATTCCACTTTGAAGTCAAACTTTCCAATAAGAATTTTTAAAATTTATTCCAATCGGATTTTGATGTATGGGAGTTTTATGTAGAATCACATCCTAAATAACTTTTGTTCTTGCACTTTTTTGATAAGATGCACCGTTTTTGAGATATTCATAAAAACCGTTTTCGTTCGTATGGGGGGTACCCCCCCTAATGGTCCATTTTTGCCCATTAACGAACTTAGCCTCGCATTTTACGAAAAACGGATCTGCGCAAAATTTCAAGTCTCTAGCTTAATCCGTGCGCCCGCAATCCGCGCCACAGACAGACAGACAGACGGACAGACGGACGGACAGACGGACGGACATGCTAAATTCAACTTTTTTCATCATTCTAAACACACTGGTGTAATTCATTTTTGTGTGCGATGACGAGATCTTGGCGTTACAAACGGTAAGGCAAAGTTAATATATCCTTTGGTTTCACCATACGGGTATAAAAATTGCTAAAATGTATTTTTATGTGCTTCAGACCACTTAAAGCGCGGTTTGGACGATTTTTGTACTTTGGGTACCCACATTAACCCCACCAGAGTTGAAATTTGCTGCGCGCAGAATAATTGAAATGCCATTTTAGTGGACGCTTTTTGTATTTTGACGGCCAGTGCCTCCGACTTTTTTCCCGACAGAATTGAATTTTTCCGGACACAGAATAGTTAAAGTGCCATTTTAGATCCTTGTTCGCATTTTCGAGATAATTTTAGTTGCCCCTCCCATGCCCACCTACAATTTTAATTAAAGGGATAAAAATTGTATTAAAACTAAACTTAGATCTAAATAACGAGCGAGTAACTAAAATGGGATTAAAATTATTATTTTTTTTATTTTTTAGTTTTAGCCAGAGTTTAAGGACAGTCCCTTTAATGCCGAAGCACAGCTCAGGATGGTCGTAAGAACGAAAGGTGATGTCGGTTTTTGTTGTCCTTGAACTTCTGCCGGTTACAGTCCGTGGAGAACACATCGGATGGAAGTCGTTCCAAAGTCTTGTTGTTCGCGAAATGAAGGAACTCCTAAACTTTACTGTAAGAAAACGGGGAGGCTCAAAGAAGAAATGGTGCGCGGGTGCAGCTGCATGAGAGGGTCTAGGGAAAACATACCGTGGAGGAATAAGTTGGGAAATTTGGGTGGAACATTTTCCATGAAAATATCTATAGAATATGATGAGTATCTCAACAGAGCGACGATGCTCGAGAGACGGTAATAAATCTGTCAAAGGCTGGTCTCCAATCAGTCCGATCGCACGTTTTTGAATTCGGTCCAGCAGTTGCAGGACAGTTTTTGGGGCTCCAGCCCAAGTGTGCGAATTGTATTCAAGTCTCGGTCGAATGTAGGTCTTGTAAATTCTGAGCACATCGATTGGTGTGAAATATTTTTTGCAGCGTCCCAGAAAGCCTAGGCACTGCGATGCTTTGAATTTTGAAAATATGATACCTCCATTGAAGCTTCTCGAAAATATGATACCTCCATTGAAAAATCGATCGTTTCGGGGGATTTTTCGCATTTCATCGACAACAGCATTGATTGGGTTTTAGATACGTTGAATTCTACACGGTTGATTCTACCCCAAGCCAGAATTCTGTTTAAATCAGAATTCAAAGATCTAAATTGCTCACTGCGTTTCAATCAAACTGCAATGGCGTTCGATTCTACATGTAAGTTGAAATTATAAGAGGCGTCATGGGAGTAGTGATCAGCGAAAGAGAAAAGCGGATTGAAAGTGTGAGACAGTAGACCATTGATAAATGTTAAGAAGAGCATAGGAGCTAGAACTGAGCCTTTAGGGACACTAGAGGTAATTTTGAAGAAATCAGACTTGGATCCATCCAGTACAACCCGTATTGAACGATCAGAAAGGCTACCTTTTGGAGATATCAGGATTTAGGCAGATAGCTCTTATCTTTGTCAGCAAAGCTTTGTGCCAAACACGATCGAAAGCTTTGGAGATGTCCAAAGCTATTGTTTTTCATTCGCTAAAATTATGGACACCTTTATTCCAACGCTCGGTCAAGCAAACCAAAAGATCGTCTGTGGAGCGGCGCGCACGAAAGCCATATTGACGATCGTTATTGCGCTTCAAGAAGTTATTTAGTGGGGTCGCATTTGTCAGTTTTTTGGGAATGGGCTGGATATTAGCTGCTTTCCAAGAAGAGATCTTTGGATCTTTCCAAGGGATAGATCCCGTTGGAGAAGCTGAAGTAATATAAGGAGCGACGAAGTCAAGCTAGGGTGACGTCACATTTTTTCAAAACATGTGGGGGAATGCCATCAGGTCCTGTGGATTTGTTCACGTCAATCTCCGGCAGAACTTTAACAATTTGTCTTCTGCGGATGGAAATTTTTGGAGAGACCATCGCCGAGATGGAGGGTTGGGGCGGTAATTGGTTGGATTCCAGGAGACTTGAGTTTGCTGCGAATTTCGCAGCTAAAACCTTTGCCTTGCCAACGGGATCGACAACCACTTCATTGTCACAAATTAATGGAGGTGTTGAAGATTTTGTGAAATTGTTTTTTTGCCGCATTTAACATTGACCAGAAAAATTTTTGTCCCTTCCGGCAGTTCAAGTCATATTTAGTACGCCGTAGTACAGACTTGGAAGTGTTACGAGCGTTTATAAACGACGAGCGGGTTTCTTCGTTAAGGTCTCACCTAAATTCAGAAAACCTTGTATTTCTTTATAATGGCGCCGCGACACGCTTTTGTGAACCAGGTGTTGGATTCACACATCACCCGAATCGAACTGCACGGTATGTAGGACTTCATACCCATCGTGATTACGTTCGTGACCTTTGCAGTCGCAACAACGTCAACGTCACCTCCCCTGAAACAATCGGACCTCTCTTACTTGACTTTTTTAAAATGCCAAACAGTGCTACGCGGAGCGTTAGTTGTATTTTTAGGGGCCCTATGATGGAAAATGAACAACTTACCATAAACTGATCAAATCCTGCCAGGAGACAGGACAGAAACGCTATATTTTGACAGATTTATATTTAAAAACAAATCCAACAGATATAAGTTATGTCCTGCAAAATCTGGAATACTCGTAGGTTTGTCTACGATTTGTGTCAACAAGTTTGATTCGGCGAAGTGTTCCGCGTGGAGACCAACACAATTAGGATGGGATCAGAAAGGAAACCACTTATCATTATGGATCTTGAAGTCACCCGCAACAACAATTCCATCGTCAGGATTTGATGCAGTAATTTCATCAATGGAGTCAGCCAATTTGTCCAACTCGACCAAGGTGTTCGACCAAGGTGTTCTCGGTGGATTAAGGCTTCGGTAAATGAAACAGAGGTAGATGTTCTTGCGCATATGGAGCTTTGGTCATATAAAGTTACACAACTGTTACACAAAAAACGTGATTTTTCAGAACACAAGTTTTAAATCACTCATTGTACTCAATTCTGTAAGCACAAAGATATTACAAAAGCTCTTTCATGGCAAGCATTTCTTGTACAGGTAAGACGTTTTGTCAGAGGAGAGAAAAGATCAAAACGAATCATTCTGCATCATTAACTCAAAATGGCTTTTTTTTAGTTGTGTCACTTTTGTCGCAAATGTGCGATATTGGCTTTAGATGATACCGGAATTTCGATAAGGACTTGTTAGCTATCAGTGTGCTTGAATGAAGGAATTCCGATAAGGACTTGTTAGCTATCAGTGTGCCTCGTTGGGCGCCATGTAGCGTGCGTAACACTGCCCAAGATATTGGGCAGTCGCGTACGCTCTCTATACCTGAGTAGGGCGGATATTCGACCATGTTGCGAGGGTGACAAACCAGGGACTAGCTCAGCAGCTGAAGAGTCGTGGATAAAACTCGCGGTCAAGGAACCTCCACACGCTAAGTGTGGTTTGTCAGGATTGAGCAGAACAACTGGAGATGAAAGGATCTTACCCCTCTCATTGTTCTAGATAGCTCATAAATCTTTACAGGAACAAAGACCAGATCAGGATCATGCAAAAAAAAAATGATGGATGCTTGGTAAGTCCAGTCGGAAACTAAATGTGACGTCAGACCATCCCATTCTATTTTTAAAATACAACGATTTTAAATCAAAATACTAACAGCTCGGTCAACTTTCGCAGTTAGCCCCTAATAGGCATGTTGTGCTTCTACCTTCCTTTTTCTCAACTCATTAGCTTACCTGGCCCTTCGCGGACCCATGTCTTTTCTCTCTCCCTCTCTCATTGTCGAACTCTTCTACAGCATCCTTAAAACTTTTGTCGCATACATGACTAAATCAGCATTAAAAAAAAAACAGAAATTGAATCGAGGATAAATTATTTTATTATAAATCGGTTATTTAAAGCCGTGATATTCACAAATTATATAAAATTATATATAAAACATAACAAAAGCTATAATTGGCAATCTGGCAATTATTGAAAACCCGTATGGTGGTTTCAGTGAACGGCGAACAGTAGTATCAAAATTCCACTTTGAAGTCAAACTTTCCAATAAGATTTTTTTAAATTTATTCCAATTGGATTTTGATGTATGGAAGTTTTATGTAGAATCATATCCTAAATAACTTTTGTTCTTGGACTTTTTTGATAAGATTCACTGTTTTTGAGATATTTGCAAAACACGTTTTCGTTCGTATGGGGGGTACGCCCCCCAAAAGGTCAATTTTTTCCCATTAACGAACATAGCCTTGCATTTTACGAAAAACCAATCTGCGCAAAATTTCAAGTCTCTAGCTCAATCCGTGCGCCCGCAATCCGCGCCACAGACGGACGGACGGACAGACGGACGGACATGCAAAAATCAATTTTTTTAGTCATTCTAAACTCACTGCTGTAATTCATTTTTGTGTGTGATAACGGGATCTTGGCGTTACAAACGGTAAGGCAAAGTTAGTATACCCTTTGGTTTCACCATACGGGTATAAAAACTATTAATTCACATTCTGTTTGATACATCCGTTTACCGTTTTTTGTAGCTTTATCCATATTAAAAATTGAAACTAAAAACGTTCGAAATAAAAAAGATTTAAAACATAACAAAAGCTATAATTTCCAATCTGGCAATTATTGAAAACCCGTATGGTGATTTAAGTGAACAGCGAACAGTTGTATCAAAACTCCATTTTAAAGTCAAATTTTCCAAAAAGATTTTTTAAAATTTATTCCAATCGGAGTTTGATCTATGGGAGTATCTTGTAGAATGATATCCTAAATAACTTTTGTTCTTGCACTTTTTTGATAAGATGCCCCGCTTGTGAGATATTCACAAAAAACGTTTTCGTTCGTATGGGGGGTACCCCCCCTAATGGTCCATTTTTGCCCATTAACGAACTTAGCCTCGCATTTTACGAAAAACGGACCTGTGCAAAATTTCAAGTCTGTAGCTCAATCCGTGCGCCCGCAATAGTCGCCGCAAACAGCCGGACGGACGGACAGACAGACAGACAGACGGACGGACGGACATGCAGAAATTAATTATTTTTATACCCGTATGGTGAAACCAAAGGGTATATTAGATTTGCCTTACCGTTTGTAACGCCAAGATCCCGTCATCACACAAAAAAATGAATTACACCAGTGTGTTTAGAATGATAAAAAAAAAAATTTTTTTTTAAAAAAGCTTTTATTAAAAAAGAATGCACTAAAAAGAAAAAAAATAATTTTCTGGACGCTGTGTATCACAAATATAAAAGCTTTTTAAAAGCGAGATAAATTTTTATTTTATTGTTTTATGCTTTATCTCGCTTTTTAAAAGCTTTTATATTTGTGATACCCAGCGTCCAGAAAATTATTTTTTTCTTTTTAGTGCATTCTTTTTTAATAAAAGCTTTTTTTAAAAAAATTTTTTTTATTTTTTTTATTTTGTTCTTTTTAGTCTTCGAATATATGTTTATCCTTACATTTGAGATGTCCTTACAGGCTTTTTAACTTGAGAATCGTATTCAGCGACCCCAAAAACCCCCAGAATAGATTTTTTTCCGGAAAATTTGGAGAAAGGGATAATCACGTTATCCTTACAGAACCTTCCGTTATCCTTACAGACTTTTTAATGGCAGATTCGGATTTAGCGACCCCAAAAACCCCCAGAATAGATTTTTTTCCGGAAAATTTGGAGAAAAGGATAATCACGTTATCCTTACAGGACCTTCCGTTATCCTTACTGACTTTTTAGTGACAGATTCGGATTCAGCGATCCCAAAAACCCCCAAAATAGATTTTTTTCCGGAAAATTTGGAGAAAGGGATAATCACGTTATCCTTACAGGACATTCCGTTATCCTTACAGACTTTTTAATGGCAGAGTCGGATTTAGCGACCTCAAAAACCCCCAGAATAGATTTTTTTCCGGAAAATTTGGAGAAAAGGATAATCACGTTATCCTTACAGGATCTTCCGTTATTCTTACAGACTTTTTAATGACAGATTCGGATTCAGCGACCTCAAAAACCCCCAGAATAGATTTTTTTCCGGAAAATTTGGAGAAAGGGATAATCACGTTATCCTTACAGGACCTTTCGTTATCCTTACAGATTTTTTAATGACAGATTCGGATTCAGCGACCCCAAAAACTCCCAGAATAGATTTCTTTCCGGTAAATTTGGAGAAAAGGATAATCACGTTATCCTTACAGGACCTTCCGTTATCCTTACAAGGACGAAGTAGTGAAAATATTGTATTGTCATCGGACTTATATAAGTGTGCAAAATTTCAAGTCAATCGGACAAGTGGAAGTGGGTCAAAATTGGGTTGCAAGATTTGATCTGACAGACGAACAAACAGACACGAAGGCAAGCTAAATAAAAGCTTTTAAAAAAGTTGAATTTAGCATGTCCGTCCGTCTGTGGCGCGGATTGCGGGTGCACGGATTGAGCTAGACTTGAAATTTTGCGTAGATTCGTTTTTCGTAAAATGCAAGGCTAAGTTCGTTAATGGACAAAAATGGACCATTAGCGGGAGGGGGGGGGGGGGGGGGGTACCCCCATACGAACGAAAACATTTTTTGTGAATATCTCGAAAACGGTGCATTTTATCGAAAAAGTCCAAGAACAAAAGTTATTTAGGATATGATTCTACATAAAACTCCCAGACCTCAAAATCCGATTGAAATAAATTTTAAAAAATCTTATTGGAAAGTTTGACTTCAAACTGGAATTTTGGTACAACTGTTCGCTGTTCACTTAAATCACCATACGGGTTTTCAATAATTGCCAGATTGGCAATTATATCTTTTCTTATGTTTTCATTTTTTCATTATTTATTTTTTTATCTGCACAAATTCACGGAACACAGCGACTAATAATATTTCATATATTGAAAAAATAACGTACACATATTCACGGAAATTCACGGCGAACAATAATATTTCAAATTCAAATGTCAAAATAGTGTCAAAATCGGTTTTAGACGTATTAGCTTAGTTTTAGACGTATTTGTCGCTAGTATCGGCTGATGAATTTAGCTCCGGTACTAGCGATGTGAAGAAATGCACAAGTACTAACTTTTCGTTGGTACCGAGTACTAGAGATAGTACCTGGACTAGCTAGACTCCACTTTAGTACTCGGTGAAGAAATTGGCCGTTATGAAAATACTTCAATTTTAAAAAAGCAAATTTTGATTTAATTAATTTATTTCAAAAATTGACTGGACTGAAGTCTTTATTGCATCTGACGTAAAAGTAGCGTTATCACTGTTCTATCAAAGTATTTTAGAATGTATATCTTTGTTCATTCCATATATGTCTTCAAAAACGTTATCAAATCCTCCATGGTATGATCACGAAACGAGGTTAAAAATTTAAAAAAAAACCGGCCCTTAAAAAAATACTAAAATTATCTTGAATAAAAAAATTATATATAAATAATCTGGAGGGAGAAATGAAAAATAAACCGAAAATATTTTGAAATTATATAACCTCTAAATAGAAACATAACAAAAGGTATAATTGCCTATCTGGCAATTATTGAAAACCCGTATGGTAATATTCGTATCATAATTTGAGCAGTTGTACCAAAATTCCACTTTGAAGTCAAACTTTCCAATAAGATTTTTTAAAATTTATTCCAATCGGATTTTGATGTATGGGAGTTTTATGTAGAATCATATCCTAAATAACTTTTGTTCTTGCACTTTTTTGATAAGATACACAGTTTTTGAGATATTCACAAAAAATGTTTTCGTTCGTCCGTTAATACAGTTAGGCCCATTTGCTGATACAAGTCATAACTATTTAAGTTATGCTTAGCCTTCTTAAACCATAGAAATTCTGGCACTTGACAAATTTAAGTTCGAGATAAGTTGCTATGTTTCGTTGGTGCAAACCGCTCTTAATATTCCAAATATTTATTTAGGCGAGAAAATAATCTTGCAATCGCTGTTAGATTTTAACGAGATCTCATCTCCAGGGCTTAATCAAATTCCTTCGCTATTTTTAAAGAATAGTACTTTCTAGTTTATATGAAGTGCTTCTACGTTATATTTAATATTTCTTTTTAAAGCAAAACATTTTTCCTGATTTATGGAAGAGTTCATATGTGATTCCTCTGCATAAATTAGGCAAAATAGATAATATAGAAAATTATAGATGCATCGCTAAACTATCTGCTATTCTAAAACTTCTTGAGTGTGCAGTAAATAATCTTATTTATCAATACTGTACAAATATTTTAAGCGAGAATCAGCATGGTTTAATTAAAAAACGTTCCACTACGACTAACTTGTGTAAATTTGTAAACTTCACAATTATGAAATTCTTACACTCGCAGTAGGTGGATGCAATTTACACAGATGTCTCCAAGGCTTTTGATAAACTCGATCAAAAACTTTTAATATTTAAATTACGTTTGCTCGGTTTGTTATAGGGAGGGGTTCTTTAACTTTTCTAAGGTGTGCCAAGCACGAACAGTGGTGGCCAGTGGAGCTCGGCTAGCTCGCTCCAACTGGACCACGGACGGGGTGACACTATCTTGGCCAGAAGGGCCTGGTAATCTACTTTATAGGGGAAGGTGGCGGATCCATACTCACGGCGATATTCGTCCCACAAACTTACTTCACACTTCCCATATTACCGAGTAAGATTTAGAAAATTTTCATTTAACTAATAAAAAAAATCGTAAGGTTAAAAAATTATATATATTAAGCGAGAAAAAATTGAATACAAAAAAAAATTCATGAAAAAAAATATTCAAACTAAGAAACCCAGTGAAAAAGCTGTCTTTAAAGACATGACTTATAGATGGCCTTCAACGAGAAGTACATACGAAAATCAATATGTTAGAAGGAAACATAAAACAAATCGGGGCAACGACGTGAAAACATCTAGCGGTAGGCATATAAAACTCTGGTAACGTGTTTTGACTGTGAAAGTAGCCGTCAGAAAAGAATTTCGTTCCGCCCGAGATTTTTTAATTTTGGCTCTTTTATTCAGTGTTTGGTGTTTCTCGTTTTATTTATCTGTGACATTTGATTTTTTCCACTTATGGAAAATTTGTCATAAAGGCAACAAAAGCGAATTATTTCTGCTTTTGCCGCTAATCTTCGGTCAGAGGCAATGTCCAAATATAATGTAAATTCCTCTTCTTCGAATCAGGAAGAAGTCCTCATAATTGATTTTGTTTGCGAAGAGATCTGCGAGGATACACTTATATTAAAAGAAAATGAAAGCTTTTTTTATTGAAGACCCAGACTTTGCAGAGCTTGAAGACGATGACGAGGATATTCAGTCTACAATATCTGATGAAATTGAGCTCTTGAAGTTAAAATTAGGTCGCTGTGTGGGCACGCGAAAAAAAACCCCGGATTTAGTACTAATGAAGACATACTTTCAGACATGTCTTTAAGATAGACATAGACATGCTCTGTGCGTTGGTCTTGCGAGTATCTTTACTTTGTCTTCAAGACTGGTATTGAAGACGTCTTGAAGACACCTTTCATTGGGAAGCTAAATAAAAAAAATATATAAAAGGTTAGTAGCCCCTGAAATTCTTGATTTCTTAAATTCTAGTTTTAGTTTTGTTGTTCTTCTTGTTAGTTGCTTATTTTAATTTATTCAAATTGTGATCGTCCGGGATTTGCGTATGAGTGTGTGTGACTGTCGAAATTTGTATTTGTTTTATGTTGCGCGAAAAAATGTTGAATGTTGAAAATATTGCATGAATTTTACGTGTGTAGATAATTGTTGCGTGTTGTAAATTATCCGATTTGACTTTTGACAACTGATGTTGGATAGAAATATGTTTTTAAGTAACCGTACGGTGTTTACGTCGAATTTGTATTATAGTTGAAAATCCTTGTATATATTAGCATGATTTTGGAGGTTGTTTCGTCCTTCTTGATGGTAAAATTAGCGCTAATTTATGTTGCATGCTTTAATTTTGTCGCTTTTGGTGTTAGTGACGAAGTAAAGTTGGTCCGCGTATATATATTTAATGTTTTGTACTTACAGGAAAAATGTTGATTGACTGTGGATATGTGTGGGTGTGTTAAGATCCTGAATTACTGGCGGATTCAAAAATATAGTGGAATTACTTTGCTGACTTCTATCATTCAAATTTCTGATACACGGTGTTAAGATCCTGAATTACTGGCGGATGAATTTGAATTACTGGTGGATGAATATTGTGTGTGTGTATTTGTGTGTATTTGTCTGCTTGACTATATTTATGCTGTTGATTAAATGTTGATGGTTGGATTTAAATTTTGTTGGGGCCGATGTCGCGAACTGTTTTTAAACCATATTTTTAACGTGTTCATATTTAATTTGGTCGTATAAGTTAATAGTTAATTATTTATTTATTGAACATTTTAACACATTTTTGTGGTTTTTATTTTTACTGTCGTCGTATTTATTTTCCCTTTACTTTAGCGAGAATTTTAATTTGAATTTTTTTTTCCACTTTTTGTATTTTATGTTGGGTTGTCGTTGTTAATTTTTATCTTAATGTAAATTTTCTTAATGTAGGAATTTGTCGGTGCTGCTTTAATTTATTCAAAAATTTTAACACTAATTTATTCAAAGATTTTAGCACTATTTTGTCATTGATGTTTTTAATTAAAGTATCGCCATTAATTTGGTTTTTATCTATTTTAAACCCTTTTTGTTTGCAAATTGTAGTTGTTATTTTAAATCAATTAATCTAAAACTTTTTGTATTAATTTTCGTAACCTTTTGTGAGGTTTTTTTTTGTTATGTCGAATGTATGTTGAATTTTTATATAACTGTTATCAACACGTGATGTTAAAAATTAATATTTATTCGTGGTTTTTGTGAATTTCGGAGCAATTTTTGTGTATGTTGATATTAATTATTTTAGAATTTAATTTTCGTTTTCGTAAATTTTCGAAATTTTTTTTTACCGTTCTTAACTATTTTAACTGATAAAAAAAACGTTTTACAATAATTTAATTTTAACCTATTTATTACACTTTGTGCTTGTTTGGTTCTTATTTATTAAACATTTTAACTTTCTCATTTCTTTCTTGTTTGTTTCCTTTTTTCCCATGATTTTTAATTCATCTTTATTTTTTTTCGAATCGCGAAACACCGAGCGAACTAAAATTATTTATTAACCCGTAGATGGTGGTTTTTTTTTAAAAAAAAAAGCAAAAACGTGGAAAAACGATGAGGACTTCGCAATCGTTTTCTAAAAACTGACTCGCTTTTCTTTTTGTTTGAAAAATAATTTTGGCTTCGCTTCGATTTTGGTAACAATCGATTCTTGGTAGCAATTCATTTGTACCGTTTTTATTTAGATTCATTGTCAAGCGCTAGATAAAAGAATGATAAATTGCGGCGCGGACAGATTGTTGCTAACGCGATGGAATCAGGGATTATCAACCTTAATATGAAAATACATCCTTTTTTTTCTTTTTTGAAGAGAAGAGAATTGAAATTAAAATTTTAACTGGCGTTCGTTACAGTTTTCTCTGACAATCTGATCATGTGGATCTTTTCTCACGTGACTGGACGGTCGCAATATGTGCGATTTAGATCAGTTGTATCCGATTTGATTTTAGTGTCTTCTGGTGTTCCACAGGGGAGTCATATTGGTCCTCTTATTTATTATATATGTTAATGATGTTAATTTTGTCTTAAAGCATTCTCGTATTTTAATATATGCAGACGATTTCAAAATTTTTAAAACTTATTGAAAAATAGCTTGCAAACCGTTGCCGGCTAAAAGTTCTTCTGCGCTAAAAAAAACAAAGAAATAACTTAAAAACTTTTGAAAAAAAGCAAGGTGTCTGTCTCGTAGAGACGGCCAGAAGACGTGGATCCGCCTACAACGATCGTCAATAGATATTTAAGTAAGAAATTTTAGTGAAAAGGAAATTAAGGAAACAAATTGGTATTTAAAACATAACAAAAGCTATAATTGCCAATCTGGCAATTATTAAAAATCCATATGGTGATTTAAGTGAACGGCGAACAGTTATATCAAAATTCCAGTTTGAAGTCAAACTTTCTAATTAGATTTTTTTAGAATTTTTTCCAATCGGATCTTGATGTATGGGAGTTTTATGTAGAATCATATCCTAAATAACTTTTGTTCTTACACTTTTTTGATAAGATGCACCGTTTTTGAGATATTCGGTTTCACCATACGGGTATAACAATTTTATTTATAATTGGTTTATGATAAGAGAAGTGTGAAATAACAATCATACATATAGTGTTCAAACGCTCCCAGTTCTAGTCTTTCGTTCAAATTAGTTATATATATAATGACGAAGGTTTTACATAAATTTACTACTATTTCATCGATTCTACTACAATTTTTCGGTCGGTTTACCACGATTTCGAAAATCAAAAGTCACAGCCCTGAACAGAACTTTAATGCTGGGAGCGAAATATCGCTCTCTTACTAATGAAATACATACTTATATATGTGTGTGCATCATACCCAACAGCCATGGCGGGAGAGCATATAAAAAGTAAAAAGTGGCGGGAGAGCATATTTGGTCGTGTAGTCTATTTCGATCAAGTGGCATCTGTTGATTAGCGGCGAGTTTTGTTTAGTTTTATCCTATTACATGTAAGTTTGGGCCAAATTTTCTTTTGTATTATTTAAATAAGACATCCATTATTGTACTGTCAATTAAATCGACACCAAAAATATGTTCTCCACTGAACAATGGGAGTTTTGTTTTTAACAACTCAAATACATATATACTCAAACATGCAATGAAGGATTTTTTAGTTAACATATCATTATTGATATGAATATCATTTTTGATATACCATGCACTAACGTGCATAGTTTTCAGTTATCACGATGGACGAAAGGCCGTTAACAGATTTGGAATTTGAGGATATTTTGAATGAATGGGATGAGAGTGAGGATGAATTTGGAAGAGAAACCCACGTTGAAACTGAGTATAAGGACATAAAAATTCAATCTTTGATATCACGTGATGTGGAACACGATATGGAAGACGATGAATTTGTAAATAATACTTCTTCTACTACTAATACCACAATTTTGTCTTCAACTGATGAACTGAAACAAATTAAATCACATTATTCGCGAATGATATGGAAAAATCAAAGTTTTCCAAGTAAAATTTTTGAATTCAAAGGTTGTGAGTCCTTGCCCAGTGAAATTATGGAACTTAGTGACCCATACCAATTTTTGAAATTCTTTTTTGATGAAAAGATCATACAGAATATTGTGGACGAATCAAAGGCCTACGCGTGTGTTAAGAATTTAAATAAACCAATTGTAGTATCTCCAACCGATATTCAAAAATATAGTGGAATTACTTTGCTGACTTCTATCATTCAAATTTCTGATACACGGAAATATTGGCATCCTAAGCTTGGTAATCAAATGATCCAAAATACGCTTAGTGTAAATACCTTCGAAAAAATTAGGCAGAGCCTTCATTTCAATAACAATGAAGCAATGTTACCAAAAGATAATCTATTACTTGATCGAATTCATAAAATTCGTCCTCTTGTAATAGTTTGGTTGAGAACTTTGCAAAAGATCCATTTCAGGAATACTTGTGCGTTGATGAACAAATGATAAACAAAACCCAAGAGTGTTCGTACAGATAATGTGGATCATTGGCCACAATGGTCAGATGTGAGACTGACATGTAAAATACCAGGCTGTGGAGAACTTGGCTACATTGGATGTACAAAATACGCTGTAACACTTTGTTTAAACAAAGATAGGAACTGCTTTACGGAATTCCATAACAAGCAATAATATATTTTTAATTTTTAACTTCATGTGTGATACCTAAAACGTTGAAAATGTTTTTGTTTTTTCTTTTATACTATTTATTTAAGACTGTATATAAATATATACCTGATTTCGATTATTAAAAATTTGCCTTATTGCATAACATATCATATATGATGTGTATGAAAAATTACAGTTATCATAAAAACGGTAACTTTTTTGCAAATTTCCAGTTCAGATTCGCTGTTAGTATCCTAAAAGACACTTAAAAATAATTTTTTCGTCACAAAAACAAATTCATGCAGTAAAGGGTTAAGAGCGAAAAGAACGAAATAACATGACATTCAATACATCAGATTCAATACACACAAAGGAGGAGCATAAAAAGAGTATAAATGTGAAATCTGAACTACAAGCAGCAAACACAGCATAACAGCGACAGTGAAAATTTAAATTTTGATTTTTAAAAGAATTATTAAACATAGTTTAACATAACAAAATACCCTGCCGCATTTTATATAGTGGGCCGCATTTTATAACACAGTTTCTGTTCGGATGTCACCCCAAACTATCGAGTATCATCGCTTTGAAATTTGTTATCATCGCAGCAAGCCGATTTTCTAATTTGTACCCCCATATCAAAATCTAAGACGTATCCACGTCAAAATCGTTGTGCCTTCAGGACCTCCCGTTCCGAATTTTAAAATTCTAACACCAGATTCGTTATCAGCTGCTCCGAAACCCCCTTATTGCCAGTTTTTTCGAGGAAAAATGGTAAAAAGGATATTTGGGTTATCCTTACAGGAGCTTCCGTTGGGAATTTCATCACCAGATTCGTGATCAGTGTTTTCAAAAACCGAAAAAAATTGAAAAAGCATATTTGCGTTATCCTTATAGGACTATTCGAATTATAAAATTTCAACGCCAGATTCGTGTTTAGCGACCCCCAAAACCGCTCCCCTCGAAACGGTCAGGAGCGAAACACGTTCTGGAAAGTTCATTATATATTTTTTCAAGAAAATAATTTTCCGAGTTTCAGCCGAAGTTTAGTAGTTATTCTAAAAATGGTCCATGCTAGACTTTGGGCACGAAACTTGGCTGACGCGTCCTTAATAATTTTCCATCCATTGTTTCAACTGAATTAATTTAAAATATGCAATCATTCGCCATGAGAAATTTGGTACAATCGTTTGTTCATATAAAAATTTCATTTCAAGAAAAGTAAATATTTTTCAAATTATTAACCAATAGCTTGCATACCCGTCGTTGCCGGGTTAAGTTTTAGAATACGAAGAAAACAGGAAAGAACTTAAAAACTGTTGAGAAAAATCTTCTCCTTGCAGGACTGTCCGTTCCGAATTAGAGTAGCACCAGATTCGTGATCAGTGACCCCGAAAACCCCCTAATGCAATTTCCCCGGGAAAAATGGGAAAAAAGATTATTTGCGTTATCCTTACAGGACCTTCCGTTTCTAATTTCGAAAATCTAACACTGGATTCGTGATAAGCGACCCTGAAAACCCCCGAGTGAAACTTTTCAGCCTCCAATTGAGCAGGATTGATGGCGAAAATCACGGTTTAAAATACCCAAACCCCCTTTTTTATATATTTTATGTCAGGAGCTTAGGCAAATTGCCTCTAATGCCGAAGCACAGCTCAAGCCATCATTCATTCAACCATCCATACAATCCAGTCATACACTGAATACTCCTCATCCCACTACAACGAAGACTTGGCGCGACAGTACATAGCCTTATCGTCCATTGTGTCCTGTTACAGAGCTTGGAGAAGTATTCAGGCGGCGGTAGGCAATGACCAAACTGGTCCGTGTTTGGTCCATGAGCAGAAAAGTTCTAAATTCAAACCGAATTATTTTGCCCTGAGTGGGATTTGAACCACTGCTCTTTGGATCACAATGCAAGCACTTAGCTGACTGAGCCATCCATGTTGGCATTAGATGTTAACGCCAATCCTAAGAACCCGCGTAATTTGAAATTTTTTATGTTAAATTATCGAAGACATCTTATAGGAGAAATTCACCACTACTATTAATGTGTACATCATTTAATAAATATTATTATTTAATCCATTTTAACCGCTCGTTAGATGTGATAAAAAACAATTGTTGTTATAATGATTTGTTTTTGTTTCGTTCCTTTCATTTCCTCTCATTTTCTTTTATATTTTTATACCCGTATGGTGAAACCAAAGGGTATATTAACTTTGCCTTACCGTTTGTAACGCCAAGATCCCGTCATCACACATAAAAATGAATTACACCAGTGCGTTTAGAATGATAAAAATAATTAATTTCTGCATGTCCGTCCGTCTGTCTGTCTGTCTGTCTGTCTGTCCGTCTGTCTGTCTGTCTGTCTGTCTGTGGCGCGGATTGCACTCTGTCTGTCTGTCTGTCTGTGGCGCGGGCGCACGTATTAAGCTAGAGACTTGAAATTTTGCACAGATCCGTTTTTTGTAAAATGCAAGGCTAAGTTCGTTAATGAGCAAAAATGGACCATTAGGGGGGGTATCCCCCATACGAACGAAAACGTTTTTTGTAAATATCGCAAAAACGGTGCATCTAATCAAAAAAATCCAAGAACAAAAGTTATTTGGGATATGATTCTACATAAAACTCCCATACATCAAAATCCGATTGGAATAAATTTTAAAAAATCTTATTGGAAAGTTTGACTTCAAAGTGGAATTTTGGTACAACTGTTCGAATTTTGATACGAATATCACCATACGGGTCTCCAATGATTGCCAGATTGGCAATTATAGCTTTTGTTATGTTTTTTACATATTTTTTTGTTAGAATAATTGTCTACGAGATTACTCTGTATGACTAAATAAATAAATAAAAAAAAAAACACTTTAAAAAACAAGTTTTATAACCTTATACACTTTCAAAATGCACTAAAAAGTAAAAAACAAGTTCAAAGTTTCACAAAAAAATGTTTTTATAAATTGCGTGTTGTTGTGAAAGTATAAAGTGTGCTGCGTTGCACAGTATGAAACCGCTATTACAGATTCAAGAGCAAATGCAACGTCACACACTTTATACTTTCACAACAACACGCAATTTATAAAAACATTTTTTGTGAAACTTTGAACTTGTTTTTTACTTTTTAGTGCATTTTGAAAGTGTATAAGGTTATAAAACTTGTTTTTTAAAGTGTTTTTTTTTATTTTATACTTTTTAGTCTTGAATTAGCCTACCAAAAACCTCCAGAAAAGATCTTTCGCGGGAAATTTGAGCAAAAGGAAACTCACGTTATCTTTGCAGGACATTCCGTTATCCTTACAGAATTTTAAATGTCAGAATCGGATTCAGCGACCCCAAAAACCCCCTAATGCAATTTTTCCCCGGAAAAAATGGGAAAAGGATATGTGCGTCATCCTTACAGGACCTTCCGTTTTGAATTTTGAAAATCTAACACCGAATTCGTGATCAGCGACCCCGAAAACCCCCTGATGCCAGTTTTTCCCGGGAAAAATGGGAAAAAGGATATTTGCGTTATCCTTACAGGACCTTCCGTTTTGAATTTTGAAAATCTAACACCGAATTCGTGATCAGCGACCCCGAAAACCCCCTGATGCCAGTTTTTCCCGGAAAAATGGGAAAAAGGATATTTGCGTTATCCTTACAGGACCTTCCGTTTTGAATTTTGAAAATCTAACACCGAATTCGTGATCAGCGACCCCGAAAACCCCCTGGTGCCAGTTTTTCCCGGGAAAAATGGGAAAAAGGATATTTGCGTTATCCTTACAGGACCTTCCGTGTTGAATTTTGAAAATCTAACACCGAATTCGTGATCAGCGACCCCGAAAACCCCCTGGTGCCAGTTTTTCCCGGGAAAAATGGGAAAAAGGATATTTGCGTTATCCTTACAGGACCTTCCGTTTTGAATTTTGAAAATCTAACACCGAATTCGTGATCAGCGACCCCGAAAACCCCCTGATGCCAGTTTTTCCCGGAAAAAATGGGAAAAAGGATATTTGCGTTATCCTTACAGGACCTTCCGTTTTGAATTTTGAAAATCTAACACCGAATTCGTGATCAGCGACCCCGAAAACCCCCTGGTGCCAGTTTTTCCCGGGAAAAATGGGAAAAAGGATATTTGCGTTATCCTTACAGGACCTTCCATTATCCTTACAAGGATGGAGTAGTAAAAATATTGAACTGTCACCGGAACTACGCAAGGTGACAAAATTTCATCTTCCTAGGTTGCATAGTTTCGGAGATATAAGGTTCCAAAGATTCCAGAGAAAGACACATAGCCACATAGTTAGGTCGCGACACTTCAACCAAAGAATAAGTATCTGAAGAAGGGAAAGAAAGGACAAAATTTTTTGATGAGTGGAGAGTCCGTCCGATAAAAGTATAGCTATCGTCTTGTCTGCATAAGAACACGAAATTCAATGTGTGTGTGAGACAAGATGTCGGAATTGAGAGAAACATCATATGGGGGGTTGCCAGATGAACATTTGGCAAATTATAAATTTAAAAAATATTGAATCTAAATTCATGCTAAAAAAATTTAAATAATCTAACCAAGGCATAAATTAATATGTGATTTTCCACACCACCTTCAGCTAAATTCTCACTTCTTCATGAAGCAACCATAACTAATTTAATAAAAATCTATTGCTTGGCTTTTAGTTTTATAACAACTTTCAACAATATGTTTATTAAATGAATTAGTTTATAGTTCTATGAAGCTCTTACTCAATTTTTAGAAAAATCGCACATTCCAGAATTCAATCATTTAAAACAAAATGTGTTATTTGGATATCTTAAATGCCAGTAGTAGACAATGAAACCACAGGACAAGTATTTTTCCGA
This sequence comes from Chrysopilus asiliformis, assembly GCA_964034945.1. Classification (NCBI taxonomy): domain Eukaryota; kingdom Metazoa; phylum Arthropoda; class Insecta; order Diptera; family Rhagionidae; genus Chrysopilus; species Chrysopilus asiliformis. The sequence continues at coordinate 45,079,347 of OZ035962.1, forward strand.
AGACGACTTGCGGAACAAAACATTCTTTCGTGAAAATGAAGTTCGTAAACACGATCAATGCAAGTGCCGTTTATGTTTATCAAATCTAGCCGATTTATCGAAGTTAGCAAAATTTTTTTCCTAATACTATGTTCACACTGACGCAAAATTACGTAATTTTGAAGATTTTCGTAATTTTGAACGAAATCTTCCTCGAAACCACGAGATTTCCAGTACATTAACCTGTTTTCAAAATCACTAAAAGTATGCAATTTCCACAAAATTAGGAACGAAATCAAGCAAAAACAATGAATACAACCCTGCATCACTTATTCAGCTCTCTTCAGTACATCAGTTTTGAGAAGTTTTGACATTTGTGCTGGAAAAACGGAAATATAAGAAAAATAAGCCGTGTTCCGCACGCGAAGAGGATATATTAGTAAACAACCTACGCGGGGCGAAAAAAAATTGACCTGTTTTTGATGCGATTAGATATGAAATGGAAAATAATTGTTTATTTTCATTACAGATAATTTCCATTGTCGTCTAAAGTGTCTAATTCTGTTTGCACATATTTGATCGATGTTTGGAATTGTATTATTCATCACATTACTAAAATTCATAGCAATCCTACACTAAAATTCATAGCAATCCTGTAGTTGAAATGTCAAACAAAATTATCTAACCTCTGTGTGAACACTTTGGTTTAAGATCTAAATCATTTCGCAAAATTACGTGATTTTGCGTCGGTGTGAACTTAGTATTTGATAAATTTAAGGATTTATTTGAAAGGAACATTATATTTTAGAAACCGAAATTATCAAATTTCATGTATTTAAAATAAAGGACAATAGTAAGGAATTGCCTTTTAAATTGTCGCGCTTAATTTCAACCACAAAAGAAAACACCTGGCAATACTACTCAAATACCGCTTTGACAGTTCAAAACAAACTCCGGTGTCGCGGAAATTTAGTAAATTTTATCGGTAAATATGTCGATTCCAAAACATTAAATTGTGATTTCACGTTGCGACGTATTTCAATTTGATGTAAGTGTTGTTTTATTCGCCAAGTGTTGTTTTTTTCGCCAAGTGTTGTTTTTTTATTGGAAATTTTAGAAGAAAACCAAAAAAATTTTTGGTCTTTGCATCGGTATCGGAAGCCTGAAATTTTTTCTTTCTGGGTTTTTCTTGTTATTAGATAAACATTCGGTGACAATGCATTTCAAAAATTTTATTCGTGCCATTATTATTCAGTGCGGAAACCTATTTTGACTCAGTGAAAAACATACCAAAAATGATTTCTTCAATGCCTCAACAAAACGTAAACAAATGGGGCCAGCCGCATTATGTTTGTGTTTGTGATGAGAGAAAATTTCGTGTTTAGGGTGAGCCAATAAGGTGCTGTTTATGTCACAGCAATTTAAGAAAAAAAAACAGCTTAACACAGTTTTTTAACAAAAATTTCATTTAAAAATGACTCGTGGGCCTTCTTTGCGTATAGTTCGCTTACTAAATACAGTTTTTATGTTAAAAAAAATGTGATTTTCGAATTTTTATCTCAAAATATTCGGTCATTTGGATCACCCTCTCACATTGCATAAACTCCGTGATTTTTTGTTTTTTTGCAGAGACCATTTAAGTGTGCATGACAGAAAGAGACTTACCTTTTGCCTGCACATTTAAAACGTTTTTTTCTATATCGCCTATGCTCACTCAAACGTGGGTTATGAGAATTTCGGTTTCTTTCGCTTCTTCAGATACTTATTCTTTGCTTCAACTTAATAGAAAGTGTATAATAACAAAAACAAACTACTTAATAAAATATATTTTAGCGATTTCGAGTTTTTCTGGTGGCGTAGGTGCATTTTTCATCCGCGGGCCACTTAAGTCAAAGATCTTTCCTAGACACATCTTTCGGCGTTTCTATTTTTAAAATCGATTGAAAACTAATGGTTTTAAAGCAGTTTGAAATTCTTGGAAAAAAAACTTTGGAACGTCACTGCGTCGCTCTTATAGGTTTACTGCCATGATATTTAAATTAGTGGCATCCTAGATGGGGCCCGAATTAAAGTAAAGTAAATTAATGTATAGACAAACAAATTAAGTAACATATAGGATTTTTGTATGAAAAACGAGCCTGTGTTTATTCATATTTTCAACACAAAAAAATGAATTAACATATAGATATCTTAAAAATGAATTGACGTAGAGATAAAAAAATTAATTAACGTGTGGACGAAAAAATAAATAATCCATTATGTTAATTCGTTTTCATTTTCAAAATGAATTAAGGTATAGAAAAAATGGAATTAGTGTATCTATATGTTAATTCATTTTTTTGCCTTGTGTAAATGAGTTAACGTGTAGATAAAAAATGAATTAACATATATACTAGTTTATTTTTAAAATGAATTAGCGTATAGAAAAAAATTGAATTAACATATAGATTTTGAAAATGAATTAATGTCTAGACAAAAATGAATTAACATCAAAATTAGCATTTATAATGCTCGGTCCGTATCGGTTACTAGAAATAACTCTAGCAAGTGACAGTTACGTACGACAGGAACCTATTAGATACACTTGAGATACTCGTATTCCACTGAAATGTGGAATGAAAATAATTTTTTTTTATGATTTCATGCTTGAGATGACTTTGAAAGTCGAAAAAAAATAATTTTTGTGTAAAGTAGGGCACACATCTATCAGTTATCCATCAGTCGCAACTGTTACGGTACTCGTCAGTTTTCCCTCAGTTTTTTACATCTAGTTATGCGTTCACATCTATCAGTTGCGGCTGACAGTTTTTTGTGAAAAGTTTCTATTCACTTTGATTGCAGACTTTAAAAAATGCGGGTGGATAATCGAATAATCGAGACAGAGCGTGTTTATGCATTATTATTGCATTAAGTTCAATTTCGGTTCTGTTCTGATTCGATACGATTGACGGGACTGACACGAACGTTCACACCAATCAGTTGGCCATCAGTTTGTTAGAAAAACTGATCTGCCAACGAATTTTTTCGTGGTTGCCCATCAGTCGTCTGATTTTACGTTCACACCAATCAGTTTCCCATCAGTTTGGCAAAAACTGATGGAAGACTGATAGATGTGGCCCTTACATAAAGCAAGTAAAAGCATTGTTGTGTGCTATTGCATGAAAAATGGAATTCATGATTAAATGGCGACGAATTGCATTGCCACTACAAAGTTGTGAGTGATACATCAGGGTTTCAGAAACTCAAAACAAAGTTCCAAGAACGTGTCACAGGCACCTATTGAGTGCTCAGAACATCAAATGTAAAACTCGGTGTGAATTTGTTGCGAACATTCTCGATGTGAACATTTTATTGAGTTGTGTTTTGATTTCCCATTTGAACAGTGAAAATATTAGATCGAAAGGATAATTTAAGTAAATATTGCCTGGAAAGAATGGAAAAATATTTTTTTATGAGGAAGGAAAATATGCTTTTCGAATTGTATTATACAAATAAGGTAGTTTGAGCGTTTCGAAACCTTGTATTAAAGTCAACACGATTTTAGGGTGTTTTCAATGGGACTCTGTTTCTACTTTGGAGACACTGCCGGGGTCATAAAGTTGGGATGCATGGAGTGATCATATCTACGTTTCAAACAAGTGAAAATATGACCGTTTAGTAGCATTATAGATTATAGTCTCAACCGGAGTGACTGAAATGTGCCTTCAACCACATTTTGGAGACAATTTCAATAGACCAGGACCTGCAACTAAAATTGCTAGTTGGGATATTATATTCTAATTTAATTTTTCTCTATACGTTAATCCGGTGAGCCAAAAGATAACGACTATTGACGTCTTTTTGTTGAATAGTTTTTTAATGAAATTCCTCATTTTAATATATTACTCAATTAATAGGTTAACTGAGATTTTTCTTTTTAAAAAATTAGGCTGACAACATTTTTTATTGAAATTTTTGCCAGAAACTTTTTTCCACTATTAAAGTCCAGTATTTTCTGGACAAAACTCGCGTAGCTCTCTAGATCAAGCAAGGTTTTACCTATGCTAATTAATTTTTCTGTCTATACAATAATTCTTTTTCAAATTGAATTACCATATCTACATCCCAAGTAACACAATTCGTAATGGGCGGCCGCACTAAAGTCTGCACGCCTTTTATTTGATGATCAATGCAATACATATTTGAATTCCTCAAAGGCATTCCTTCTTATAAGACATATCCTCTGGGCGAGGAGAAGATCGTCCGACTTCAGTTTACGCCTTAATCGGTGTATCGGCTAATAAGGCTTGAAAAGGACATCTAGTTTTGATGTCACGACCAACAGACGCCCTAATAGACTTAACGCCTTATTCAAGGCGTTGTACTGCGTGAAGCCTTCATAGTCTATTAGGACGTCCACTAACAGTCTATTAGAGCATCAATTTTTATCCAAAATAATAGTGAGGCCTTATAGGGCGTAGTCTCCATCGTAAAATTCCTTTTGGACGTATTATAGCTAAACAGAAAATAAAGTGCAAGAAGTTTGCCTTCTGAAAAAAATCCAAACATTTTCGGCATGAAAGTTGCTGAACAATAGCCGAAAATCGATTTTTCGGTTTGAATTACGCCCCTCCCCTACACTCCTTAAAACTTAAATCAGGCCAATATTAAAAAAAAGAACCACTGAACAGATTAGGATGAAACTTTCATGGGAGCATACTGGCATCAATAAGCGATATTTTAGACTATGAGTCAACCCACGGTTCCTTTTTTCTTACGACTTTTCTCCATTTATATTTATTATTTTTATGTCTGTTCGCCTACAACCTAATTGAATGAAACTTTCAGGGAAGCTTACCATGAGCGAGTTTTAAATCATAGGTCAACCCAATGAATATTGTTTTCTGTTTTTCAAAGCTCCTAGACAAATACAATTTTCAAAGCCCCTAGTCAAGTCATAACTCAAAAAACGCAATTTTTCAGGAGACACTTTTCAAGTTTTTGGATTGCGTGTTTTTGTACTGAATTCTGTAAGTAAAGGGTCTTTCAACAAGGACATAACAATTTTGTATTTTAATAAAAACGCACCCTAAAACTTTTTTTATGATCTGGCAATGCTAAAACGTCAGTCAAGGTTTACATTTTTATCATGGCGAAGTTCACGAACGAGCAACGTTTGGAAATTATTAAAACTTACTACCGAAATTCTGAGTCGGTGGTCGCAACTTTGAGAGCGCTTACTCCAATTTTCGGTCGTAATGGTCGTCCCACCAGACAGGCTGTGCGTGCTATAGTGGATAAATTCGAGTCAACATATTCACTATTGAATGTTCCTGTGCCAGCGAGACAACACACCGGTCGAAGTACCGAAAATATCGCAGCCGTAAGTGCTTCAGTTCAAAATGAGCCAAATGAGTCGACTTCACGCCGTTCACAGGAATTCGGAATCTCTCAGTCCACATTGTGGCGAATTTTGCGTAAAGATCTTGGTCTACACCCTTACAAGATCAAATTAACTCAAGAATTGAAGCCTCTTGATCATTTGAAGCACTGAAACTTCTCCGATTGGGCTCTACAAAAGTTTGAAGAAAATCCTGAATTTCATCGAAAAATCATCTTCAGCGATGAAGCTCATTTTTGGCTTAATGGCTTTGTCAATAAGCAAAATATGCGTTATTATTGGACAGCAACAAACCCACATGTGCTTCAAAAGACTTCAAAAAGTGACCGTGTGGTGTGGATTTCATGCCGGAGGTGTGATTGGACCCCTATTTTTTCGTCGATGAAAATTGTCGCCATGTTTCGGTCAATCGTGCTATCGCCATGTTACGGTCAATCGTGCTATATAATTACGGCTATCATGCCATGTTGGAAGACTATTTTTGGCCAGAATTGGATGGACTTGACATCAGTATGTGGTTCCCACAAGATGGTGCCACATGTCACACAGCTGGTCAAACAATTGATCTATTGAAGGAGAAGTTCGGTAATCGTGTAATCTCGAGAAATGGTCCGGTCGAATTGCCACCTCGCTCATGCGATTTAACGCCGTTGGATTTTTTTTATGGAGTTATGTTAAGTCGTTAGTTTATGCAAACAACGTTAGAGGAGCTCAGGAACAATATCGAACGCGAAATTTCCAACGTTCCGGCCGATATGTGTGGAAGAGTGGTGGAAAATTGGCTCTAATGAATCAATCTGCAAACGTGCTCGCGGTGGCCATATGAACGACATCGAATTTCATACTTAAATGTAACATGTCCACTACACCTGGAATAAATTTCAGCCCGATATCTCAATTATTCTGTCTTTTTTAAATACAAAATTGTTATGTCCTTTTTGAAAGACCCTTTACAAACAAGAGTATTTCTTGTAGGGCTAGGATGTTTTGTTAGATGAACGAACAAGTCAAAACGAGTCATTCTGCATCGTTAGCTCAAAACTGCTCTTTTTTGAGTTATCACACTTTCGTATTAAATGGCTGATAGTTCATAACAAATAATATATTAATCTTTTATTATTTTGTTCATTGAACCTACCAAAAATCGTACCTAATAATCCGAATATCTCGATAATCTGAATCGATAGGTACATTGGGAATGCGGAAGTGAACTTTGAAGTTGAAATTCCAATTGTTTTCCAGTTGGTGTTTAAAATACTTTTTTTAAACGTAATACTCGACCGGTACAAGAAAAATTAATTGATGTGTCTTTTTGATACTGTGTGTATTATTTAAGGGGATAATCATAAGACTGATTTCATTTAAAACCGATATATATAGTTATTTTTATTATATTCATTATTTGCTTCCTTTTGACAGGATTTTTGTTACCCTGTTTTTGGACTATGACTATTCGTGCAAAGCGGCAAGGGGGTATAATATTTCCTTCTGATAACTTGGATACAAGGTTTGACTCAACTCGTGCATCGGGAAATACGCCAAATTCTCCAAATATTTCAAACAATGCACTTATGTCTACGTCTACAACGTCAACCCCACGCCCTACAGATTCGCCTCAATTTTTATCATGCATGAGAAGTTGTCAAACAGTTAGCACTTATAACCCCATCTGTGGAAGTGATGGTACTTCATATCCCAACGAATTCAGGCTGGAGTGTGCAAATTTATGCGGAAAAAGTAGTAATATTCCATTATTTAATAACATTTATAAGAATTTTTTTCTTCGTAGGTGTTACTCAGGTTCGCCGTGGCAACTGTGGAGATCCATTGGCAATAAGAATTTAAAAATAAATAGAAAAGTAACTTGGTCTAAAATTAACTTGGTCTGAGTTAAAAACTCAGGGTTTCCATTTTTTTAACAAACTTTTTACAGAAACACACATTATAAGGTCAAGTGCTAGTATATCTTATTATATTAAAAATTCTTATTTTAAATGCATTTTCTTTAATATCTCAACCCCTCCCCCAATTCCCCTTTACCAGAGGTTGCCTGAAGTTGATTGTAGCCGTGATATATCTATATTTTATCATCTGACAATTAGACCGTGTCTCCACTTGGGATTTTTCATCGCAGAGATTTTTGATTGACCAATCAGAGCTCGAGTTGATGGCGATAAAAAATCCCAGAGATAAATTTCATGAAATCTTGCAATTGCAAAATTTCATGGAATACATATAACTGGGTTTATTATTATCAAAATCTTTTGTGTTATTTGCAGAACTTGCATTCATGAAAACGCCCATAGATGAAAAAGAATAAATAAAAAAAAAAATAATATTACATGATAAAAACAACAAAGCAATTTCAATTTACAGCAACTAAAATTTTAAAACACAATCCGCCTGCTCACACAACTCGTATACAGAAATTGAAGGAAACTCTGGGCAATCAAGAGAAACAATCAAGAGAAACAATCAAGTAAAATGAATTTCCAGAACCAGAACAACCCATACAGAGAAGAGAAACATCAAGAGTAAAACTTTCACTAAACCTTAACATACTTCGTCGTCTTCTCTTTCCTGTGCCTCTTCCAAATATTCAATACCAATACCACAAAGAAAACATAAAAAGATTATAGATGTGAAATCTGTACTACAGGCAGCAAACACAGCATAACAGCGGAAGTGAAAATTTAGATTTTGATTCTTAAAAAGATAATTGAACATAGTTTACCATAACAAAATACCCTAAACAATGCTTTAATGTAGGCCGGATCTTATAACACAATTTCTGTTCGGATGTCACCTCGCTTAACCCATTAACGGCCGAGCGAATTTTTGTTTGCCAAAAAATGAAATGCTGTTAATGATAGACTACTATGGCTCTATAGAGAGGCAGCATGCGAAAAATGTCCAACCTTTGAGTTGTCCTTTAAGCAGAAGGATGTGGTCGATAAATCGACCATTGGCCGAAAACGAGTTCTATTTTATGATATTTGGAGCTCTTAAATAAAACACAATTCAAATTCATGTTTATAAAAAATTAAAGATTTTTTTAGATATGTGCACTTTACAGTTTGAAGCATTTGGCATGCAAATAGATATTGCATCGGCTGCACATTTGAATCGTATGTTTGTGACAATGTTTACAACGACGATATTTATTATCTGGAGAAACGTTGTATTAGATGTCTCCGCTCGTTGATGATTTTCAAGCCAAGGGGTGGAGGGTTACTATACTCAGATTCCAATGTTGTCTCCGAACCTGACGACTGCAGCAAGTAACGAGTCACAGCACAACGAAATTGAAGCTGACCAAAATATGGTACCATTTATTCGTCAATAGACAAATTCTGGCTGAAGATCCCGAATTGCATGTAGCGTTTGTTGAGAGTGGTCAATAACGGTGGGACTTTGGCGAAGCGATCATTTTTGCCGAGTTCATTATTATCAGACAAATGTAAATATCGCTTCATAGCACGAAATGAGTTTCGCGACATCGTTTGCTTGACGATCGGAAGACCTAGATCAGGTTCCATAGACCAGTATGAGCTTACGGAAAGCAGTTGATGATACCCAGAGAGCAGTAGGATTCCAAAAAATCTTTTGGTGTTTTCTAAATTGAAAATGTCTTCCATAACATTATTTTGCTTCGCATAGATGTTGCTATAGTCAGCGATTTGCTGCACAATTTCATCATCAATAAATAATTCGAAATATTGTTCAGGCGTTTTATCACCTATAATGAAAAATTCTCAGAATCTGGAATGCAATCAGCCAAAAGGTAAAATGAGCTTGCCAATTTTTTCCGTAATTTTGTCCAAAATATCAGCAAAAGAAAAATCTGCAGGTTCACGATCGTATGAAAAATTTTTTGGTTTCACCCATTTTGCCTTTCCAAAGTTCGCCAGCGGAGTGCAATCTTCAAATATCAGGCGCGAGTTTCGTAGATTAGTCGAAGTGGACGTTTCTGGCTCCTGCGATTTCTACAAATGCACCGATGTTTGTGTTATTTTCCTCTATTACTTCATCATCAATCAATTTTTCGTCACTGACGCTATCTATTTGATCTGGTGGGATGTATATAATATTTTCAGGAAGGGGCTCGTCGTCTTTCCAGTTCTCCAAAATGTCTTGCAACTCTTGCATAGTTAGGCACTTTTGTTTGGCCATTTTCACATATCACAATGCACAACAACAAACAAAGAACTCAAAAATAACGAAACGTAACACGAAAATAAGCTTAGTAAACAACAAAAGTCGGAAAATACCAAGAAAACCTTATAAATTCCATTTAACTTCTATGTGCCATAATCCAACACTAACTATTTGATAGATGATATCGGTTCTGGCCAATGGTCGATTATTCGACCACCCAACTTTGCAAACACCTAGCTATAAAAAAGGGCACCAGATGTCTTTAAGAACGACTAATTTGAATATTCTGAACTCTTGTCTATCATTCCTCATCATTACGTTATTCAAATTATCTACCAAGTTTTCCTGATTTTACTTTAAAAAAGTGCCTAAAAATAGGTGTTGGGGAAATGGCGATTTACAATTGGTTTTCACCAAAGTATCTGGAAAAGACTTATCGATTTGAAAAGGAAACAGGATGTAGATTTGTTTAAAAAAAATCACGAAGATATGTTTATTTTTGATGCAGATATCGTAGCTCAAAATCCACTTAATTTACCTGGTCGAAAAATCGACCAGTGGCCGTTAATGGGTTAAGAGACCCGACAAGTATACACGTCAAAATTGGTGTTACCAATAAAATCATTACGAGTATAGTTTAGAGCGAGCTAACTTAGAACTACTAATCTGGCATTGCTAAACGCACATATTGCGTAGATTGTGAGTTTTTTGCATTTATGTACAATTTTTTCAGTCTATAGCATGAATAGAGCACAAAGAATTAGAAAAAGCAGAATTAATATTCACAGGGCCCGAAGGAAAGTTTAAAGTAAGAATTAAACTTACAAATAGGTTAATTTTGAAACTACAGTGGAATCCGCTTATAACGACCTCCAAGGGACCAACAAATCTGGTCGTTATATCCGGTTGTTCGTTATAACCGATTCATAGTTTTAAAGGTTTTAAAATACATGTGTGAAGTTCTAAAATACAAAATTTTTATTGCAAAACGTCCGTACATTAAAAAATTAAATTTATTTAATTTTTCTGCAGATATTGAGTAATCTGTGTTTGTTTGGATTTTTCGTGCAAGAGCACAGCTTCTTTTGAAATTTCATCAAAAATGTTATTGAATAATAGGAATGAACTCAATGTCTTAACCCTGGACCCGTGTACTGGGCACTGAGTGCCCAGAACGATATTCGAACCGAAATTAACCATATTTTTAATAAAGAATATGATGAAATGCAATATATTTCTGAAAGATACTGAAATTTAGAGTACAAAAACAAAAAAAAATCCAAATTGCATATCTTCGGGGGGGTTGTGGAAGCTGTCAAAAAAAAAGCGTAATATCGTGTACTTGGGAACTCAGTGCCCAAGTCAGTACATTTTGTATGAATTTTGTTTTTATTTTGATTACAGCTTTGGGTTTTTCCCCTTTTATGATTTTTCTTGTATGCAGATATTATATTGTATTGTTATATTATTTATATTATAATATTTATATTGTATTGTTGTCATGTATTGCATTTTCTTTCGTGGAGTACATGATTTGTTGGAGAAATCGAGTACCAGATTCGCGAGCTTACAAGGTGGTCTATATTCTCAGTCGATTTTTGCAAATTATATTTTCCCATTGTATTTCTACTTGTTTAACGAATAAACCAATTTTTATGGTTTTTAAACAAACCAGCCATACATTTTCTATTGGAATTGCATCTGGGCACTGAGTGCCCAAGTACACGATAAATGGAAGTTTTATAGTACACGGGTCCAGGGTTAATACCCCGAAGTGCTTCATTGACTGAAGGTATGACACAACCTGTTTCTGAAATTTTCACCCGATTTTAATATTGTGATGCATAAAACATTATTTACCATTAGTATCTTCTTCATCTTTTTCCTCGATACTAGATTGTCGCCTTTTAGCATTCATTGTGAAATGCACAGTATAAACTACGAAATAAACTGTATTAACACAACCTAGATGCACAAAACTTTGACAGACCTGATTAGGGGAATTCCCGATAAGTTCCAACTTTCATTTAATGACTTTAGCAAATGACGTTTAGAAGCGCTAGCAACGCGCTGAGCTGCAAATTGGGCAAAAACTAGGGTATCTTACATGGCGGCCAATTTAGAACATTTGTTAAAAACTTAATCTACCAGGTTTTGATTTTTTTTCTATGAGATCTTAAGTTTCGGTCATAATAAACGATATTTTTTTCTATTTTCGTAGAAAAAGGGGTCGTTAAAGCCGATATGTCGTTATTTCCGGTGTCGTTATAACCAATACAAAAACGCACAGTCTTATGGGCTCTGGCCGGGACCTAAGAAATGCCTCGTTATAGCCGGTATGTCGTTATAACCGGTGTCGTTATAAGCGGATTCCACTGTATATTAGGGTGGATCGCGGCTCGAACAAAAAAAAATAAATGTGGCAATGTGAACAGCGGGGGGTATGGAAAAGATGTGAATATATGTAAAAATGAAATTTGGAAAATTTCAGCTCGATCGGAGGTCATTTTCAGTTTCCGCTTTTCATTTGAAATTTTGAAAATCTGCCATTAAACTAAAAATTTCAACTTTCACCAAAACCAAGGAGGATTTCCAAAAAAGCTTGAATTAGTTCACAAATAACAAAAAAAAAACCAAAAACAAAAAGATATTAAAAAAATTAAAACAAAAAAAAAGTTTGAAAAAATTAAAACAAAATAAAATTTAAAAAAAAATTAACCAAAAAAAATTACAAAAAAAAAAATAAAACAAAAAAAAATTGAAATACAAAACGGATTTCGAATTACAAATGCCTCTACGCGGCGAAATCTGGGTGATCACAACAAAAGTGATTAGCGAAAATTTGTAAAATACATAGAAATTCACTAAGCAATACAATACAATAATAGAAATACACACTGTTATGCCAAATTTTCAAACGAAAAGCGGAAACTGAAGATGACCTCCGATCGAGCTGAAACTTTCCACAATTTGTTTTTATATCAATTCACAACTTTTCCACACCCCCCGTTTCCGAAATCCGAGAAAAAAGAAAAGCGATCCACCCTACTGTAGAGTGTTGTTATTGCGTATATTTTGATGTTATGTTGGGAATGCATTCCTTGATTGTTTATTCAGTGATGTTTGTGTGAGTTAGAAAAATTAAAAAAAAGGAAAATAACTTACAGGAGACCAGGGACAAAGTTTTGCATGTAAATGTTATATGTTGAATGGATGAAAGTTGATATTTTTAACTGATGATTCGACTATTGGTGTGGGTGGATATGTCAAACAAAGCGTGTTTGAAATTTTAAACATATTATTTTAAATTATTTCTCACTTTATTTTTCCACTAGGTTTTAGGATTCTATTGTCTTATTTCTGTCAAAACTCCCTTTTTTTTGTATTCATCGATTTTTCTTTATTTGCATTTTTCAAGTCACAATTTTAGCAACGTTTGAACTAATTTTAATTCGATGCTTTTAAATATAATAAACACTATTTTTAAACTTTTAATAATTTTAATTTAATATTATCAGTTTCTTTGTTTATTTCACTTGGAAAATATCATACGATAAAATAAAATGAGACAGAAAATTTCTGAACAGCACGTGACTTTGTTATAGGGTAGACCGGGGCTAGTAGACCCACTTTTTATAATCTACTTTATAAAAGTTTTACTGTAATTATTTCAGGTGTAGTAAAGACGTTTTTGGTTGGTTTATTCAATTGTGTTTCTTACTCAATCTTTTATTTTGACTAATTATAAGTGTTTCAAATATTTTTTTTCATTTTAAAAAAAGTTGTTCGATGAGTCGACTAACCCCGTGTCTGGGGCTTGTTGACTCTGTGAACGGGGTTATTTGACTCTATACTTTTTATGAGGAAAATGTGTAGGAACATATTAAAAAACTATAATAATTTATTCTTTAAACATAACAAAAGCTATAATTGCCAATCTGGCAATCATTGGAGACCCGTATGGTGATATTCGTATCAAAATTCGAACAGTTGTACCAAAATTCCACTTTGAAGTCAAACTTTCCAATAAGATTTTTTTAAATTTATTCCGATCGGATTTTGATGTATGGGAGTTTTATGTAGAATCATATCCTAAATAACTTTTGTTCTTGGACTTTTTTGATAAAATTCACCGTTTTTGAGATATTCAGAAAAAAAGTTTTCGTTCGTATGGGGGGTACCCCCCCTAATGGTCCATTTTTGCCCATTAACGAACTTAGCCTCGCATTTTACGAAAAACGGATCTGTGAGAACTTTCAAGTCTCTAGCTCAATCCGTGCGCCCGCAATCCGCGCCACAGACAGACGGACAGACGGACAGACAGACAGACGGACAGACAGACGGACGGACATGCAGAAATTAAATATTTTTATCATTCTAAACACACTGGTGTAATTCATTTTTTTGTGCGATGACGGGATCTTGGCGTTACAAACGGTAAGGCAAAGTTAATATACCCTTTGGTTTCACCATACGGGTATAAAAAGTTAATAACATTTCAGATTAACATAAATTAACACCCCGATTGCGAGTGTCGTGTCGTTTTCGACAAGAGTCGTTTTACGTGTTGTTGTTAGTAGAAAAACACTAACAACAACACGTAAAACGACTCTTGTCGAAAACCACACGACACGCGCAATCGGGGTGCAAATTTCATCTAATTAAAAAAAATAAAATTAATTAACAAAAAAATATAGGTAATTCATATCGAGTCATTTAACCCCAGTATACTGTGAGTCAACTAGCCCCAAGCCGCCATTTTATTTTTAACACATTCGTGAAAAAAAATGAAAAAGTATGGGTCAGAAAATGCTTCACTAACTTGTTAACTCATACATAAATTTTCACTTGAAATCACTGACGAGTTCAATACAATGAAAGTGTAAGCTACAAAACAATTTAATTAACAAGAAAAAAAATTACTCACACGCTTGAAATTTCGTTTTTTCCCCTCACAGTTCGTTCCAATAGGACTGTGGTCTAACGACATTGGTTCACTGATAGCTGTCAGTCGACTGAATAAACAGTCCAATTCACGCAGGTTTGTTTTCAACCGTGGTTGACTTAACCGCAATGAGTCTACTTACCCCTATAGGCAACTAAGCCCGGTCAGCCCTACAACAAAAATTGATTTTTTTTTGGAAAATATACAGCAAAATAAAATTACACAGAAAATTTCTAAACAGCACGTGGCATTCTTATATAGAAAAAATTAAATATCTCTAACCATTTTTTGTATAAGAGAATCATGTGCTGCTCAGGAATTCAAACCTTAATATGCATATTGACTTTTATTTAAAATTTACTGTTTATTAGCATATACTTTCGAAATTTCAGGTTGAAAAATATATAGCTATAAATACACGACAAAATAATTATTACCTTACATATATTATTGTTTTCATTTATGTTGGCAGTCCCCAATGACTGCCTGTTTTTTATTACTTAATTTATCTTTAAAATTTATATTCTTACTACTGAATAAGTGTAAACTACATCGCGGCAGGTAAGTGTTCTATTCTGAGCCGTGGCAAAATATTTTTATTTTATTTTTAATTTTTATACCCGTATGGCGAAACCAAAGGTTATATTAACTTTGCTTTACCGTTTGTAACGCCAAGATCCCGTCATCACACACAAAAATGAATTACACCAGTGTGTTTAGAATGATAAAAAAAATTGAATTTTGCATGTCCGTCCGTCTGTCTGTCTGTCTGTCCGTCCGTCTGTCTGTGGCGCGGATTGCGGGCGCACGGATTGAGCTAGAGACTTAAAATTTTGCACAGATCCATTTTTCGTAAAATGTGAGGCTAAGTTCGTTAATGGGCAAAAATGGACCATTAGGGGGGGTACCCCCCATACGAACGAAATCGTTTTTTGTGAATATCTCAAAAACGGTACATCTTATCAAAAAAGTCCAAGAACAAAAGTTATTTAGGATATGATTCTACATAAAACTCCCATACATGAAAATCCGATTGGAATAAATTTTGAAAAATCTTATTGGAATGTTTGACTTCAAATTTGAATTTTGGTATAACTGTTCGAATTTTGATACGAATATCACCATACGGGTCTCCAATGATTGCCAGATTGGCAATTATAGCTTTTGTTATGTTTTTTTTGTTGAAATTGAGTTTTTTAAACGTAAAATTAAACATAACAAAAGCTATAATTGCCAATCTGGCAATTATTGAAAACCCGTATGGTGATTTAAGTGAATGGCGAACAGTTGTATCAAAATTCCACTTTGAAGTTAAACTTTCCAATAAGATTTTTTAAAATTTATTCCAATCGGATTTTGATGTATGGGAGTTTTATGTAGAATCATATCCTAAATAACTTTTGTTCGTGCACTTTTTTGATAATATGCACCGTTTCCGAGATATTTGCAAAAAACGTTTTCGTTCGTATGGACTTTGGTTTCACCATACGGATATAAAAATATCTGTTAACACCTGTAACATATGTTTTGTCACAAATTTCAAGTGAAGCTTTGTTATACAAAATGTGTCCAAACATATAATTACTTCGCGTTAATTTATAATTTCCTTAATAAGTAATCAGTTTAAAACGCAATTTCACCAAGCTCAGTCGGAAAAATGAGTCTAAAGTTTAAAATCAGAAAAAGCGTGTATAATTTAATTGGACGAATGCCAAAAACCGAAATTGTTAAACGGTTTTTAAATAAAGATATTTCTTCTAGAACAATCTATAGGGCCATAAAAGATTGCGAAAATGGTGTTCCGTTAAATTATAAGCCAAAAAGTGGAAGACGGCACATTTTAACAAAAAAGGTGGAACAAAAAGTGTTGAAGGACACGAAAAACAAAATTGGAGCATCCACGCGCAAAACTGGTCGCAAATTTCGGGTATCGCACATGACTATCCATCGGCTATTAAAGACAAACAATGTGTCCTACCGTAAAAGAAAAAAAGTTCCCAAATACACGGACGCACAACTTAACAAAATGCCAAAATGTTGCCGTGCGCTTCGACGGAAACATTTTCATGGCAAAAAAGTGATAATTTTGCACGATGAAAAATACTTCACTTTTGCCAATTCTTCCATAAGTGGAAACGATGGATTTTTTACTGACGATTACAGTACAACTCCTGATACAGTAAAATTCAAAGGAATCGCGAAATTTGAGCCAAAAATTTTAGTTTGGTGCGCATTATCATCCGCAGGAGTTTCTGAGGCATTCATTGGGTCAGTGCGAGGACAAGCAGTTAACGCAGACATCTACATTAGAAAATGTTTACCAAAATTGCAAAAATTTATTAAACAAAATCACAATCAAGATGATGTAGTGTTTTGGCTTGATCTTGCATGATGCCATTACCCCAAAAAGACCATTGATTGGCTCAAGTCGAAAAACATCAATTTTGTCCCGAAGGAAGACAACCAGGGTTGGGACTTGAGGATGTGTAAAAGGTACTATTTTTGCCCAAAAAGGGTACTAGATTGAGATAATGTGGTACTAGATTTTTTTTTAGCTATCTTGCAACCAAAATCGTTTTTTTATGCTTATTACATAGGATTCAAGAAAAATCTAAATCTCGTAATTTTAGAAAAAAAAAATCCTTAGCCCATATGGATTGACTTTTGCGTTGTAAATTTAACCGTTTCGGTCAAAAAATACTCTAGAAAAACTCCAAAAAACCAATAAAAATTGTCTAGATGTATTTGTTTTAAATTTTCGCTTTTATTTCAATTTTAAACTTTTGTATAAACTCCATCTAAAAACTTAAATTTCGAGAAGTATTTCGAGCTATTGCTAATATAAATCATATTTCCATGGCCTACGATTGATTTTCAAATCTCCCTTAATAACACGAATTCAGTAGTCTTTAATTAAAGAGTTGTGGCGGGATCATTTAAAAAAGTACTTTTTTTTCTAATACATAGAAAAGTGATGGCTTTTTAAAGGGAGCTATAAATTCAGATAAATTTTTTTTTTATATAAACCATGAAAAAGTACCAGATTCATGGGCTGTGATATTTACTAGGGTACTAAATGAGTCAAAAAGGTACTAGATCTAGTACATATGTACTAAAGTCCCAACCCTGAAGACAACCCACCAAATGTCCCACAAGTCCGCCCAATTAAAAATTTTTGGGCTTTATTGAGTCGACTGGTGGACCAGGATGGATGGGAGGCAAAATCCGAAAAGCAGCTTCAATCACGGATTAAAAAAAAATTAAAAGAAGTGAACCTTACCACCATCCAGACAATGATGGGCAATATAAAAAAAGGTTGAGAAAAATAGAGGATAACGGGCCATTAAGTGTTATTTAATTATTTTTTTATAAATATCGAATTCAGATCCTTATGAAATTAAATGAATTATAAACTTTTGTATTTCTCAGATTTTTTAATATGCGATTAGTTTTTTGACAAAACATATGTTACAGGTGTTACGCATCGTCTTTTATTGGAAAAAGTGAAAACCATCTTCTCTATATATAAAATCGTTTAATCTGACGCCCAGCCCAAACCCCTGAAGATAGAGACTTGAAACTTTCAGAATATGTCCCAACCATCGCGTAGGCGCTCACTAAGGCGAGATTTTTCGAAATTTTAGCGCTAAGTGGGTGAACGGGGGGTAAAGGGGGTTTGGGTGTTTTTAAACCGTGATTTTCGCCATGAATCCTGCTCAATAGGAGGCTGAAAAGTATCACTCGGGGGTTTTCGGGGTCGCTGATCACGAATCTATATATTCAAAAGGCAAAGCGATTTTGTTTGGATTTCTTTCCGCAGCGCTCCAGCGGCTCCAATTTTGATAATCCTTTTTTTAAATGAAAGCTCTATAGCTGTAGATATGTCCGTTTTACTTTTTTTTCAATTTTTAATAATACTTTATTAGTTATTTGCCTTTCAAAATTATAAATATGCCGCTAACTAAGTCTTCAATGTTAACACAACATTCCGTACTGTCTGATCAGCGCAGTGAGTTAGAAGTTGGACTACCATGCGCCAGGCACCGGGTTCAATTCTCAATTCTTATCGGTGACAAAATTCTTTTTTTTTTCTTTTCAAATTCTTTTTTTTTCTTTTCAAATTCTTTTTTTTCTTTTCAAATTCTTTTTTTTTCTTTTCAAATTCTTTTTTGTTGATTTATTTACTTTTTTTAATATTTTATTACTTAATTTATCTTAATTTATTTTTACTCCTGAATAAGTGTTAGACTACAATGCGTCAGATGTGCGGGTTCGATTCCGAGTGATGACAAAATGTTTTTTTTAATTTTTTTTGACCTTAAATTATTTATTTTATTTATATTATACTTCTTTAGGCGCGTTGGGCGATTTTTGGATGGGTAAAATCTTGTGAGTTCGCGTCACCGACATGCTAATTTAACAGTTTAAGAATGCTGATTTGCTTTCATTTGATTTTTTTATACAGAAAAATCGATTTTTTTTTTTGGAAAATATCATACAGCAAAATAACAAAAAAACGATTTTTTTTTTGGAAAATATCATAGGTACAGCAAAATAAAATGAGACAGAAAATTTCTGAACAGCACGTGACTTTGTTATACAACAAAAAATCGATTTTTTTTTGGAAAATATACAGCAAAATAAAAAATTACACAGAAAATTTCTGAACAGCACGTGGCATTCTTATACAGAAAGAATTAAATATCTCTAGCTATTTGTTGTATAAGAAAATCATGTGAGTTGGGAATCTCCGTCGCAGTGTACGAATTCAGGTTCTAGTTTGTTTCCCTAGTTTTTCAATATATTGCTAGTTACAATAGCTTAAAAATTTTCAATAATTACTTGAACGATAATTAATCATATAGTGAACTGTAATACTTAGTGAAAATTAGTAAAAATTAGAGAAAATCCCGAAAATTTGCAAAATATTCTAGTTTTTATCCTTTGTGATTATCTAGATTAGTGATAACATTATACTTTGATATCTTTACACTGTGACATAAAGCTTTTTGCAATTGTATTATCCGTAAACTGTGATTTTGCTGTAGTACTTGAGCTACTGACAATAATTATATTACGATCGTGGGACAGTGTGATACACTTACACATTTATTTTGGTGATTGTTAACTTTCTATCACCATAATACTAACTTTTTGATCCAACTTGCTTTGTCTTTTTATTATCTACATTATACTACTGAAATGTCTGAATGTTCAGCCAAATCTTGTGTCGATAAAGACAACCTTACTACTAGAATTCAATGTTTTGGTTCCTGCGAAAAATTGTATCATGTTAAATGCCTCGGATTTAAAGCGTACGTGGGAGATGCATTATTAATAAGTGGTAACGGTCTCCACTGGTATTGCTCAGAGTGTCGCAGTACCTCAATCTCAAGCTATGCTTCAAGGATTGAAAAACTAAAAACAACAGTCAAGGCTTGTAAAAACGAATTTTCTTCCATCCTAACTCGTCTAAATGAAGCTGTAGCTGAATGCGAGATTATTACATCAAGTACTTTAAGTTCCTCTACGTCCGCATTGCTGAATAAAACCGGAGATCCTACAAATAGTCCGTCTCTTCAACTCTCTCAAGTCTTAACTCGAGGCCAAAAGCGGCAAGCTGCCCAACACCAACAAAGAAAGGCTTCCAATTGTCAACGAACTATAAAAGCTTCTGAACAACACCAACTAGGACAAGCATCTGATGTCACACTTCATCATACTGAGCAGCTGATGGAGCCGCCGTTACTTGAACAATGCAGTGTTGAAGACAATGGGAATCTGCCTATGCCAAATATTGGCATTATAAACAACTCGGTCCTAGCGCCATTAGAGTGGTTGCGCCATTGAAACAAATTTTCCTTTCAAGGCTTGAATACAATACGTCGCCGGATGAGATTATCAAATATATTTTACACAATATCAACAATGCTGGTCTTAAACTGACTTGTACGAAACTAACTCGTGATAACCTTCCAGAAAAAATGATTGCATCATTTAAATTGGCAGTTCCTCAGGAATATTTTGGTGCGATTTGTATCCCTAATTTCTGGCCTCCCGACGTGATCGTTCACGAATTTAGCAACGCACGATCTTCTTTTCGGCAGAGAACTTCAGCTCGGGGACATACAACAAGACAACAGAACTGGAGATCCCAAATGTAGCACCAATAAAACCTTCTTCTGACCCTATCAATTATAATAATAGTAAAATAGCCTGTTTGTCAATATATTATCAAAATGTGAGGGGTCTAAGGACTAAATTGAAAGTCTTTCAACTTAACGTACTAAGTGAAAATTACGATGTAATCTGTTTGACAGTAACTTGGCTTAAGCCTGAAATCTTTGACCATGAACTTTTTGATGAACGATATAATGTATTTAGATGCGATAGAAGCCTTGAAACTTCCAGTAAAAAAGATGGAGGTGGCACACTAATTGCCGTAAAAAAATCTCTGCAAGCAACTCCTTGCGTTATGTTCAATTCGCTGCTTGAAATTGTGCATGTTAAAATCAAATTGAAAATGTCTTCTCTGTTCGTTAGTTGTGTCTATGTTCCGTGCTGTAGTAATATTGATGTTTATGACAATTTTTTCGCTTCTGTGTCTGACTTTTATAATTTATTGAACCCATCCTGTTTTGGCCTATTATGTGGAGATTTTAACCTACCTAGGGTAAACTGGTGTGTGACTCCAAATAATGGCACTCCAATCTCTAATTGTGTCAATTTTTCGGGATTTTCTCAGTATAATCGCCACGTTAATCACCAAGGAAATCTACTTGACCTGGTATTTTCTAATATTGAGCAGTCCAGGGTAGGTACTACAATACCTGAGCCACTTGTAGCTCCTGATTCTTACCATCCACCCATTCAAATAAACTTGAAACTATACTTGAAGCAAGCTAAGCTGTCGGACTGCCGTGCTCTTTACAACTTTAACAAGATGAATATATCAGGTATTAGTAACGATTTGGCCGCTATCGACTGGAAAAATGTTTTTGACAATCTTAACTGTGAAGCGGCCGTTTGTTGGTTTTATGAAATCCTTAATACCTTAGTTGCTCGTCATGTGCCGTTAAAATCCAAACGTTCAGCACGTTATCCTGTTTGGTTCTCAAAGGAATTAATTGATTCCCTTGATATCAAACATAGATATCATAGAAAGTTCAAGCGTACAGGATCATCTGATGATTACGCACTCTTTGCCTTATACCGCAAAACGTCGAAAATTGAGATGTCTCGCTGTCATGCATCATATATTTCATCTATAGAGCGAACCATTACAACTGAAAATCAAAAACCCTTCTGGCACTACGTAAAAAGCAAACGTAAATCATTTAACGCAGTAAACGAAATCAAGCTGGGCAATCAAATATCTTCTGACCATAAGACTATTTGTAACTTATTTGCCAAATATTTCGAATCGATTTATATCCCGCCTACTACGACATTAAACTATGATTTCCATACTGACAATTTACGATCCATTTCTTCCCTAACAATTACGCCTGAACATATCAGTACTTGCATCGCTAGTCTTGATACTGCTAAAAGTGGAGGTCCCGATGGATTACCCAACAGCTTTGTGAAGCCCTTGTATAGTGAACTAACTGTACTTTTATGTTATTTATTTAATAAATGCGCCAACGAAGGAATTTTTCCTGAAATCTGGAAGAAGGGTGTAGTAATTCCAATATTTAAAAATCAGTTGTGGTCAACACAAAACTTTCTTCTACAAAATCTACGACCCTGCGCAATTTACGCTAGAGCCCTGTCGCGTTGTCAACCTAAGACGACCTCCCAATAAATTCTTGGTTTATTCAAAAATATCAAAAACGTACAAAATTTGAGATAACTTGAGAACTGTAAAAGATATCAATTTACGGTAAATGGCAAAAATGCAGAAAATGTTAACATCTTTAATTATTCTTTTAACTGATTTGTCGAAAAACCGTTAGTTTGCAAATTATTCGCAAACATATGATTTTTTACATATTAATGAAAATATCTCAATAACGGTAAAAGATAACGGATAACGGCAAGAAACAAAATTGTGCAGAATGCCATTCTCATTAATTCAGTCCATAAATTTAGTCAGCAAAAACCCGTTAGTTTTCGAGATAATCGCAAAAAACTGTTTTTTTTTTTGGAAATAACGGTTTATCTCGATAACAGGTGGAGATATCGAGTTATAGCTAAAGACAAAAGTGTGGGAAATTTTATTTTCTCCAAGTTTTGTCATACTTAAGGCCACTAGAAAACGCGTAGTTTGGGAGTAAATCGAGAAAAACGAAAATGCGATTTTTGAAAAACCGCCATTTTGGATACTTCCGGTTAACGGATTTCCACCAAAAGTTGATAGGATCGTCCTATTTCAGGACCCAACATGCCTATAAAATTTCATGGCGCTAGCTCTATTAGTTTTTGAGAAATCTTGTACACAGACTGACAGACTGACAGACAGACTGACAGACAGAAAGACATTTTTTAAATATGACTCCAATCGACTCAGGAGTGATCGGGAAATGTTTTTTAGGCAAAATTAAGAGGTCGAAATTTTTCATGAATACAATATTATACTCCGTAGAAGAAAGTAAAAAGGGTAATAAACAAATGGTTGAAAATTACAGACCGATCACCATTCTTAATTGTTTTTCCAAAATATTTGAAAAATTGATTTTTATATGTCTTGACGAAAACTTATCAACAGCGATTTGCGTTAATCAACATGGCTTTCGTAAAAATAAATCCACATTAACTAACCTCCTGGAATTTACAAATACCGTAGCCGAAACTCTTGAAGCACATGGCCAAATTGATACCATTTACACCGATTTCTCCAAAGCGTTTGATTTAGTAAATCACAAGATCTTATTATCAAAGCTAGAGAAATACGGTGTAAGAGGAAACCTATTGTCTTTACTTGCATCCTACTTGACGAATAGAGAAAACTGTGTAGTAGTCAACAATAGTATGTCTAAATGTTTCAGTCCATGTAGTGGTGTACCGCAAGGTTCTGTATTGGGTCCTTTTTTAACCGACTTCCAAAAAGGAAAAGGTTCTCAATTCCACCTGAATATTTTTTTTTTTAATGTATGTTCACGCCTAACTTTTTACTGGGTGGACCGATTTTGGTCATCCCAAAGAGAAAGTTGTAGAGAAAGTTCCTGGTTGGGCCCTGGTTCATTCATGGGCAAAAATGGACCATTAGGGGGGGTACCCCCCATACAAACGAAAACGTTTTTTCCGAATTTCTCAAAAACGGTGCATCTTATCAAAAAAGTCTAAGAACAAAAGTTATTTAGAATATGATTCTACATAAAACTCCCATACATCAAAATCCGATTGGAATAAATTTTAAAAAATCTGATTGGAAAGTTCGACTTCAAAGTGTAATTTTGGTACAAATGCTCAAATTAAGATACCAATATCACCATACAAGTTTTCAATAATTGCCAGATTGGCAATTATAGCTTTTGTTATGTTTTTACGTTGTGTTCAGTACAACACAAGGAAGGTTCTTTTATATATTTCCCCCGTGTTAACCTACCCCTTCAAACCCCTCCCTGCTTGGGATATCGAGTAAAATTCTTTGTATTGTGTTCAGTACAATATCTGGAAGATTCTTTTATATATTTCTCATCTGCGGACTTATCCCCTCAAACCCTTTGTAATTTTACCTATATTAAAAATTGAAACTAAAAACGTTCGAAATTAAAAAAAATTTTCTAAAAAAAATAAAACCGACTTTAAAAAAAACTAAAAAGAGAAAAAAGCACTAAAAAGAAAAAAATAATTTCAAACTATGTCCATTAATAGCGTATTTAAAATTCGGCTTTTTTGGAGTGGCGTTAAATTTGCAACTAAAATAAATTACATACTTTCTAACCCTTAAGGCTAATCGTTTACATACTTTCTAACCCTTAAGGCTAACTAAGAACTAAGATCGACTCCAAAAATTTTGTTGTCAAACAGATTAACTATAGACACGGCTCTTAGAAGCACCAAAACCAAGTTCTTTTATGTCCCAAATTGGATTCCCTATTTTTAAGCAATCGCTATAAAAAAGCCCACTGTCTCATATGTTACTATTTTTTGTAGAAATCTATCCTATTTTTTGTCTCCATGTACAAACTGATTTTGTGCGAAACTTGACAATAGAAATTTTACAACGATTTTATTTAGTGTAAATTTAACGCCACTCCAAAAAAGCCGAATTTTAAATACGCTATTAATGGACAAAGTTTGAAATTATTTTTTTCTTTTTAGTGCTTTTTTCTCTTTTTAGTTTTTTTTAAAGTCGGTTTTATTTTTTTTAGAAATTTTTTTTTTTTGTTTTTAATTTTTATAAATGACTTACCACAATTTTTATCATCGGACTCTCTTTTATTTGCGGACGATCTTTATATTTTCAAAGTGATTAAATCTACATTAGACTGCGAAGCTTTACAACTTGACCTTAATTCTTTATGTATGTGGTGCAAAAACCATGACCTTAAATTAAAGCACAAAAAAACTCATATTTTTAGTCGCGCAAGTCTAATCGTCAGGCACACGGCAATTGATAAGATCAATCATGTCTCAGTGACTGTCATCAACTGACCCTTATGGCTGGATATGGCTCTTTTTTATTAAAGTATTTTGAATATAACCAAAAGACCCCATCGCTCAGTTCTCAACACAAAATTTTAACATTTTAAATGTTTTTTTGTGCGATATGGATTTTTTTTGCTCCTTTATAATTTATGAAAGTAATGACATCTCACTCTCCCTTTCGGCGCTACTAATGTCTCTCACCAGAGACAGAGATCCCTACACAGTCTTATCAATTTATTTGGGATACCGAGATCTCTCATGACTTTATAAAGTTCTACCCTGACTAGGCTATCATAGGAGGTTTTAAAGTCTATGAATATGTGTTTTACTTACCTCGCATGCGTAGAGTGCATAGTCTATCTGATACAGCTTGAAATCCGATAACAGTAAATAAGAATCGGTTTTATCAACTGCTTATATAAGAGCATCCTTGTCATTGGAGAAAGCATGCTTTTCGGGTGCATTAACGAGGCGATAGACATATAAGCTTTATTTGCTTTTCTTAGGGATTCCTTAACATGGTCATTGAACTTTAAGAGCTTATTAAAATTGACACCCAGATATCTAATCTTATCCTTGGGCCGAAGTTTTCGACCACCCAGAGAGATAGAGAGGTTAGAACATATTTTGGTAGTACCCGATGGACCCCTTCCAGACGCGTTTCTAAAGTGAATTAGCTTTGACTTATTACTATTAATTGCAATGCCCCATGAGTCATAATACTCCTTGATCTCATCCAGATGGAGCTGCACAAAACGGGCAGCGACTTTTGGATCTCTGTTTGACGAAAAAATATCAATTGTTGCCTAATATAGCGTAGAGTTGTTGAAATTTTATGAGTACCAAACGAATTTAACACTCGTATTTTTTTAAAGTTGTTCAATTTAACATGCTTTTGACTGAAATGTGAGATTCTAACAAAAAATAATTTCTACACATTGTTTGAAAATTTCATGGTTATGGTCAGGAAATAAGATTCAAATCCCTATGCTACCCAAGCAGCACAATAGGGCGAATCATGGGCGCTTCGTCTACAAATTCGTACCTATTGGGCGAAATGTTGGACGAGGCGCCCACCATTCGTCCACTTAAGTGGACGAATATTCGACATTGGGGAACGATTTGAAGTCCAATAGGGCGACGCAAAAGCTTTATAGCTTTCTGCGACAGCCCGCTCTTAATATCTCGCTCTGGCACTGAAACAAACATCTCAGAACGATAAAGCAATCTGAAAGAATGAGAAGATGTATGCGTACGGCTGAAATGAATATGGAACGAATTTAATGGCGAAAATTATTTTAGAATTTTTGTAAATGGACATTTGTAATGGATTTTTCATCATGTTATATGCTGCCATTTTAGTTGCAACTAATTTTTTTTTGACAAAGTTCTATCTAAAATGCTTTAAATTGAAATAGGCCATCTAAATATTTTGTTTTCAACAAAAAATTTCTTTAATTTAATTTTTCGTCAAAATTTTTTTTCCACTAATTTAATAAAATTTTGATGGCAATAAAATTGTGCTGCTTCAAAATTGTCTCCCATCTATTTTTTATGCGATTTCCTCCAGTGATTAGCTTAAAATAAGAAGTTTAATTTTCGAAGGGAAATTATTTAAATCAACATCAATATGGCGGATGGAAACATGTGCGCCCTCAAAGACGCGTCAGCTCATTTTCGCGCCCTATTAGACGTTTAGTTCTAATGGGAGGGCGTGAATACCTTCCAATACGCCTAAAAGGGCGTCTAGTGGAATTCAAGTCTGTTAGGGCGCCGAAATATTTTTTCAGAGATAATAAAAAATGTCACCTGTTTTAGTGAGACAAAAGAACTTGAGACAAAATTACTCTCTTAATAAGCCCCATATCCAGGCTTCCTCTCTAATCAGAGGACAAACTTCTCGCACTTGGTTTTCTGTCTTGCTCTAATACGCCCAATAGGGATATTTCGATGGAAATGTCGCCCTATAGGACATTATAGTTTTTTCGTGCTTTAGGCGTCTTAATAGACCGAATAGGGTCAAAAGAAGACGTAAGGTCTATTAAAGCCAATATTGGTCATGGCAATAAAAACGAGATGTCCTCCTTAAGCCCTATTGGGCGATACTTCGACGAAGGCCTAAATTTAAGTCGTTCGGTCCTCCTCTCGCCCAGCAGATATGTCCTATAAGAAAATACGTCTTTAAGGGATTTTAATAGGGCGTAAATTGGACTTCTCGACTAAGAATAAGGCGTGGAGTCTTTCAACAGGGCGATATTACCCTACGGTGCTACTTGGGTAGTTTTCCTAGAAAAGTACCGTGTCCGCATTCTGTCTTTCCCACTGAAAAATAATATATTTGTCTCTTTCTAGTTTTCTGCAAAATTTTATGACGTCTGTTACCAATTTTTTTTTCGTGTAAAAATTAGAAGAAAAAAAAATTGAAAATTTTTTTTTTAAAAAAAGCTTTTATTAAAAAAGAATGCACTAAAAAGAAAAAAATAATTTTCTGGACGCTGTGTATCACAAATATAAAAGCTTTTTAAAAGCGAGATAAATTTTTATTTGATTGTTTTATGCTTTATCTCGCTTTTTAAAAGCTTTTATATTTGTGATACACAGCGTCCAGAAAATTATTTTTTTCTTTTTAGTGCGTTCTTTTTTAATAAAAGCTTTTTTTAAAAAAAAATTTTTTAATTATTTTTATTTTGTTCTTTTTAGTCTTCGAATATATGTTTATCCTTACATTTGAGATGTCCTTACAGGCTTTTTAACTTGAGAATCGTATTCAGCGACCCCAAAAACCCCCAGAATAGATTTTTTTCCGGAAAATTTGGAGAAAGGGATAATCACGTTATCCTTACAGAACCTTCCGTTATCCTTACAGACTTTTTAATGGCAGATTCGGATTTAGCGACCCCAAAAACCCCCAGAATAGATTTTTTTCCGGAAAATTTGGAGAAAAGGATAATCACGTTATCCTTACAGGTCCTTCCGTTATCCTTACAGATTTTTTTAATGACAGATTCGGATTCAGCGACCTCAAGAACCCCCAGAATAGATTTTTTTCCGGAAAATTTGGAGAAAAGGATAATCACGTTATCCTTACAGGATCTTCCGTTATCCTTACTGACTTTTTAATGATAGATTCGGATTCAGCGACCCCAAAAACCCCCAGAATAGATTTTTTTCCGGAAAATTTGGAGAAAAGGATAATCACGTTATCCTTACAGGACCTTCCGTTATCCTTACTGACTTTTTAATGACAGATTCGGATTCAGCGACCCCAAAAACCCCCAGAATAGATTTTTTCCGGAAAATTTGGAGAAAAGGATAATCACGTTATCCTTACAGGACCTTCCGTTATCCGTACAAGGACGAAGTAGTGAAAATATTGTATTGTCATCTGACTTATATAAGTGTGCAAAATTTCAAGTCAATCGGACAAGTGGAAGTGGGTCAAAATTGGGTTGCAAGATTTGATCTGACAGACAAACAAACAAACACGAAGGCAAGCTAAATAAAAGCTTTTAAAAAGACAACCATTTACCATATAAATTTTTTCCAATAATAAATTTTTTTTCCAATAATACAAATTCTTGATTTCGGAAATCTTATAGCAAATTTTATTAATATTTCTAATAGCAAATTTTATTATTTCATACAAATGTTTCAAAATTACCCGCTTATAAAATCAAAATTGCATGCCAGACACACACATAACATGTCATGGCTTAATAAGATTTCACTGGGTTTTTTTTATAATAAGCAAAAATCTAAGGTTTCACGGGAATCTTAGGAAAAAAATATTGATGAAATCGGGCGAAAAGTGAAATCGGGTTTTCAAAAGTGGTACTTTGAAAAGGTGTACGCGTTTTAAAAGTGGTTTTTGTGAAAGAAGGGCATTAAAGTAATACCCTCGTGTGATTTTGAAATCGGATTAAAGTGTTAAACGCAAATAAAGTGCAAAAACGTCCAACGTTTGACGTTTCTCAACTAGTGTTCCACAAAGTAATGCTTTTGTAGTTTGGTCCTCAACACATGCCAACTACCGTCAGCATTGATATACCTAAGTGCAATAAAATGACCTATTCCTTACTCAAAATTGTGACGAAATTTAAATATAAGATTGACAACAAATTTTTGACTGAAATTTACAGTGTTTCTGATCTTGGTGTGATATTTGATCCAAAGCTAAAATTTGACCACCATATACAAAATATTACCAACAGAGCACTACGACTTTCTGGTTTTATTGTTCGTTCTTCTGTTTCCTTCAGTAATCCTCGTACTTGTGTTACTCTTTTCATAAGTCTTGTTCGTAGTATACTTGAATATTGGCCCTGATGAATAAAAAATCAGCAATTGCTTTTGCTTAAAGTGTGAAGTTAAAAGCAACTACTAGTTAGCAAATGCTTTAAGAAAAAGCAATTGCTTATTTAAGATATGAATAAAATGTTTTTACTTTTGCTTAAAATTGGTTGATGGAAGAAGCAATTGCTTGAAATGCAACGAACACAGTCAGATATCTAAACAGAGTCTTTTAAGATAATGGTTAACCAAAATAACGGTTAACCAAGAAAACCGTTAACAAAAAAACCGTTATTTGTCATATCTATCGTGATTTGTCTTAGTTAATATCATTCGTGGTTTGGCTTAGTGGAAGTGATCTGCTATGAGTGAAATTGATTCGGAAAGTTCTTCCGAGGAAGACAACAACAGTCAAATGACTTTGACTCTTTTAATAAAAGAACACAAAATTCTTTTAAACAAATCGCAATTACCTAATATTAAAAAAGAAAAGGAAAGTGCCACAAAGAATTTCATAAAAGAATATGAAAAGTCATTTGGCAAGCAAATAACGTGCAAACAATTACAGAAAAAAATAAGTAACTTAAAAGCGACTGTGAAAAAAAGATTTGACAAAAATACAACGGGAAATAAACCAATTAAATATAAGCCGTGGGAAAAAATTATTTTCGATCTTATGGAAGTTACGCGAAGCCCGGTTTTCAACAAGATACCAGGTAAATTAGTGGATCTTTTAAAGCTGGTTTTTAAATATTTATTTTTTAATAAAGGTGCAAGTGTCGCTGGAATATCAAAGGACCTACACTCCTTTGTAACAAATGCATCAGATATTGATATTGGTGATACCTCACAAGACAAGTCATTCGCTGCTTCCAACTGCTCCTCTTCGCTTTTGGGAGAACCACGAAAAAAAATCAAATTAAGCAAGCAATCTCTATCGTTGGAAACTGATGAAACTAAAAACCTCACAGTGCAAGAATTACAGCGTTTAGTTTTATTAGAACAACTAAAATTGACTCGAATGCAAATTCAGGAAATTGAGAGGAAAAAATCAGCTAGCAGTGTTATCTCTGAAAATGGAAATACATATACATGCATTTAGAGAAATGAAATTGTTTATTTTTAAAATTTTTATATTTTGAATTGATTTTTTGAATAAAGTCTTTAAATATCTCTATCTTGTCTATATAATTCATCTGCTAATAAATTCCTTTTACGTTGCCCTAGTCTTCCCATGATATTGTTAGGTTCACCAGTTAACGCCCGATCCTCATTCAATGTTGGTTCCCAAAGATTAGTTTCAAATTCAAAATCATCTTTTAAAAATTTGGCGATATTGTGAAGGACAGCGCAGGAAAGAATAACTGAAGGAATTTTTTCGATACGCAAGCGTACTTTATAACCCAGAATTGGAAATCTGGCCTTAAGTTCCCCAAATGCCCGTTCAATAATAATTCTTTCTTTTGTAAGAATTTTGTTGAAATGCTTTTCTTTAGGAGTAGTAGGATTCCGAAACGGAGTCATAATCCACGGAGATAGAAAATAGCCATCGTCCGCTAAAAGTAAGCACTCCATGGGGGAATTTTGGAGTGCAGAAAAAACTGAGCTATTAATATTCTGCTGGCATGTACCGATCCAGGCCATTGAGCGTCAATGCTTGTAAAAATCCCATTTCCATCACATGTGGCTTGAACATTAATGCTGGGAAAACCCTTTCTGCAAATGTAATCCTCATGATGATCACTTTTGAATTTCGGAATACGAATATGAGTGCAATCTATTACACCGATTGCAGCGGGAAAAACATTTAGTTGCGACCACTTCATCTCCGCTTCGGTTATTTGATCCACAGTCTCCGGAAAATTTATCCACAAGTGAGCTTTTTCAGTTACACGTTTTAGTACTTCGTCAAACGTTTTACTAACAGTCGACTGATGTACACCTACTTCTTCAGCAATTCCGTTTTGAAAACCTGGATCAGCAATGTACCGTAAAAATATCCTCATTTTCATTTCACTGCACAACGCACCACCGCGTTTTTCATCGGTTTCTTCCAGAAATGTTTGCGCTAACCGACGCGTATTCTCTTCGGTAAATCTATATAACTTTTTATAATCGTTCACCTGGGGATTTTTTCGACAATTATATACTTTACGGCTTCTAAGTGACACAAAATTTGCCATGTTAAAAACCACATTCACTTGATGCTTCTATAATTAGCATGGCACTGCGCTGCCTTCACAATTCTTTAGTAATTGCTAAACACATGAAGCAAATAATTTTTTTATTCATATAATCTTAAGCAATTGCTTTTTAAAATTCAGCAAACGCTATAAGAAAATGGCATTTACTTTAATGTTAAGCAATTGTCGAAAGTAAAATATAAATCTAGAATTTTTATTCATAAAGAAACAAGTAATTGCTAAAAAATATTAGGAAAAGCAATTACTTCTTTTTTATTCATCAGGGCCATTGTTCTGCTGTATGGTCTCCGTCATATATGTGTTACGTTAAGCAAATTGAAAAAGTGCAAAGAAGGTTCACTAAACAAGTGTGCTTTAAATTCAAAATAGAAAATGACAATTATAATGGACGCCTAACACACCTAAGCTTACCTAGTTTAGAAAAGCGCCGAATATTTCTTGATGAGTGTACCCTATTTAAAATTTTTAATGGTTGTTTCAATAGCACTCTAAGCAATCGCCTTAATCTTAGATACTCTAATTTTCCCAACAGGCTTAATCTAATTTTTACACAGCCTCGAGCTACGATAAATCCATATTTTCATTCCCCACTAGTACGGCTACCAAGAAACCACGATAACTTTCAATTTGGTTCTTTGGAGCCTGTTCACATCGGTTGAAATAGTCCGCCTAAATAGGACAGAAACTGGCAACATTAGGGCAAGGTGAGGAAGTGGGACTGCTGATAGGAAAATCATCCTCAAAACTAAAAACTCCACTCTCAGAGTTCCGCCTGTCGTGCTCTGATTGGTTGGCTGCCACACTGAATGTGTTCCATTGTCATTATTGTTTCGGTCGTCGTCGATGCAACACGTCGCAGAGCAAAAGGCAGCCACGTATTACTTGCAATTCTTTAGAAATGTTCCGTTTCCCAAATGTTTCACGCCAGTCTGATTGCTCACAGCTACTGGTTCAAATAGTCTCAATCTGAACACGAGCAATATTTCAACCGTCCTATTTAGGCGGACTATTTCAACCAATGTGAACAGGCTCTTGGACATACCATACTTAACTTTTCGCCGTAAACTACTTATTTGGCTAAAAGCAGAAATTTTTTAATCTATTTTATTATATAAAGTTTCATTTTAACTAATTTTTCAATTTTTTCTATCTTAATTTTGTACGCTATTGAGTTATTGGAGTCATATCTGTTCTGTAGCGATATTGTAAATAAATAAATAAATGTGCTGCTCAGGAATTCAAACCTTAATATGCATATTGACTTTTATTTGAAATTTACTGCTTGTTAGCATATATTTTCGAAATTTCAGGTTGAAAAATTATAGCTATAAATACACGACAAAATAATTATTACCTTACATATATTATTGTTTTCATTTATGTTGGCAGTCCCCAATGACTGCCTGTTTTTTATTACTTAATTTATCTTTAAAATTTATATTCTTACTACTGAATAAGTGTAAACTACATCGCGCCAGGTACGGGTTCAATTCTGAGTGGTGGTAAAATATTTTCATTTTATTTTTTATTTTTTTTTTTGTTGAAATTGAGTTTTTTAAACGTAAAATTAAAAATATCTGTTACGTCTTTTATTGGAAAAAGTGAAAACCATCTTCTCTATATATAAAATCGTTTAACCTGACGCCAAGCCCAAACCCCTGAAGATAGAGACTTGAAACTTTCAGCATATGTCCCAACCATCGCGTAGGCGCTCACTAAGACGAGATTTTTCGAAATTTTAGCGCTAAGGGGGTAAACGGGGGGTGATTTTCGCCATGAATCCTGCTCAATAGGAGGCTGAAAAGTATCACTCGGGGGTTTTTGGGGTCGCTGATCACGAATCCGGTGTTAGATTTTCAAAATTCAAAACGGAAGGTCCTGTAAGGATAATGCAAATGCAAGAAATAACTTTTAGAAAATAAACGTGTTCCAGGAAAAAATGTCATTAGGGGGTTTTCGGGGTCGCTGATCACGAATCTATATATTTAAAAGGCAAAGCGATTTTGTATGTATTTCTTTCGACACAGCTCCAGCTTAGAATCGATTTTGATTATTCTTTTTTTTAAAGGAAAGCTCTCTATCTGTAGATGTGTCCACTTTACTTTTTTCCCATCTATATAATAAAAACTGTAAGGGAGACAATTTTTGTAATTTTGGATTTTCTCAAAAATATTGACATACATTGATGTATTTGGTCGTATAATACTGATGCCAAAAATGACATTTTTATACCCGTATGGTGAAACCAAAGGGTATATTAACTTTGCCTTACTGTTTGTAACGCCAAGATCCCGTCATCACACATACAAATGTATTACACCAATGTGTTTAGAATAATAAACAAAGTTGATTTTTGCACGTCCATCTGTGGCGCGGATTGCGGGCGCACGGATTGTACAGATCCGTTTTTCGCAAAATGCGAGGCTAAGTTCGTTAATGGACAAAAATGAACCATTGCGGGGTACCCCCCATACGAACGATAACGTTTTTTGCGAATATATCAAATAATATACCCTTTGGTTTCACCATACGGGTATAAAAACAGTATTTTTCGCAGTATAAATTTTATTCAATGAAAATTTGCGTCTTTGCTCTTAATTTCGACATTTTTATTCTTTTAAATTAACGATGGAAAGCAAAATCAAAGTAACGCGTTCTGAAGAAGGATGAATAATGACAAGACAGTAATCGATGAGGAAAGGAAGAAGCGAATCTATATGACATGTTGCCATCAATACTTCGCTGTTCGTCGTTTTTTAATGTATTTACGCTTGCCATGTGTTGCCACTGACGGAAGGGGAATGAACTGCGAAGCGGTTCGGGGCGCAGCCCCTAGTTTTATTTATTAGTCATTTAGTTATTTATTTATTAGTGAGTGTATGTATTTATTTTAGTATTTATAGAGTTATTTGATAATTTATTTAATCGTTTATTAGATAATTTGATTATTATTTGTGTATTTATTTATTTTGTGAATTAATTTTTCTGGTTTAATTTTATTTTTAATTTATTTTATTCTTTCTTTGTGTAATCTTTCGTATATTTTATAAACTTAATGGTTTCAATTTCAAAATTAACCCTTTTTTTAACTTCTAGTACTTCCTTTTTTTTCTTTTATATTTAAGTCACCAGTAAATTTAGATTTTTTTAAATGCGACGATTTTTCTTTTCGTTAATTTAGTTTTTTTTTCGTCGTTTAAAAGATTTAAATTTTTTGACGTGGATACGTTTTGGATTTTGGTTATCGATTGCAATAATAACAAATTTGCAATCGATGATACTCGATAGTTTGTATCCGAACAGAAATTGTGTTATAAGATCCGGCCTACATTAAAGCATTGTTTAGGGTATTTTGTTATGTTAAACTATGTTCAATTATCTTTTTAAGAATCAAAATCTAAATTTTCACTGCCGCTGTTATGCTGTGTTTGCTGCTTGTAGTACAGATTTCACATTTATACTCTTTTTTATGTTTTCTTTGTGGTATTGAATATTTGGAAGAGGCACAGGAAAGAGAACACGACGAAGTATGTTGAGGTTGAGTAAAAGCTTTTACTCTTGATTGTTTCTCTTCTCTATATGGGTAGTTCTGGTTCTGGAAATTCATTTTACTTGATTGTTTCTCTTGATTGCCCAGTGTTTCCTTTAATTTCTGTATACGAGTTGTGTAAAGGTGGGTTTAGAAACACGAGCATTTTCATTTTTACTGGCAAAGTGAGTGAAATGCCAGATTTCTTATGACTTTTTCACCAAGTGGGAAAGGGACGGGAAACCACTCAGTAAAAATTTTACTGGAAATTTTGCTTGCATGTAGTGGTTTTACTATCCATAATTTTCGTCGACGATAGGAAAGTTATGGCAGTAAACAACAACAAACACATTGGACTTCCCCGCCCTGCCAGCAAAATGATACCCCTGAATTATGGGGAATTATGGCAGCCAGCAAAAGTAAGGTTAAGTTCGATGTTTATTTGAAAGCTACGCATTTTAAATGGAAACGGGAGGTAATAATAATTATGTTATTAATTATAACATCACACAAAATGATTTTGTTAGGTGAAATTGAAGTGATAACAAACGTATTGCTGCGAGAAGGTGATGTGCAGTGACAGTTCGCCATAAAGTGGAAGGGAAAGTACGTGTGAGACACTGATGTGATCGACTTTTTGCGCACGTAAATTTGAATTTCGCTATCCCGCTCACTTTGCCAGTAAAAATGAAAATGCTCGTGTTTCTAAACCCACCTTAAGCCGGCGGATTGTGTTTAAGATTTTAGTTGCTGTAAATTGATATTGCTTTGTGGTTTTTTTGCTCGTGTAATTTTATTTTATTTTTATTTTTTTTGTTTTTCATCTATGGGCGTTTTCATGAATGCAAGTTCTGCAAATAACACTAAAGATTTTGATAATAATAAACCCAGTTATATGTTATTCGTTTAGTTAGTTTACTTTCGCAAATTACTGAACAACTAAGTATTACGGGGAGATGGAAGAAAATGTTTTGTGCAATTTGCGCAACTTCCGAACACATTTATGAAAATGCCCTATAACTTTTCAGAATTAAACATTTGTTCTTTGTGTTGCAAGTGAAATTTGATTTTTAGGTACAAGATGCCGAAATTCACCAAACGGAAAGGCACATTCCGTAAACGTAACAGTACGGTCAATCAAATTGTTTCTTTAGTTTCCTTTTCACTAAAATTTCTTACTTAAATATCTATAGGCGATCGTTGTAGGCTGATCTACGTCTTCTGGCCGTCTCTACGAGACAGACACCTTGCTTTTTTTCTTAATTCAAACAATATTCTTGTACATTTTTTTTTTGTTGAAAATTTTCTAACACATGGATCAATAAGTCCCGAGACTAACAATGAAAACAACATTTTTTTTGCCAAATTTTTTTTTATTCATCAATATAATCACCTTTTAGGGTGATACAATCGTTCCAACGCTTTTCCAATTTTTCAATACCATGTTTATAAAAAAAATTATCTTTCGCTTCAAAATAAGCTTCAGTTTCAGCGATGACCTCCTCATTTGAGCCAAATCTTTTTCCCTGGAGCATTTTTTTAAGATCAGCAAAGAGCCAGTAGTCACTGGGGGCTAAATCTGGCGAGTATGGGGGGTGGGGAAGCAGATGAAAGCCCAATTCGTTCAATTTTGCCATTGTTTTCATCGACTTGTGGCAGGGTGCATTGTCTTGGTGAAAAAGGATTTTTTTTCTCTGCATGTGCGGTCGTTTTTTTGCGATTTCCTCCTTCAAACGCACCAGCAAGTCAATATAATAATCACTGTTGATCGATTTACCTTTTTCGAGGTAGTCAATGAAAATCACGCCATGCGTATCCCAAAAAACTGACGCCATGACTTTGCCAGCTGACTGCTGCGTTTTCGGACGCTTCGGACGGCTTTCGCCAGCTGTGCGCCACTCAGATGACTGCCGCTTCGACTCTGGAGTGTAGTGATGTATCCATGTTTCGTCCATGGACACGTAACGACGCAAGAAATCTTTTTTATTGCGAGTAAATAGCGATAAACAGCTTTCTGAATCATCGACTCGTTGCTGTTTTTGTTCCATCGAAAGCAATCGCGGCACCCACTTGGAAAAAACCTTTTTCATGCTCAATTTTTCATGAAGGATAGTAAATGCACTTCCATATGATATCTGTGTTATCTCAGCAATCTCACGGAGCTTCACTTTACGATCTTTCATTATAATTTTTGTCACTTCACTCACATTTTCCGGTGTAACGGCTTCCACAGGTCTACCCGAGCGTTCCGCGTCATTTGTGTCGGTACGACCACGTTTAAACTCGGCAAACCACCGACAAATCGTTGCTTTTGATGGACAAGAGTCCGGGTAACATTTTTTAATCCATTGTTTCGCTTGCACGGTGTTTTTACCCATTAAAAAACAATGTTTTATCAGAACACGAAACTCGGTTTTTTCCATTTTTTAAACAAACTACAAAACGACTTTACTCCAACCTCGATAACTCAGCTGTTTCTGGTCCGATCGACTTAAAATTTTGACACGTTTCAAGCAAAGGTTAGTACTCTAGAAAGACGTGGTTACTGGTTTACTACGAGCGTCATCTCTGGGTTAGTCTCGCGACTTATTGATCCATGTGTTATTCTTTCGTGCATTGTTCACTAATTTTTATAAAACTTCATCTCATTTTGCACGAAATTTATAAAACAAAATCAATGGATCTGTGGTGACACTATCATTTTTAGCATAAAACAATTTTTAATTTTAAACACTTTGAATTTTAAAATACTTTAAATTTAAAATACTTTCACTTTTTAATTTTAGAATAATCATGTTATTTTTTAACTGTAATAATTTTTAATCTAATCAAAAATTTTCATTCAAAGTTATTATTTTGTCAATATCAGTTTGTTAACGATAAATTTGATTTTTAATTTAAAAATAAATAAATAATAAATAATATAATAAATAAAAAATAATAACTAACTTTTAAAAATTAATATCTTAAAAAGGTGTTTTAATTAGAACTAAAATAACAATTAAAATAAAATATATAACGATATACTTCGTTATAATTGGTGACCCCGAACAAAGAAAAGAATATCCCGACAAAGGAATTTGAAGTCATTCAAAGCAGCAGAGAAAAATACGAACAAAAAATCAAGATTTTTCAGACAAGGAGATATTTTTCAAAAAAGAACATTTTATTTCAAGATTAAGAAAACCACATGAAATTCTGCTATCAATTCCCAAAAAATCGTTTTCATTCTGAAGCTATCAATTCTTGAAGATATATTCTTTTTCGTCTGAATTTCAATCAATGAAACATCTTCGTTTCAAAATTTCATACATCAACATCATTTTTCTAAAAACCGTAAAAGTCAATTATTTTTCAAGTGAATTTCGGTTTCTGAAGGAACTCTGAAGCCTTTCTGAAGAAAATTCTTACACAACAACAGTTATACACAATTCAAGACATTAATTCAAGACCACATTTGAACATCGAAATTGAAGATTATGTTTTCAAAAATATGTTTTTAAGATAAGTGAATTACACAATATTTTTCATACTTTAATTTGATTATTAACAATTTCACATTATTCAATATTTTATTTAAATATTTTAAAACAAAATGACTGATCCAAATTCTGTAACGCCACAAATTCCTTCTTTAGTGGGTGATCAAGTTAATACTAATTCTTCGGTTTCGCAAATTGGTGCTGTTAGTATTCGTCCTCCAAAATTTTGGCGAAATAAACCTCAACTTTGGTTTATTCAGCTTGAAGCTCAATTTGCTAATAGTCATATTGTTATTGACTCTACTAAATATAATATAGTAGTTGCAGCTTTAGAGGAAGATATTTTAGATTATGTTAGTGATATTTTATTAAATCCTCCAATAGATAATAAATATTTAGCTTTAAAACAAGCACTAATAAATCGATTACAAGATTCCGAAGAAAGCCGTCTTAAAAAGGTTTTAAAAGAACTTGATCTTGGTGATAAAAAACCTTCTGACTTGCTTCGTCAAATGAAGAGTTTGTCAGGGGATTCAATATCAGAAAATGTGTTAAAATCTTTGTGGATGGAACGCCTTCCACAAACAATTCAAGCAATTTTATCAGCAAGCAGAGATTCATTAGATTCTTTAGCTGAAATTGCTGATAAAATTATTTTAGTTTATGTTGGTAATAATATTTGTTCCGTTAGTTCATCATCAACATCTTTTTCACCTCCATCACAAAATGACAAAACTTTATCAGATCTTTCTAAAAAAATCGATGCTCTTTCTGAAGAAATTTCTAAATTAAAATCTCTTCATAATAGAAATTCACGTAACCGAAGTCGAGATAATCGAAATAAGTCAAATTCTCGTAATTCTCGTAACAATTCTTCTAGCACAGATAATGAAACATCATTATGTTGGTATCACTCCAACTATAAAGATAAAGCGACAAAGTGTATTTTTCCATGCAATTTCAAACGAAACATTAACAGTTCGGAAAACTAAATAGTTCATCGTTAATGACGACAGACGATGGAACTATCAAAAGTTGTCGTCTTTTTCTTTATGATGATTCAAGTAAATTACATTTTTTAATTGATAGTGGTGCGGATGTTTCTATTATACCTCCTTCACGTTTAGATAAAAATGGATTATCTGATTTTAAACTTTTTGCAGCAAATTCAACGAAAATTAACACTTATGGTACAAAATTACTTACATTAAATTTAGGTCTTAGAAGACATTTTTCACATCCTTTTATAATTGCTGATGTTTCTAGACCTATCATTGTTGCGGATTTCTTAAATCGATTCGGTTTATTGGTTGATATTCGTCGTAGAAAACTAATTGACCCTTTAACTAATTTGAATGTTGATGCAAAATTAGTTTCTGGTCCATCATCTTCGATTTCCACTATTTCGGATAAATTATTAGATCTTAGAATTTCATCACTTTTGAACAAATTTAAATCCATTACAGACCCAAATAATTTTTCGAAAGATATTAAACACGAAGTTGTTCATCACATCGAAACTAAAGGTCCCCCAATAAATTCTAAAGTACGTCGATTATCATCTGAAAAATTACAGGCTGCTAAATTGGAATTTGAATATTTACTGGAACAAGGTATTTGTCGTCCTTCAAAAAGCGAATGGTCTTCTCCACTGCATTTAGTGAAGAAAAAAAATGGTGACTGGAGACCTTGCGGCGATTATCGCAAACTTAATAATATTACTGTTCCTGATCGTTATCCCATTAGTCATTTACAAGATTTTTCTGCTCAATTAGAGGGTTGTTCAATTTTTTCCTCTTTAGATTTAGTTAAAGCATATCATCAAATTCCAGTGCACCCAGATGATATTAAAAAAACTGCAATCTGTACTCCTTTTGGTTTATTTGAATTTGTAAGAATGACTTTTGGATTCCGAAATGCAGCTCAAACATTTCAACGTTTTATAAATCACGTTTTAAGAGATTTAAATTTTTGTTACGTCTACATTGACGATGTTTTAGTATTTTCTCATAATGAAGAAGAACATCTTCAACATTTGGAACAAATTTTTAAAAGATTTTTCGAATTTGGTTTAATTCTCAATATTGAAAAAAGTTTATTTTTACAAAGAGAAATTGAATTTCTTGGCCATCATATTTCTAACAAAGGTATTCTTCCGAAAGCCGATCGTGTTAAGACAATTTGTGATTATATTCGTCCAGAAACTGTCAAAGATTTAAGAAGGTTTTTAGGAATGATTAACTTTTATAGAAGATTTATTCCTAACGCAGCACAAGATCAAATAAATCTTAATAAGTTTCTGGAAGGTAGTAAAAAAAATGATCGTAGGAAAATTGATTGGACTGAAGAAGCTATTCATTCTTATGAACTTTGCAAAGAAAAGCTTTCCAAAGCCACTCTGTTAGTTCATCCTTCCTCAAGCGCTAAATTATCTGTAATGGTAGATGCTTCCGATACATCGATTGGAGCAGTTATTCAACAATTAACTGATAATGTTTGGTGTCCATTGAGTTTCTTTTCAGTTAAGTTTAATTCGGCACAGAAAAAATATAGTACTTATGACAGAGAACTTTTGGCTGCTTATTACGCTATTAAACATTTTAAATTTTTTCTAGAGGGACGTGTTTTTACTCTATTCACAGATCATAAACCATTAATTTATGCTTTTCAACAAAATCTAGAGAAAGCTTCTCCTCGTCAAGCTCGTCAACTGGATTATATCAGCCAATTTACTACTGATATACAATATATTTCAGGAAAAAATAATGTTGTGGCTGATACCTTGTCGAGAGTTAATGCAATTAGTATTCCTGAATCACTTGATTATACTTTAATTGCAGATTCTCAAATTGACGATGAGGAACTTAAATTGCTTTTAGATGGTAATTCTTCTCTAAATTTGGTTAAATTTCCGGTAATAGGCACTGATAAATTTTTATGGTGTGACAATTCGTATGAAATGATTCGACCATATATACCTAAAAATTTCAGAAACACAGTGTTTCAACATTTACATAATTTATCTCATCCTAGTATCCGAACATCAGTCAAAATTATTTCTAAAAAGTTTATTTGGCCTTCGTTAAATAAAGATGTTAGGAGCTGGGCTAAAAATTGTTTGTTGTGCCAAAAATCCAAAATTTCACGTCATGTAAAAAGTGAGATAGGCAATTTTCCTCTAGTTAGCGAACGTTTTGAACATATTCACTTAGATATAGTAGGTCCTTTACCATCATCAGAAGGATTCAGATATTGTGTAACAATTATTGATCGCTACACTCGTTGGCCTGAGGTTATACCAATTATTGACATTCGAAGCGAAACTGTTGCAAATGTCATTTTTAAAGAATGGATTTGTAGGTTTGGTGTTCCAGTTACTATTGTAACAGATCGTGGTACTCAATTTGAATCAGAATTGTTTACTGAGTTATCAAAATTATTAGGTTTCAAAAGAAATCGTACTACGGCTTATAATCCAAAAGCAAATGGTTTAATTGAACGTTTTCACAGAACTCTTAAAGCAGCAATTATGTGTCATAGCGAAAAAAGTTCCTGGACACGTTCACTACCAACAATTCTTTTAGGATGTCGGACAGTTTTTAGAGAAGATTTTCAAAGTTCTTCGGCAGAGTTAGTTTATGGAGAAAATTTACGATTGCCTAGTGATTTTCTTCATAAATCTTCTAAATTTGTTTGTCAAAATGATTTTGTCCAAAATTTACGTAATTCTTTTAATGAAATAAGACCCACTGCAACCACTAACCATTCGGTTAATTCAATTTTTGTTTTTAAAGATCTTAAAAATTGTTCACGTGTTTTTGTACGAACAGATTCTGTAAAATCTGCATTACAAGCACCATACACAGGTCCATATTCAGTTATTGAAAGATTTGATAAATATTTTACATTAGATATCAAAAATAAAAAAGTTAATGTATCTATTGACAGACTTAAACCGTGTTTTACAGATAATGTTGATGAATTGGAGACAAATAGTATTATCAATTCTCGTATCCTCTATTCAACTACTAAAACTCCAAATACTTCAGGTTTAAGAAAAAAGATTCGATTTTCTAAGGAATCTCGTTCCCGTTAAATAAATTAAATTTTTATATTGTATAAATTTCTTTATCGTTCACTGGGGAGGGAGTACTGTGGTGACACTATCATTTTTAGCAT
This sequence comes from Chrysopilus asiliformis, assembly GCA_964034945.1. Lineage (NCBI taxonomy): Eukaryota > Metazoa > Arthropoda > Insecta > Diptera > Rhagionidae > Chrysopilus > Chrysopilus asiliformis. The sequence goes on from OZ035962.1 coordinate 45,122,089, forward strand.
AAAACAATTTTTAATTTTAAACACTTTGAATTTTAAAATACTTTAAATTTAAAATACTTTCACTTTTTAATTTTAGAATAATCATGTTATTTTTTAACTGTAATAATTTTTAATCTAATCAAAAATTTTCATTCAAAGTTATTATTTTGTCAATATCAGTTTGTTAACGATAAATTTGATTTTTAATTTAAAAATAAATAAATAATAAATAATATAATAAATAAAAAATAATAACTAACTTTTAAAAATTAATATCTTAAAAAGGTGTTTTAATTAGAACTAAAATAACAATTAAAATAAAATATATAACGATATACTTCGTTATAGATCGAAGAAAAAAATATATAACACATGACAAAAATTGGCGGATTATAAAACATAATCAAAATTCCAAAATCTTCCAAGGAATAAAATTTCCTTTTTTTCTCGTCGATTAATTTCGATTTCCGTTTTCGCGACTTCCAATTTCGGCGATTGGAGCCCTAGTAAAACAAGGACTTCTTCTCTTGTAAAAAAAAATTGTCCAAAAAAGGAACTTTACTTAATTAATAAAATAATAGGTCATATGCATAAAAATTAGAGTTTACTTTACTTTGCTAAATTTACACATTTTGGAGTAAATGCTCAGTTTAGTATGCGAAAAAATTAGAAGTGAGTATTAAGTATTCGAACACCTTTATTGGTATGCATAAAAGGTCACTATGTGAGTATTTACTCCCGAAAGTCTGAGTAAGGTCTGCAGCATACTCAAAGACGTTTACTCCATAAAAAAAAACTTTTTTATTGAAATTTTTCAATATTTTGTGGAATTCGGTGCATATTTTGTGGAAAATGGATTCAAATGCTTTTTCCTTACCTATGACAGCTGAAAAAGATTTGGATAGTGATGAGGATAATAATCCGAAAGTCTATAAAAAACGTCGTTTGGGTGACGAAAATAATTTTAAAGACTTATATCGCTTCAAACTTGAAAATGTGAATTTTTTAGCTAACACCTTTCTAGAAGATTGCGTGGGAAGTCGAGGCGGTGCCTTATCCAACATACAAAAAATGAAAACATTTTTACGTTACGTCGGAGACCCTGGTTTTCAGATAAGATGTATCTTAAATTTTAATACCCTATTATATCCATATGTCCATCTGTCCGTGTGTCCGTCAGTCTGTCAATAGGATAACTCATGTAACTGAAAACCGAAATTTGGGTTTTCATAAAAAGATAGGTAAAATTTTTGTTGTTATGTATTTAAAATCTCAATAACAATATTTCTAGGTTACAGTTGGTGAATACCTTGGTATCCACCAATCGACGGTGTGTAGGACTATTTGGGAAAAAATCGTTGGGAAAGCTGGGGATTGGATAAAATTTCCAAAAACGAAAGAAGTATTGGAAATTGAAAAAAATGGCAGTGCAAATTTTCGTTTCCATGTGCAATCGGTGCACATATTTTAACCCATTTTCGCCGCTTCTAAACGCGTTGAAATTTTTTGATGAAAATTTGCGTGAACGCTACTTTTGGGTCGAATATGACTTTCAAAAAGTTTCAGAATTTTCCGGCCAAACGTTTTCCCGAAATTTGTGGTAATAATTCTTAACAACGGCGAACAGTCGATACTTTAATATGCGCAATATGTGTTTTTTTTTTCAGAAAATGGTGAAAAATTTTATTGATCATGGAATCAAAATAAGCTTAGGATTCGCTCTTATTCTTCATGGTCCTTTCCTCGAAAACCTAAACAGAAATGCGAAAAAAGTTTTGTGGTAAGAATTCTTACACCAACGGCGAAAAACGCGGCCCTTTACGTTTCTGTGAAGGTTTTTTGCCTGTTTTATGGCAAAAAATTGGAAAATCTAATCAACACGTTTTTTGAATTTTGATCAACATTTAAAGTTGTGGTAAGAATTCTTACCGGGTGGCGAAAAATGGGTTAATCAAGAGGCCGAACGTATTCGGAGATGAATTTATAAATCGGAAAGGTCTACATTCGTTTAATGTTCAAGCAACCTGTATTGGAAATGAAATGTTTACTAATGTAGAGTGCACATGGGCTGGGTCCGTTCATGATGCTCATATATGGCGAAACTCTAATACTTTTCAAATTATAAAAATTATTAATTATTTTTAAATTATATTGACATATTCTGTGTCGAAAACTTCAAAATTGTCCATTTCACTCAACAATATTTCAAATTGTATAATATAATTCAAAATGACAACTAAATCATGGGTCTATAATATGAGCAAATTCTCATTTCGAATTTTCGAACTTAGTTGAGCAAAGTAAACTGTTTAGCATAGCAATTTAAGCAAATGCTCAAGTAGTTAACTTTGCTCGCATAACTTTGCTCGTGAGTAAACCCTGATTTTTATGCATATGGGCTAATGTCTCTGACTTCTGTGTTCCGAGAAATCTGCACGCCAACTGCCTCTCGACCAGCAACCTAAAATTTTTAAGTCCTTTGTGCACGCGCAATAGAATTTTGCTCAACGGTTAAATTATTTCTATTGTTGCTACACGAATTATTGTTGGATAAAAATTATTCGTTCTGTTGCCAAGCTATATTCAATAGAATATTCTATTGAATTTTTGCAATTGCAAACATTTCAAAAGTCCTTGAGTTTTTATATTCGGTATAAAAAATTGTAAGGCTTGTAACTGCATCGACATTTCCCGAATATTCTATCTAACCGACGCATGTCAAGTCAGGGATTCTAAACTTTTTATTTATTTATTTTTTTGGGAGGAAAGGTATGTTTCATCAACTTTCATTACAGATTCATATCATGAAATCGTTCACCTGGTAACAAACGACCAGCATTAATTATACGATTGTATTCAGTGGTTTTGGATGACATAAGATTTTTTTTATTGCCCACCAGTGGTAAAAGAGTTTTCCAACATGCATTCAGTGTTGTAGGTCTAAGGTCACTCATAGCATTAGTTATTGTTTTTATACATTCTAGGATTGAAAATTCCTTCCAAGCTTGAGTGAGTGATTTATTTTCTTCAGATTCTATATTATCCAAAATTGCCTGAAAACTCAATCAAACGTAGTATGACTTAAAAATTGAGATAACACCTTGATTCAATGGCTGTATTAGTGATGTAGTATTCGATGGTAGAAAGAAAATCTTTACATTAGGATGAAATAGCTCTTTTGGGTGTCCAGGGGCATTATCTAACAGCAATACAACTTTAAAACTTAAATTTTGTTTGATAAGATAAGCTTTTACATCCGGCACAAAACAGTTGTCAAACCAATCCTTAAACAAATTTGCCGTCACCCAAGATTTTTTATTGGCTCGCCAATAAACAGGCAGCTTTAATTTATCACAGTTTTTTAATGGCCGAGGATTATATGAACTATTAATTAGCATCGGCTTCATTAAACAATCTCCCAATGCATTACTACAGAAAAGAAGAGTGATTCGTTCCTTAGACACTTTAAAACCAGGCACGGACCTCTCATTCTTGGAAATATATGTACGGAATGGCAATTTTTTCCAATTCAAACCAGTTTCGTCCGCATTAAAAATCTTATCCGCCAAATAACCATCTTCTACAATTTTTTTGATTTCAAGCGTAAATTGTTGAGCAGCTTTTGTATCAGCTGACACACTTTCTCCTTAGAATTTGATGTTGTGTACTGAAAATATTTGTTTAAACTTTTCTAGCCAGCCCTTGCTTGCAGAAATTGATGGTGTTTGCAATTCCGTAGTAGTTTGGAGGTCTCTTTTTTTCATATTATTTTTTGTTTGTCCTAATAGTCGACTCATTCATATTCTTTGTCTTTGCAACAGCTGATATTTTTTTCTCCTCCCCTTATTCGGTCCAATATTTCGATTTTTTCTTCAAGGGATATCGTAAGCAGCTTACCAGTTCCCTTTTTTTCTTCCATGGGCATCCTGAGAGTTTAGGGATTAGACTAGAAAAAAAATTGAATAAAAACCGTACCTGAAGAGTATCCAAAATTAATCTTTCATATTAATTATGAAACTTTAAAAAATTCCCAAAAAATCAGGAAATCAGGAAACGAAATTACTTAAAACTTACAACAAATGCAAATTAACGATTGTATGTGCATAGATCGAGAGTTTTGATCTATCACTATCACACATGTGTTAAGAATATCACTATCGTCTATCACTATCACACATGTGTTAAGAATTTATTTCAAAGTATTGTGAAATAGATATTGTGAAATTTCTATTATCTTTCTTATATAAAACATTCATCTATAATTATATAAAGGGTGGTTAAATTTCAAGGGCCGATGTTGAATGTGAACCACACCTAAACGTCAAGTTTTTTTCTGCATTTCATTTGACATTTCTCAATTTCAGACTAACTCAATTTGAACCATGGAAAGATACATAATCGAGCAACGCGTTAAAGTTATTCAGGCTTATTATGAAAATGGGCGTTCAAATCAAAATGCATATCGTGCCGATGATGCCGCCAGCCCATAAACCGCACCAAACAGTCACTCTTTGTGGGTGCATTGGTTTTTCGACAATCACTCTTGGATTATCATTCGCCCAAATGCGGCTGTTCTGCTTATTGACGAATCCACTGAGGTGAAAATGTGCCTCATCACTGAAGATGATTTTCTTCGAAAATTGATCGCCCATTTTCATAATAAGCCTGAATAACTTTAACGCGTTGCTCGATTGTGTATCTTTCCATGGTTCAAATTGAGTTAGTCTGAAATTGAGAAATGTCAAATGAAATGCAGAAAAAAACTTGACGTTTAGGTGTGGTTCACATTCAACATCGGCCCTTGAAATTTAACCACCCTTTATTTTCTTTTTAAATAAAAACTGCTCCAAAACCGCGTAACTCAAGTACCGCGTAACTCGAGAGATATCTGTAGCTGTAATAAGTCTCATATTCTCTATTATAAATTAATTTGTATTAGATTAAGCATGTAAATAAGAATTTTTTGAATTAAACATTTATAAGTAAAAGGAAATTGTTATAAATTATTTATCCCGGCACCTTTTATTCAGTTAGCATTTAGGTTCATCGTTAAGTCATAAGCCACTAAAAGGTAAGCCAACGAATGTCCTAACTTTTGTTGCGACGAGAACATAGCGGTCGCAACACAATGTATTATTAATTGTTAAATTCTCTATCTTTGAAACGATTTATACCTCGATTTTTTTTTATCGATTATGGCTAAATTTTATACCAGTGAAGCTTCTGATCTACATATTGTTCGTCTTTTAAGCTGGGTCATCTTAATGTCCAAAGCATTCGACCATCTTATAGAGTTGCTAAATGGGATGTGTGATGAATTTCATTTCGACTTTTCCAAGCCTGATGCAATACATCACCTTACTTAAAGCAAATGGTACAAGGTCCCTAATCAGAACATTGACCCTTCAAAAATATCCAAATCATGGATAAGAAAATTAACCAATACACTCCGGTCATTGTACTTTGGTCAGACCATTTCAGGTATTCATTAAAAGATTACCTATCTTTATATATAAAAATGAATATTTGTCTGTAATAATTTCTGTTTGTTTCCAAAAATCTCAAAAACTACCAGTCCGATTGAGTTCAAACTTTTACATAAAATAGATTTTGAAGAGAGGATGGTTTGTGTATATAGTATCATAGATTAGAGAGTTACTATAGATGAGAAGAAAACGCATTTTCCCATATACTTACGTAGAGTAAATAGCTGCGCTAGTGGAATATTTTCTGATGGCATCGGAATTCCTTTTCACTCCTTCACGTTCAATTGGAATGCACAATTGACTCATACGACACAAACACAAACATATCCGGGGCCAGCGCTTTGTTTACATTCGTCGATGGGAATCATTCGTAGGCGCACAGGTTTTCCATTTTACTATTATTTATGTTTTTATAGCACGCAAAATGTCCGCGAAAAACTATGTGCAATGTATTGTTAGGGAATGCTCGGCGGACAGCAAAAAAAATCCCAAAAGAAAGTTTTTTACACCATTTCTCACACAAAAGCAATTCATGTCTTTACGAAGCAAATGAAACAGATGCAAAGTACTCTTCTTCAGGAAAAAATTTCTTCCTCGTTTCTGATCTAGAGTAAATCTCTAATCTATGATAGTATGATGATTTTGCATTACTCCTCCCCCCGCCCTATTCAGTTTCATCAAAAATAACTGTAAGAATTTAGAAACAATGTAAGAATTTATTTTTTAGTAGGCAACGATTTTATTTTGACATGTCGAGAAATTAAAATCAAAAAATAATTCTATCAATCTATATATGTATATATAAATGAATGTTTGTCTTTTTGTGTGGGTTTTGGGATGGTATTGATGGGTCTTCGGATGAGTTTTGGGATGGTATTGATGGGTTTTCGGGTGGGTTTTGGGATGGTGTTGAAGTGAGATCAATTGAATTGAAATGAGATCAAATGAGATCAAATGAGATCAAATGAGATCAAATGAGATCAAATGAGATCAAATGAGATCAAATGAGATCAAATGAGATGAAATGAGATGAAATGATATGAAAAGAGATCAAATGAGATGAAATGAGATGAAAGGAGATGAAATAAGATGAAATGAGATCAAATGAGATGAAATGAGATGAAATGAGATGAAATGAGAATAAATGAGATGAAATGAGATTAAATGAGAGGAAATGAGATCAAATGAGATCAAATGACATCAAATGAGAATAAATGAGATGAAATGAGATGAAATGAGATCAAATGAGATGAAATGAGATCAAATGAGATCAAATGAGATGAAATGAGATCAAATGAGATGAAATGAGATCAAATGAGATGAAATGAGATCAAATGAGATGAAATGACATCAAATGAGAATAAATGAGATGAAATGACATCAAATGAGAATAAATGAGATGAAGTGAGATGAAATGAGATGAAATGAGATGAAATGATATGAAAAGAGATCAAATGAGATGAAATGAGATGAAAGGAGATGAAATGAGATGAAATGAGATGAAATGAGATGAAATGAGATCAATTGAATTGAAATGAGATCAAATGAGATCAAATGAGATGAAATGAGATTAAATGAGATCAAATGAGATTAAATGAGATTAAATGAGATGAAATGAGATCAATTGAATTGAAATGAGATCAAATGAGATGAAATGAGATCAAATGAGATGAAATGAGATCAAATGAGATGAAATGGATGAAATGAGATTAAATGAGATTAAATGAGATTAAATGAGATGAAATGAGATGAAATGAGATCAAATGAGATGAAATGATACCCACTGATATACCATTCCAATTCAAACGGTTGCAGTTTCCAGTACGACTGGCATTTGCCATGACAATCAATTGGTGCGTTTATACCGGTGCTAAAGTGGCAGTTTTTTCAATGTAGTGCCGCTCTGAACGCATTCTACTTTAGCAATGCCTGCCAGTTGAGCAGTAGGTTTTTGGCGCTGTTAATTTTTAGCGCTGATATTTTCAGACGGTATGAACGGAATTATATTCTGGCAGTGCTGTTTTAACCTCAGAATTGTGACATTTTGTATTTCGCACTGTTTGCGATGAGTTCCGCAGAGAAAATGCAGCAAAATCTCTGCAGATTGGCAGTGCGATCTTAGCACCGGAATAAACGCGCCCAATAAAGCGCAAGGCCAGTCGCTACAAGTTTGCGGAATTAACTTGGAAAATCCATGTTTTGCCCATGGACAGCTGTATGTAGTATGCTCACGCGTTGGCAAACCAAAAGATTTGTTCATTTACGCTCCACACAGCAGGACAAAGAATGTTGTCTATCCACTAGCATTACAATAAGTTTTTCTTTCACTTTTATTACATTTAAAATAATATTTAACAAAAAAAGGTTTAAATAATGAAAACAAAAATAATTTTATTTATCGTCAAAATTACAACTATAACGAAAATTTTGGAAAGATTTTGACATATTATACCACTGGCCAGATTCGAGGCCGAAGGCCGAGTAGCAATCGAGGCCGTAGGCCGAGGAAGAAGTGGACGCGGAGGCCGATGCGTGGGGCGGGGATGAACCGCGGAGCGGTTCGGGGCGGAGCCCCTAGTGTTTTCTAAAATTAACAAAGTAAGCATCAATTATGCAAAAGTGCACTTCGGCCAATGTACTTTGTACCCAACATAAACCCCATATTTGATATGCCAATAATACTTCAGCCAAAAATGCTTGTGCCATCGATTCTTGTTTTAGGTCAATCTTAATCGATAAAGAATCGGATCGAACAGTTGGTTTTTAGAGTTGAAGTGGAACAGTTAAAGTAAAAGGGTTGAAGTTGGAAAGGCAGTTAAGGTGGAAGTTTGTCAGTTGAAGATCAAGAAGTTGGTTTTTAGAGTTGAAGTAAAACGGTTGAAAAGAAAAAGTTGAAGTTTGAGAGTTAAGGAGAAAACGGTCCCTTTTAACATAAAAAATAATTGAAAATTCGTTTTGTCTGTGCATTTTAAGTCAAGTGTTTGAAAATTTGGAAAACTAATAAAAGAAAAGTGTAAGTCGATTTAGTGTGATTATAAAAGAAAAAAACATGTGTGTGCAGTGCACACGCGGTAGAAGTGAAACCTTAGGAAAACTAAACAGCGAGAGAATGAAATACAGCAAAATACAGCGTCAATTACTGTTTTCGATCTTGTTGTCGATTGTTGTCGAATAACTTAAAAAGTTTTGGGAAAAAATGTTATTCTTATAGGACCTTCCGTTTCGAATTTTGAAAATCTAATACCGGATTCATGATCAGCGACCCCAAACATAATACCAATGTTCCCGAGGAATAATGGGAAAAAGGATATTTGCGTTATCCTTACAGGACCTTCCATTTCGAATTTTGAAAATCTAATACCGGATTCGTGATCAGCGACCCCAAAAACCCCATAGTTCCAATTTTTCCGAGGAAAAATGGGAAAAAGGATATTTTCATTATCCTTACAGGACCTTCCGTTTCGAATTTTGAAAATCTAATACCGGATTCGTGATCAGCGACCCCAAAAACCCCATAATGCCAATTTTTTCGGGGAAAAATGGGAAAAAGGATATTTCCAATATCCTTACAGGACCTTCCGTTTCAAATTTTTAAATTCCAACACCGGATTCGTGATCAGCGACCCCAAAAACCCCATAGTGCCAATTTTTCCGGGGAAAAATGGGAAAAAGGATATTTTCATTATTCTTACAGGACCTTCCGTTTCGAATTTTGAAAATCTAATACCGGATTCGTGATCAGCGACCCCAAAAACCCCATAACGGCAATTTTTCCGGGGAAAAATGGGAAAAAGGATACTTCCGTTATCCTTAAAGGACCTTCGGTTTCGAATTTTAAAATCTAACATAGCTAAAAACCTGCTCCTGGCAACGCAGATCATTTTGCAAAAACCCGCGTAAAAATCGGTCCACTAGTTTTTGAGTTTTGTAATCTCAGAGAAACAGACCAACAGACAGACAAACATCCATTTTTATATATATACTAGCAGACCCTTCGTTGGCAGCTAAAAGTTTTTTGTATAACTTTTAGAATGCCAAAAAACCATAGATAACTTAAAAAGTTTTGGGAAAAAATGTTATCCTTACAGGACCTTCCGTTTCGAATTTTGAAATTCCAACTTCAGATTCGTGATAAGCAACCCTGAAAACCTCCCAAAGCCGATTTTTGCGAGAAAAATTGGAAAAAGGACATTTCCGTTATCTTTACAGGACCTTCCGTTTAGCATTTGAAAAATCGAACACTGGATTCGCGATCAGCGACCTCGAAAACCCCCTAGTGTCAATTGTTTCAAGAAAAATTGGAAAAAGGACATTTGCGTTATCATTACAGGACCTTCTCTCTCGAATTTTAAAAATCTAACATAGCTAAAAACCTGCTTCTGGCAACACAGATCATTTTGCAAAAAACCGCGTAAAAATCGGTCCAGTAGTTTTTGAGTTTTGTAATCTCAGACAGACAGACAAATAGACAAACATCCATTTTTATATATATAGATATGTATATATTGCAATGTATGACGAAACATCAGTAATTTATCCCCTCCTCTCTCCACTTCCTCCCTCTACCTACCACCCTCCTACCACTTCTTCCTTCCCCCCTTTCCCTTTCCCTTTTTCTTTCCCTTTTTCTTTCCCTTTTTCTTTCCCTTTCCCTTTCCCTTTCCCTTTCCCTTTCCCTTTCCCTTTCCCTTTCCCTTTCCCTTTCCCTTTCCCTTTCCCTTTCCCTTTCCCTTTCCCTTTCCCTTTCCCTTTCCCTTTCCCTTTCCCTTTCCCTTTCCCTTTCCCTTTCCCTTTCCCTTTCCCTTTCCCTTTCCCTTTCCCTTTCCCTTTCCCTTTCCCTTTCCCTTTCCCTTTCCCTTTCCCTTTCCCTTTCCCTTTCCCTTTCCCTTTCCCTTTCCCTTTCCCTTTCCCTTTCCCTTTCCCTTTCCCTTTCCCTTTCCCTTTCCCTTTCCCTTTCCCTTTCCCTTTCCCTTTCCCTTTCCCTTTCCCTTTCCCTTTCCCTTTCCCTTTCCCTTTCCCTTTCCCTTTCCCTTTCCCTTTCCCTTTCCCTTTCCCTTTCCCTTTCCCTTTCCCTTTCCCTTTCCCTTTCCCTTTCCCTTTCCCTTTCCCTTTCCCTTTCCCTTTCCCTTTCCCTTTCCCTTTCCCCTTCCCCTTCCCCTTCCCCTTCCCTTCCCTTCTCTTCCCTTCCCTTCCCCTTCCCTTCCCTTCCCTTCCCTTTCCCCTTCCCCTTCCCCTTCCCCTTCCCCTTCCCCTTCCCCTTCCCCTTCCCCTTCCCCTTCCCCTTCCCCTTCCCCTTCCCCTTCCCCTTCCCCTTCCCCTTCCCCTTCCCCTTCCCATTCTCCTTCTCCTTCCCCTACCCCTTCCCCTTCCCCTTCCCCTTCCCCTTCCCCTTCCCCTTCTCCTTCTCCTTCTCCTTCTCCTTCTCCTTCCCCTACCCCTTACCCTGGGGGGGGGGGGGTAGATATTAGTGGGCGAAAAATCTCCCTAAGGGCTGACCTTCCTAAAGGAGAAAACCGAATCCGAATCTCTCATTGTTGTAGAAGATAGCAGGCGAGGGGGTTTACTGAGAGGAGGGAGGGTAGATATTAGTGGTTGAAAAATTTCCTTGAGGAATGACTTCTATATTAATGAAAGCCGCACCCCAATCGGTTGAACGGTTCGAAAGTTATCAGGGAAGGGGTACCAAAGGAGAGGGGGGAGGTCAATAAAAAGTAGCCTATAACACTCGGGAATAGTGTAGCTTTCTATCAGTGAAAGAATTTTCAGAATCGGATCAGTGGTTCCAGAGATTACCCTGCACAAACAAACAAACAAACAAACAAACAAACTTTACCTCTTTATATAATTAGTATAGATGTATATTGTATTTGTGTTAGTGAATGTGAGTGGATAAGTTTTACCACAGAATAACAGAAGGGAATCGAGGAACAAAAATTTTTGATGTGCGAAGAACTTTCCGAGCCTTATGTAGCTATCTCATTTCCCTTGTAAGCACACGAATTGCTTTATATGTGTGCCCAGAAATGGCGGATGAAATTCCAGGGGATTGCCAGAATTAAACTATTGGATGTGTTGATGCACATAATTTTATTCCGCTAAAATCACAAAATGGAAATTCGCGGAAATTTAATTTAATTCATATCCTTAATTACAGTCAGTATGTATGAATTAATTACGTTGATTTTTTTAAAGAAGCGTTAATCTGAGCGACGAAGATTTTAGTGAAAACTTTTTTTTATTAAAAATTTAATGTAATCGACATTACTCCAATACCCTATTCTGAGACTAAGCTTTTAGATCCGACAAATAATTCCTTGAGAACTTAAAACCCTTACAAATCCAAAAGATGAAATTCAAAGTTCAGAAATTTATTGAAATTCAAATCTACGCACCTTTTGCAGTTAATGATCGAATACAGGAAAACCTGATATACAGGAAAACCTGTATTAGCCGGACTCGCACAGAACCAAGAAATTTGTCCGGCTTCTGGCTTATACAGATTTCTGGCTTATACAGGTTGGAGTAAAAAACACGGGTTTTTATTTTGTTTTACGATAATGTAACTATATACAAAACTATGCGATGAAACCTCGTAGTGTAAATTTTTGAATTTGTGCATTACTTTTGAGCCTAAAAATGTCCCAGTTCTTGAACAATGATCCGGTTTATAAAAAAATATGTTTCTTCGACATACATGTGGCAATAAAAAGTAGGAAGATTTCGAATTGATTTCAATTAGAGACGAGAGATGAAAAATACTCCCAATAAAACTGTTGTCTGACGTTTTTATGAAAGAAATTTTTCCTCTAAACTATGTCTTCCCTTCTCCTTGCTGAAATAAGATCTACTTGAAGCGTCTTTTTATAACATAAGTTAATAACTTTGTGCAAGATTTTATGCATTTTCAAAACATGCGGATATGGTTTTTAGCATAAACTATTGCTGTGGGTTTGAATAACCCTTCCGGAGCTTGGAAACGAACAAAATCATTTTACATCAATGCTGACGGTAGTTGGCATGTGTTGAGGACCAAACTACAAAAGCATTACTTTGTGGAACACTAGTTGAGAAACGTCAAACGTTGGACGTTTTTGCACTTTATTTGCGTTTAACACTTTAATCCGATTTCAAAATCACACGAGGGTATTACTTTAATGCCCTTCTTTCACAAAAACCACTTTTAAAACGCGTACACTTTTTCTAAGTACCACTTTTGAAAACCCGATTTCACTTTTCGCCCGATTTCATCAATATTTTTTTCCTAAGATTCCAGTGAAACCTTTAAAGGCATGATTATTAATAAAAAAAAACCCAGTGAAATCTTATTAAGGCATGACATGTTATGTGTGTGTCTGGCATGCAATTTTGATTTTATAAGCGGGTAATTTTGAAACATTTGTATGAAATAATAAAATTTGCTATTAGAAATATTAATAAAATTTGCTATAAGATTTCCGAAATCAAGAATTTGTATTATTGGAAAAAAAATTTATTATTGGAAAAAATTTATATGGTAAATGGTTGTCTTTTTAAAAGCTTTTATTTAGCTTGCCTTCGTGTTTGTTTGTTTGTCTGTCAGATCAACATAATTTTGATCCACTTCCACTTGTCCGATTGACTTGAAATTTTGCACACTTATATAAGTCCGACGACAATACAATATTTTCACTACTTCGTCCTTGTACGGATAACGGAAGGTCCTGTAAGGATAACGTGATTATCCTTTTCTCCAAATTTTCCGGAAAAAAATCTATTCTGGGGGTTTTTGCGGTCGCTGAATCCGAATCTGTCATTAAAAAGTCAGTAAGGATAACGGAAGGTCCTGTAAGGATAACGTGATTATCCTTTTCTCCAAATTTTCCAGAAATAATCTATTCTGGGGTTTTTGGGGTCGCTGAATCCGAATCTGTCATCAAAAAGTCAGTAAGGATAACGGAAGGTCCTGTAAGGATAACGTGATTATCCTTTTCTCCAAATTTTCCGGAAAAAAATCTATTCTGGGGGTTTTTGCGGTCGCTGAATCCGAATCTGTCATTAAAAAGTCTGTAAGGATAACGGAAGGTATTGTAAGGATAACGTGATTATCCTTTTCTCCAAATTTTCCGGAAAAAAATCTATTCTGGGGGTTTTTGAGGTCGCTAAATCCGAATCTGTCATCAAAAAGTCAGCAAGGATAACGGAAGGTCCTGTAAGGATAACGTGATTATCCTTTTCTCCAAATTTTCCGGAAAAAAATCTATTCTGAAGGTTTTTGGGGTCGCTGAATCCGAATCTGTCATTAAAAAGTCAGTAAGGATAACGGAAGATCCTGTAAGGATAACGTGATTATCCTTTTCTCCAAATTTTCCGGAAAAAAATCTGTTCTGGGGGTTTTTGAGGTCGCTGAATCCGAATCTGTCATTAAAAAGTCTGTAAGGATAACGGAAGGTATTGTAAGGATAACGTAATTATCCTTTTCTCCAAATTTTCCGGAAAAAAAATCTATTCTGGGGTTTTTGAGGTCGCTAAATCCGAATCTGCCATTAAAAAGTCTGTAAGGATAACGGAAGGTTCTGTAAGGATAACGTGATTATCCCTTTCTCCAAATTTTCCGGAAAAAAATCTATTCTGGGGGTTTTTGGGGTCGCTGAATACGATTCTCAAGTTAAAAAGCCTGTAAGGACATCTCAAATGTAAGGATATATATTCGAAGACTAAAAAGAAAATAAAAATAATTAAAAAAATTTTTTTTAAAAAAAAGCTTTTATTAAAAAAGAATGCACTAAAAAGAAAAAAATAATTTTCTGGACACTGTGTATCACAAATATAAAAGCTTTTAAAAAGCGAGATAAAGCATAAAACAATAAAATAAAAATTTATCTCGCTTTTAAAAAGCTTTTATATTTGTGATACACAGCGTCCAGAAAATTATTTTTTTCTTTTTAGTGCATTCTTTTTTAATAAAAGATTTTTTTAAAATTTTTTTTTTAAATTTTTTTTCTTCCAATTTTTACACGAAAAAAAATTTGGTAACAGACGTCATAAAATTTTGCAGAAAACTAGAAAGAGACAAATATATTATTTTTCAGTGGGAAAGACAGAATGCGGACACGGTACTTTTCTAGGAAAACTAGCATAGGGATTTGAATCTTATTTCCTGACCATAACCATGAAATTTTCAAGCAATGTGTAGAAATTATTTTTTGTTCGAATCTCACATTTCAGTCAAAAGCATGTTAAGTTGAACAACTTTAAAAAAATACGAGTGTTAAATTCGTTTGGTACTCATAAAATTTCAACAACTCTACGCTATATTAGGCAACAATTGATATTTTTTCGTCAAACAGAGATCCAAAAGTCGCTGCCCGTTTTGTGCAGCTCCATCTGGATGAGATCAAGGAGTATTATGACTCATGGGGCATTGCAATTAATAGTAATAAGTCAAAGCTAATTCACTTTAGAAACGCGTCTGGAAGGGGTCCATCGGGTACTGCCAAAATATGTTCTAACCTCTCTATCTCTCTGGGTGGTCGAGAACTTCGGCCCAAGGATAAGATTAGATATCTGGGTGTCAATTTTAATAAGCTCTTAAAGTTCAATGACCATGTTAAGGAATCCCTAAGAAAAGCAAATAAAGCTTATATGTCTATCGCCTCGTTAATGCACCCGAAAAGCATGCTTTCTCCAATGACAAGGATGCTCTTATATAAGCAGTTGATAAAACCGATTCTTATTTACTGTTATCGGATTTCAAGCTGTATCAGATAGACTATGCACTCTACGCATGCGAGGTAAGTAAAACACATATTCATAGACTTTAAAACCTCCTATGATAGCCTAGTCAGGGTAGAACTTTATAAAGTCATGAGAGATCTCGGTATCCCAAATAAATTGATAAGACTGTGTAGGGATCTCTGTCTCTGGTGAGAGACATTAGTAGCGCCGAAAGAGAGAGTGAGATGTCATTACTTTCATAAATTATAAAGGAGCAAAAAAAAATCCATATCGCACAAAAAAACATTTAAAATGTTAAAATTTTGTGTTGAGAACTGAGCGATGGGGTCTTTTGGTTATATTCAAAATACTTTAATAAAAAAGAGCCATATCCAGCCATAAGGGTCAGTTGATGACAGTCACTGAGACATGATTGATCTTATCAATTGCCGTGTGCCTGACGATTAGACTTGCGCGACTAAAAATATGAGTTTTGTGTACTTAACATTCGTTTCATAAATTTGTACAAAGATTACCGAATCAAAACTCATTTCACGATTCCTTGACCCAAAAACAACTGTTAGTTGAAATGTTCATCTATATACTAGAGACCTTATTACACTTTCTGAGGGGTACGATTCCGGGTGCTAGGTTTGGCTAGGAACTTTAAATTTGACAAAGAGCTTTTCTCAAAAAATGAAAACTAAGTTCGTTGATGAGCAAAATTAATCCAACCCTTCCAGAAACTCTCGTTCAAATGAAAATATTTTTGAGATTCTCTGGAAAACGGTGAGTAAGGTCAAAAAATTATAAATGCTAGAAAAACTCTTACACAACTCTTCCATCCAACTTAATTAGATTTGACCACTCCTTCTCACGCCTATAAATCTGCCTTTTTTATGGCGATTGCCTAAAGGCCACATTTTAGGATGCAATCAAGCATTTTTAATTTGACCGCAATTCGAAATGAATACCTCTTAATATTTCTTAAATTTGTCACATAAAAATTGTCCAAGGATGCGTAAGCATCTAAGGAGAAACTAGACTTTTTGAGAATAAATACTCTGTTAAATAAAAAGCTTAAAATTTCCTGTACATATAATCGTGAGTGTACTGTACAATACTTTTGATACTACGTACTTCATATAAGAAACCAAAAAGTCTGTAGAGTGGATTGTTGAAAGCTTTGAGGCTCGTAAATGTACAAATTTATAAAACGAATGTTAAGTACACAAAACTCATATTTTTAGTCGCGCAAGTCTAATCGTCAGGCACACGGCAATTGATAAGATCAATCATGTCTCAGTGACTGTCATCAACTGACCCTTATGGCTGGATATGGCTCTTTTTTATTAAAGTATTTTGAATATAACCAAAAGACCCCATCGCTCAGTTCTCAACACAAAATTTTAACATTTTAAATGTTTTTTTGTGCTTGATTTTTCTGTTAAAATGTTCACAGAACTCCAATTAGAATTCAAATTATAGATTTATTTTGGTCTTTAGAGCCTTTTTGGCTCAAAGTATTTTTCAGAAAATCCTAAAAACTTTTTTATTTGTATGCACGGCAAAAAATCCTGGAGTATTTTTCAATCCAAAAATTATATTGACGAAATCTTAATACATATTTTGGACTGGAATTTAATACATGCGAATTTTTGAAAATATTTTAGCCTTTTTTGCAGTCATATTTGAAAAGTTTTTTATTATGTATCGAACATAAGTACTTTTAACATTAATGTCTACAATTTAATCAAAATTTTAGACTTTAATACTGAATTAAACCAAAAATAAATTTATAAAAATTTCCAATCCATATTATTGAATTAGAATTTTCCATTGGATTACATATAGGTCCAGCGTAATCCAGTTTTGATTGGAATTCACTCCAAGATTTTTTGCCGTGTGGGGGAGGGGAGAGCAAATATTCTGATTTACCCACTGACTAGGGCAAATCAAATTTTTATGTCATGCTAGACTCGTGGAAAACCACTTCAAAATCACGGGACTTGAAAACTGTTCGGCTTAGGTAGGTTTCCGGCTTATACAGGGCCCGGCTTATACAGTGTTGGCGCCAACTATGCACACTTTGACTTAATCATTGTATTAGTAACTCTATTACCATTTCATTGTATAAGTAACCTTTGTATTTGTGAGTTAGTTCGCGATCAGCCATCGTATGAACACGACGATTGTAAATTGATGAAATAAAGATTAAATTAAATTGAACCGAATAATTTTATTAATCGAACGTAACAAAATTTCTGGTCCTTCGAGCCGGATTCGGAGTGATTATCGTGTTTCGCCTTAAGAGCTTCGAATTCGTTCCAGCAAAATCCTACAATCGGTTGGTGTTCATCATTTCGCGCAAAATCGTGAAACTCAAATCCCGCATATCTTATTTCAATCCGCTATTTCCGCGAAATAAGACTATACAACTCAATTCAAAACTACAAAGTTTTATGCTATAATCAAAAATTCGACCGCATTGGAATAATTTCAAGTTCGAGAAATTTCTCAACCACGCTATCCGCAATTTCATAATTCCAAGTTCGAGAAATTTCTCAAGTACCGTTAATTTCAATTTCATTTGTGCACTAACGCAAATCGGCTCACATCTACAACGCAAATCCATCACTGCGTAACCGGCTTTGCTAAATTCTTTGTGGTAGCTTCAATTCTCTCGCTAAGTTGTTTAAGTAGTTGTAAAGCGTAATGTCTGTACACAAACGCGATACGGCACGCAACGCCATTGCACGAACATTAGCTGCAAGTAAAAAGACAGATTACGACCGCAGTGACGTAGAGTCTTATTTGTCTCTATTAAAGGAACAATGGGCTGCATTCACCACGGCACACGATTTAGTACTTGAATCTTGTGGTGTTGCAACCGTAAAAGACCAAGAAAACGAATACCAACAAGCCGAAGAATGGTATAGAAGTGCTTTGTCAAATCTTAACCGAATGTTGAATCGTTTAATATCAGTATACGAAAGCTCCAGTGAGCAACCACCGGGAACGTCCACTACAGCGACAGCAGCGCGATATCCTGTACCGCGGTCAGAAGTGAAATTACCTCGTATTGACATTCCATCATTTGACGGGACCGTGAAAGAGTGGATACCCTTTCGTGATTTGTTTACATCGTTAATAGTGAATAATATCTCATTGTCAGGTAGTCAAAAACTCCACTATTTACGAAATGGGTTAAAAGGAGAAGCTCTACAATTAATTAAATCGTTTCAAATAACAGACGCTAATTTTCGAGAGGCGTGGACCGTGTTGAATAATCGTTACGACGTAAAACGCGTTATTGTCGATTCTCATTTAAGTGCGTTACTCGGAATTTCGAAAGTTACGAATCCAAACTCCACCTCACTCCGCACGTTGTTGGATTGCACACAAGAACATTTACACGCTTTAAAGGTACTTGATCGTCCTGTCGATTCATGGGACGATTGGATAATACATCTCACTTTAACAAAGGCCGATGCCGAAACTCACAAACAGTGGGAGTTATCCTTACAAGACAACGAAATGCCAACGTTTGCAACGCTTTCAAGCTTTATCGAAATTCGATGTCGTGCCTTAGAAGCTGTGGAATGTCACAATCAAAATAGTGAGGCCAACAACAAGTATTCGAACCAACACCAATATTCGAAACCCTCAAAGCGTATTGCGGGCTCACTTCATGCAGGTGCCAATCTTCGTACGCAGCAGCAACAAACTAAAGCCGCGAATAAAGATTGCATTGATATTCGTTGCCCGTTCTGTAACAAAGCTCATCGCATTTTCCTTTGTCAAGAATTTCTAGCGATACCGATAAGTGAACGTGATAATTTCCGTAGTCAAAAGAACTTGTGTGAAAATTGTCTAAGTGCGGGACATTCCTCGGACAAATGTCGCAGTATGCATACATGTCGGGTTTGTCAAAAACGGCACCATACCCTTTTGCACCGCGATTCTCTCTTACCCTCGACTCCTTCAACATCGAGTGCTGTAGTGTCAAATTTAACGGATGCTAGCAAAAGTGTATTACTCGCAACGGCCGTGATCAAAATTCGTGATCATTCCGGCAGATTTCAAACAGCCAGAGCTCTCTTAGATTCAGCATCGCACATTTCGTTCATCTCGGAATCTTGTGTTCAGCGTTTGAATTTGCGAAAAACACCATTGTCAATGACGATTGAGGGAATCGGCGCTACACCAGCAGGAACATCGCGAGGTTATGTTTCATTATGCATTCAGTCTATTAACAGTAACTTTTCACAGGTATTCGATACATACGTTCTCCCAAGAGTCACCAGCGAGCTTCCTGCTAGTCAAATCAAGACAACCTCCTGGCCGCATATATCACATTTACGTCTAGCTGATCCACAGTTTTTCCAGCCATCTGCGGTTGATATTTTATTCGGCGCTGACGTTATGGATCGTATATTGCTTGACGGCTTAATAAAAGGACCGCTCGGCATTCCTATCGCGCAAAACACCGAACTTGGATGGGTTTTGTTAGGAAGGCTCGAGGAAGCACCCTCCGCCCAAATATCGGCACCTATTAGCCTATATGCCGACGCATCTTTAACTGAAATAGTGGCGAAGTTTTGGGAAGTAGAGCAGTATCCCGAATCCAAATTTCTCACGAAGGAGGAACAAGATTGTGAAACAATATTTGCCAACACACATCGACGACTCTCCAATGGTCGATTTCGGGTCAATTTGCCATTTAAGCAACATTCTCCTCTCGGCAATTCCCGAGAAACCGCAGTCCGCGCACTTCTACGCATGGAGTCCAGATTTGCCAGGAATACCAGCCTGCACAAACAATACAGCGATTTCATCCAAGAATACCTGACGATGGGGCACATGGAGCTAGCTCCACCACTACAATCTGCGAGCGAAGGTTGTTACTTACCCCACCATGCTGTGCTGAAGGATTCAAGTAGCACAACAAAATTACGCGTTGTATTTAATGCGTCCATGCCAACATCCACAGGTGTCTCCCTTAATGACACACAAATGGTGGGACCCTCTCTACAAGCTGAATTAGGTAAGCAGCTACTTAAATTCAGAATGCATCGATACGTTTTAACAGGGGACATAGAAAAAATGTACAGACAGGTGTTAGTTAAGCGTGAGGACGCCAATTACCAGCGCATCGTGTGGCGAGAATCGCCAACAAACGAAATCCAGGATTATAGATTGCTAACGGTTACGTACGGTATATCTTCGTCGTCTTATCTCGCTGTCAAGGCGCTGCAGCAATGCGCAACAGATGACTATGAAAGCTACCCGAGAGCTGCCGAAGTCATCTTGAACGATTTCTATATGGACGATTTATTGACGGGCAGCTACGATATAGATGAACTTCGCATCTTGCGAGATCAAATTGATCTTCTTCTAAAGAAAGGCTGTTTTCAAATAAGAAAATGGGCTTCCAACAATTTGTCGGTTATAGAAGACCTCCCAATTGAACATCGAGAAGTGAAAACGACATTACAATTCGGAGACAGCACCACCGTTAAAGCTCTAGGCCTTGAATGGAAACCAGCCGCTGACCACTTAGTCTTCACAAACAGCTTGGAACCGATGACTTCACGTGTTACAAAACGGAACCTCCTATCCGACTCCGCAAGGATTTTTGACCCACTAGGTTTGCTTTCGCCGACAACAATAACAGCTAAAATTCTCTTTCAGCAATTGTGGCGACCGAAGGTTGATTGGGACCAAGAAGTACCAGCTGACATTTTGGAATCCTGGACGAACTATCGTCAAAATTTGCATCATCTCAATGAACTGCTTATTCCGAGATGGCTATTTACGGGTAAACCTGGAAGCGTATGCGATTTGCACGGATTTTCAGATGCTTCGCAGCTTGCATATGCAGCAGCCGTATTCGCTAGAGTTGAATCACCAGACGGCAGTACTTCCGTGACGTTGATCTGTGCCAAAACACGCTTAGCACCGTTAAAGACCAGAACCTTACCTCAACTCGAACTGTGCGGCGCGGCATTGCTTACATCCGTATTCAGCTACGTGAAGGAAGCGCTTAACATACATTTTCGAGCTATATATGGGTGGTCCGATTCGACTGTCTCTTTAGCCTGGATAAATAAATGCCCAAGCAAGTGTGTGACCTTTGTCGCAAATCGGGTATCCACTATTCAGAAAATCCTGCCTGCTGAACATTGGCGACATGTTCCATCCAAGTTCAATCCAGCGGACTGCGCGACGCGCGGTGTTCCACCCAACGAGTTAGCGAGCCTTTCCCTATGGTGGTCTGGCCCATCTTGGTTGCGATCATCCGAGGTATCGTGGCCCGAGCAACCGACAAATTTCACGACTACTCTAGGGCTTCGAAGGGATCCGACAGTTTCCTCACATGCTATCAGTGCGGACAACGAGCCTGAAATTCTACGTGTGTATTCATCGTACCGAAAACTGAAACGAATTGTGGCTTATATCCTTCGCTTTTGTCACAACACCAAACATTCATCCGATAGACGCACGGGAGATTTATCATCAAACGAGATATATTCTGCCCAAGAGCGGGTGATCGTGATTACTCAATCGCATTACTTTCAAGAGGACATTTCGAGACTTAAATCTGGTAATCCATTATTAAAACGAAGTAATCTCATAAAATTGCGACCATATTTAGATGCCAAGGGAATTCTTCGCGTCGGGGGGCGACTCCGCAATGCCAACGCATCCATAGACGTCCGCCATCCCATACTTCTATCGGCGAAATCCGCATTGACTACGTTAATTTGTCGAGATATACACCGCATATCTTTGCACGCTGGACCACAATCGATGCAAGCTATGCTTCAACAACGGTATTGGGTCCCAGGAGCAAGGAGATTAGTCCGCAAAATAGCAATCAATTGCCCGACCTGTATTCGTCAACGACATCAACAATCAGCACAATTAATGGCTGATCTTCCATCAATACGAGTACAACGTTATCGGCCATTCCTGCACACTGGTGTCGATTTCGCCGGACCGTTTCGGGTGCGTATGTCGAGAGGTCGAGGCATCAATGCAACAAAATGCTACGTGGCGGTTTTTATCTGCATGTCGACTGGCGCGATACATTTGGAATTGTCCAGTGACTTATCTTCTTCTACGTTTATCGCCGCACTAAAAAGATTTTCCGCACGACGAGGTCACTGTCAACATCTATACAGTGACAACGGGACTAATTTTGTGGGTGCAGATAGAGACATGCGAGAACTTATGGATCAGGTCAAGCGAGACGAAAAAACCCGCGATTTTCTATCGGGTGACTTCATCGAATGGCATTTCAACCCTCCATCTGCGCCGCACATGGGAAGCTTTTGGGAAGCCGCTGTGAAGAGATTGAAATACCATCTTCGAAGAACTCTAGCAGAATCCTCCTTAACCTATGAAGAATTTTACACGTTACTTGTAGAGGTGGAAGCTTGTGTCAATTCTCGACCGCTTTGCGCAAGCACCAACGATCCTGACGATTTGCAACCGTTGACACCTGGTCATTTTCTGATAGGCGAATCTATCAAAACCCTACCAGAACCTACTGTCGAAGAAGAGCCATTAAACTTGCACAATAGATGGCAACTCGTTTCGCAATACCGCCAACATTTTTGGCGGCGCTGGAGTTTAGAATATTTGGTTCAGCTCCAAAAACGAGCCAAATGGAACAAGGAGACAGCTAACCTTAAGGTGGACGACGTAGTGCTAATCCGCGATGAAGGTCTACCCCCCACCAGGTGGCGTATGGGTCGTGTAATAAAACTTCATCCAGGGAAGGATAAACTTGTACGGATCGTAACCCTCCGGACGAAGGAAGGAGAACTTGTCCGTCCCATTGTAAAACTATGTCCTCTTCCATGTTGAAGCGAATAAATTCGTTCAAGGGGGGCGATATGTTGGCGCCAACTATGCACACTTTGACTTAATCATTGTATTAGTAACTCTATTACCATTTCATTGTATAAGTAACCTTTGTATTTGTGAGTTAGTTCGCGATCAGCCATCGTATGAACACGACGATTGTAAATTGATGAAATAAAGATTAAATTAAATTGAACCGAATAATTTTATTAATCGAACGTAACATACAGGTTTAACTGTATCTAAAAAATCTAAGGAATGGTCCATTCGATGAGAAAAATAATAAATTTGATTTCATAATTTTACTCAAATAAACTTACATAAGTTTTAATGAAATGAAGTTTTTCATTAAAACTTATGTAAATAACTTAGTTTTTCAATTCTCTGCCGTTGTTGGAAATTTAGCTTTAATGATTAATTATAAGCGCAAATTTTGACAAAGCTATTATTAATTATATTTTCCTATTCGACCTGCGTTTTCCATGACCATCAACAAATCGCCAGACATTTGACAAAGTGGGGATTGTGTTGTACGAGCCCGTTTTCTCCCACGAGCAAATATACTTTGTCCTCTCAGGTAATTTATTTGTGTCAATAGCTAGAATTTCGTTGTTTTTTAATTTCAACTTTTCTTACGTCTAAAAAGTTCTTGAAAATTGAAATAAAATATAGAAATGCTTTTCCCAGGGAGATTTACTAATCATGCCAATAGCGAATATCTAAATATGTGTGAATCTGTATAAATATGTTTGAGATACCCTAAGAAAACCTCAAAGATTTTGATGTGTATGTGAGTATGTATGTATTTATTTGTGATAAAAATTGTAACGCTTTTACTCTCATAGTACCCTATCAAATTGGATTTAGAAAAATCGCAGTTGGAAGTTGGATTTATAGAATTCAAAATACAATAATTTATACAATTAAAAAAGGTATGGCACAGCAAAATTGTATACATTTTTTTGAATTCATACTTTTTTTATTAAAGTAAATAACCCAATTGATACATTATTTTAAAAAACTCATGTTAATGGCGAATATAGGGCCTAACTAGTCTCTACGAGGCTTACTATTACCTCCTTGTGTCACACAATGTGTATGTCGATCAAAGTTTAAAGACAACCTATATTAGAATAGAACAGATTGTGTAAAAAATTACAACTAAAATACTAAAAACTTAAATATGGTGAAATTTTAAGGTGAAACTAGCTTGGCCTTAGCTTGGCCCCAGATTGACCAAATAGTGGCGCTTTTAATGCGAAACTAGCCTCTACGAGGCCTGCTCTAAAGTTATCATGTCACAAACTGTTGTTTGGAGAAAAAGTAGTAAGTGCTAGAAGATCGCAAAAGATTTACTTCTATCTTCGGTAGTACAGTCACTTTGCCCAATAATTTTGTATGAACTGAAACTCAGTGACTGCAAAATACAGTGGAGGCCCAATATAAAGACCTACATTTATAATATTCAGCCCGTACGTTAAATCGGGTTCGTTATAACGAAACGCGCATTAAAGATCCACATATGTTTTTATGAACATTATCATAATGAGATTTTAGATTGAGGTAAATTTCAATACGATTTATTCTTATGTGGGATAATGCTTTAATGTATGTATAAGCGTTACAAATCCAACTTACACTGATTACATTACCTTAAAAGTTTAATTTTTCGCGACGGTTTCACAACACACATTATTTACGAAACAAATAGTTTTTCGTTATATAGAATAACAAAATTTTTCGTCTTTCACTATAGAGATGCTAATAATAATAATAATAATAATAATACAATAATATAATAATAATACGTAATAATAATTCGAAACTGCTGTTCGCTATACTGGACGTTCGTTATATAGGTATACAATATAGTGGACGCCGGGAAGGGAAATTTTTTCTTCGCCGGTAAAAATATCTGTAACGGTTCTCGAAATATTTGAAAAAATACTTTAAATAGTGCATAGGAAAGTCATTTTATGTTGTTCACATAAGATATTTCAGTTTTCAGTAAATTGAATTAAACGAAAAACTTAAATATTGACCAATTTTGAAATAAAACTAGCTTGGCCTGGGTTTAGCCAAACAGTGGGCTTTTAGTACGAAACTAGCGTTTACGAGTCCTACCCTAGAGTTATCACGTTACAAACTATTTTTTTTTGAGAAAAACACTAAGTGCTGGCGAAATCTTTTGCGGTCTTCTAGCACTTACTACTTTTTCTCCAAACAACAGTTTGTGACATGATAACTTTAGAGCAGGCCTCGTAGAGGCTAGTTTCGCATTAAAAGCGCCACTATTTGGTCAATCTGGGGCCAAGCTAAGGCCAAGCTACCTTTACATAAGTCAGGAAAAAGGGAATGCATTGAAAACTACCGTTGCATTGCAAAATTATCCGCCATCACAAAGCTTTTCGAGTACTTGGTAACTGACTTTCTTTATCCGTACTGTAAAAATATATTAAACGTAAATCAGCACGGCTTTATCAAGAAACGTTCTACTACGACGAACTTGTGTGAATTTGTAAATTTCACAATTATGAAATTCTTAAACTCACAACAAGTCGACGCAATATACACGGACTTCTCCAAGGCTTTAGACAAGCTTGATCATAATCTCTTAAACTTTCAATTGCGCGTACTTGGTTTTCCTGAGAATCTTTTACTGTGGATCTCCTCATACCTCAAAGAACGCTCGCAATATGTGATATTTCGATCCGCGATGTCTGATGTGATACCAGTGTTATCCGGTGCCCCCGGGGTAGTCACATTGGACCACTGTTATTAATTTTGTATGTCAATGACGTTAATTTCGTGTTAAATTTTTCTCAAATCTTAATGTACGCTGACGATTTTAAAATTTTTAAATCCATTGACAATATATATGACGCCAATCTTTTACAACTTGACCTAAACAACTCTTTCACGTGGTGCAATAAAAACCATCTAGTCTTAAATTTAAATAAATGTAATGTTATAACGTATTCACGTCGTTCAAATCTTTTAACTTTTGATTACAAATTTAGCACAAATTTGGTGACTAGAGTCGAATCTGTCAGAGACCTTGGAGTAATATTAGATCGGAAACTAACTTTCGATCATCACCGGGAAAATATTATAAATAATGCCATCAGAACACTGGCCATGATTAAAATATTCTCGTCTGAACTGTCAGATCCTTATGTTATTTTGTCTTTGTATAATGCATTTGTTAGGCCAATCCTCGAGTATGCATGTGTTGTTTGATCCCCTACTTGTATTACACATATTAATAGAATTGAGTCTGTGCAAAAAAGATTTTTGAGATTTGCTCTTCGACATTTACCTTGGCAAGACCCATGGAATTTGCCTTCTTATGAACAAAGACTTGCATTGCTGAAGTTAACAACCCTATCTAAGAGACGTGAAGTTCTTCAGTGTATGTTTATTTTCAAACTATTGCAGAACGAAATCGACGCTCCTAACTTATTGTTTGAGTTAGATATTAATACCAAGCCGAGAAATACTCGTAATTTTAATTTATTTTATGTCAAGTTCTCGAGGACATCTTATGGAAAAAATGCACCACTATCGATAATGTGCACATTATTCAATAATTATTTTTATGTAAATCGACCGTATTTTATGTATTTATGGTGTGTTCGACGGGCTAATCGGTCCAAATTTAGCTTTACTAGGTGTTAAATAAAAGCAATCAATTTTTTTCTTTCTTTTGTTGTTTTAATTTCGACAATGCTCAACGTTTCGATCACGATGGTGACCATCTTCAGGAGCCTTATATCTAAATACAATAAAAATCATCCAAAAGTGAAAACTATAATGTCTGCTGTTACTTTAAACTAATGGTACTTACAAATTATTTATTGGAAAAGTTGCATGTCGTGTTTATGCTATTGTCAGTGTAAAAAGATTTGAACGCTTATGTTCGTAGATCAGCAAAAATAAAAATAAAAACATTAAGCACGTTGTAAACTTAAAACAAAAATAAATCCAAGATAATGAAAATAAATAAACAATTATAATAAATTAAACACGACGTCACAATATGGCTAATTGAACTGGAAAATATATATATTTTTTAAAAACAGCTGATTGCTTAAATAGCAGTGAGCACAATAACAGTTTTTCTTTCTTAGTAGTGTTCACTCAGTCTCAGTATCGTATTCGTTTGTTGTCATCGTTGTGTTCGTCATCGTCAGAGAGAATTCTTTTCCTTTTGTTTTTATTTTCTATTTTGTCGTTTAAGAGAGCGCAATATACAGCAGAGATGTGATCTGTGTCTCGTTTTATATTGTAAGTGTCTTCACTATATATGTGTAGGGCTTCGACAGTGAGTCTTTTGCTGTAGTTACTCTGTGTCGCTAAAATTTCTGTCTTTTCAAAATCTGGTTCATGTCCATGTGTTTTGTAATGTTCAACTAAGGCTGTGTGTGGTATGTCATCGGGTATTTTCTTTTCTCTTGTTCTCTTTAAATCGTTTATGTGGTTACCAATTCTTTTTTCCAAATGTTGTTTGGTTTGTCCAACATAGTTTAGGTTGCACTTTATGTTATTTTCTCTGTTTCCTTTGCATGGAATTTTATAAATTACATTTGTTTGTTTTAATTTAGGTATAGGGTCTTTTAATTTACTATATATATCGCGTAATGTTGTTTTGTTTCTGTATGCTAACATTGTATTTTCTGTGTGTTCTTTTAATGTTTTAGTTATTCTTTCTGTAAGACCTTTGACATAAGTTATGCTCCTATAGATATAGGTGTCATTACTTCTATCAATTGGTGTAAGTGGGGTTTTATCGTTGTTGCTTCTAGTTCTTTGCAATTTGGTAATTAGTTTTTCCGGGTAATTATTTTCAAGTAGTATATTTTTAAGTATTTTTTTGTTTTTAAGGTGGAATTTGGGTGAACTGAGTGTAAGGACTGTTTTTATGAATTGTTTTGCTGTGTTTATTTTTTGTGATTCAGGGTGGTTGGATAGGTAATTGAGTATGCGGTTCGAAGTGATTGCTTTTTGGTACCAATCTGTGTCGATGGTGTTGTTATGATTTCTAATACATGTGACATTAAGATATGGCAGTTTGTTGTTATGTTCAATTTCGTGTGTGAATTGGATTTTTGGGTGAAAGGAATTTAATTTTAGTAGGGTTTGATCTATTTTATTTTTTGGGATAATCGCAAATATATCGTCTACATATTTTACAAAAAGTTTGGGTGTAAATTGTAAGTCTGTAAGTATACTATCTAGTAAATTTTGGGTGACTATATCTGCAATTATAGAAGACAAAGGGTTACCCATTGGGATACCATATATTTGTCTGTAAAATGTGTTGTTACAGGTGAAGAAATTTGTGTCTATTAAGCAGAACTTCAAAAGTTGCATAAAAATATTTTTTGGTATATTTGTTCTAGTGGTAATGGTTTCCCATTTTTTACTAATGATATTGATGGCCAAGTCTACAGGGATGCTAGTGAATAATGAAACAACATCAAAGCTAACCATTGTTTCTGTTTCATCGATTGTTATGTTAGAAATCTTGTTTTTAAACTCAAATGCGTTATTTATGTTGTATTTATCATTTAGAGTGATTGATTTTAGGCAATAAGCTATCATTTTAGACATGTATGAACCGGGTGTGTTTATGGTTGATACTATTGGTCTTAAGGTGATATTTTGTTTATGAATATTTGGCAATGCATATAGTTTCGGTGCAGTGGTGTTATATTTGGTTAACTGGTTTTTCTCATGTATGTTAATTAGTTTGTTATTATAAAGTAATCTACTAAAATAGTTATTTCTGTTTTGGAGTTTTTTTGTAGGGTCTTCTTTCAGTTCACGATAGGTGTTCTTATCCTGTAATAAGGAGTTTATTTTTTTGGTGTAGTCTGTTTTGTACATGAATACCACGGATTTTCCTTTATCACTAGAAGTAACAATGATATTTTTATTTTTACTTAGAAAAAGTTTGGCGTCTTTAAAAATTCGTTTTATAATAGTGTTTATCGTTTGTTGTTTTTGACTAAGCTTTATACTCTGGTTATTGGATACAATGTTTGCAATTTTTGTTCTAACTATTTCTTTTAATTTTTGGTCGTTAATTGTTTTTATGATTTCCTCAACATCAGCGATTATGTCAAACAGTGGAAACTCTTTGTTATTAGGTGGGGGTGCAAATTTTGGTCCAAGAGATAGTAACCACATAATTTCTTTAGGAACAGGATTGTCAGTTAAATTGGTGAAACAATTATTGTCAAGTTTCAAATTTAATTTTTTAAGTAACTGTGTGTATAGAATGTCAAATTTGTTGTCATGTGTCATGTTATGTGTTTTAAATATTTTGTCAAAGGTACGTTTTTGAGTAGTCAGAAATTCATCAGCTACATGTGATGGAAATTCTCGTAAAATCTGTTCTTGTAGTGTATATAGTTTCTCGTTTGCATTGAAAGTGAGGGAACATTTTTGTTTTATAATGATGTTCAATAATTTTTTATGGAAATTATATATGCTGTTTTCTATGTTGTTATTGTACTTACTGTCATTTATTACAAATTTTTTTATGTTGTTTGTGCTATTTTTTAAGAAATTTTGGATGATTGTGTGTTTTCTGCATTTTAATGGGAAGTTTCTGCTGGTTTGTAGTTTAGCTGTTACTTTTACTTGTTTGGCATATTCTTTGAGTAGTTGTGTTTTGTTCTTTCCGTATTGTATTAGTGTTTGGTTGTAGAAACCCTTGTTGATTACGCCTTCAACTGTCATGTTATTTTTATGTAAATCGACCGTATTTTATGTATTTATGGTGTGTTCGACGGGCTAATCGGTCCAAATTTAGCTTTACAAGGTGTTAAATAAAAGCAATCAATTTTTTTCTTTCTTTTGTTGTTTTAATTTCGACAATGCTCAACGTTTCGATCACGATGGTGACCATCTTCAGGAGCCTTATATCTAAATACAATAAAAATCATCCAAAAGTGAAAACTATAATGTCTGCTGTTACTTTAAACTAATGGTACTTACAAATTATTTATTGGAAAAGTTGCATGTCGTGTTTATGCTATTGTCAGTGTAAAAAGATTTGAACGCTTATGTTCGTAGATCAGCAAAAATAAAAATAAAAACATTAAGCACGTTGTAAACTTAAAACAAAAATAAATCCAAGATAATGAAAATAAATAAACAATTATAATAAATTAAACACGACGTCACAATATGGCTAATTGAACTAGAAAATATTTTTTTTTTGAAAAACAGCTGATTGCTTAAATAGCAGTGAGCACAATAACAGTTTTTCTTTCTTAGTAGTGTTCACTCAGTCTCAGTATCGTATTCGTTTGTTGTCATCGTTGTGTTCGTCATCGTCAGAGAGAATTCTTTTCCTTTTGTTTTTATTTTCTATTTTGTCGTTTAAGAGAGCGCAATATACAGCAGAGATGTGATCTGTGTCTCGTTTTATATTGTAAGTGTCTTCACTATATATGTGTAGGGCTTCGACAGTGAGTCTTTTGCTGTAGTTACTCTGTGTCGCTAAAATTTCTGTCTTTTCAAAATCTGGTTCATGTCCATGTGTTTTGTAATGTTCAACTAAGGCTGTGTGTGGTATGTCATCGGGTATTTTCTTTTCTCTTGTTCTCTTTAAATCGTTTATGTGGTTACCAATAAAACCCCACTTACACCAATTGATAGAAGTAATGACACCTATATCTATAGGAGCATAACTTATGTCAAAGGTGTTACAGAAAGAATAACTAAAACATTAAAAGAACACACAGAAAATACAATGTTAGCATACAGAAACAAAACAACATTACGCGATATATATAGTAAATTAAAAAAATTAAAACAAACAAATGTAATTTATAAAATTCCATGCAAAGAAAACAGAGAAAATAACATAAAGTGCAACCTAAACTATGTTGGACAAACCAAACAACATTTGGAAAAAAGAATTGGTAACCACATAAACGATTTAAAGAGAACAAGAGAAAAGAAAATACCCGATGACATACCACACACAGCCTTAGTTGAACATTACAAAACACATGGACATGAACCAGATTTTGAAAAGACAGAAATTTTAGCGACACAGAGTAACTACAGCAAAAGACTCACTGTCGAAGCCCTACACATATATAGTGAAGACACTTACAATATAAAACGAGACACAGATCACATCTCTGCTGTATATTGCGCTCTCTTAAACGACAAAATAGAAAATAAAAACAAAAGGAAAAGAATTCTCTCTGACGATGACGAACACAACGATGACAACAAACGAATACGATACTGAGACTGAGTGAACACTACTAAGAAAGAAAAACTGTTATTGTGCTCACTGCTATTTAAGCAATCAGCTGTTTTTAAAAAATATATATATTTTCCAGTTCAATTAGCCATATTGTGACGTCGTGTTTAATTTATTATAATTGTTTATTTATTTTCATTATCTTGGATTTATTTTTGTTTTAAGTTTACAACGTGCTTAATGTTTTTATTTTTATTTTTGCTGATCTACGAACATAAGCGTTCAAATCTTTTTACACTGACAATAGCATAAACACGACATGCAACTTTTCCAATAAATAATTTGTAAGTACCATTAGTTTAAAGTAACAGCAGACATTATAGTTTTCACTTTTGGATGATTTTTATTGTATTTAGATATAAGGCTCCTGAAGATGGTCACCATCGTGATCGAAACGTTGAGCATTGTCGAAATTAAAACAACAAAAGAAAGAAAAAAATTGATTGCTTTTATTTAACACCTAGTAAAGCTAAATTTGGACCGATTAGCCCGTCGAACACACCATAAATTATTCAATAAATATTACAATGTAATTGATTTCAACCGCTCGTCAAATGTGATAAAGAACCAATTGATTTTGTCATGATTATGTTTTATAGGTTTGTTTAATTGTCAAAGAGTTTGCTCTGTACGGCTACATAAATAAATAAAGAAATATTGCAATGTATGACGAAACATCAGTAATTTATCCCCTCCTGTCTCCACTTCCTCCCTCCACCTACCCTCTCCTACCACTTCTCCCCTTCCCCCTACCCATCACTCTTGTTTACGACAAATTGACTGGCACCCATCTATATTCTATCTCATTTTCTCGCAGGCTAAAAAATCCTATCTCTTTTTACTGTCGCTTTTTCGTTTCATCGAGTTTGAAATCACTCACAACGGCGCTAAAGAAGTTTTCACTTCAAAAAAAGCATTAAAAATAATTGAAATTCGTTTTGTATGTACTTTTTAAGTAAAGTTGTATTAACATTTGGAATAATAGAAAAAGAAAAGTGTAAACCGATTCGTTGTGATTATAAAAGAAGAAACGAAAGAAATAATTGAAATCATATAAAACGTGTTAAATCCGCCCGATCAAAATAAGGTGTCACATTTTATGGCGCAGTTGGTAGGATTATCGGTGGAAAAATAAGGTGTTACAGATGAGGTAACCAACGTATTTGACACCTCCAATTTTGACGCTTTTGCTGTGTCTGAGTCATGGTTCAAGCCTAATCTTCTTTATTAGACAACATGGGGTGGTGATTTGTCTTTAATCTTTAACAAGTTCAATACTCGGGTTATTAGAGGCGACACTTTTGAGAAGATCGTATAACTTTTCGTAGAGGTATGGGCTGGTACTCATAGTATAGTGTTAGGAGTTGTATATTGTCCTCGTGGGCGATATCGATTGTCTAGACAGAGTACTCTTTGATATTTGCACAAAATACGATAAAGTTGTTTTAGTTAGTAATTTCAATTGCAACTTACTGAATCAAAATAACTATATGCGCTGTTCTAATTTTTTTGATCAATTTGGCTTGAATATCAATGTTAATAGGTTAGGTTAGGTTAGGTTAAGAAGATTGCGCGCGCCCAGGCGTGAGCACAGCGCTACACTCGGAGGCCTACAGGCCCATTGTGATGTCTTCAGTACTCATAAGACCTTTCATCAAACTTGCTGATCCTATTTGAACCACCCCGACTTGTTAACGAAGCTCAGCATATCCTCGAGTGGGTGGTTGCCAAGCTCCGTCAGGCTACTATAAAATCTGGCCCCAAGCATCCTATATCGGCGTGCTTGTAGGACTGGACACTCACAGAGTAAGTGTTTCACGGTCTCCGGCTCCTCCTCGTCACCACAGCTGCGGCAAAGATCATTTGTGGCCGCGCCCCATCTTCTGGCCATTGCGCCAATAGGACAGTGCCCCGTGATTAAGCCTGTGAGTAGCCTTACGGAAGTCCTGCTTAGTCTAAGAAGGGTGTCGGTTATATATCTATTAAATCTTGGCCAGAGCGACCTCGTGATTACACAATCGCTCCTTGTTTGCCTACGGATATTTATGTTGTTCACCCCTTTCCTATCAATTATACTTTTGCGCATTCGATCGGCATTTCAACCGAGCGGTCCGCGCTCTCCATAGCCATTTAGGTCCCTAGTTTTGCCAGCTCGTCAACTCTCTCATTGCCATATATGTTGCTGTGCCCGGGGACCCAGCATAGTCTAACGGCGTGTTGGAGGTCGAGTTGATTAATGCTCTGCGGCAATTAGACACGGTCTTTGACTTGATCGTCGACGAATCCAGTGCCCTAATTGCTGCCTGACTGTCGACGTAGATTGTAACCCTTGTTCTGGTTAGTTCTCTCGTCATTATCAAGCTTGCAGCCGCTCTTATGGCATAGACCTCAGCTTGAAATACACTGCTCTCGTTAGGCAGTTTGTAGCTCTTTTGGAGGTCAAATTTATCTGAGAACACTCCCGCCCCCGTACCTTTTTCAGTTTTAGAACCGTCAGTGTAAACCGAGACCTCTTGCTCGTCTATGACAATGTTGAGACCCCAAAGCCTTCTTTCGGGAATCAAAACTGAGAAGTTCACATTCGTATTCAGGTGACGAAAACAGTAATCCTTAGAGTCCGGGATACCCCATTCATGACTTTTAAGGATACTATTATGACCGAAGGTACTGTGCTTCCAGAGGCCGGACTCTCTGAGCCTTAGTGCACTCTTAGCAGCCGTACACCTCGTGTACTCATTCAGGGGAATGAGGTGCAGTAGAGCTTCCATTCCCGCTGTTGGTGTTGGTCTAACAGCTCCTGTGGTTCCTAGCGCCGCTAGTCTTTGTACTTTGTTTAGGGGTTGATATCGGCAGTTGATCTTCATGGTCGGCCACCAAACCTGGCATCCGTAAGTGAGAATGGGTCTGATCATCGTATTCCTTTCCCAAGAGAGTTTGGAGTCCAGAATTAATCCAAGGTATTTCGCCTCAGTTGAGAGAACGAGTTGCGTTATCCCTATCTTCGGGAGTTGAAAGGTTGGTACCTCCCTTTTTCTAGTGAAGAGTACTAGCTCAGTCTTGGAGGGGTTGACCCCAAGACCGTTGTGCTCCGCCCACTTTGTAATATCGCGTAGTGCTGATTCCAAGAGCTCGCTTAGTGTTGGGAGAAATTTTCCGGTTACCAAAACGACCACATCATCAGCGTACGCAACAACTTCTATTCCCTTTTCTTGTAACGATAGGAAGATTTCGTTCAGAGCTAGATTCCACAGAAGTGGCGATAGGATCCCCCTGCGGTGTTCTCCTACTGACCACTTTCTTTACGTTACTTATACCAATGGTGGCCGAAACTGTTCTGCCGCTGAGCAAATGCTCTGTCCACTCAGTTAGCATCTCGTCGACACTGTGTGTCCTAAGTGCACCCACTAAAGACCTTGTGTGTACGTTATTAAACGCACCTTCAATGTCCAGGAATGCTGCTAGGGCATAATCCTTGTGTAGAGCTGTTTCTACAGACTTGCCCTTAATGTAGGCATGTTGGGCCGTAGATATTGAGCTGCTGTCCAAGGAATTCTTAATGCTAGGATCAATAACTCTTTCTAGTGTTTTTAGTAAAAACGATGAAAACTTATAGGTCGGAAGTCCTTTGGTTTATAATGACAACGTTTCCCAGCCTTGGGGATGAATGCCACACGAAATTCTCTCCAGCACTCTGGTATATACCTGGCTAGCAAGCAACCTCTAAAGAGTTTTATCAACAAAGATTTGATACAAGGCAACGCGTGCTGAAGCATGGCCGGGATAATTCCATCCATACCCGCCGCTTTGTAGGGGTAGAAGGAATGTACTGCTCACGCTATCGAACGTTCATTAATTATTTCTTTTGCTACCCGAAAGTTCCTATCCGTTATTTCTGGAGCGTAGTATCTACTAACTCTGCTCTGACAATCTATAGGGAAATGGGTGTCCATTAGGAGGTCCAATGTTTCCTGCTTGATTCCGTTGTGCTTCCATCTGGATTTTCCAAGAGCACCGGGGCCGATGGAGTCCTACTTAGGATCCTTCGGAGTCTGGCAGCATCTTGTGTATCCTTGATTGAACAACAAAAATCTTTCCACGATGCCCACTTGGCTGACAAAAAAGAGTAGTTAGTAGTGAAGGAGTAGAGTAGTTAACGAGTAGTCAAGAAGTACAGTAGCAGAAATAGTAAGTCGGAAGTCGACAGTAGTGGGTAGAAATCAAGTAGTCAATAAGTAGTGAATTATTATTATTATTATTATTTATTTACACCATAAAAAGGCAGATTGCCTTGTGAGGTTAAAAATTACAAATTATACAATTTTATCATAATAAATTAAATTCATTAAATAAAAATATAGAAAAAAAAAAATTATTATTCACCAAAAAAAGAGACTATATTTTGTAAAAATTACTGATCACTATCATTATTATTTTTATTATTATTCTTTCTCTTTAATCATTTATATGCACTTTATTTAAAAGAAAAGAAAAAAAAAAAAAAAGAAGCAAAATAAATATTAAATATTAAACCTTATTTTTTATTAAACCTTAAACCTTAAAACCTTAAACCGTTCACAATCGGGGGAAAAAAAACCAGAAAGATAGATAGTTTAGAAATTGTTACTGATGGTTTAGTTGATGTTGGACAGAGACCATTTGTGGCGCCATTAATATCAAAAAAACTTGAACCAGGAATTGGAGACATATCGAGTTATACTCATATTATACTCATATTATACTCATATTATACTCATATAGATCAAGAAAACTATGAAGGAATCAAAATAAAAAATAAAAAATAAAAAATAAAAAATAAAGGCCAGTCCAAGTGAGGAATGAACGCATCTACTGTGTATCATAAATACTCGGGGGGTCTAGTCAGATCATAGAAGCACCTTCTTTTAAAAACATTAACATTAGAAAGATTACGTAGTTCCAACGGAAGTCGGTTCCATTTTTTAACAGCCCTGACGAAGAAAGAGAAGTCCATTATCTTGCGTTTTCTCCTCGAAATAATAATATTCCGAGACCGAGTGGACTTGAGGAAAGTAATTCTTTTTCTTAAATAGCTCGGATTATCGAAACAAATGATTTTATGTAAGAAAAACACTCCTCTAAAGTTAAAAAAAGTCCTCAAATCACACCCCAGTAAATCCTTCACATAGGCCGAGGTTCGTTCAGTTCTCTTCAAATTAAAGACAAATCTAGCTACTGAATTCATACACTTTTCCAAGCGCCGCAAGTTAAAATCCGAACACCCTGAGAAGACTTCACAACCATAACTGAAAAACGGGAGAACCAGACTTTTTACAAGTTTTTTTTTTAAAGGTACTCTAAGATATAAATTACAAGAGTTTAAGCGACTGAGAACACCATAAGTACTACTGATAATTTTACTCACATGAAAGTCCCAAGATAGTTTCTGGTCTAATATGAAACCCAAATCGCGAATTTTTTTAAGATAAGGAATGTGAATGTCATTGACATGGATTTGGGGCAACACTTCAGTAATAAGACTTTCGGAGAACGCAATTACCTGTGTTTTTATAGGATTTATAGGTAACATATTAACTGTAGACCAGTTAACAAGCGAAGCCATTGCCTCATTGACCTTTTCCACACAAGCGTTAGGATTAATTTTAGAACCTATCGTAAGGAACTGCAGATCGTCCGCAAATAAATGCAATTCACTGTGTAATAGAGTTTTAGAGACGTCGTTTATGAAGAGAAGAAACAAGATTGGTCCAAGGATGGAACCTTGGGGAACGCCTTTATAAACTGAATTAGAAGATCTAGCAGAACCTACTTGGACAACTTGGGATCTTTCACTTAGATACGAAGCAAAGAAATTACAGGCAACCCGTGAAAATTGATACTCAGTGCGTAGCTTCGTAATTAGAAGTGTGTGGTCAACATTATCAAAAGCCTTACTAAAGTCTAGTAAAACCAAAACTGCAAAATCTCCAGAGTCAAGTGCAAGGCGGATACTTTCTGTTATGTCAAGTATTGTCGAGGTGGTGCTGAAACCATTTCTGAAACCGGACTGGCGAGAATACAAGAGGGAGTGAGCATTGACGTAGCTCATTACTTGGTCTTTTACAAGCACTTCAAGGATCTTTGACAAGCACGGAAGGATTGTGATTGGCCTGTAGTCATTAACACTACTAGGGGTACTAATTTTGGCCAGAGGAAACACCAAACCAACTTTCCAGATTTTCGGAAAACAAGACTTTGTCAGAGCGGTATTTATAATGAACAGTAGGACAGAATCTATTGCCGGAAGTACTAGTTTTATGAATTTTAGAGGGAGTTCGTCAAGACCACTTGCATTAGACTTAATACTGGAAACAGCTTTATAGAGATCCAAGTAGGTCACATTTCGAAGAGAAAATTTTTCATCACTCATTAAGTGCTGCCAATTTGCTGAAGGAGATTGGTGCTGAGAAGGTGGAGCAAAAAAATCGTTGAAAAATTGAGGAGAAAAAGAGGGAGAAATTTTACTAGATTTTGTGGCACCCAAATTCCTCAACTTATTCCACAATACAGATGATGGCTGGTCAGGACATAGATATTTTTCGGAATATTTGATTTTCGAATCCCTGATTAAACGGTTAACTTT
Source organism: Chrysopilus asiliformis (assembly GCA_964034945.1). NCBI lineage: Eukaryota > Metazoa > Arthropoda > Insecta > Diptera > Rhagionidae > Chrysopilus > Chrysopilus asiliformis. The sequence goes on from OZ035962.1 coordinate 45,160,028, forward strand.
ATTCCTAGCTTGGCAGAAATCTGACCAATCAGCCGGAAATTTGGATTTGCTGAAAATCTTGTAAGCTTTATCTCTTAGCTTCCTAGCCGACAGAATTTCTGCAGTGAACCAAGGCTTTACTCTCTTCTTCTTTACAGTTTTAGTAGGAACGTATTTGTTAAATAGATAGTTTAAACCATGAGTAAAGGTTTCGATTATCTCATTTATTTCTAGCAAGTTGAATATGTTGCCAAACAAAGATTTTGCTTCTAAAAGCAGAGGTTCTACACTTGTTTTCTCAAAATCCCTAATAACAAATTCAGTAGAATCAGTATGAATAGGAAGGATAACTGACAGGGTGATCAGTGCGTGTCTAGATATTCCTGGAGCCCATATATGTGAAACATCGTTAGTCACGCAACCCTTGCTACAAATGAAAAAATCTAATAGAGATTCACTGCCATGCTGAGCATCAATGTAAGTTGGAGACATATTACCCGCACAAATCTTTAACCCAAACTGATCAATAAAATTACTACAGCGGTCAAAATTAAGAAAATTTAGAATATTACAATTAAAGTCTCCTACTAAAAGAATATTCGAGAAGCGTGAACAAATTTCATGCAATGCATCAGAAAGAGAAAAAATACGTCCACGGGGGCAATAGATAGCTCCAAGTAGAAGAGTGGGAGATGAGGATAAAATCTCAATGAAAATGTACTCGACATCATCCAAACTGTCGCTCATAACTATTCTAGCTTTAAGATTATTTTTTAGGTACCACGCCACCCCTCCACCTCTTGCCCGAGTACGATCGCATCTCCAAATATTATACCCATCTATACTGACCGAGTTATTTTCTATTTTGGGTTTTAACCACGTCTCGCTAACAGCAAGAGCGTCTAGATTATGTAAGATAAATAAATTTTTAACCTCATCAAATTTTCCTGATCTATATGAGGGACGTAAACTCTGGACATTTATATGACCAATCTTCAACGACACCAGATCTCTTCCATCATCGCCATAATCATCAACATCACCCATTGGTGTTATTGTACGTCAAAAAGGTTGTGAACGGTTTAGGTGAATTTGTTTTCCTAAAAAGAAAAATCAGCAAAAACATGATAAACAAATGAAAAGCGAAAGAATAATAAAAAAAATAAAAATAAAATATAAAATAAAAAAAGACAAAAATTTGAGATTAATATAAACTAATAATTAAATGATAAAAGAGAAAAAAAAGAAAAATGAAATTTAAAAATAAACTAAATATATGGAAAATCGGACCACTTGAATGAAAATCAGATAACATTACTGTCCTTCTGCGCTAGTTGATCAATTTGAATATCAGATGAAATCAGTATTGGCGGATCAGCTTCTCGCAATTTGATGAAAACTCTGCCACGGATGGTAAATACTGCAAAAAACTTTTTCTCGGCTCTAAGACTATCACATTTTCGGCGAAGAATGTAGTTTTGACGAGTCAAGTATTCATTGAGATAGATTGGTAAAGCTGATGAGAGACCAATGTCCATTTGTGTTAGCCGAGACTGTTTGGTTTTGGTAATAAACTTTTTTAGCATCAGGGAGCTGTCATGGCGGTTGCTAAACTTTATGACAATTGATGAGCCAGACTGCATTTTATCCAGGGATATTTTTCGTCTAAGTCGAAAAACTCTGCGCGGTGCAATACTGCAATCGATTACTTTACACAGATTACTAATCATGGTAACAACATCCTCTCCATCCATTGCCGGGACTCCACTTAAAATAAGATCTGATAATAGCAATTCCCGTTCAATTTGTTCAACTCTCGAATCAAGCGCTGATACGTCTATTTTTAGTGATTTAACGTCTGAAGAAACTGAGGAAAGCTGTGTACTCAGCCGACATAATAAAACTTCCATTTTCGAATCCAATTGGGCGCTGAACGACTCTGCCAACTTGCTTACACATTTTGTAACACCATTGATTTTGCTTTCCAATCCATCTATTGAGACTTGTAACTGTTCAAATTGAATTAAGTGAATTTTGTAAAAGATGATCAGTTTATAGATTGTGAATAAAGAAAAGAAACCAAGTTTATAACAGAATAAAAGGATTTGTTTATTAAAGACAAGAGTTAAAAGTGAATTGTGTTTTAGTTATCATCATCATTTTGGCGCAGCCGGTATGCGAATTGCCGAATATTTTGGTCAATTCTAATCCGAATCTACTTTGACAGTGGTGTAAAGAAGTTTTGGTGTTGCAAACGGTGAGAACGTTTTATATTTATTGAAAAGTCGGGAAGGAGACATATTTTTTTTGGAAAACATTTTAACACATCATTTTTTGGGTCAAATAATAAAGGTTAAACGAACCTTTGTGATTTTAAAAACAAAGAAAGTATAAAGTGAAGTGAAATTGTTGTTGAAAAGTAAAATAACCAAAATTACGAGCGAAAAAATATCAGAAGTATTAATGAATATATCGACAACAAACTATGAACATTCAATTAAGAAGTCAACGAAGGAAAATGTAATAGGAAGCGAGAATCAAATTAGATAAAAAAATAAAAACACAACATACCTAACTACGAAAAAGAAGATGACAACAATAAAACATAAATGGCGACCACTACCCGTAATTCCATTCATCTATACTGTGACGATGTGTTACCGCTAAATCATCATATCCGAGGGAAAATTCAACACATCTGATTGCAGTCAAGGTCAACAATTGGAAAAAAAGCAGCGCAAAAACAATGACGTCGACAAATTAACAAGGTAGAATTAAACAATATTTTCTTTAATATTTTTGTAATGAGTTGTATAATTAAAAATAAAATAAGACTAGATCATCAAAAAATTTATAACGTCAGTTGTATTTTAAATGGAACGGTTAAGTTTAACATAAAATTGATTTAAATAAATGGGTGGAGGAAATATCTTTACTAAAGAAGATGTAAAGAAGTTTAATGATTTAGAAAAACAATTGGATGAAGTTAGACAACGGGAAGAAAATTATAAAAGATTAACTAAACAGTTAACAGAAGAATTTACACATTTACAAGAAACTTTATTAAATGAAATCAAATCAAAAATCCCTTTAGCTGAGTTTGAAGAATTAGTAAAATCCACAAGAGATATCAGTAGGTAAATTAACAGAATTTTTATTAAATGTTTATATTGAATCAATTAAAAAAGAAGAATTAGAATCTCATTCGGTAAAAAATAATTTGGAAGAAGAAATAAAATTTGTGAGAAATATATTAGAAAAACAAAAAACTCATTTAGACGAAGCTGATGAAACAAATAACAATTTAATAACCCAACTAACAGAAATCGAAAACGCATTCAAGAAATTAAAAAATTATTTACCGTCTCATTGCGATACTCAAATAAAAAATTTCGAAGAATTGATAAACAAAATTAGTCCAATTAAAATAAAAAGGTCCCCTGAAGTAGGAAATAGTTTAGAATCAGAGGAAAAAAATAATTTAGTGTCTGGAAATTTAGAATTATCTGGCCTAAGAAAAGAAATAGAAGAGCTTTCTCTACATAAAACCCAATTAATTAGAAAACTGAAACAAACAGAAAAAGATAATACGAAAACGGCGACCGAAACAGACAGTGCACAGAAATTAGCAGAATTCATAATAAAATGTATTCCAAAATTTTCAGGAGCTATATCTCCAGATCGTCATATGACACTTCATCAATATTTGACCATTGCCAAAGCATATTATAATATTTTGGAAGAGAATAAACGTGTCCCGTTTGTAAAACTTTTACCTAGTTTTAGCTTATCTGGGGAAGCCCTTCAATTAGTCACAGGTCAGGATATCAATACATTTGAAGATTTAGAAAAATTGTTAGTTAAACAATATATGCCAAAGAAATCATTAGTCGAGCTCTGTGACGAACTACGAAACTATAAACAAAATATCAGTTGTGGTCAACACAAAACTTTCTTCTACAAAATCTACGACCCTGTGCAATTTACGTTATAGCCCTGTCGTATTGTCAACCTAATACAACCTCCCAATAAATTGTTGGTTCATCCAAAAATATCAAAAACGTACAAAATTTGAGATAACTTGAGAACTGTAAAAGATATCAATTTATGGTAAATGGCAAAAAGGTAGAAAATTTTAACATCTCCAATTCTTCCTTAAATTAATTTGTCGAAAAACCGTTAGTTTGCAAATTATTCGCAAACATATGATTTTTTACATATTAATGAAAATATCTGAATAACGGTAAAAGATAACGGATAACGGCAAGAAACAAAATTGTGCAGAATGCCATTCTCATTAATTCAGTCCATAAATTTAGTCAGCAAAAACCCGTTAGTTTTCGAGATAATCGCAAAAAACTGTTTTTTTTTGGAAATAACGGTTTATCTCGATAACAGGTGGAGATATCGAGTTATAGCTAAAGACAAAAGTGTGGGAAATTTTATTTTCTCCAAGTTTTGTCATACTTAAGGCCACTAAAAAACGCGTAGTTTGGGAGTAAATCGAGAAAAACGAAATTGCGATTTTTGAAAAACCGCCATTTTGGATACTTCCGGTTAACGGATTTCCACCAAAAGTTGACAGGATCGTCCCATTTCAGGACCCAACATGCCATTTCATGGCGCTAGCTCTATTAGTTTTTGAGAAATCTTGTACACAGACTGACAGACAGACTGACAGACTGACAGACTGACAGACTGACAGACTGACAGACTGACAGACTGACAGACTGACAGACTGACAGACTGACAGACTGACAGACTGACAGACTGACAGACTGACAGACTGACAGACTGACAGACTGACAGACTGACAGACTGACAGACTGACAGACTGACAGACTGACAGACTGACAGACTGACAGACTGACAGACTGACAGACTGACAGACTGACAGACTGACAGACTGACAGACTGACAGACTGACAAACTGACAGACTGACAGACTGACAGACTGACAGACTGACAGACTGACAGACTGACAGACTGACAGACTGACAGACTGACAGACTGACAGACTGACAGACTGACAGACTGACAGACTGACAGACTGACAGACTGACAGACTGACAGACTGACAGACTGACAGACTGACAGACTGACAGACTGACAGACTGACAGACTGACAGACTGACAGACTGACAGACTGACAGACTGACAGACTGACAGACTGACAGACTGACAGACTGACAGACTGACAGACTGACAGACTGACAGACTGACAGACTGACAGACTGACAGACTGACAGACTGACAGACTGACAGACTGACAGACTGACAGACTGACAGACTGACAGACTGACAGACTGACAGACTGACAGACTGACAGACTGACAGACTGACAGACTGACAGACTGACAGACTGACAGACTGACAGACTGACAGACTGACAGACTGACAGACTGACAGACTGACAGACTGACAGACTGACAGACTGACAGACTGACAGACTGACAGACTGACAGACTGACAGACTGACAGACTGACAGACTGACAGACTGACAGACTGACAGACTGACAGACTGACAGACTGACAGACTGACAGACTGACAGACTGACAGACTGACAGACTGACAGACTGACAGACTGACAGACTGACAGACTGACAGACTGACAGACTGACAGACTGACAGACTGACAGACTGACAGACTGACAGACTGACAGACTGACAGACTGACAGACTGACAGACTGACAGACTGACAGACTGACAGACTGACAGACTGACAGACTGACAGACTGACAGACTGACAGACTGACAGACTGACAGACTGACAGACTGACAGACTGACAGACTGACAGACTGACAGACTGACAGACTGACAGACTGACAGACTGACAGACTGACAGACTGACAGACTGACAGACTGACAGACTGACAGACTGACAGACTGACAGACTGACAGACTGACAGACTGACAGACTGACAGACTGACAGACTGACAGACTGACAGACTGACAGACTGACAGACTGACAGACTGACAGACTGACAGACTCTGACAGACTGACAGACTGACAGACTGACAGACTCTGACAGACTGACAGACTGACAGACTGACAGACTCTGACAGACTGACAGACTGACAGACTGACAGACTCTGACAGACTGACAGACTGACAGACTGACAGACTCTGACAGACTGACAGACTGACAGACTGACAGACTGACAGACTGACAGACTGACAGACTGACAGACTGACAGACTGACAGACTGACAGACTGACAGACTGACAGACTGACAGACTGACAGACTGACAGACTGACAGACTGACAGACTGACAGACTGACAGACTGACAGACTGACAGACTGACAGACTGACAGACTGACAGACTGACAGACTGACAGACTGACAGACTGACAGACTGACAGACTGACAGACTGACAGACTGACAGACTGACAGACTGACAGACTGACAGACTGACAGACTGACAGACTGACAGACTGACAGACTGACAGACTGACAGACTGACAGACTGACAGACTGACAGACTGACAGACTGACAGACTGACAGACTGACAGACTGACAGACTGACAGACTGACAGACTGACAGACTGACAGACTGACAGACTGACAGACTGACAGACTGACAGACTGACAGACTGACAGACTGACAGACTGACAGACTGACAGACTGACAGACTGACAGACTGACAGACTGACAGACTGACAGACTGACAGACTGACAGACTGACAGACTGACAGACTGACAGACTGACAGACTGACAGACTGACAGACTGACAGACTGACAGACTGACAGACTGACAGACTGACAGACTGACAGACTGACAGACTGACAGACTGACAGACTGACAGACTGACAGACTGACAGACTGACAGACTGACAGACTGACAGACTGACAGACTGACAGACTGACAGACTGACAGACTGACAGACTGACAGACTGACAGACTGACAGACTGACAGACTGACAGACTGACAGACTGACAGACTGACAGACTGACAGACTGACAGACTGACAGACTGACAGACTGACAGACTGACAGACTGACAGACTGACAGACTGACAGACTGACAGACTGACAGACTGACAGACTGACAGACTGACAGACTGACAGACTGACAGACTGACAGACTGACAGACTGACAGACTGACAGACTGACAGACTGACAGACTGACAGACTGACAGACTGACAGACTGACAGACTGACAGACTGACAGACTGACAGACTGACAGACTGACAGACTGACAGACTGACAGACTGACAGACTGACAGACTGACAGACTGACAGACTGACAGACTGACAGACTGACAGACTGACAGACTGACAGACTGACAGACTGACAGACTGACAGACTGACAGACTGACAGACTGACAGACTGACAGACTGACAGACTGACAGACTGACAGACTGACAGACTGACAGACTGACAGACTGACAGACTGACAGACTGACAGACTGACAGACTGACAGACTGACAGACTGACAGACTGACAGACTGACAGACTGACAGACTGACAGACTGACAGACTGACAGACTGACAGACTGACAGACTGACAGACTGACAGACTGACAGACTGACAGACTGACAGACTGACAGACTGACAGACTGACAGACTGACAGACTGACAGACTGACAGACTGACAGACTGACAGACTGACAGACTGACAGACTGACAGACTGACAGACTGACAGACTGACAGACTGACAGACTGACAGACTGACAGACTGACAGACTGACAGACTGACAGACTGACAGACTGACAGACTGACAGACTGACAGACTGACAGACTGACAGACTGACAGACTGACAGACTGACAGACTGACAGACTGACAGACTGACAGACTGACAGACTGACAGACTGACAGACTGACAGACTGACAGACTGACAGACTGACAGACTGACAGACTGACAGACTGACAGACTGACAGACTGACAGACTGACAGACTGACAGACTGACAGACTGACAGACTGACAGACTGACAGACTGACAGACTGACAGACTGACAGACTGACAGACTGACAGACTGACAGACTGACAGACTGACAGACTGACAGACTGACAGACTGACAGACTGACAGACTGACAGACTGACAGACTGACAGACTGACAGACTGACAGACTGACAGACTGACAGACTGACAGACTGACAGACTGACAGACTGACAGACTGACAGACTGACAGACTGACAGACTGACAGACTGACAGACTGACAGACTGACAGACTGACAGACTGACAGACTGACAGACTGACAGACTGACAGACTGACAGACTGACAGACTGACAGACTGACAGACTGACAGACTGACAGACTGACAGACTGACAGACTGACAGACTGACAGACTGACAGACTGACAGACTGACAGACTGACAGACTGACAGACTGACAGACTGACAGACTGACAGACTGACAGACTGACAGACTGACAGACTGACAGACTGACAGACTGACAGACTGACAGACTGACAGACTGACAGACTGACAGACTGACAGACTGACAGACTGACAGACTGACAGACTGACAGACTGACAGACTGACAGACTGACAGACTGACAGACTGACAGACTGACAGACTGACAGACTGACAGACTGACAGACTGACAGACTGACAGACTGACAGACTGACAGACTGACAGACTGACAGACTGACAGACTGACAGACTGACAGACTGACAGACTGACAGACTGACAGACTGACAGACTGACAGACTGACAGACTGACAGACTGACAGACTGACAGACTGACAGACTGACAGACTGACAGACTGACAGACTGACAGACTGACAGACTGACAGACTGACAGACTGACAGACTGACAGACTGACAGACTGACAGACTGACAGACTGACAGACTGACAGACTGACAGACTGACAGACTGACAGACTGACAGACTGACAGACTGACAGACTGACAGACTGACAGACTGACAGACTGACAGACTGACAGACTGACAGACTGACAGACTGACAGACTGACAGACTGACAGACTGACAGACTGACAGACTGACAGACTGACAGACTGACAGACTGACAGACTGACAGACTGACAGACTGACAGACTGACAGACTGACAGACTGACAGACTGACAGACTGACAGACTGACAGACTGACAGACTGACAGACTGACAGACTGACAGACTGACAGACTGACAGACTGACAGACTGACAGACTGACAGACTGACAGACTGACAGACTGACAGACTGACAGACTGACAGACTGACAGACTGACAGACTGACAGACTGACAGACTGACAGACTGACAGACTGACAGACTGACAGACTGACAGACTGACAGACTGACAGACTGACAGACTGACAGACTGACAGACTGACAGACTGACAGACTGACAGACTGACAGACTGACAGACTGACAGACTGACAGACTGACAGACTGACAGACTGACAGACTGACAGACTGACAGACTGACAGACTGACAGACTGACAGACTGACAGACTGACAGACTGACAGACTGACAGACTGACAGACTGACAGACTGACAGACTGACAGACTGACAGACTGACAGACTGACAGACTGACAGACTGACAGACTGACAGACTGACAGACTGACAGACTGACAGACTGACAGACTGACAGACTGACAGACTGACAGACTGACAGACTGACAGACTGACAGACTGACAGACTGACAGACTGACAGACTGACAGACTGACAGACTGACAGACTGACAGACTGACAGACTGACAGACTGACAGACTGACAGACTGACAGACTGACAGACTGACAGACTGACAGACTGACAGACTGACAGACTGACAGACTGACAGACTGACAGACTGACAGACTGACAGACTGACAGACTGACAGACTGACAGACTGACAGACTGACAGACTGACAGACTGACAGACTGACAGACTGACAGACTGACAGACTGACAGACTGACAGACTGACAGACTGACAGACTGACAGACTGACAGACTGACAGACTGACAGACTGACAGACTGACAGACTGACAGACTGACAGACTGACAGACTGACAGACTGACAGACTGACAGACTGACAGACTGACAGACTGACAGACTGACAGACTGACAGACTGACAGACTGACAGACTGACAGACTGACAGACTGACAGACTGACAGACTGACAGACTGACAGACTGACAGACTGACAGACTGACAGACTGACAGACTGACAGACTGACAGACTGACAGACTGACAGACTGACAGACTGACAGACTGACAGACTGACAGACTGACAGACTGACAGACTGACAGACTGACAGACTGACAGACTGACAGACTGACAGACTGACAGACTGACAGACTGACAGACTGACAGACTGACAGACTGACAGACTGACAGACTGACAGACTGACAGACTGACAGACTGACAGACTGACAGACTGACAGACTGACAGACTGACAGACTGACAGACTGACAGACTGACAGACTGACAGACTGACAGACTGACAGACTGACAGACTGACAGACTGACAGACTGACAGACTGACAGACTGACAGACTGACAGACTGACAGACTGACAGACTGACAGACTGACAGACTGACAGACTGACAGACTGACAGACTGACAGACTGACAGACTGACAGACTGACAGACTGACAGACTGACAGACTGACAGACTGACAGACTGACAGACTGACAGACTGACAGACTGACAGACTGACAGACTGACAGACTGACAGACTGACAGACTGACAGACTGACAGACTGACAGACTGACAGACTGACAGACTGACAGACTGACAGACTGACAGACTGACAGACTGACAGACTGACAGACTGACAGACTGACAGACTGACAGACTGACAGACTGACAGACTGACAGACTGACAGACTGACAGACTGACAGACTGACAGACTGACAGACTGACAGACTGACAGACTGACAGACTGACAGACTGACAGACTGACAGACTGACAGACTGACAGACTGACAGACTGACAGACTGACAGACTGACAGACTGACAGACTGACAGACTGACAGACTGACAGACTGACAGACTGACAGACTGACAGACTGACAGACTGACAGACTGACAGACTGACAGACTGACAGACTGACAGACTGACAGACTGACAGACTGACAGACTGACAGACTGACAGACTGACAGACTGACAGACTGACAGACTGACAGACTGACAGACTGACAGACTGACAGACTGACAGACTGACAGACTGACAGACTGACAGACTGACAGACTGACAGACTGACAGACTGACAGACTGACAGACTGACAGACTGACAGACTGACAGACTGACAGACTGACAGACTGACAGACTGACAGACTGACAGACTGACAGACTGACAGACTGACAGACTGACAGACTGACAGACTGACAGACTGACAGACTGACAGACTGACAGACTGACAGACTGACAGACTGACAGACTGACAGACTGACAGACTGACAGACTGACAGACTGACAGACTGACAGACTGACAGACTGACAGACTGACAGACTGACAGACTGACAGACTGACAGACTGACAGACTGACAGACTGACAGACTGACAGACTGACAGACTGACAGACTGACAGACTGACAGACTGACAGACTGACAGACTGACAGACTGACAGACTGACAGACTGACAGACTGACAGACTGACAGACTGACAGACTGACAGACTGACAGACTGACAGACTGACAGACTGACAGACTGACAGACTGACAGACTGACAGACTGACAGACTGACAGACTGACAGACTGACAGACTGACAGACTGACAGACTGACAGACTGACAGACTGACAGACTGACAGACTGACAGACTGACAGACTGACAGACTGACAGACTGACAGACTGACAGACTGACAGACTGACAGACTGACAGACTGACAGACTGACAGACTGACAGACTGACAGACTGACAGACTGACAGACTGACAGACTGACAGACTGACAGACTGACAGACTGACAGACTGACAGACTGACAGACTGACAGACTGACAGACTGACAGACTGACAGACTGACAGACTGACAGACTGACAGACTGACAGACTGACAGACTGACAGACTGACAGACTGACAGACTGACAGACTGACAGACTGACAGACTGACAGACTGACAGACTGACAGACTGACAGACTGACAGACTGACAGACTGACAGACTGACAGACTGACAGACTGACAGACTGACAGACTGACAGACTGACAGACTGACAGACTGACAGACTGACAGACTGACAGACTGACAGACTGACAGACTGACAGACTGACAGACTGACAGACTGACAGACTGACAGACTGACAGACTGACAGACTGACAGACTGACAGACTGACAGACTGACAGACTGACAGACTGACAGACTGACAGACTGACAGACTGACAGACTGACAGACTGACAGACTGACAGACTGACAGACTGACAGACTGACAGACTGACAGACTGACAGACTGACAGACTGACAGACTGACAGACTGACAGACTGACAGACTGACAGACTGACAGACTGACAGACTGACAGACTGACAGACTGACAGACTGACAGACTGACAGACTGACAGACTGACAGACTGACAGACTGACAGACTGACAGACTGACAGACTGACAGACTGACAGACTGACAGACTGACAGACTGACAGACTGACAGACTGACAGACTGACAGACTGACAGACTGACAGACTGACAGACTGACAGACTGACAGACTGACAGACTGACAGACTGACAGACTGACAGACTGACAGACTGACAGACTGACAGACTGACAGACTGACAGACTGACAGACTGACAGACTGACAGACTGACAGACTGACAGACTGACAGACTGACAGACTGACAGACTGACAGACTGACAGACTGACAGACTGACAGACTGACAGACTGACAGACTGACAGACTGACAGACTGACAGACTGACAGACTGACAGACTGACAGACTGACAGACTGACAGACTGACAGACTGACAGACTGACAGACTGACAGACTGACAGACTGACAGACTGACAGACTGACAGACTGACAGACTGACAGACTGACAGACTGACAGACTGACAGACTGACAGACTGACAGACTGACAGACTGACAGACTGACAGACTGACAGACTGACAGACTGACAGACTGACAGACTGACAGACTGACAGACTGACAGACTGACAGACTGACAGACTGACAGACTGACAGACTGACAGACTGACAGACTGACAGACTGACAGACTGACAGACTGACAGACTGACAGACTGACAGACTGACAGACTGACAGACTGACAGACTGACAGACTGACAGACTGACAGACTGACAGACTGACAGACTGACAGACTGACAGACTGACAGACTGACAGACTGACAGACTGACAGACTGACAGACTGACAGACTGACAGACTGACAGACTGACAGACTGACAGACTGACAGACTGACAGACTGACAGACTGACAGACTGACAGACTGACAGACTGACAGACTGACAGACTGACAGACTGACAGACTGACAGACTGACAGACTGACAGACTGACAGACTGACAGACTGACAGACTGACAGACTGACAGACTGACAGACTGACAGACTGACAGACTGACAGACTGACAGACTGACAGACTGACAGACTGACAGACTGACAGACTGACAGACTGACAGACTGACAGACTGACAGACTGACAGACTGACAGACTGACAGACTGACAGACTGACAGACTGACAGACTGACAGACTGACAGACTGACAGACTGACAGACTGACAGACTGACAGACTGACAGACTGACAGACTGACAGACTGACAGACTGACAGACTGACAGACTGACAGACTGACAGACTGACAGACTGACAGACTGACAGACTGACAGACTGACAGACTGACAGACTGACAGACTGACAGACTGACAGACTGACAGACTGACAGACTGACAGACTGACAGACTGACAGACTGACAGACTGACAGACTGACAGACTGACAGACTGACAGACTGACAGACTGACAGACTGACAGACTGACAGACTGACAGACTGACAGACTGACAGACTGACAGACTGACAGACTGACAGACTGACAGACTGACAGACTGACAGACTGACAGACTGACAGACTGACAGACTGACAGACTGACAGACTGACAGACTGACAGACTGACAGACTGACAGACTGACAGACTGACAGACTGACAGACTGACAGACTGACAGACTGACAGACTGACAGACTGACAGACTGACAGACTGACAGACTGACAGACTGACAGACTGACAGACTGACAGACTGACAGACTGACAGACTGACAGACTGACAGACTGACAGACTGACAGACTGACAGACTGACAGACTGACAGACTGACAGACTGACAGACTGACAGACTGACAGACTGACAGACTGACAGACTGACAGACTGACAGACTGACAGACTGACAGACTGACAGACTGACAGACTGACAGACTGACAGACTGACAGACTGACAGACTGACAGACTGACAGACTGACAGACTGACAGACTGACAGACTGACAGACTGACAGACTGACAGACTGACAGACTGACAGACTGACAGACTGACAGACTGACAGACTGACAGACTGACAGACTGACAGACTGACAGACTGACAGACTGACAGACTGACAGACTGACAGACTGACAGACTGACAGACTGACAGACTGACAGACTGACAGACTGACAGACTGACAGACTGACAGACTGACAGACTGACAGACTGACAGACTGACAGACTGACAGACTGACAGACTGACAGACTGACAGACTGACAGACTGACAGACTGACAGACTGACAGACTGACAGACTGACAGACTGACAGACTGACAGACTGACAGACTGACAGACTGACAGACTGACAGACTGACAGACTGACAGACTGACAGACTGACAGACTGACAGACTGACAGACTGACAGACTGACAGACTGACAGACTGACAGACTGACAGACTGACAGACTGACAGACTGACAGACTGACAGACTGACAGACTGACAGACTGACAGACTGACAGACTGACAGACTGACAGACTGACAGACTGACAGACTGACAGACTGACAGACTGACAGACTGACAGACTGACAGACTGACAGACTGACAGACTGACAGACTGACAGACTGACAGACTGACAGACTGACAGACTGACAGACTGACAGACTGACAGACTGACAGACTGACAGACTGACAGACTGACAGACTGACAGACTGACAGACTGACAGACTGACAGACTGACAGACTGACAGACTGACAGACTGACAGACTGACAGACTGACAGACTGACAGACTGACAGACTGACAGACTGACAGACTGACAGACTGACAGACTGACAGACTGACAGACTGACAGACTGACAGACTGACAGACTGACAGACTGACAGACTGACAGACTGACAGACTGACAGACTGACAGACTGACAGACTGACAGACTGACAGACTGACAGACTGACAGACTGACAGACTGACAGACTGACAGACTGACAGACTGACAGACTGACAGACTGACAGACTGACAGACTGACAGACTGACAGACTGACAGACTGACAGACTGACAGACTGACAGACTGACAGACTGACAGACTGACAGACTGACAGACTGACAGACTGACAGACTGACAGACTGACAGACTGACAGACTGACAGACTGACAGACTGACAGACTGACAGACTGACAGACTGACAGACTGACAGACTGACAGACTGACAGACTGACAGACTGACAGACTGACAGACTGACAGACTGACAGACTGACAGACTGACAGACTGACAGACTGACAGACTGACAGACTGACAGACTGACAGACTGACAGACTGACAGACTGACAGACTGACAGACTGACAGACTGACAGACTGACAGACTGACAGACTGACAGACTGACAGACTGACAGACTGACAGACTGACAGACTGACAGACTGACAGACTGACAGACTGACAGACTGACAGACTGGCAGACTGGCAGACTGACAGACTGGCAGACTGCCAGACTGACAGACTGACAGACTGACAGACTGACAGACTGACAGACTGACAGACTGACAGATTGACAGACTGACAGACTGACAGACTGACAGACTGACAGACTGACAGACTGACAGACTGACAGACTGACAGACTGACAGACTGACAGACTGACAGACTGACAGACTGACAGACTGACAGACTGACAGACTGACAGACTGACAGACTGACAGACTGACAGACTGACAGACTGACAGACTGACAGACTGACAGACTGACAGACTGACAGACTGACAGACTGACAGACTGACAGACTGACAGACTGACAGACTGACAGACTGACAGACTGACAGACTGACAGACTGACAGACTGACAGACTGACAGACTGACAGACTGACAGACTGACAGACTGACAGACTGACAGACTGACAGACTGACAGACTGACAGACTGACAGACTGACAGACTGACAGACTGACAGACTGACAGACTGACAGACTGACAGACTGACAGACTGACAGACTGACAGACTGACAGACTGACAGACTGACAGACTGACAGACTGACAGACTGACAGACTGACAGACTGACAGACTGACAGACTGACAGACTGACAGACTGACAGACTGACAGACTGACAGACTGACAGACTGACAGACTGACAGACTGACAGACTGACAGACTGACAGACTGACAGACTGACAGACTGACAGACTGACAGACCTCCTGTTTCAAGCAGCCTTACGCTCGTATAGGAGCTCTGCGGGCGTGGACAGTTCTTCTCCACTACTCGTGGGAACAAAATAGAATCTCAATTTGCCGCGGAGAAGGACCCCTCCCGAATAGGGTCCGCGGAGAAGGACCCCTCCGTACTAGGGTCCACGGAGAAGGGCCCCTCCGAACCAGGGTCGAACCTTGTTTCGGCAGATCCAACCCAGTCGAAAGACCCGTTTGGGCGCAGTTCGGTACTCATGCGATCGCCAGTAAGAGACAAACGGCGTACACAACAGGAGAACTCGCCGAAACCAACCGAAACAAAAATGGTTGAGGAATCATCCTCGTTGCCAGCCACAGTGGAAGATATCGAAGTCGTAGGGGAAGCCTTCAACAAGTTGGGAGTGATGATCGTGGGGCTCATGGAGTATGTAAAGAGTCGTAACAACGTGCATCACGCAATCAAGGAGCAGATTAGAGCTATTCGAAGCGTCTACAACAAGGCACGGGAAGAAACTAAAACCCGGAAGGCGATGCAAATACCTAATAAAGGGGAGACCGCATCGGAGACGATCCCAAAGCCATCGTTCTCCCAGTCAGGGTGCAGCAACAACAAAACACAAAAAAGGGGAAGAGAAACAACCGGCGACGACCACAGCCGGATGCATACTCCGAAGAGGCAGAAAGGTCCACCAATGAAGGACTCGGAGACAATGGGGGACAAACCACAAAACCTGACAAAGAAAGAAAAGCCCCAGCCAATAAAAGCGGCTCAGGGCACCGTCAAAGACGCGAGAAGAAAACCCCAAATGAAAAGTCGGTCAGATGCCATGATAATCTCAGCGAAAGGGGAAACTACGTATGCAGAGATTCTCCGTAAAATTAAATCAGACCCTACTCTGAAGGACCTAGGTGACAACGTGACCCGCATTCGGAGAACGCAAAAAGGAGACCTTCTACTGGAAATTAAAAAGTCAAACGAAGAGAATAGAAATGGTCTTCAGACCCAAGTAGAGAAATCCCTGGGCTAACAAGCGGACATTAAAATGCGAAGGAACGAGACACTAATAGAATGCAAGGACCTTGATGAGGTGACCTCGAAGGCGGAAATCTGCGCGGCACTGGTAGATCAACTCGAAATAGCCGACATACACGAGTCTGCCATAAAGAACCTTAGAAAGGCATACGGTGGAACACAAATAGCCACAATAAGTCTGCCAGTGGAAGCAGCGCAAAAAGCACTAGCGGCAGGAAAAATTCGAGTCGGATGGGTTATCTGCCGGCTTAGGGAAAAAGTGATATTAACAAGGTGTTTCAAGTGCTTCGAATTTGGGCACATAGCGAAAGTCTGCAGCAGCCCTCACGATAGATCAGAGCTCTGCAGGAGATGTGCAGAAAAAGGCCATATTGCCAAAGACTGCAAAAAAGATCCGGAATGTATGTTTTGTAAAGAAAGCAAAGACAATGACAGCAAGCATGTGGCAGGAAGTACGAGATGCCCAATATACAGAAGGGCACTAAATAAATCATGCCAATAAAGCTAAAACTAATTCAAATAAACTTAAACCACTGCGAGGCGGCACAGGACTTGCTGTCACAAACTATTTACGAAACGAGAGCTGATGTCGCTATAATAAGCGAACAGTATAAGAACATAAGAAGCGGAGTATGGGTATCAGATAAACTTGGAAAAACGGCGGTTTGGGCATGCGGAAATCGTGCAATACAAGAGGTCAACACAAACTCGGTAGAGTATTTCGTAAGAGCTAAAATTGGAGGAATTCACATCTACAGTTGCTACGCCCCACCGAGTGCTACGATTGAAGAATACAAGCAGATGTTAGATAGATTGGTCATAGACGCGGCTAGGCATACCCCAAAAATCATAGCCGGTGACTTCAATGCATGGGCAGTGGATTGGGGAAGTCGAGCTACAAATGAAAGAGGACGCATTCTTCTGCAGGCATTTTCAAGACTAGATATAGTTCTAGCAAACGTTGGAAGCGTGAATACCTTTAGGAGAGCAGAAGCAGGATCCGTAGTAGACCTTACATTTGTGAGCAACAGTCTAGCAAGACACTTGAAATGGCGGGTAAGTGAACACTACACCCATAGTGATCATCAGGCCATCCTCTTCTCTACAGGTCGCAGCAGTATAGGCGTAAAAAACCTACGAGTAAAGAAAGTAGGGGCAGCGGGCTGGGCGACAAAGCTGATCGACGAAGATGCTTTCAAAGAGGTCCTAAAAGACCAGGAAATAAAAGGATCGGCGCCAGAAAAGGCAAAGGAAATCATCTCACAGTTAAAGCAAGCATGCGACGCCTCTATGCCAAGACGAAGTATACCCCAAAATAAAAGGGCGAACTACTGGTGGAACTCAGATATACAAGATCTGCGAATTCAATGTCTTCGAGCCAGAAGACTTAGTCAACGAGGTAGAGGAAAGACAGACTCCGCGGAACGAGAACAGGCCTATAAACTAGCGCGAAAAAATCTACAAGTGGCTATCATAAAGAGCAAACGTGAGTGCTTCACGCAACTATGCGAAGAAGCAGATAGAGACCCGTGGGGTGGAGCATATAAAGTAGTGATGTCACGTATTAAGGGCAAAAGATCGCCACAAGTCACTTGCCCCACTCTACTGACGGAATTAACTTCATCTCTGTTTCCTCAGCACAGTGAAAACATTCTACCGGAAGCAACACTGCCGTTCGAGGCGTCGGACATACCAGCAGTGACGGAGGAAGAGTTGTTAGAGGCATCCAGGAAGCTAGGGGACTATAAGGCACCAGGCCTAGATGGTATCCCGAACAAAGCGCTCAAGATTGCGGTCAAGGCTGTGCCTAACAGATTCGCAGACATATTTAATACATGTTTTTTAGAGGGGGTGTTCCCCGCCCCCTGGAAAAAGCAGAAGCTGATTCTCATACCAAAGCCAAATAAGAATCCCGGAGAACCGTCTTCTTACCGCCCAATATGTCTACTCGACACGGTGGGCAAACTTCTAGAGCGAATCGTCTACAATAGACTACTTCCCGTAATAGAGGAAAATAATGGTTTATCCGACCGCCAATTTGGATTTCGAAAAGCGCGATCAACTACAGATGCTATTAGCATGGTAGTGAACCTGGCAAGACGAGCTATTGAAGGAAGAGGTGCGTCGCAAAAATACTGCGCTGTGGTAACATTGGATGTTAGAAACGCTTTCAACTCGGCCAAATGGACCCAAATAATAAGGTCGCTCCACGAATTGAGCATCCCCGACTACCTACTGAGGATAGTACGGAGTTACTTCACTGAAAGAGACTTATTATACGACACGGATGACGGCCCTAAAGTGCACAAAATTACAGCAGGAGTCCCACAGGGCTCCGTTCTCGGACCCTTACTGTGGAATGTGATGTACAACGGCCTGCTAAACCTTGAGGTACCCGAGGAAGTTACTATCATTGGATTCGCGGATGACATCGCGGTGGTGGTGGAAGCACGCTACATCGATGAACTGGAGATATACGTTAACGAAACGATGAGTCGCATAAAACAATGGCTTGAGTCCGCTGGACTCGAATTAGCAGAGCAGAAGACTGAAGCTGTGCTGATCAGCAAACGTCGTAAAAGGGAGACGATCAACGTTACTGTCGGAAGACACAAAATCAAGTCCAAGGATGCCATCAAATATCTGGGAGTTATGATCGACCAAAAACTCAATTTTAAACCCCACCTAAAATACGCAGCTGAGAAGGCATCAATTGTCGGCAATGCGCTTGCACGGATGATGCCCAATATTGGAGGCCCACGACAGAGCAGAAGGCTACTCGTCTCTAGAGTAGTCAGTTCCATCATCCTGTATGCTGCACCAATATGGGCAAATGCTATGATGAGCACCAAGGTGATTCAGTATGTAGCGCGTTTCGAACAACGTCAGACCAAGCAGCGTGCGTGATTGCAGGAATGATTCCCATAAATATCCTCGTTGACGAAGTGCGTCGCTTGTACGAAGCAAAACAAGCGAATCCACAACTCGACATGAACGAAAGGCGAAGGAGAGAAAGAGAGAAGTCCATAAGACGGTGGCAAGAGCAATGGGAAAGAGCGGAGAATGGCCGCTGGACCCACAAGGTTATTCCAAATATTAGACGTTGGTTGGACAGACAACACGGGGAGGTTAATTTCAATCTGACCCAATTTTTAACTGGACATGGGGGTTACCGAAAATACTTGCATCGGTTTGGTCTAGACAACTCACCAGACTGCCCAAGCTGCATAGGGGTGATGGAAGATCAGGAGCATGTGCTGTTCGGTTGTCCGAGATTCGAAATAGAAAGAATAACCCTGGAGACTACACTCGGAAGTACAATAACCGCAGGAAATATAGTAGCGGAGATGTTGAAGTCCGAAGAGAACTGGAACGCTGTGGATAGAGCAATAAGGTCGATACAGGCAAAGCTAATGGAAGAGGAGCGTGTGCGGAAGGCACTCATAACTGGATGAGCAGCGAAAGCTGATCCCGCCCCGCGAAGTAATACCATTTGGCAGTCCCGCGGGGAGCACGAATGGAGAAGAAGGTGGTTTTAGCCGGTAGGAATCCAGCATAACCGTATTTTCGGTATCTTTTGAAGATTTCCACCTTCTATAAAAAAAAAAAAAAAAAAAAAAAAGACTGACAGACTGACAGACTGACAGACTGACAGACTGACAGACTGACAGACTGACAGACTGACAGACTGACAGACTGACAGACTGACAGACTGACAGACTGACAGACTGACAGACTGACAGACTGACAGACTGACAGACTGACAGACTGACAGACTGACAGACTGACAGACTGACAGACTGACAGACTGACAGACTGACAGACTGACAGACTGACAGACTGACAGACTGACAGACTGACAGACTGACAGACTGACAGACTGACAGACTGACAGACTGACAGACTGACAGACTGACAGACTGACAGACTGACAGACTGACAGACTGACAGACTGACAGACTGACAGACTGACAGACTGACAGACTGACAGACTGACAGACTGACAGACTGACAGACTGACAGACTGACAGACTGACAGACTGACAGACTGACAGACTGACAGACTGACAGACTGACAGACTGACAGACTGACAGACTGACAGACTGACAGACTGACAGACTGACAGACTGACAGACTGACAGACTGACAGACTGACAGACTGACAGACTGACAGACTGACAGACTGACAGACTGACAGACTGACAGACTGACAGACTGACAGACTGACAGACTGACAGACTGACAGACTGACAGACTGACAGACTGACAGACTGACAGACTGACAGACTGACAGACTGACAGACTGACAGACTGACAGACTGACAGACTGACAGACTGACAGACTGACAGACTGACAGACTGACAGACTGACAGACTGACAGACTGACAGACTGACAGACTGACAGACTGACAGACTGACAGACTGACAGACTGACAGACTGACAGACTGACAGACTGACAGACTGACAGACTGACAGACTGACAGACTGACAGACTGACAGACTGACAGACTGACAGACTGACAGACTGACAGACTGACAGACTGACAGACTGACAGACTGACAGACTGACAGACTGACAGACTGACAGACTGACAGACTGACAGACTGACAGACTGACAGACTGACAGACTGACAGACTGACAGACTGACAGACTGACAGACTGACAGACTGACAGACTGACAGACTGACAGACTGACAGACTGACAGACTGACAGACTGACAGACTGACAGACTGACAGACTGACAGACTGACAGACTGACAGACTGACAGACTGACAGACTGACAGACTGACAGACTGACAGACTGACAGACTGACAGACTGACAGACTGACAGACTGACAGACTGACAGACTGACAGACTGACAGACTGACAGACTGACAGACTGACAGACTGACAGACTGACAGACTGACAGACTGACAGACTGACAGACTGACAGACTGACAGACTGACAGACTGACAGACTGACAGACTGACAGACTGACAGACTGACAGACTGACAGACTGACAGACTGACAGACTGACAGACTGACAGACTGACAGACTGACAGACTGACAGACTGACAGACTGACAGACTGACAGACTGACAGACTGACAGACTGACAGACTGACAGACTGACAGACTGACAGACTG
Organism: Chrysopilus asiliformis; assembly: GCA_964034945.1. Classification (NCBI taxonomy): domain Eukaryota; kingdom Metazoa; phylum Arthropoda; class Insecta; order Diptera; family Rhagionidae; genus Chrysopilus; species Chrysopilus asiliformis. Next base: position 45,182,794 of record OZ035962.1, read on the forward strand.
ACAGACTGACAGACTGACAGACTGACAGACTGACAGACTGACAGACTGACAGACTGACAGACTGACAGACTGACAGACTGACAGACTGACAGACTGACAGACTGACAGACTGACAGACTGACAGACTGACAGACTGACAGACTGACAGACTGACAGACTGACAGACTGACAGACTGACAGACTGACAGACTGACAGACTGACAGACTGACAGACTGACAGACTGACAGACTGACAGACTGACAGACTGACAGACTGACAGACTGACAGACTGACAGACTGACAGACTGACAGACTGACAGACTGACAGACTGACAGACTGACAGACTGACAGACTGACAGACTGACAGACTGACAGACTGACAGACTGACAGACTGACAGACTGACAGACTGACAGACTGACAGACTGACAGACTGACAGACTGACAGACTGACAGACTGACAGACTGACAGACTGACAGACTGACAGACTGACAGACTGACAGACTGACAGACTGACAGACTGACAGACTGACAGACTGACAGACTGACAGACTGACAGACTGACAGACTGACAGACTGACAGACTGACAGACTGACAGACTGACAGACTGACAGACTGACAGACTGACAGACTGACAGACTGACAGACTGACAGACTGACAGACTGACAGACTGACAGACTGACAGACTGACAGACTGACAGACTGACAGACTGACAGACTGACAGACTGACAGACTGACAGACTGACAGACTGACAGACTGACAGACTGACAGACTGACAGACTGACAGACTGACAGACTGACAGACTGACAGACTGACAGACTGACAGACTGACAGACTGACAGACTGACAGACTGACAGACTGACAGACTGACAGACTGACAGACTGACAGACTGACAGACTGACAGACTGACAGACTGACAGACTGACAGACTGACAGACTGACAGACTGACAGACTGACAGACTGACAGACTGACAGATTGACAGACTGACAGACTGACAGACTGACAGACTGACAGACTGACAGACTGACAGACTGACAGACTGACAGATTGACAGACTGACAGACTGACAGACTGACAGACTGACAGACTGACAGATGGCGCATTGTAGTCTAACACTTATAATGTAAACTTAAAAATAAATTAAGTAATAAAATATTAAAAAAAGTAAATAAATCAACAAAAAAAAATTGAAAAGAAAAAAAAAGAATTTTGTCACCGATAGGAATCGAAACCCGGTGCCTGGCGCATGGTAGTCCAACTTCTAACTCACTGCACTGATCAGACAGTATGGAATGTCGTGTTAACATTGAAGACTTAGTTAGCGGCATATTGATAATTTTGAAAGGCAAATCACTAATAAAGTATTATTAAAAATTGAAAAAAAAAGAAAAACGGACATATCTACAGCTATAGAGCTTTCATTTAAAAAAAGAATCATCAAAATCGGTTCAATAGGAACTGCAGGAGCTCTGTCGAAAGAAATCCATACAAAATCGCTTTGCCTTTTAAATATATAGATTGTATTCATGAAAAATTTCGACCTCTTAATTTTGCCTAAAAAACATTTCCCGATCACTCCTGAGTCGATTGGAGTCATATTAAAAAAATGTCGTTCTGTCTGTCAGTCTGTCAGTCTGTCAGTCTGTCAGTCTGTCAGTCTGTCAGTCTGTCAGTCTGTCAGTCTGTCAGTCTGTCAGTCTGTCAGTCTGTCAGTCTGTCAGTCTGTCAGTCTGTCAGTCTGTCAGTCTGTCAGTCTGTCAGTCTGTCAGTCTGTCAGTCTGTCAGTCTGTCAGTCTGTCAGTCTGTCAGTCTGTCAGTCTGTCAGTCTGTCAGTCTGTCAGTCTGTCAGTCCTGTCAGTCTGTCAGTCTGTCAGTCTGTCAGTCTGTCAGTCTGTCAGTCTGTCAGTCTGTCAGTCTGTCAGTCTGTCAGTCTGTCAGTCTGTCAGTCTGTCAGTCTGTCAGTCTGTCAGTCTGTCAGTCTGTCAGTCTGTCAGTCTGTCAGTCTGTCAGTCTGTCAGTCTGTCAGTCTGTCAGTCTGTTCAGTCTGTCAGTCTGTCAGTCTGTCAGTCTGTCAGTCTGTCAGTCTGTCAGTCTGTCAGTCTGTCCAGTCTGTCAGTCTGTCAGTCTGTCAGTCCCTGTCAGTCTGTCAGTCTGTCAGTCTGTCAGTCTGTCAGTCTGTCAGTCTGTCAGTCTGTCAGTCTGTCAGTCTGTCAGTCTGTCAGTCTGTCAGTCTGTCAGTCTGTCAGTCTGTCAGTCTGTCAGTCTGTCAGTCTGTCAGTCTGTCAGTCTGTCAGTCTGTCAGTCTGTCAGTCTGTCAGTCTGTCAGTCTGTCAGTCTGTCAATCTGTCAGTCTGTCAGTCTGTCAGTCTGTCAGTCTGTCAGTCTGTCAGTCTGTCAGTCTGCCAGTCTGTCAGTCTGCCAGTCTGCCAGTCTGTCAGTCTGTCAGTCTGTCAGTCTGTCAGTCTGTCAGTCTGTCAGTCTGTCAGTCTGTCAGTCTGTCAGTCTGTCAGTCTGTCAGTCTGTCAGTCTGTCAGTCTGTCAGTCTGTCAGTCTGTCAGTCTGTCAGTCTGTCAGTCTGTCAGTCTGTCAGTCTGTCAGTCTGTCAGTCTGTCAGTCTGTCAGTCTGTCAGTCTGTCAGTCTGTCAGTCTGTCAGTCTGTCAGTCTGTCAGTCTGTCAGTCTGTCAGTCTGTCAGTCTGTCAGTCTGTCAGTCTGTCAGTCTGTCAGTCTGTCAGTCTGTCAGTCTGTCAGTCTGTCAGTCTGTCAGTCTGTCAGTCTGTCAGTCTGTCAGTCTGTCAGTCTGTCAGTCTGTCAGTCTGTCAGTCTGTCAGTCTGTCAGTCTGTCAGTCTGTCAGTCTGTCAGTCTGTCAGTCTGTCAGTCTGTCAGTCTGTCAGTCTGTCAGTCTGTCAGTCTGTCAGTCTGTCAGTCTGTCAGTCTGTCAGTCTGTCAGTCTGTCAGTCTGTCAGTCTGTCAGTCTGTCAGTCGGTCAGTCTGTCAGTCTGTCAGTCTGTCAGTCTGTCAGTCTGTCAGTCTGTCAGTCTGTCAGTCTGTCAGTCTGTCAGTCTGTCAGTCTGTCAGTCTGTCAGTCTGTCAGTCTGTCATCTGTCAGTCTGTCAGTCTGTCAGTCTGTCAGTCTGTCAGTCTGTCAAGTCTGTCAGTCTGTGTCAGTCTGTCAGTCTGTCAGTCTGTCAGTTCAGTGTCAGTCTTGACAGTCTGTCAGTCTTCAGTCTGTCAGTCTGTCAGTCTGTCCAGTCTGGTCAGTCTGTCAGTCTGTCAGTGCTGTCAAGTCTGTCTCAGTCTGTCAGTCTTGTCAGTCTGTCAGTCTGTCAGTCTGTCAGTCTGTCAGTCTGTCAGTACTGTCAGTCTGTCAGTCTGTCAGTCTGTCAGTCTGTCAGTCTGTCAGTCTGTCAGTCTGTCAGTCTGTCAGTCTGTCAGTCCTGTCAGTCTGTCAGTCTGTCAGTCTGTCAGTCTGTCAGTCTGTCAGTCTGTCAGTCTGTCAGTCTGTCAGTCTGTCAGTCTGTCAGTCTGTCAGTCTGTCAGTCTGTCTGTCTGTCAGTCTGTCAGTCTGTCAGTCTTTCAGTCTGTCAGTCTGTCAGTCTGTCAGTCTGTCAGTCTGTCAGTCTGTCAGTCTGTCAGTCTGTCAGTTCTGTCAGTCTGTCAGTCTGTCAGTCTGTCAGTCTGTCGTCTGTCAGTCTGTCAGTCTGTCAGTCTGTCAGTCTGTCAGTCTGTCAGTCTGTCAGTCTGTCAGTCTGTCAGTCTGTCAGTCTGTCAGTCTGTCAGTCTGTCAGTCTGTCAGTCTGTCAGTCTGTCAGTCTGTCAGTCTGTCAGTCTGTCAGTCTGTCAGTCTGTCCAGTCTGTCAGTCTGTCAGTCTGTCAGTCTGTCAGTCTGTCAGTCTGGTCAGTCTGTCAGTCTGTCAGTCTGTCAGTCTGTCCAGTCTGTCAGTCTGTCAGTCTGTCAGTCTGTCAGTCTGTCAGTCTGTCAGTCTGTCAGTCTGTCAGTCTGTCAGTCTGTCAGTCTGTCAGTCTGTCAGTCTGTCAGTCTGTCAGTCTCTGTCCAGTCTGTCAGTCTGTCAGTCTGTCAGTCTGTCAGTCTGTCAGTCTGTCAGTCCTGTCCAGTCTGTCAGTCTGTCAGTCTGTCAGTCTGTCAGTCTGTCAGTCTGTCAGTCCTGTCCAGTCTGTCAGTCTGTCAGTCTGTCAGTCTGTCAGTCTGTCCAGTCTGTCAGTCTGTCAGTCTGTCAGTCTGTCAGTCTGTCAGTCTGTCAGTCTGTCAGTCTGTCAGTCTGTCAGTCTGTCCAGTCTGTCAGTCTGTCAGTCTGTCAGTCCTGTCAGTCTGTCAGTCTGTCGTCTGTCCAGTCTGTCAGTCTGTCAGTCTGTCAGTCTGTCAGTCTGTCAGTCTGTCAGTCTGTCAGTCTGTCAGTCTGTCAGTCTGTCAGTCTGTCAGTCTGTCAGTCTGTCAGTCTGTCAGTCTGTCAGTCTGTCAGTCTGTCAGTCTGTCAGTCTGTCAGTCTGTCAGTCTGTCAGTCTGTCAGTCTGTCAGTCTGTCAGTCTGTCAGTCTGTCAGTCTGTCAGTCTGTCAGTCTGTCAGTCTGTCAGTCTGTCAGTCTGTCAGTCTGTCAGTCTGTCAGTCTGTCAGTCTGTCAGTCTGTCAGTCTGTCAGTCTGTCAGTCTGTCAGTCTGTCAGTGTGTCAGTCTGTCAGTCTGTCAGTCTGTCAGTCTGTCAGTCTGTCAGTCTGTCAGTCTGTCAGTCTGTCAGTCTGTCAGTCTGTCAGTCTGTCAGTCTGTCAGTCTGTCAGTCTGTCAGTCTGTCAGTTTGTCAGTCTGTCAGTCTGTCAGTCTATCAGTCTGTCAGTCTGTCAGTCTGTCAGTCTGTGTACAAGATTTCTCAAAAACTAATAGAGCTAGCGCCATGAAATTTTATAGGCATGTTGGGTCCTGAAATGGGACGATCCTATCAACTTTTGGTGGAAATCCGTTAACCGGAAGTATCCAAAATGGCGGTTTTTCAAAAATCGCAATTTCGTTTTTCTCGATTTACTCCCAAACTACACGTTTTTTAGTGGCCTTAAGTATGACAAAACTTGGAGAAAATAAAATTTCCCACACTTTTGTCTTTAGCTATAACTCGATATCTCCACCTGTTATCGAGATAAACCGTTATTTCCAAAAAAAAAACAGTTTTTTGCGATTATCTCGAAAACTGACGGGTTTTTGCTGACTGAATGTATGAAGTGAATTAATGAGAATGGCATTCTGCACAACTTTGTTTCTTACCGTTATCCGTTATCTTTTACCGTTATTGAGATATTTTCATTAATATGTAAAAAATCATATGTTTGCGAATAATTTGCAAACTAACGGGTTTTCGACAAATCAGTTAAAAGAATAATTAAAGATGTTAACATTTTCTACATTTTTGCCATTTACCGTAAATTGATATCTTTTACAGTTCTCAAGTTATCTCAAATTTTGTACGTTTTTGATATTTTTGAATAAACCAAGAATTTATTGGGAGGTCGTCTTAGGTTGACAACGCGACAGGGCTCTAGCGTAAATTGCGCAGGGTCTTAGATTTTGTAGAAGAAAGTTTTGTGTTGACCACAACTGATATTTTTTGTTGAAATTGAGTTTTTTAAACGTAAAATTAAACATAAAAAAAGCTATAATTGCCAATCTGGCAATCATTGGAGACCCGTATGGTGATATTCGTATCAAAATTCGAACAGTTATACCAATATTCCACTTTGAAGTCAAACTTTCCAATAAGATTTTTTAAAATTTATTCCAATCGGATTTTGATGTATGGGAGTTTTATGTAGAATCATATCCTAAATAACTTTTGTTCTTGGACTTTTTTGATAAGATGCACCGTTTTTGAGATATTCGCAAAAAAATTTTCGTTCGTATGGGGGGTACCCCCCCTAATGGTCCATTTTTGCCCATTAACGAACTTAGCCTCACATTTTACGAAAAACGGATCTGTGCAAAATTTCAAGTCTCTAGCTTAATCCGTGCGCCCGCAATCCGCGCCACAGACAGACGGACAGACAGACGGGCGGACATGCAAAATTCAATTTTTTTATCATTCTAAACACACTGGTGTAATTCATTTTTTTGTGCGATGACGGGATCTTGGCGTTACAAACGGTAAGGCAAAGTTAATATACCCTTTGGTTTCACCATACGGGTATAAAAATATCTGTTACGCATCGTCTTTTATTGGAAAAAGTGAAAACCATCTTCTCTATATATAAAATCGTTTAATCTGACGCCCAGCCCAAACCCCTGAAGATAGAGACTTGAAACTTTCAGAATATGTCCCAACCATCGCGTAGGCGCTCACTAAGGCGAGATTTTTCGAAATTTTAGCGCTAAGTGAGTGAACGGGGGGGTAAAGGGGGTTTGGGTGTTTTTAAACCGTGATTTTCGCCATGAATCCTGCTCAATAGGAGGCTGAAAAGTATCACTCGGGGTTTTTGGGGTCGCTGATCACGAATCTATATATTTAAAAGGCAAAGCGATTTTGTTTGGATTTCTTTCCGCAGAGCTCCAGCGGCTCCAATTTTGATGATTCTTTTTTTTAAATGAAAGCTCTATAGATATGTCCGTTTTACTTTTTTTCAATTTTTAATAATAATTTTTTAGTTATTTGCCTTTCAAAATTATAAATATGCCGCTAACTAAGTCTTCAATGTTAACACGACATTCCATACTGTCTGATCAGTGCAGTGAGTTAGAAGTTGGACTACCATGCGCCCAGGCACCGGGTTCGATTCCTATCTATCGGTGACAAAATTCTTTTTTTTTTTTTTCAATTTTTTTTTTGTTGATTTATTTACTTTTTTTAATATTTTATTACTTAATTTATCTTTAAGTTTACATTTTTACTCCTGAATAAGTGTTAGACTACAATGCGCCAGATGTGCGGGTTCGATTCCGAGTGGTGACAAAATGTTTTTTTTTATTTTTTTTTGACCTTAAATTACTTATTTTATTTATATTATACTTCTTTAGGCGCGTTGGGCGATTTTTGGATGGGTAAAATCTCATGAGCTCGCGTCACCGACATGCTAATTTAACAGCTTAAGAATGCTGATTTGCTTTCATTTGATTTTTTTATACAGAAAAAATCTATTTTTTTTGGAAGACAGTACCGAGCAAAATAAAATGAGACAGAAAATTTCTGAACATTACGTGACTTTGGTATATAACAAAAAATCGATTTTTTTTGGAAAATATACAGCAAAATAAAAAATTACACAGAAAATTTCTGAACAGCACGTGGCATTCTTATACAGAAAAAATTAAATATCTCTAGCTATTTGTTGTATAAGAAAATCATGTGCTGCTCAGGAATTCAAACCTTAATATGCATATTGACTTTTATTTGAAATTTACTGTTTATTAGCATTTATTTTCGAAATTTCAGGTTGAAAAATATATAGGTATAAATACACGACAATATAATTATTACCTTACGTATATTATTGTTTTCATTTCTGTTGGCAGTCCCCAATGACTGCAGTTTTTTATTACTTAATTTATCTTTAAAATTTATATTCTTACTACTGAATAAGTGTAAACTACATCGCGCCAGGTACGGGTTCAATTCTGAGCGGTGGCAAAATATTTTTTTTTTTTTTGTTGAAATTGAGTCTTTATTGGAACAAGTGAAAACCATCTGCTCTATTTATAAAATCGTTTAACCTGACGCCCAGCCCAAACCCCTGAAGATAGAGACTTGAAACTTTCAGAATATGTCCCACCATCGAGATTTTTCGAAATTTTAGCGCTAAGGGGGTGAACGAAAGGGGGTTTGGGTATTTTTAAACCGTGATTTTCGCCATGAATCCTGCTCAATAGGAGGCTGAAAAGTATCACTCGGGGGTTTTTGGGGTCGCTGATCCCGAATCCGGTTTTTTCAGATTTTCAAAATTCAAAACGGAAGGTCCTGTAAGGATAATTCAAATGCAAGAAATAACTTTTAGAAAATTATCTTTAGATGTGTCCATTTTACTTTTTACCCATCTATATAATAAAAACTGTAAAGGGGACAATTTTTGTAATTTTGGATTTTCTCAAAAATATTGACATACATTGATGTATTTGGTCGTATAATACTGATGCCAAAAATGACATTTTTATACCCGTATGGTGAAACCAAAGGGTATATTAACTTTGCCTTACCGTTTGTAACGCCACGACCCCGTCATCACACATAAAAATGTATTACACCAGTGTGTTTAGAAAGACAAAAATATTTAATTTTTGCATGTCCGTCCGTCCGTCCGTCCGTCCATCCGTCCGTCCGTCCGTCCGTCTGTGGCGCGGATTGCGGGATGCACTGATTGAGCTACAGACTTGAAATTTTGCGCAGATTCGTTTTTCGTAAAATGCGAGGCTAAGTTCGTTAATGGGCAAAAATAAATCATTAGGGGGGGAGGGGGGGGGTACCCCCCATACGAACGAAACCGATTTTTGCGAATATCTCAAAAACGGTGCATCTTATCACAAAAGTCCAAGAACAAAAGTTTTTTAGGATATAAAACTCCCATACATCAAAATCCAATTGGAATAAATTTGAAAAAATCTTATTGAAAAGTTTTACTTCAAAGAGGAATTTGTTACAGCTGCCTATAAGAAAAGAAGAAAGAAGATGGAAAATTAATAATTCTTTGGATATCCAAACAAAATACGTCCCTTGCGAAGTAAGCTGGCCGATTTCGTTGTCTGTCCGTCCAAATACCGTAGCACCTTCGCACTTAAAACATTCACGATCCTTTTTCACCTCTGTCCGGGATGTCCAAATTTCTCTTCGATGGTTTTCCATTTGATTTTTCCTAAAATAAATAAAAAGTAGGCCAAATTCAAGCCAGGCACAAAAATATCGCAAAGTTTTGGTAAACATGCAAGACAACACGACAAATTAGCTAAAGTATAAATTAACACAAATGATTTAGATTATTAAATTTCAATTAACTTTTCCGCGTTTACGTATATTATTGTTTTCATTTCTGTTGGCAGTCCCCAATGACTGCAGTTTTTTATTACTTAATTTATCTTTAAAATTTATATTCTTACTACTGAATAAGTGTAAACTACATCGCGCCAGGTACGGGTTCAATTCTGAGCGGTGGCAAAATATTTTTTTTTTTTTTGTTGAAATTGAGTCTTTATTGGAACAAGTGAAAACCATCTGCTCTATATATAAAATCGTTTAACCTGACGCCCAGCCCAAACCCCTGAAGATAGAGACTTGAAACTTTCAGAATATGTCCCACCATCGAGAATATGTCCCACCATCGAGATTTTTCGAAATTTTAGCGCTAAGGGGGTGAACGAAAGGGGGTTTGGGTATTTTTAAACCGTGATTTTCGCCATGAATCCTGCTCAATAGGAGGCTGAAAAGTATCACTCGGGGGTTTTTGGGGTCGCTGATCCCGAATCCGGTTTTTTCAGATTTTCAAAATTCAAAACGGAAGGTCCTGTAAGGATAATTCAAATGCAAGAAATAACTTTTAGAAAATTATCTTTAGATGTGTCCATTTTACTTTTTACCCATCTATATAATAAAAACTGTAAAGGGGACAATTTTTGTAATTTTGGATTTTCTCAAAAATATTGACATACATTGATGTATTTGGTCGTATAATACTGATGCCAAAAATGACATTTTTATACCCGTATGGTGAAACCAAAGGGTATATTAACTTTGCCTTACCGTTTGTAACGCCACGACCCCGTCATCACACATAAAAATGTATTACACCAGTGTGTTTAGAAAGACAAAAATATTTAATTTTTGCATGTCCGTCCGTCCGTCCGTCCGTCCATCCGTCCGTCCGTCCGTCCGTCTGTGGCGCGGATTGCGGGATGCACTGATTGAGCTACAGACTTGAAATTTTGCGCAGATTCGTTTTTCGTAAAATGCGAGGCTAAGTTCGTTAATGGGCAAAAATGGATCATTAGGGGGGGAGGGGGGGGGGGGGGGGGGGGGTACCCCCCATACGAACGAAACCGATTTTTGCGAATATCTCAAAAACGGTGCATCTTATCACAAAAGTCCAAGAACAAAAGTTTTTTAGGATATAAAACTCCCATACATCAAAATCCAATTGGAATAAATTTGAAAAAATCTTATTGAAAAGTTTTACTTCAAAGAGGAATTTGTTACAGCTGCCTATAAGAAAAGAAGAAAGAAGATGGAAAATTAATAATTCTTTGGATATCCAAACAAAATACGTCCCTTGCGAAGTAAGCTGGCCGATTTCGTTGTCTGTCCGTCCAAATACCGTAGCACCTTCGCACTTAAAACATTCACGATCCTTTTTCACCTCTGTCCGGGATGTCCAAATTTCTCTTCGATGGTTTTCCATTTGATTTTTCCTAAAATAAATAAAAAGTAGGCCAAATTCAAGCCAGGCACAAAAATATCGCAAAGTTTTGGTAAACATGCAAGACAACACGACAAATTAGCTAAAGTATAAATTAACACAAATGATTTAGATTATTAAATTTCAATTAACTTTTCCGCGTTTAGTTTACAATAAAATTTCAATTTAAAAACCATTCGATTTCACATTTTTTTTTCTCATTTTGTTTTTGAAACTACATATAACATTTACGGCCGATTTCTTCACAGAGTACTAAAGTGGAGTCCAGCTAGTCCAGGTACTAGCTCTGATACTCGGTACCAACGAAAAGTTAGTACTTGTGCATTTCTTCATATCGCTAGTACCGGAGCTAAATTCATCAGCCGGTACTAGCGGCAAATACGTCTAAAACTAAGCTAATACGTCTAAAACCGATTTTGACATTATTTTGACATTTGAATTTGAAATATTATTGTTCGCCGTGAATTTCCGTGAATTTGTGTACGTTATTTTTTCAATAAATGAAATATTATTTAGTCTGTGTTAGGTGAATTTGTGCAAATAAAAAAATAAATAATGAAAAAACGAGGAGCAGAAAACGATAAGGATACGTTTGGTGGTGATGCGAAAAGGCCTCGCTGGACCAATTGGAGTCAGCAAGATACCGATTTATTGTGAAAATTCAAATGTTTTAAAATAAAAGACATCAAATAAAACGCAGTGTTTTTTATTCTTGCAATTGCAACATAATTTCCTCTCTGGCTGTTAGTTGTCGATTTCCACGGGATGCATCTGGGAATTCATGTGTGTTCGCGTATCCAGAGTCACCGATTAATATGTGATTCCCAAATTCGCAAGCTTCAAATCTGGTGCGCACATCGGAATGACGAAAAATCGATTGATTGTGCACGGATCCCGCCCAACGTTCAGAGAAAACCATCCTTTGCGGTTACGAAAACCTTCGCTCTGCAAATGAAAAGAGTAGATTCGGCGGTCAAACCGATGACCCATCACTTCTTGCCCATCACTCCCAACGTCCTCGAAATTGCGAAATATCCAATCACCGCCAAAAATCAAATCCATTTTCTTTATACACAAAAAAACAATCACAGAATAATAAAATCAAATGAATAAAAATGAACAGAAATCAAAATCGAACGTACTAGTACTCATGTATTTTTGATCTTCCAATGTCAGCAAAAAATATATAAAAATCGACTACGCCAGTATTATATTATAGGTGAAGAAATAAAATTGGCATAAATTCGAGTACTAACCCTCAATTTCGAGGGTCCAGGAAATAATGAGTACCAGCTAATACTCCGTACCAAAGTCAGTACTAAGGCGTGCTAGTACTTGGTGAAGAAATGACTTGATACCAATTTGAGTACCAAATTTTGGTCTAATACCGGTAATAGCGTTAGTACTCTGTGAAGAAATCGGCCGTTAGACACATTTAATACACTTTTCATGCAGACTGAATTAATAAAATTTTCACGATAAAAATAAATCAAAATACTTTTCACAATAAAAATAATTCACTTAAAGATCCATTGTTTGTTTGTTGTTTTGAACTTCGAGTTCTTCGCTGATGGATCGATGGTTGATGGCAAAGCGATCTTACTTTATTAAAATACAACAACAATTGAGCGAAGAATTTAACAGTAACACAAAATGCAAAACGAACAGATGATTTAAACGCACGTAACAGAAAAAATACCAAGTATGTGTGGCAACTGGTGTATTTAAGAGAAAAAAAAAACAGAGAAAAATGAATAGGGATTTGATCAATTTCCCTCAGAAATTAAATCTATTACACTTTTAGCGTCCATGGTATAAATCTGGTTCTAACGATTTTTTTTTTCTTTTGGCTGTTGCGATTTTTAATCTGACATGAATTTACACAAAAAATATAGGGAAAAGGTTTACTAAGATTATTTGATCATTTAATTTACCTGCATTTATTTAATTAGGGCCGATTTTTGATTCCATTTCGAAACAAATCTGTAAAAAAATGAATTTCGTACTTCGTCATTAGAATATAAATAATTTTGAAAATACTTACCCAAACTTTAGCTTGTTTACAACCTTCGATTTTCCCTTAAATTTTCTTACACTTTTGAATTGTTAATAATATTATCAGGTACTATACGTAACTTCGTTTTTAATTTCCCCAGTATTATTTCGGATGTTTGGTAATAGATTTATACAGGGTATATTCTCCTTTTTCAATATGGAGGTATTTCCTCCTTCAACCTGCCTACTTTATCAGCAGCAAGTGAAGAAGGACAACGTTTTGCCATATTGGCTTTTAGCCAATTTTTCAAAATAAAAACTGTTTAGTTTTCGTATATTTTTTTTGATGATTTTTAATCATCCTCAAGTTAAATAGTGCTAAGACAGCGTATTAAGGATTTTTAACCGGGAAAAGGTAAGAGTTTTCTCGGAAAACCTAGTGAATAAAAACCTCACGTGAGTTATGTTCATTTCGGTGCCCATGTTCGAAGCTCCAACATTTTTAACATTGTCTACGTCGATTGGTACCTGGACCAATTAAACTGAACTTCATACAACATCAGAAGCAGCATATTACAAGATCTGTTCATATATCGGAAGTTTTCTTGAGACCGCGGTATTCTTGGGGCAGAGTGCCAGCAGCTCAATAGTCTGTGAAAAATATCAGTCATGGTATTAAACCACGAAAATTTCTCTTGAAATTCTACCAACCAAGTAAGATAGAATTATAAGAAAAAAATATTTTTTTGACTACGGAAATCTTAATTTGCACAGGTAAAATATCACACGTGGTAACATAACCTAGAACAAAGCACCTTTCCCGGTCTAATTTTTTTTTTGAAATTGGAATAGAGATTAGAATCTCAAACCTCGATTTAAATAAATAAAATTAAAATTATTTTTCACTTAATTTATTTTAAAATACCCTTACTCGGCATTTAACAAAGTCCGGGTTGAGTTAGTTGGCGAGGAAATTTAATACATTTACTTAAAACTGGATGCGTTTGAGGTCCTGTTAAAATTCTGCAGTGTACTTGGAGTTCTAGAGCGGATAGAATTAATTATATTTACCAATTTTGCTTGCTAGAGTTTTTTTTTTTCAAGATAAAGAATTAATTTTTGTTATGTTCGTGTACGCCGAATCCACATTCGAGTCTATTCCTTTTTTAATAGTGATTCAGTGTTTTTATGCGATAAAGATGGGCCCATACTTGTGCACAAAAACCCTTTAATCTGATTCGAATATATTGTATTGCGTCTAGTGAATGTGGCGAAGGTCCTATTAATAGTAAAGCTTTCATTGCTATTTTTTTATAGTAATTTTAAGTCTAGCATTATTTATAGGATTACCCTTATTTGTTATTATATATAATTTATTTATTGCATGCTATGTCCTATTTATTATTTATTGTTATATACTTAAATTTTTTATATCGTCAATTTTTTTATATAAATATTTACCTACATCGCTATAGCGTCTAAGAATTTTCTTATTATATTTCTATTTACGAATTAAAGATCCCAAAATGATACTTTGAGTTAATTTTTTTCTTTTGGTGGTGAATGTATGGAGAAGAATAACCAGCCATGTCGTCATTTGACTTCGTGGTAGAGCATCATTTATGTTATCCAGTCGGATAGCATAATGAAACTTACCTTTGATCAAATCCTTTCCCTTCCCGATTCCTTTTAAAGCTAGAAGTAAATTTGAAGAGTGAAGTATAGGCACGAATAAATTTTATTGTTGTGGTCAGAATCCAGAAAAAGTAACCCCCCCACCGACGAGCTGAGCCCAATAACATCCAAGCGTGCCTCCCCTCTGGAATGAGATTTTCTCACCATGATCATAACAATATGGCGCCCAACGTGGGGCAGGGTGAGTCCTTAACGGAAAACCTAGACACGAAGCCGAGTGCTACACGAACGGTGCACCCCAATATTTTATGAAACTAAATCCCTATAATGTTATCCATGAATTTGATAAGTTTTTCTCCCAACAAAATTTTTTTTATATAAACAGAGATAAATAGATGGAAAGAATTTGTTCGGATCACTTGTGTCCCGAAGTATAAAGTTTTTAAAACAAGATGCGTTCGCGTTGCCCTGTGATTTGAATAGGTTTTGACATCGATTAAATGGCTATTTGACTCATTTTGGTTACTATTTAGAATTTTCAAGTCCCGAATTTAAGCGTATGCTAGTAATCGCGTTCTTAATTTTTTTAATTAATTAAACAAATTGATGAAAACTTCGTCATTCTGATGAAAAAAAACTCCGAAAATATTTGATGGAATTGGAGTCCGGAATTGCAAAGTCTTTCGACATAGCAGTTTGCTGTTGCACAATTTCATTCAGATTTTTCGAAAATACCGATTTGAGTCAAATTTTGAACATATAGTTTGTCAAAATCTAGAAACATGACCCGTAGCTAAAAGTTATCTTCGGCACGGATGCGGTTTTTAGAGAATTGAACAACATTCATTTTGATTTTTTTCCCTTTTTGCACTTTAATTTCCACAACCCTTTTGATCAATCGTGAATAAAAAAAGCTAAATCAACTCTTCTCCTCACATTTGCCACCAAGGAAGTTATGATATTGATAGATTTATATATTAGTAAAGAACTCAAATTAGCGAAATTGTATTTATTATAGTTCATTTAGAATAGGAGTCATATGTCCGAGTTAGAAGATAGTATATCGGTAGGTGAACCAGGAGAAGTAAGTGAAACTAGTGAGGGTTATCGAAGGCATACTAGAGGTTTCACTAAGTCACTTCGTCATACTGGCACAACACCTAAAATGATGCGAACCCCACCTAAGAAAATCCATGAGGACCAATCAGGTGATTCTCACAGGATGGCACCAACATTAGGGGAAGGTAGGGGGGAAAGTTTTTCAAATTTAGAGCAGACCGACCCAAATAGTGCTGGAGCCGCGTCTCTTGAAGCACAAAATATAAGGATCCCTCCACCCTCTTTGGGAGATGTGAATCCTCTACAACCTACTAGATCTCAAGTAATACCCGAGGGTAATTTAAATACTTTCAATATGTCGGATTTGCAACAGTGTCTTAAGCAAGCTGTGAAGATGGCTCTTGAAAGTTCACAAGCTAGTATGCAAAGGAAGATTCAAGTTCAGGTTGAGAAAGCGATGGAAAAATTGCGCTCAGAATTTAGAAGTTCGACCCAATCTTTGTCGTCGGCTTCAGACCAACGCGCTAGGTCCGAAGCCAGTAGTCATTCTAGACAAGTAGCACAGTCTAACACCGCACCTATTAGAGCCTCACAAGATTTTGAAGTGAATCGAGTTGCAACTTTGCCACGTCAATCCCAGCAAGCGAACGTAAATTTTAATAATAAGACACAACAACCATCAAACCAGACTTTACGTGATCAGACTCCGTATTTAAATCATAGTCCTCAAGGCCAGTTATCATCTAATAATATGGTTCAAAGCCCGCAACGAGCTGTGGTATATACGCAAAGTAATCAACAGCCAAGTAGTAATTCCCCGATTCGTCCACAGTCAAATTATAACATACAAAATAACCCTCTGCAGTTTTCCAGTAACGTCCCATATCAGCAAAACTTTATAACGCAAGGTAACTTACCTTCGGTAAATCCACCGATATTTACTTACCCTCCACAATCAGTCACCTACAATAATACCGCAAATTTAACTAGGTTGCAACAACCATACGAACCGATTTCAAATACCGTTCCCAATGCAGATCCTAGATATTTTTTTTCAACAACACCACATTCTTATCTTCATAGCATGGACCCTCAATTAGTTCAACCCACCCCATCAATTCAATCGGCACCACAAGCACCATCCGGTTCTTATAATCGTAACCACAAAATAATACTCGATAAATGGGGTATTTGTTTTGATGGAAATACGGATGTGATGACGGTGGAAAACTTTATTTTTCAAGTGGAGTTCCTGCAAAGGAGCCACGATATTCATTGGGGGGATGTACTAAAACATTTTCATCTGCTTTTGAAAAATATTGCTAGAGATTGGTTTTGGCAATTTCTAAAGCAAAATCCAAGACCACAGTGGCAAGATCTCAGAGATGGTTTGTTGAAACAATTTAAATCCTCAACAACTGACTTGGAGTTAACTCGTAAAATAACCGACAGGATTCAACAACCCAATGAGACTTTCGAGACGTATTATAATGCTATTATCCATATACGTAATCAAATGAGAGTAGCAATGTCTGATTATGATCTGATTGATACTATCAAGAGGAATCTAAAACCTTGGATGACCCGTTACATTTATCCCATGTCAATAGATACCCTCGATCAATTACGAGACGCATGTCGACGAACAGAGCTCGCTTTCGGTAAAATGGATTCAACCACCTCCCGAATCGCAAATCCGATAGTTCGACGCGTCAACGAAGTTGCCATAGACGTTGATGAAGATCAATCCATTGATGCTCTGGGAGTTTCTCAAAATCGTCCTGCAGCGAATATCCAATGCTGGAATTGCAAGAGTTTAGGGCACACATTTTATGACTGTATGTCTACTCCAAGGAGAACTTTCTGTTATAAATGCGGGGCTGACGACGTCGTTACTCGTAACTGTGAACGCTGTAAAAAGGGAAACTTGAAAACGAATGTGACTCGTCCGGGAGAGGCACATTCAGCGGTCAACCCGGATATTTAAATTACCCTGTAGAGAGAACGAATCCAAGTCTTTCTAAAAATATGTCTAACAATAGTATAAAAACTTCTAACATAATAAATTTAAATTCTTATCCTAATGTTAATTCTAAAATTTCTTTAAATACTGGTTATGGTTCGAATATAAGTGATACTTCTATTAAAATTTTGTCCTCCAATAATGATAAAAACAATTCCAAAATTCCTAATTTAATTCCGCTTAAGCCCTACCACGTACGTCTAAAAGAATATGTAGAGGCTAGAAATAAAATATTTAAAAATGCAAATTTTCAGTCTGAAATTAGAATATCTTCAAGTCCGATTTCTAAAAGAATCATGAAAGCTCGGGAAAGATATTTGGCCCGCAAGCAAATACGAATAAGCGTCGCTAGCGCTATTATAAATACTTCTTCTGATCTACGGCCTTACGCCAAGATTAATATTGAAAATCAAGAGGTGATTGGGTTGCTTGATAGTGGCGCAAGCATATCTTGCCTGGGGCGTGACTGTCTAGATTTTGTTGAAAGGCTGAAATTAAAAATTACCAAATTTCCCTCAAAAATTCGTACGGCTGATGGTAGAGGCCATGAAATCGTCGGAACTGTGCAAGTCTCCATAAGATATAAATCCAAAACCGAGATTATGAAAATATTCCTGGTTCCATCATTGGAACATTCTCTGTATTTAGGTGTGGATTTCTGGCGTGCATTTAATATAGCGCCACACATAATTAGCGGTATAACTCTCGATAATATGCCCGTCACTGACTCTAATATGCATGCTTTGACCGATGCCCAATATGATCGGTTAGAATTGGTGAAGAGTAAATTTATTTGCTCGACTAAGTTCGGGCTTGGTAGGACCACTATGGAGGAGCATCAGATAGATACCGGAGACGCTGTCCCGGTAAAACAAAAGCACTACCCTGTCTCCCCAGCGGTACAGGCTCTTCTGTATGAGGAGGTGGATCGTATGCTTCACTTGGGAGTGATTGAAGAAACCAATAGCCCCTGGAGCAGTCCAGTAATCCTTGTACGGAAACCCGGCAAGAACAGGCTATGTCTCGACTCCCGTAAGGTCAATTCCCTGACTGTGAAGGATGCGTATCCACTTCCTCATATAGAGGGCCTGATGAGCCGTCTTCAAGATACGATCTACATCACTTCGATCGACTTGAAAGATGCGTTCTGGCAAATACCGCTGGAGAGAGAGAGTAGAGCTAAAACGGCTTTTACTGTACCGGGGCGACCACTTTATCAATTTTCCGTCATGTGTTTTGGGTTGTGTAATGCACCTCAAAGGATGTGCCGGCTTATTGATAAAGTGATCCCCTCAAGGCTTAAAGAACGCGTCTTCGTTTATCTTGATGATCTCCTCGTAGTGTCTCCTGACTTTGACACACATGTTCAACTGCTCGAAGAGGTTGCGGCTTGCCTTCGCAAAGCAAATCTTACGATTAATTTGTCGAAGTCCCGTTTCTGCTTTAAAGAGGTAAGATATCTTGGGTATATTGTTGGGGGTGGGCAATTAAAAACAGACCCAGATAAAATATCGGCGATCCAAAACTTCCCGATACCGAGAACCGTGCGCCAAGTCCGTCGTTTCTTAGGAATGGCCGGTTGGTATCGCAAGTTTATTCAAAATTTCGCGACAATTGCTTCACCAATAACAGATACTCTAAAACACCCTAAGAAATTCGTCTTTACCGCAGAAGCGCAAAAAGCCTTTGAAAATTTAAAAGCTGCACTGACATCGTCACCAATCCTAACGCACCCAGACTTTACCAAAGAATTTTACATCCAATGTGATGCCTCGTCTGCTGGAATAGGCGCTGTTCTATTTCAATATGATGATGACAAAAACGAAAGAGTCATAGCATTCATTTCCAAGAAATTGAATAAGGCACAGACAAATTATAGTGTGACGGAGCGCGAGTGCTTGGCCGCAATTACCGCCATCCATAAATTCCGACCGTATGTTGAAGGCATGTCTTTTACGGTCATCACAGACCATGCGAGTTTGAAGTGGTTGATGGGGCTCAGGGATTTGAGCGGGCGTCTGGCGCGGTGGAGTCTAAAGCTTCAAGGATATAATTTCAAAATAGAGCATAGAAAAGGTGCACAAAATGTAGTGCCCGATACTCTTTCCCGAACTATGCTCGACTCCATTAACCTCGATGAACCCGTTTTAACTATTGAACTTGAGTCGTAGGAATTTAAGTCAGAAGAATATAAAGATCTAATAAAAACAGTTACCGAAAATCAAGATCAACTGCCTGACTTAAAGACCATTGATGATTTCGTATACAAGAGAACAATACCCTATAATGGTGATGTTATATCAGAAGAGCATGCTTGGAAGCTGTGGGTTCCCTCCGGCTTGACGTCCAACCTTATCCTTGGGGCTCATCAACCACCGCAGGCTGCGCATGGTGGAGTAGGTAAAACACTCTCGCGGATCCGCGAATACTTTTATTGGCCAAATATGGTAACGCAAATTCGTAAATTTGTTGGCGACTGTGCTGTTTGCAAAGAGTCCAAATCGACTAATAGAGTATTACGTCCTGAAATGGGAGCTGCTATAGTGGTGGATCGTCCTTTTCAAAAGCTTTACGTGGACTTTTTAGGGCCCTATCCACGATCAAAAAACGGGAATTCATACATCTTTATAGTGTTGGATCATCTAACCAAATACGTCTTTTTAAAACCAATACGACAGGCTAACACTAAAACGATAAAGAGATTTTTAGAATCAGAAATTTTCTATAAGTTCGGCGTGCCAGAAGTTATCCATTCTGATAACGGGAGACAATTTCTGGCTCAAGAATTCCAGTCATTCCTAAAAAGATTTGGTATCAAACACTTAAAAACTGCCTTCTACTCTCCACAGGCTAATGCCTCAGAGAGGGTAAATCAATCCGTTCTATCAGCAATCAGGGCGTATCTAAAGGAAAATCAAAAATGTTGGGACGAACACCTCTGCGAAATCGAATGTGCATTGCGTACGTCCAAACACACTTCTATTGGGATGACACCGTATTTTGCACTCTTCGGTAGCAATATGGTGCAACATGGTACCACCTACAAGTTGGCAAAAAAGCTGAAAGTTCTCGACGATACTGAATTCTTCTCCATACCCAAACATTACCAAATTGAAATCATCCGGAAGAAAATTAAAGAAAATTTGAAAGAAGCGTATGAACGATCGGCAAAAACGTATAATCTGCGGGCTCGGAAAGTTACGTATTTGCCTGGGCAAGAAGTTTTCCGTCGTAATTTCGTGCTGAGTGATAAGGCGAAAAACATAAACTCCAAATTATGTAGCAAATTTGTGAAATGTAGGATATCGCAGCCTGTGGGTAATAATATGTACGAAGTTAGCGATCTGAAAGGTAAAATCGTTGGCATTTTCCACGTGAAGGATTTGCGAACATAAATTCGAATATTTTTCTTTTGCAAATAATTTATTTTATCATTATAATACCTGGTACAAAATCAATTTATGGAACAGCCCGGCTAGCACTGCCACCAGAATTTTTGAGACTCTTATTCAGGGTCGCGGTCCGGCACCACGTCTGCATTTTTTTTATTCAGTCCCTTAAACGGTGTCAACTTTAATTATCGGCATAGATATTAAACCCAGTTTTCGTTTTGATAACTGAAAGTAAAATACAGTACATTTCAAGATACTTATCTTTTGCTATTTTTCAAAATTAATCAAGTTCGAATTCTTAAAGATATTTTTGAACGACTTTACAAGTAAGTGGATTCGTCCGCACGTTTGTGTTGATTTGATGAATACGTCAAAATTTTGCTGGTTAAAGAAGATACAACATACAGGAAAATCCGAATTTGCGAAACGCTGTTTTTCCAAATCTTTCATTAATTCTATAGAATTACGAAATTTTTGGTGTTGTTACAGCTGCCTATAAGAAAAGAAGAAAGAAGATGGAAAATTAATAATTCTTTGGATATCCAAACAAAATACGTCCCTTGCGAAGTAAGCTGGCCGATTTCGTTGTCTGTCCGTCCAAATACCGTAGCACCTTCGCACTTAAAACATTCACGATCCTTTTTCACCTCTGTCCGGGATGTCCAAATTTCTCTTCGATGGTTTTCCATTTGATTTTTCCTAAAATAAATAAAAAGTAGGCCAAATTCAAGCCAGGCACAAAAATATCGCAAAGTTTTGGTAAACATGCAAGACAACACGACAAATTAGCTAAAGTATAAATTAACACAAATGATTTAGATTATTAAATTTCAATTAACTTTTCCGCGTTTAGTTTACAATAAAATTTCAATTTAAAAACCATTCGATTTCACATTTTTTTTTCTCATTTTGTTTTTGAAACTACATATAACATTTAGACACATTTAATACACTTTTCATGCAGACTGAATTAATAAAATTTTCACGATAAAAATAAATCAAAATACTTTTCACAATAAAAATAATTCACTTAAAGATCCATCGTTTGTTTGTTGTTTTGAACTTCGAGTTCTTCGCTGATGGATCGATGGTTGATGGCAAAGCGATCTTACTTTATTAAAATACAACAACAATTGAGCGAAGAATTTAACAGTAACACAAAATGCAAAACGAACAGATGATTTAAACGCACGTAACAGAAAAAATACCAAGTATGTGTGGCAACTGGTGTATTTAAGAGAAAAAAAAAACAGAGAAAAATGAATAGGGATTTGATCAATTTCCCTCAGAAATTAAATCTATTACACTTTTAGCGTCCATGGTATAAATCTGGTTCTAACGATTTTTTTTTTCTTTTGGCTGTTGCGATTTTTAATCTGACATGAATTTACACAAAAAATATAGGGAAAAGGTTTACTAAGATTATTTGATCATTTAATTTACCTGCATTTATTTAATTAGGGCCGATTTTTGATTCCATTTCGAAACAAATCTGTAAAAAAATGAATTTCGTACTTCGTCATTAGAATATAAATAATTTTGAAAATACTTACCCAAACTTTAGCTTGTTTACAACCTTCGATTTTCCCTTAAATTTTCTTACACTTTTGAATTGTTAATAATATTATCAGGTACTATACGTAACTTCGTTTTTAATTTCCCCAGTATTATTTCGGATGTTTGGTAATAGATTTATACAGGGTATATTCTCCTTTTTCAATATGGAGGTATTTCCTCCTTCAACCTGCCTACTTTATCAGCAGCAAGTGAAGAAGGACAACGTTTTGCCATATTGGCTTTTAGCCAATTTTTAAAAATAAAAACTGTTTAGTTTTCGTATATTTTTTTTGATGATTTTTAATCATCCTCAAGTTAAATAGTGCTAAGACAGCGTATTAAGGATTTTTAACCGGGAAAAGGTAAGAGTTTTCTCGGAAAACCTAGTGAATAAAAACCTCACGTGAGTTATGTTCATTTCGGTGCCCATGTTCGAAGCTCCAACATTTTTAACATTGTCTACGTCGATTGGTACCTGGACCAATTAAACTGAACTTCATACAACATCAGAAGCAGCATATTACAAGATCTGTTCATATATCGGAAGTTTTCTTGAGACCGCGGTATTCTTGGGGCAGAGTGCCAGCAGCTCAATAGTCTGTGAAAAATATCAGTCATGGTATTAAACCACGAAAATTTCTCTTGAAATTCTACCAACCAAGTAAGATAGAATTATAAGAAAAAAATATTTTTTTGACTACGGAAATCTTAATTTGCACAGGTAAAATATCACACGTGGTAACATAACCTAGAACAAAGCACCTTTCCCGGTCTAATTTTTTTTTGAAATTGGAATAGAGATTAGAATCTCAAACCTCGATTTAAATAAATAAAATTAAAATTATTTTTCACTTAATTTATTTTAAAATACCCTTACTCGGCATTTAACAAAGTCCGGGTTGAGTTAGTTGGCGAGGAAATTTAATACATTTACTTAAAACTGGATGCGTTTGAGGTCCTGTTAAAATTCTGCAGTGTACTTGGAGTTCTAGAGCGGATAGAATTAATTATATTTACCAATTTTGCTTGCTAGAGTTTTTTTTCCAAGATAAAGAATTAATTTTTGTTATGTTCGTGTATTTATTTATTATCATTCAACAGGTACATTTTGAACCATCTGAATACTAAGTTTTAGTAAGGAAACTTATTAAATACATGCAAATATATACAAAAATATGAAATATTGAGGGAAAAAATTATTTACAGCTGTACAATGCATTCTTAATGGAATTTTTACTTAAATTAAAATTAACATCATGAGCATAGTCATTGTAGAGTCTACTCATGGCAGACATTGGTTTATAATGACCATAGTTCGTCCTATGGCCATCCAAATAAATAAATGTTTTGTCCCTGGTGGTACGAAAATGTGAATTAATACTAATCAGACTCAAAAGGTTTGGTGAGTTAATATTACCGCATAACAAATCATGAATGAAAAGCACACTTAGTATACACCTACGGTGATTAAGAGACGACATATGTAGTAACTTTAGCCTATCATCATATGGGGGAAGCAATAAACGATTCTCCCATGGCAAAAATTTCAAAGCAAATCGTAGGAATCGTTTTTGAATAGATTCAAGACGAGAAATGTGAATATTATAGTGAGGTTTCCAAACAACACACGCATATTCAAGAATGGGACGAACGAGCGAACAAAACAAAGCTTTTAAAACATAAGGATCAGAAATTTCCTTGGACCAACGCTTAACAAAACCTAACATAGAATTAGCTCGAATAATAATATTGTTAATATGAAATTTAAAGCTTAGCTTTTCGTCAAGTAAGATACCGAGGTCATTAATTTTGTCAGTTCTAGCAATTGTAGAACCATCTAAAGTGTAGGTCAACAAGCTATCATTTTTAGCTTGGCGTCCAAATGAAATAAAGGAGCATTTAGGTACGTTTAGCGTTAATCCATTTTTTATGCACCACAAGGAAAATGTATCTAGGCTTTCTTGCAGAATAAGCGAATCTTGTCTATTATGTATAACATTAAATAATTTTAAATCATCGGCAAAACCGAGAACAGATACATTTTTTGTCAGTGTAAACACATCGTTAATAAATAAATTAAACAATAAAGGTCCTAAATGGCTACCTTGTGGTACACCTGATAGAGCAACAGTGACATTAGAACGTGATGACTTGAAAACAACTTGAAAAGTTCTGTTGGAGAGATACGACTTGATCCAGCGTAATATTGCATTTGAAAACCCGGCACATTGTAGCTTAAATAATAGTATATTGTGTGGCAATTTGTCAAATGCTTTGGAAAAATCTGTATAGACACAGTCAACTCGATTTCCAGATTCAATTTCCGTTAAGCATATGTTTGTAAATTCAAGTAAGTTTGTAGTAGTAGATTTACCTTTGATAAAACCATGTTGGCTGTCACTAATTAAAGATTTACATTGAAAACTAAGTGACTTACATACGAGTGACTCAAACATTTTTGGTATAGGGGAAAGTTTTGCTATTGGTCTGTAGTTTTCTACAGAGCTTTTAGAACCCTTTTTATGGATGGGGACAACAAAAAAATGTTTCCATATATTTGGGAACACGCCAGTTGACAAGGACAAATTAAATAAGTACGTTAACGGATCAGCTAAAGCTGATTTACAATTAAGCAGAAACGCTGAAGATAAACCGTCAGGTACGTCAGAGAAATCATCGTCAAGTTTTGATAAACAATCCAAAACATTTACGGAACTAAGTGTCAAGTTATTGATAACACAACTAGGGTTATTTGTCAAGTATTTAAAATAATCATAGTCAATATTATAGTTTGATGTATTAAAAGATTCTTTAAAAAAGTCACTAAACATATGTGATATCACTGGTGGATCCTCACTAGTGGAATTTTTATAACTTAGGAGCGACGGATACTGACTAGACTTTCGTTTTGAGTTTACAAAATTCCAAAAATGTTTTGGATTATTAATAATATTAGTTTTACACTCATTTAAATAACACTGATAACAATACCTGTAATAAATATTAAATTGTTTTCTAAGTTCAGAATAAGTTACATAGTCGTCATTGCTTTTCGTTATATTAAATTTCCTCCAAGCGGAATTACGTTTATTTCTTAATTCACGAAGTGTATCATCGTACCACCATGGAGATAAAATGCGATCCCTTTTTTTAACAACGGGTACATGTTTTTTTATACCTTCAGAAATAGTTACGTAGAACGAAAGTGTAGCGGAGCCTATATTGTTGTCATTATAAATCAATGTTTGCCAATCTATATTGTTAAGAAAATAATTTAGAGAGTGAAAATCTGCTTTTTTAAAATTATAATGGAAAATGTTATTATTCAGATGGTTAGAACTAGAATTATCTAAAACAAAAATGGCTTCTAATGCTGGGTGGTCTGGAACTTCCTTAAGCAGCGGATCGTTAGCATGACTGACAATGATGCCGTCGGTATTGGAGCAAAAGATCAGGTCTAGCATTCTATTGCGAGCATTGCTGATAGAATTTACTTGCTTCAAGTCTAATGCGAAGATATTGTCCAAGAAAAAAGTTTCACAAGACGAGGTTGCATAACATATAAAAGATGAGTCCTCGTTAGATGGTGTCCATGTTACTTTTGGGAGGTTAAAGTCACCGAGTAGTAATACTTCGTCTAGCGCAGAACAGTTCGAGATGAAAGTTTCGATAGCGGATAGCACACTGCTGTAAATTTCGACCGGACTACCAGGAACAATGTAAATAACGATAACAAACACCTTTCGATCCGATAGATTAATTCTAACGCATAATAACTCCAGCGGCAAATCATGGATGATCTCTGCAGAGGCTAAATTTGACCGAACTCCAATTAGAACACCTCCACCCACGGGAGCATTAATGTCCGCATGACGATCTCGTCGAAAAATGGAGAAATTCTCGTCAAAAAGTTCGGCATTAAAAATTCCTGCATGTAGCCAGGTTTCTGTGAGGCAAACAACATCGTAGTTTGAAAGAGTGACATTTAAACGAAATTGATTAGTCTTAGTCCTGAGTCCATTGATATTTTGATAAAAAAATCTTAATGTCTGCTGTTTTGTTTTCGAAACCCCAATGTTTTGCGAGGTGTGAACTCCTTAATGAGTGTATCCGATGGCCATATAGAGGGGGTCGAGAGAATTTCAAAACAATGTTCCGGGACGCTGAGTTTAAATGAAGCGTATTCTAATGGTCGTTTTTGTCGTCGTTTGGCCAGCAGATCAAAACACTTGATCTCCTTTGTATCCTCTGTTGACAATACATTTTTAGACAAAAGCCATTGACAGACGTCTCGTGGTGTTGTTTCTGGTGCGAGGTTTGATACAAACAACATCTTGGACCGTTGTTTCCTGGTTGCCGTTAACAAAATCGGAGTATCAACACTATCAGCTGTGATCGACGAAAGTATGACAGGACTGTTGTTACTGTTATTCGAGATTTGTTTGTATTGGATTGAGTTGACACGAGCGTTCGGAGTAATATTTCTGTGTGCTGCAACGGATGGCGATGATGACGCGGTTGCCGCTAACCCAGTCATTTGAGTTAGGGAATCCGGTTCGATGATCGATGTCAACTTTGATTCCAGTGAAAAAATTTTATTATCAATATCCAATACCTGTGTTTTTAATTCCGAGATAATAGATGTATGGATGTTATTAATTTCCTCACAAATAGTTGATCTCATGCCATCAATTACACTAATAAGGGTGTTCTCAAGAATTTTTAATTTTAGATTCAAATCGGATATTGATAGTTTTTGGTTTAATGGCGACGAACAACCACTGGTTGATGTCGATAAACTCTGACGCGGTTTGTTTTGGTTATTGGTCGATTTAGTACGAGTTTCCGGTGCCATAATTCTTAAACTTGGCTAATACTTTTAATATAAAACAAAAACTAGTACTTATTACTTTTTAATTATTTGAAATAATAATAAAAACCGGTTAAATCAGAGGCAACTGAAAATACGTCCGTCCGAGTTGAAAGACTGTTGAACTTTTTGTCCCGCCGAATCCACATTCGAGTCTATTCCTTTTTTAATAGTGATTCAGTGTTTTTATGCGATAAAGATGGGCCCATACTTGTGCACAAAAACCCTTTAATCTGATTCGAATATATTGTATTGCGTCTAGTGAATGTGGCGAAGGTCCTATTAATAGTAAAGCTTTCATTGCTATTTTTTTATAGTAATTTTAAGTCTAGCATTATTTATAGGATTACCCTTATTTGTTATTATATATAATTTATTTATTGCATGCTATGTCCTATTTATTATTTATTGTTATATACTTAAATTTTTTATATCGTCAATTTTTTTATATAAATATTTACCTACATCGCTATAGCGTCTAAGAATTTTCTTATTATATTTCTATTTACGAATTAAAGATCCCAAAATGATACTTTGAGTTAATTTTTTTCTTTTGGTGGTGAATGTATGGAGAAGAATAACCAGCCATGTCGTCATTTGATTTATGTTATCCAGTCGGATAGCATAATGAAACTTACCTTTGATCAAATCCTTTCCCTTCCCGATTCCTTTTAAAGCTAGAAGTAAATTTGAAGAGTGAAGTATAGGCACGAATAAATTTTGTTGTTGTGGTCAGAATCCAGAAAAAGTAACCCCCCCACCGACGAGCTGAGCCCAATAACATCCAAGCGTGCCTCCCCTCTGGAATGAGATTTTCTCACCATGATCATAACAAATTTCCATACAATTGTTCGAATTTTAATACGAATATCACCATACGGGTCTCCAATGATTGCCAGATTGGCAATTATAGCTTTTGTTATGTTCATAGTCAAAACTTGCCCACGGACTCTGGGTGAAAAACTACATATGTAAATGTTTAATAGAAAAATTACAAATTTAACTTTGATGTCTTGAATGGTAAATGGTAACGTAAAAATAAAATATAAATCAAACATTTCTTTTTTTTTGTGATGAGGCTCATAACGGCACTGAATCTACGTTCTACCAAATAGGAAGACGGAAAAGCAATCAACAGCTTCTGTCATTTATTTTATTTATTTATTGATCATACAGAGCAAAACTCCAAGATATTTTAACTTCCATATTAATAAAAATGTGTCACAATTTTTTTTATTTTATATTAAACCTTGCGCGGACCCCCTGACGTTGTTCAGGGACCCCCAAATCAATTTTAATTTTCCACGGACCACCTGGATGATCCCGGGGACCCCTGGGGGTCCGTAAGGACCACTTTGGGAACCACTGGTTTAGAATGATAAACAAAATTGATTTTTGCATGTCCGTCTGTGGCGCGGATTGCGGGCGCACGGATTGAGCTAGAGACTTGAAATTTTGAGCAGATCCGTTTTTCGTAAAATGCAAGGTTTAGTTCGTTAAAGGGCAAAAATGGACCATTAGGGGGGTACCCCCCATACGAACGAAAATGTTTTTTGCGAATATCTCAAAAACTGTTCATATTATCAAATAAGTGCAAGAACAAAAGTTATTTAGGATATGATTCTAAATAAAACTCCCATACATGAAAATCCTATTGGAACAAATTTTAAAAAATCTTATTGGAAAGTTTGACTTCAAACTGGAATTTTGATACAACTGTTCCAATTTTGATAGGAATATCACTATACGAGTTTCTAATAATTGCCAGACTGGCAATTATAGGTTTTGTTATGCTTAAAATTTATGTTTGTCCGTCTGTCTGTATGTCGGTCGGTATTTCTGTCTGTTTGAGTGAATGTTTGTTCCGGCATCACGCAAAAACGGCGCGGCCGATTTTGATCAAACTTTGCACACAGGGACAGTTATTGACAGAATAAGGGATCTGATTCTTTTTGATGTCAATCCCCGTTTCTTCTGATATCTCTTACTCAAGGGTGTCGGATCCAGTTTAATAGCAACCCCTTTCCCTCTCTTGAAACCTCTTTATGCGCTTAAGGGTTTCGGATCCGGTTTTCACCATGAGAGAGGTCAGCCCGCAGGGAAAATTTTTGCTCACTAATATCTACCCCTCCTTTTTATGTATAGCTAACGATGGCATCTTTTTTCGGACAAAAAACAGTATATTTCACCTAAAAATTTAAAAAAGCAGTAAATCGATTTGAAAAAAAAGTATTTTTCGCAGTATAAATTTTATTCAATGAAAATTTGTGTCTTTGCTTTTAATTTCGACATTTTTATTCTTTTAAATTAACAATGGAAAGCAAAATCAAAGTAACGCGTTCTGAAGAAGGATGAATAATGACAAGACAGTAATCGATGGGGAAAGGAAGAAGCGAATCTATATGACATGTTGCCATCAATACTTCGCTGTTCGTCGTTTGAATGTATTTACACTTGCCAAGTGATGCCACTGTTTTGTGTTGCCACTGACGTTTTGCATTGCTATTAAAAAATTTAAATTTCGAAACGTTAAAGAATTAAAGTTTTCTGAGTATTTAAATACAGTATTTTGGGGAAAAAAGCAATTATGCAGTATTGGAGTCTGAAAAACAATATAATACTGCGAAAAACAGCGAAGCGGTTCGGGGCACAGCCCCTAGTACTTTATTATACTCCGTAGAAGAAAGTAAAAAATTTAGAAACAGTAGATCAATTCGGTATAAGAATTTTGAAACAGGTTAGTTCATGTAAAGAGGCCATAGACAAACTATATCGAAAGGCCAAAACGGAGTTTTATGAAGAGTACGACCAAATAGCAATAAATTCATTTAAACATGGTCTGCTGAATCCAGTTCTTAGGCATTATGCTCACACCCAAAAAGGAAATTTGGAGGATTTAATAAAAAATGTAGGTACGATAGAAAAATTTGAGCAGGACCACCCTATAAATACAAATACTCAAAGATCAGTTAATTTTGGAAATGATCAGATACGAGATACTACTCAAAGATCATTTTCTAATAATTATTCCAACCATAGGCGAGAAAATAATCGAAACCTGTATTCTTCACGATTAATAACACTGGCTATGGTAATAATTATAGTTCACCTCGGAGAAACCAAATTATTTGCTATAATTTTGGGGGCGCAAACCACACCAGTCGAGAGTGTAGGAATAGAAACCCAGCCCCACAACGACCACCACCCATGTAATGTAACTATTGCCAAAGAATTGGTCATTTAGAACAGGACTGTGGACAAAAGATGAGAAATTCAAATGTGGAATTAACTAGATCAAATCCGTGTAATTTTTGTTTGAGTCCTCATCATGTAACAAATGAATGTAGATTAAAGGAACGCTGGGAAAATCTAAACGTATCGGGAAACGGACAGCGGCCGACTGCAAGCACCCCAGTCAGGCAATAAAGTTAAACGAGGAATTGTTAGGGTGTAATCAGCCCCAACCCCAGTTAAAAGTTAAAGAATCAGAGCAAAATTTTAATCAAAGTCAAAATTAGAGCAATGGTCCAATTTCCTTTAGATATAGTACGAAATAATAAGGCAAGTTTATTAATAGATATGGGGGCTGATGTAAGTTTAATAAAAAAATCAAGTTTAAAAAACACGGTTCAGATAGACGAAAATACGAAATTGGAAATTAGAGGAGTGTGTGGAAAAACTTATACATTAGGTACCTGTCATGGGGAAATATTATTGGGTAACGGAATAAGTTGCGATTTTCAAGTAATAGAAGAAGATGTACATTTGCCAGGGGATGGTTTAATAGGAAGCGATATTTTAACAAAGCATATAAACATAGAAGGTCCTAATAAACAGATCGTTTTTCCACGGGAAGGAATAAAATTACCAATGTATCCAGGAGAATATGCGACAGAATCAGCAGAGAAGTGTCAATGTCAAACTGAACAAGATGAAGTACTTGACAATTACGTGGGGGACATCGACCAACCACAAGTTTGCCCTGAGGGGACAATTAGCTTTACAGGGGGTACTAAAGACTCTGAGGAGACTAACCCATCCTGTTTCGAGCACTTGTGCAAACAAGGATCGATTCCACGGGTGAAAATTGTGTTGAATATGGAGAATTGCACTCACAAGAAATTAATACTTGTGTTCATGGTGAAAATTCACATTCACAATTGCCCAAAAATTCAAATACTAAACCATCTCAACATTTGAATAAATGTTTTAAGGATATTAATGAGACTCCGAGAGAAGCTAATATCTGGGGTAAAACCGATGATTTTTATTTGGAATTTTTTTTCGGTGGATTTAACCCTGAAGACGTTTCGATAAGTAAGTCAGACACACTTTCTGTACCACAAGAAAGAAGTATTCTAGAGACTCAGAGAGAAAAGGATACCGATTTCAGAAGCAAATCACTATTTTCCAACGAGTTAGATTTTAAAACTATAATTCCCGCTCGAAGCGAAAAGATTGTATTAGTTAAAGTAAACGATGATCAAGAGAAAATTCGTTGTGCAGAACAAATAAAACCAGGGGTTTATATGGGAAACTGTTTGAGTAAGGGAAAAGATAAAGTAGCTAAAGTTAGTGTTTTAAATATGAATATTGAAGATATTATATTGGAAGATTACAGGCCGAAAATAGAGCCAGCATCAGAGTTTTTTATTTGCGAATTAAATGAGGATATGTGAAGATTTTGAAAAAGAAAATAGTAAGGATATTTTTACGAGATTACAGAAACATAGTGAAATAAATGGCGTTATGGAAAATGGAAATAAGGTTAACGATGAAATACAGGTGAATAATAATGGTCGTATTATGAGAAAAGAAATGGTAAAAAATGATAAAGATACATATAATGATATAACGCGTAAAAAGGAAGAAAATATAAGAATATTGAATAATTATGGGACAAAAAGAAATTTATTTTATAGTAAAGATGAAGAAATAGACAAAGATATAAAGTAAAAGACTAAAGAGAAAATAAATTCAAGAGAATATATGGATGAAAATTTTCAAAGTAATTATTGTAAGACTAAACCTACAGGATATACGAAAGAAAAAAAAATAAAACCGACTTTAAAAAAAAACTGAAAAGAGAAAAAAGCACTAAAAAGAAAAAAATAATTTCAAACTATGTCCATTAATAGCGTATTTAAAATTCGGCTTTTTTGGAGTGGCGTTAAATTTACACTAAATAAAATCGTTGTAAAATTTCTATTGTCAAGTTTCGCACAAAATCAGTTTGTACATGGAGACAAAAAATAGGATAGATTTCTACAAAAAATAGTAACATATGAGACAGTGGCATTTTTATAGCGATTGCTTAAAAATAGGGAATCCAATTTGGGACGTAAAAGAACTTAGTTTTGGTGCTTCTAAGAGCAGTATCTATAGTTAATCTGTTTGACAACAAAATTTTTGGAGTCGATCTTAGTTCTTAGTTAGTCTTAAGGGTTAGAAAGTATGTAAACGATTAGCCTTAAGGGTTAGAAAGTATGTAATTTATTTTAGTTGCAAATTTAACGCCACTCCAAAAAAGCCGAATTTTAAATACGCTATTAATGGACATAGTTTGAAATTATTTTTTTCTTTTTAGTGCTTTTTTCTCTTTTCAGTTTTTTTTTAAAGTCGGTTTTATTTCGAACGTTTTTAGTTTCAATTTTTAATATAGGTAAAATTACAAAGGGTTTGAGGGGATAAGTCCGCAGATGAGAAATATATAAAAGAATCTTCCAGATATTGTACTGAACACAATACAAAGAATTTTACTTGATATCCCAAGCAGGGAGGGGTTTGGAGGGGTAGGTTAACACGGGGGAAATATATAAAAGAACCTTCCTTGTGTTGTACTGAACACAACGTAAAAACATAACAAAAGCTATAATTGCCAATCTGGCAATTATTGAAAACCTGTATGGTGATATTGATGACCAAAATCGGCCAACCCAGTAAAAAGTTAGGCGTGAACATACATTAAAAAAAATATATATTCAGGTGGAATTGAGAACCTTTTCCTTTTTGGAAGTCGGTTAAAAATGGAGATATAAGGGGTGGAAATTCAAAAAAAAAATTAAAAAAATAAATAAAAATGAAAAAACAGAGATGAAAAAACCGAACGAAATGAACTAATTAAAATAAAACATTTTAGACCACACAAAATTCTACAATTATAAACGCGAACGTTAAACTTTACCATTTTAATTAAAAAGTAAAAAAAAAATCGTCGAAACAATCATTTGAATATTTAAATTTTTATAAAATGGAGAATATATTATTTAATCGACATTTAATCGATATTCATGACATTCACGAATTTAAAATATTTAATTTTCATAATGATAAAAAAATATATATGTATAATATGAAGAAAAATTGTACGAACATGTTTAAAAATCAGCATGTTATAAATAAAAAAATAAATAAATTTTTATGTACTTATACTTAAGGTTTATAATGTAAAAATTCAGTATTAGATTATTTTTTTACAAAAAATGAATAAAAAATGTCTACGACATTTTCCTTTGTTGAAGGGGGGAGGAATGTAGTGAAGTAGAATCGAGACTTTATCGGATACTTACGAAATACAACCATTCGACATCAGAATAAGTAAAGAATTACGAAATTTATAATAGTTCAGTTTCCGTTGTAGTTGCAAAATATTGCCAACATCATAATTTCAAAAGAAAGTCGTTAAGCAACAAACTCATTTTTAAATGAAGACTAAACGTCAACGTTGCTATTTCGAAATATCGATTTATTGAAGTTACGATGTGTCAACATCCGATTGACCTACTATTTCTATATTCCCATGGGAAAGTAAAGTTATTGATTTCGTGTTTTAAGAAATGTTAACGTAGGTTCGAACCCCTACTCAATTCAACAAAGGAAGAAGTCAAATTTAGGTATGAAATAGATTGACAAAAAACCGACTTTAAAAAAAAACTGAAAAGAGAAAAAAGCACTAAAAAGAAAAAAATAATTTCAAACTATGTCCATTAATAGCGTATTTAAAATTCGGCTTTTTTGGAGTGGCGTTAAATTTACACTAAATAAAATCGTTGTAAAATTTCTATTGTCAAGTTTCGCACAAAATCAGTTTGTACATGGAGACAAAAAATAGGATAGATTTCTACAAAAAATAGTAACATATGAGACAGTGGGCTTTTTTATAGCGATTGCTTAAAAATAGGGAATCCAATTTGGGACATAAAAGAACTTAGTTTTGGTGCTTCTAAGAGCCGTGTCTATAGTTAATCTGTTTGACAACAAAATTTTTGGAGTCGATCTTAGTTCTTAGTTAGCCTTAAGGCTTAGAAAGTATATGTAAACGATTAGCCTTAAGGGTTAGAAAGTATGTAATTTATTTTAGTTGCAAATTTAACGCCACTCCAAAAAAGCCGAATTTTAAATACGCTATTAATGGACATAGTTTGAAATTATTTTTTTCTTTTTAGTGCTTTTTTCTCTTTTCAGTTTTTTTTTAAAGTCGGTTTTATTTTTTTTAGAAAATTTTTTTTTTATTTCGAACGTTTTTAGTTTCAATTTTTAATATAGGTAAAATTACAAAGGGTTTGAGGGGATAAGTCCGCAGATGAGAAATATATAAAAGAATCTTCCAGATATTGTACTGAACACAATACAAAGAATTTTACTCGATATCCCAAGCAGGAAGGGGTTTGAAGGGGTAGGTTAACACGGGAGAAATATATAAAAGAACCTTCCTATAATTGCCAATCTGGCAATTATTGAAAACCCGTATGGTGATTTAATTGAACGGCGTATCAAAATTTCATTTGAATTCAAATTTTCCAATAAGATTTTTTTAAAACTTGTTCCAATCGGATTTTGATGTATGGGAGTTTTATGTAGAATCATATTCTAAATAACTTTTGTTCTTAGACTTTTTTGATAAGATGCACCGTTTTTGAGAAATTCGGAAAAAACGATTTCGTTCCTATGGGGGGTACCCCCCCATTTTTGTCCATTAACCCTCATACTGTCCTCGGGTCATTTCTGACCCAAATTCGATTTTAATTAAAAGTGTCTTCTCAACTACATGAAAAATGTTTGTATGATGTAGGCCCAGTGAACAAATTTCTTTTGAATACCGATAACAATAATCTATTTGTTCATATTTTAATCCATTGAAGAGCACTGATAATTGTGACGGGTGTAGTATTCTATGTAGAGGGTCATTCTTGACCCACGAAGACATAAGTTATTTTTCTTAAGGACAGTATTAGGGTTAACGAACTTAGCCTCGCATTTTACGAAAAACGGATCTGCGCAAAATTTCAAGTCTCTAGCTCAATCCATGCGCCCGCAATCCGCGCCACAGACAGACAGACGGACGGACGGACAGACGGACGGACAGACAGACGGACGGACATGGAAAATTCAATTTTTTTTTATCATTCTAAACACACTGGTGTATTCATTTTTGTGTGTGATGAAGGGATCTTGGCGTTACAAACGGTAAGGCAAAGTTAATATACCCTTTGGTTTCACCATACGGGTATAAACATAACAAAAGCTATAATTGCCAATCTGGCAATTATTGAAAACCTGTATGGTGATATTGGTATCATAATTTGAGCATTTGTACCAAAATTACACTTTGAAGTCGAACTTTCCAATAAGATTTTTAAAAATTTATTCCAATCGGATTTTGATGTATGGGAGTTTTATGTAGAATCATATCCTAAATAATTTTTGTTCTTGGACTTTTTTGATAAGATGCACCGTTTTTGAGATATTCGGAAAAAACGTTTTCGTTTGTATGGGGGGTACCCCCCCTAATGGTCCATTTTTGCCCACGAATGAACCGGGGTCCAACCAGGAACTTTCTCTACAACTTTCTCTTTGGGATGACCAAAATCGGTCAACCCAGTAAAAAGTTAGGCGTGAACATACATAAAAAAAAAAAAAATATTCAGGTGGAATTGAGAACCTTTTCCTTTTTGGAAGTCGGTTAAAAAAGAGTAGTTAGTCAGTAGTGAAGGAGTAGAGTAGTTAACGAGTAGTCAAGAAGTACAGTAGCAGAAATAGTAAGTCGGAAGTCGACAGTAGTGGGTAGAAATCAAGTAGTCAATAAGTAGTGAATTAAGTGAATTTTGTAAAAGAAGATCAGTTTATAGATTGTGAATAAAGAAAAGAAACCAAGTTTATAACAGAATAAAAGGATTTGTTTATTAAAGACAAGAGTTAAAAGTGAATTGTGTTTTAGTTATCATCAACCTTACTTCTAATCCAGCTAAACACCACATTCGCTTCAAGAGACAGGCTGAGCGGTGGTTCACCCTCCGGTTGGGCAATCCTCGATTTCTCGAAGGATGCAACTACCTTCCGGTGCTTTGCCATCAAAGCCTTATCTCTTGCGCTTAAGGCTGCTGGATCCCTTTTCTTCATCATATCCTAAATAACTTTTGTTCTTGCACTTTTTTGATAAGATGCACCGTTTTTGAGATATTCGGTGTCACCATACAAGTATAATAATTTTATTTATAACTAGGGGCTGCGCTCCGAACCGCTTCGCGGTTCACCCCCCACCCACAGGTCGGCCTTCGGCCTCTCTGTCCACGTCGGCCTCCGGCCGTGCGTTTAGTTTAGCTATGTATACTGAGAAATATCGGGAAAAAATTGCAAGTGGATTTTGAGACAAAAGGTTATTGTCCATTACACCAAAAGATTATAACAATGCACACAAATTTCAAATTAGACAATAATATAGATTCTCCGCCCCTGAGACAACCACGCCTTACTCGGCTAGGTAATTACTCGGCTTTTGACCTCGGGTCTGACTTTGCGTAGAGTATGCCAGATGTTATTGGGCGAATTTTTTTCCTGAACGTCCTGAGGACTGCTCTCACTAATGTAGCAAACCAGGTTGCAATCCCTTCAGGGGAGGTCAAAATAGGGAGTATCTTATCTTTTATTCTGCAAGTAACTTTACCCGCGGCCAAAAATTTTATCGCAATGGGTTGAACTATTTTGGCGTGATGGAGAAAACAAACCAAAAGCTATAATTGCCAAACTGGCCATTATGGGAAACCCGTATGGTGATATTCGTATCAAAATTCGAACAGTTGTATCAAAATTCAAGTTTGAAGTCAAACTTTCCAATAAGATTTTTTAAAATTTGTTCCAATCGGATTTTGATGTCCTAAACAACTTTTGTTCTTGAACTTTTTCGATAAGATACACTGATTTTGAGATATTCGCAAAAGCGTTAACGAACTTAGTCTCGCATTTTACGGAAAACGGATCTGCGCAAAATTTCAAGTCTCTAGCTCAATCCGTGCGTTCGCAATTCGCGCTTCAGACGGACGGACAGACAGACGACGGACGGACATGCAAAAATCAATTTTTTTTATCATTCTAAACACACTGATGTAATTCATTGTTTACCGAGAGGGGAGGGGGTAGATATTAGTGGTCGAAAAATTTCCTTGAGGGCTGGCTTTCCTAATGGAGAAAACCGAACCCAAATCCCATCAGTGTTGTAGTAGATTGCAGGCAGTAACTCTACGTGTGTGCAAAGTTTCGTCGAAATCGGTTGGGCCGTTTTCACGTGATGCCGGAACAAAATTCGACAGACAGACAGAATTACAGATTTATTATACCCGTATGGTGAAACCAAAGGGTATATTAGATTTGCCTTACCGTTTGTAACGCCAAGATCCCGTCATCACCCAAAAAAATTAATTACACCAGGTTGTTTAGAATTATAAAAAAAAGTTGAATTTAGCATGTCCGTCCGTTCGTCTGTCCGTTCGTCCGTCCGTCTGTGACGCGGATTGCGGGCGCACGGATTGACCTAGAGACTTGAAATTTTGAACAGATCCGTTCTTGGTAACATGCGAGGCTCAGTTAATGGGCAAAAATAGAGCATTAGGGTGGTGATGGGGGGGGGGGGGGTACCCCCCATTCGAACGAAAACGATTTTTTGCGAATATCTCCAAAACGGTGCATCTTATCAAAAAAGTGCAAGAACAAAAGTTATTTAGGATATGATTCTACATAAACCTTCCATACATCAAAATCCGATTGGAATCAATTTTAGTTCAAAGTGGAATTTTGATACCACTGTTCGCTGTTCACTTAAATCACCATACAGGTTTTCAATAATTGCCAGAATGGCAATTATAGCTTTTGTTATGTTTATTTAATATATTCACACTTTTATTTTGAAAATTCGGTCTTTCGAATCTCTTTGAATTATCTTTTATGGAAAATTGTTGAAACTTTAAGGCAATTTCTTCATCGCTTGCAAGGCGGCTTGCTTTAGTAATAATACTTGGCTTTCTAATACGTAATAATTGTTCGTATTGTGGTAATGAATTGTGTATGAACGCTGTTAAACCCATCCTTTTAATTAGTTCTTATTGGGACTTATCTATTTTGTTACCGGTTTCAAAAGAAAGGGTACCCATTAGTTTTTGAACTTTATCTTCGATCCTTTGAGTATAAGAAGCTATGTTTTCTCCACGATATTGTTTAGTGTTTTGTAATTCAGCGCGAAAGACTTCTTATCGCCATAAGTTTCTAAAAGTTTCTTTTTTAGACCCTCCCAAGTATTAAAATTTGTGGTTCTAATAATATTTTGGGCTGAATTTTTCAAGGCAGATTTTATAAAAGGCATAAGAATTTTCTTTTTTTGTGAAGGGTTAGCTAATTTATGTGCTTCAGACACACCATCTATGAAACCTGATAACTTATCAAATGAGCCATCAAACTCCGGAATGAGCTTGATTAATAGGCTAGTTTCTATTTGCATATCTGTTACTGAATCAACCTCATGATTATCGTTTTCCATTTTTCTTTGTATTTTCATTGATTTTTTTTAACTATTTTACAATATTTTAACTTAACTTATTCTTTGCTTAGTAACAGTTTTACTACTCACTGGAATCCAACAATGATGATGATGATCTTGAAGAATTTCATCTTGATTGTAGTTCAGTGGGTCCTCCCGATTAATTCTGATGTCTACGTCGAACTTGTACTCGAATCCTATGTGCTGTGATCCCGCGACGTTCTAGTCCTTGTCGGACTCTAATATAGATGTTCCAATGATAGTGACGAACCTCGGTTAAGTTGAGAAGCCTTCCTGGTACTTCAGGCTATGAATTAGCTTCCTTGGCACTTTTACTATTATTATTAATTTCACTTGGCAACATATATAATTCTAGGAATGTTCTCCGGGATTTTTTTTTCTAAATTTTCTTTTAGGGATTTCTTTTGGCGATACCACTTCTGATACCAATTTTTGTTAACCGTGTTTTTTTCCAAATTGTTCACTGTTAACAAATTTATAGTCACTTCTGACACCAGTCACTTCTGTGACACCAATTTTGTTTTTGTTTATTTTTTGTTTTGTTCTTATTTATTTTAATGAAAGAAAATGATTTTATTTAAATATTATTTTTATTTGACACTTTAAATTAATTATTCAATTTGCTTCACAATATTTATTCATTTCTGTTATATTTTATACTAGCAGACCCTTCGTTCGCAGCTAAAAGTTTTTTGTATAAATTTTAGAATGCCAAAAAACCATAAATAACTTAAAAAGGGAAAAAATGGTTTCCTTACAGGCCCTTCTGTTTCGAATTTTGAATCTCCAACTCCAGATTCGTGATATCCCAAAGCCAATTTTTGCGAGAAAAATTAGAAAAAGGACATTTCCGTTATCCATACAGGACCTTCCGTTAGCATTTGAAAAATCGAACACCAGATTCGCGATCAGCGACCTCGAAAACCCATTAGTGTCAATTGTTTAAATAAAAATTGGAAAAAGGATATTTCCGTTATCCTTACAGGAACTTTTGTTTAGAATTTTGAAAACCTGATACCGGATTCGTAATCAGCGACCCCAAAAACCGTATAATGCCAATTTGTCCGGGGAAAAATGGGAAAAGGATATTTGCGTTATCCTTACAGGACCTTCCGTTTCGAATTTTGAAAATCCAACACCGGATTCGTGATCAGCGACCCCAAAAAACCTCTTATGCAGATTTTTCCCGGGGAAAAGGATATTTATCCTTACGGGATCTTTCGTTTCGAATTTTGAAAATCTAATATCGGATTCGTGATCAGCGATCCCAAAAATAATGCCAATTTTTCCGGAGAAAAATGGGAAAAAGGATATTTGTGTTATCGTTTCAGAACCTTCCGTTTCGAAATTTGAAAATATAGTAGCGGATTCGTAATCAGCGACCCCAAAAACTCCCTTATGCCGATTTTTCCGGGGAAAAAGGATATTTGCGTTATCCTTACAGGGCCTTCCGTTTAGAATTTTAAAAATCTAACACCGAATTCCCGAACAGCGACCTCGGAAACCCCCTTATGCCGATTTTCCCGGGAAAAACGAAAAAAAGTATATTTGAGTTATCCTTACAGGACTTTCCGTTTCGAAT
Organism: Chrysopilus asiliformis; assembly: GCA_964034945.1. NCBI lineage: Eukaryota > Metazoa > Arthropoda > Insecta > Diptera > Rhagionidae > Chrysopilus > Chrysopilus asiliformis. The sequence goes on from OZ035962.1 coordinate 45,223,115, forward strand.
TTTAAAATTCCAACAGCAGAGGCGTGATCAGCGACCCCAATAACTCTATTATACTAATTTTTCCGCGGAAAATGGGAAAAAGGATATTTGCATTATCCTTACAGGATCTTCCGTTTCGAATTTTGAAAATCTAATACCGGATTCGTCATCAGTGACCCCAAAAACCCCATAATGCAAATTATGAAAAATTTTTCAGGGGCAAAATGGAAAAAAATGATATTTATGTTATCCTTTCAGGACCTTCCGTTTCGAAATCTACATAGCTAAAAACCTGCTCCTGGCAACACAGAACATTTTGCAAAAAACCGCGTAAAAATCGGTCCAGTAGTTTTTGAGTTTTGTAATCTCAAACAAACCAACAAACTTCCATTTTTTAACCGACTTCCAAAAAGGAAAAGGTTCTCAATTCCACCTGAATATTTTTTTTTTTTTTTTTAATGTATGTTCACGCCTAACTTTTTACTGGGTTGACCGATTTTGGTCATCCCAAAGAGAAAGTTGTAGAGAAAGTTCCTGGTTGGACCCCGGTTCGTTCATGGGCAAAAATGGACCATTAGGGGGGGTACCCCCCATACAAACGAAAACGTTTTTTCCGAATATCTCAAAAACGGTGCATCTTATCAAAAAAGTCCAAGAACAAAAATTATTTAGGACATGATTCTACATAAAACTCTTATACATCAAAATCCGATTGGAATAAATTTTAAAAAATCTGATTGGAAAGTTCGACTTCAAAGTATAATTTTGGTACAAATGCTCAAATTAAGATACCAATATCACCATACAGGTTTTCAATAATTGCCAGATTGGCAATTATAGCTTTTGTTATGTTCTTACGTTGTGTTCAGTACAACACAAGGAAGGTTCTTTTATATATTTCCCCCGTGTTAACCTACCCCTTCAAACCCCTCGGGATATAGAGTAAAATTCTTTGTATTGTGTTCAGTACAATATCTGGAAGATTCTTTTATATATTTCTCATTTGCGGACTTATCCCTTCAAACCCTTTGTAATTTTACCTATATTAAACATAACAAAAGCTATAATTGCCAATCTGGCAATCATTGGAAACCCGTATGGTGATATTCGTAACAAAATTCGAACAGTTATACCAAAATTCCAATTTGAAGTCAAACTTTCCAATAAGATTTTTTAAAATTTATTCCAATCGGATTTTGATGTATGGGAGTTTTATGTAGAATCATATCCTAAATAACTTTTGTTCTTGGACTTTTTTGATAAGATGCACCGTTTATGAGATATTCACAAAAAACGATTTCGTTCGTATGGGGGGTACCCCCCCTAATGGTCCATTTTTACCCATTAACGAACTTAGCCTCGCATTTTACGAAAAACGGATCCACGCAAAATTTCAAGTCTCTAGCTCAATCCGACGGACGGACATGCAAAAATTAAATATTTTTATCATTCTTAACACACTGGTGTAATTTATTTTTTTGTGCGATGACGGGATCTTGGCGTTACAAACGGTAAAGCAAAGTTAATATACCCTTTGGTTTCACCATACGGGTATAAAAATTGAAACTAAAAACGTTCGAAATAAAAAAAAAATTTTCTAAAAAAAATAAAACCGACTTTAAAAAAAACTGAAAAGAGAAAAAAGCACTAAAAAGAAAAAAATAATTTCAAACTATGTCCATTAATAGCGTATTTAAAATTCGGCTTTTTTGGAGTGGCGTTAAATTTGCAACTAAAATAAATTACATACTTTCTAACCCTTAAGGCTAATCGTTTACATACTTTCTAACCCTTAAGGCTAAAGAACTAAGATCGACTCCAAAAATTTTGTTGTCAAACAGACACGGCTCTTAGAAGCACCAAAACTAAGTTCTTTTATGTCCCAAATTGGATTCCCTATTTTTAAGCAATCGCTATAAAAAAGCCCACTGTCTCATATGTTACTATTTTTTGTAGGAATCTATCCTATTTTTTGTCTCCATGTACAAACTGATTTTGTGCGAAACTTGACAATATAAATTTTACAAATATTTTATTTAGTGTAAATTTAACGCCACTCCAAAAAAAAACGAATTTTAAATACGCTATTAATGGACATAGTTTGAAATTATTTTTTTTCTTTTTAGTGCTTTTTTCTCTTTTCAGTTTTTTTTAAAGTCGGTTTTATTTTTTTTTATACCCGTATGGTGAAACCAAAGGGTATACTAACTTTGCCTTACCGTTTGTAACGCCAAGATCCCATCATCACACACAAAAATGAATTACACCAGTGTGTTTAGAATGATAAAAATAATTAATTTCTGCATGTCCGTCGGTCCGTCTGTCCGTCCGTCTGTCTGTGGCGCGGATTGCGGGCGCACGAATTGAGGTAGAAACTTGAAATTTTACGCAAATTCGTTTTTCGTAAAATGCGAGGCCAAGTTCGTTCATGGGCGAAAATGGACCATAAGGGGTGGTGGGGGAGGGGGGGGGGGTACCCCCCATACGAACGAAAACTTTTTTTCTGAATATCTCAAAAACGGTGAATTTTATCAAAAAGTCCAGGAACAATAGTTATTTAGGATATGATTCTACATAAAACTCCCATACATCAAAATTCGATTGGAATAAATTTCAAAGAGGAATGTTCATACAACGGTTCGCCATTCACTTAAATCACCATACGGATTTTCAATAATTGCCAGATAGGCAATTATAGCTTTTGTTATGTTTATATGTATAGATTGGTTTATGATAAGAGAAGTATGAAATAAATATCATACATAGAGTGTTCAAAACACTCCCAAGTCTAGTCTTTCGTTCAAATTAGTTATAATGACGAAGGTTTTACATAAATTTACTACTATTTCATCGATTCTACTACTATTTTTCGGCCGATTTACTATGATTTCGAAAATCAAAAGTCACAACCCTGAACAGAACTTTAATGCTGGGAGCGAAATATCGCTCTCTTACTAATGAAATACTTATATAACATATGTGTGTGCATCATAACCAACAGCCATCGCTCGAGGCTTTCATTCAATTTTTATGCGAGACCCACAAACCGTTTACAACAAGAAGCGAAAACTTAAATAGAAATCATTTTCGTTCCCAAGAACCACAGCAAACGCTTTTGCCGTTAAGAGTAAAAAGAACGAAATAACATGACATTGAATACATCAGATTCAATACACACAAAGGAAGAGCATAAAAAGAGTATAAATGTGAACTCTGTACTACAGTAAAAATTACTAAAAATTTTAGGCAGTAAAAATTTTAATTTTGATCTTTAAAAAAATGATTGAACATAGTTTAATATAACAAAATACCCTAAACAATGCTTTAATGTAGGCCTCATCTTATAACACAGTTTCTGTTCGGATGTCAGCACAAACTATCGAGTATCATCGATTGCAAATTTATTATCATGGCAGCAAGCCGATTTTCTAATTTGTACCCCCATAACCAAAATCCAAGACGTATCCACGTCAAAAAAAACTTGATGGTAATTGATTAGCTTTTTGTAAGCCACGAAATCCTGTTAATCGTTTAATTCGAGATGCTAAAATTGTGTATTCGAATCGTGATTTTTCGAAAACTACTAATCTTTGGAAAAAATTGAGGAAAGTCGGTGCCATTAGATCAGGTGGTTCTAGTTGCATGTTAGCTCCGGACACTTTAAATGCCGTTTAACCCTTAACCACTGACGTGTAATTTTGTGACACTACTACTGACGTATGAATGACATTCGGCTGTGTTTTTAAAGATCTCTGGGCTATTCATTAAGTGTAATTGTTGTGTTTTTTGTTTGCGATATACTAAAATATTGCGAATATCAAGCAAAGAGGTGAATAAAACAAAAAATATATTAATAAGAAAATATTTATTCATAAACAAACTTAGATGTAACGAAACAAAAACGATTTTTTTCAAAAAACAACGAAAAAAAAACTATTAACTATAGAAACTTTTTTTTATCGGTTTATAACGTAATTAGGATGGTTTTCATTGGATGTAAATCACATTTGCAGCAAATCACAAATCTAGGCACTTTTTAATGGCAGTCATTGCAGGTCGGTTTTGAGCACTGCAAGCAAACCGGCTGACCGCATGCTTGACACCCGTAATGAGTTCTACGTCGTTTCTCCTTGAAACACATGTAGCAATTCTTCAAGATTTCAAATTTTTGAATTCTAGGCCTTGATTGATCCAATACAGTAGCGCTATCGTTCCCTAAGCTCGTGTGAAAGTTGTCGCTCGAGATGCGGCACTATTAAATATTTACCAAGATCCTTCATAAATGCCAGACGATCCGAAGAGTTATAATGTGACATTAATTCGAATTCGCTGTCTTTCCCATGACGTACAAGGCCGGGGTGAAGTATTAGATCGCTTAAGACTCATTTTATCTACAAACATACAAAACAAAAAAAACTTAAAAAAGTTACCCTAACACTTACCATACGAACCACATACGTCAGGTCGTCTAAATAAGCTATTTAGATGTGCAGCACGCGTCCGGTCTCCACCGCTTTATATGTATCACTGGCGGCTAGGAAACTACCAAAATGGTTGAGGATTAATTCCCGCGAAAAATCAAGTTATGAACGAAAAACGATTTCGGGGACGTACCACATTCGTACGTCAGTGGTTAAGGGCTAATAATGTTTTCTTAGACGAATTTCCGTTAGCTTCATCTGATGATGGTCTTAGTTTTCATAATGTTTCCACATCTTCTGGCCGTCTCTACGAGACAGAAACCTTCTTTTTTACTTAAGTTTACAGTGGTATTGTTAAGAATAATCGGGTTTAACTGATCTGCTATTCGTTTCTAATAGAAGGCTATAGCTTGCGATTTAGACGGATTTATACTTATTCTGTTATTCACAGCTCATAAACTTAGTCGTATTGATGAGATTTATCTCTTCAATACAACTATCAGCAGATAACAAATTACCAGTGTGCAGGAATTGAAGGTCGTCAGCAAAAACATGAGCTTTACAAAATTTAAACGATTCAACAATATCATTAATAAACATTAAAAAGATTAGAGGGCCCAAAATGGATCCCTGTGGAACACCATTACTTAAGGATTTAGCGGTTGATCGGCTGTCTCCCCATTTGGGAGCGGTTGCAAAGATAAGACTCAATCATCTTAAAAGCAGAAAGGGAAAAGTTGAACTGAGTTATAAGTTCGAAAGCCTTACGAAAGTTAATAAGAACGAACACAGCGAAATCATCCTTATCAAGAGCTAATCTAATCAACTCGGAGACATCAAGAAAGTACCGGTAGTACTATGACCATTTCTAAAATCAGATTGCGTTAAACATAATAGGTTATGAGATTCTAAATGAGTCAAAAATTTGTCAGGGAAGTGAGACTGAATAATACAAGCATTTACTACATTAAGAAGTACATTGTCAATTGCAGGTAATAAAAGCTTAACGAACTTCAATACTTGCTGAATCTGACTTAATGCTGAAGATAGCTTCATATAGTTCAAGATAACAAACAAGAAATTTTAGTGAAAAGGAAATTAAGGAAACAAATTTTTATTTAAAAATAATTTTATTTATAATTGGTTTATGATAAGAGAACTATGAAAAAAATATCATACTTACAGTGTTCAAAACGCTCTCATTTATAGTCTTTCGTTCTGCTCCCAACGAAGAATTGAAATTAATGGAAAATAAAAATTCAGCATTTCAGTAAACCCCCAAAGAAAAAGAATGAAATTATGGTTCTTACGTTCTTGCTCTTAAGATCTTTACATTTGCGTTTTGTTTTTACGTTCTTTGAGAACAGAACTTTAATGCTGGGAGCGAAATATCGCCCTCTTATTAATGAAATCCATAGGGTCAGGTAGGGTAAATTGGTCCACGTTTTTATTATTGGCCATAAAATGGTCAAAAATTGGAATTTTTGCATGATAAGATAGCCAAATCGCAAGCGCAGGACCTAAGCTAACTTTGTACAATCACAGATTGCCAACATTTTGAAATTAGATTTAATTTTCAGGCATTTATCGAAAACTTTGATTTTTCGATTTTTTCAAAATGGTAAAAAGTGGTCCACCCACAAAATTTTTCCAGAAATCGCATAAACATAAAATTAAATGACAAATAAAAGTATAATCATGAAGTTTGATCAAAAATATGGTTTATTCGAAAGTAACAAATGAGCGTTTGGTGTGTTTTGGTGTTGGTTTCTTCGGTGTAGTTGTTAAGCGTCGTTTTCCGGCGGCTTGTTCTGCTAATCTAATTCAGCTGGATTTTTGGGAGAAGTTATAATCGAACTTCGCATCGATTTTCGGCCACGATTTAAAACACTCAAAATAACTCATAAAAAAACTTGAAAACACGAAATATGACATTAACTGGCTGGACCATTTCACCCTATCAAACGTGGACCACTTCTCCCTACCGCGCTATTTTGCGCGGAATGACGCTGCTTCAGTAATTGTGGAAAAAAGTGCAGAAATTCGGTGGATTTACAAAGTTTATAAGGTAAACAACATTTTAGATTAATTACCTTATTGAAATTGATGAAGAATTCGTCAAAATGTTGTTGAATGTGAAAACTTTTCATAATGTTTTTTTGGCACTGGTCTGTGAGAGTGAGTAAATATACGAGTCCACCTACGTGACTCGCCTCCTTACTCACATCTTCACTTCACACCCCCCCATCGAACCGACCGTCGCATCACTCTCTTATTTAATGGTTTAATTAATCATGAATAAAATTATGCAGACTTATAATAATTGTTGTCCAATTTATTTATTTATTTATTTATTTATTTCAACAGGTGCGGAGCACCATCTGAACTAGTTACAAAAATGCTACAATTTATGTATGGCTGCAATTAAAATTCTGACATAATTACTTATTAATTCATGAATTATTATATAACAATCTCTTGATACTCCTTATATTTTTATGAAAATCGATATTTTTAAAAAAAATTTTGAAAATTTTAGACATGGCTGAAACTGGTTCAGAACGTCCGTAATTTGTTCTATGAAAGTCTATATAAAAGAGAGTATTTCTATGTCTAGTTCTTGAATAAGATATAATATTTAACTTGCTCAATAGCATCGGAGAGTCAATCTCTCCTGACAACAATTTAAAGAGAAACAAATCAGCGAATACTTCACGCCTCATTCGTAGCTGTGGCAAGTTTAACAGTTTTAATCTTTTATCATAAGGTGGCAGTAATTGGCTATCGTTCCATGGCAGGTGCCGTAGAGCAAACCTTAAGAAACGTTTCTGAATGGATTCTAATCTTTTATTGTGAACTTCATAAGCAGGTAACCACACAACACCAGCGTATTCTAATACTGGACGCACAAATGAACAATACAAAGATTTTAACACAAAAGGATCTGGCAACTCTTTTGACCAACGCTTCACAAAGCCAAACAATGCATTAGCACGATTTATAACGCTGTTAATGTGCAAATGAAAATCTAGATTGGTATCAAGAAGAATTCCAAGATCATTAACATAATTGGATCTACACAGTGGAGAATCGTTTAGAAAATAGTCGTAATTATCAATATTCTTTTTTTTGCGACTAAAAGTGATGGCTACACACTTAGCAATGTTCAACTTTAAATCGTTATTAGTGCACCAAACAAAGATCTTGTTCAGTTCTTCTTGAAGGACTAAATTATCTTGAGGACCACCGATAGAGGAGTAAAACTTTAGGTCATCAGCATAACCTAGCACGTGAATGTTCTGAATAATAGAAAAAATATCATTTACAAAAAGAATGAACAACAGTGGACCTAAGTGGCTACCTTGAGGAACACCTGAGAGAGCATAAGCTATCTCAGAAAAGACATTAGAGTATTTCACCCTGAAAGATCTCTGACTAAGATAAGACGCTATCCAACTGCACAAGTCATTTGAAAAGCCTAATCTTTCTAATTTAAATAATAGTACCTCATGAGAAAGTTTGTCAAAAGCCTTGCTGAAATCTGTATAAATACAGTCAACCTGTGAGCCCGATTCCATTGAATTAATGCAAAAATTAGTAAATTCAACAAGGTTTGTGGTAGTTGACCTACCTTTTACGAAGCCATGCTGTTTGTCAGATAATATGGACTTACATTCGAATGACACGAATTTTGCAACGATAGATTCAAATACTTTTGGAATGGATGCTAGTTTTGCAATCGGTCGGTAGTTCTCAACTCGAGTTTTGTTGCCTTTTTTGTGAACCGGAGACACGAAATAAAATTTTCACAATGACGGAAAAACACTGGACGTTAGTGACAAATTGAATAAATAAGTTAGTGGTTCGACAAGGGATAAACAACACTTGACAAGAAAGCCAGGAAGAATACCATCAGGACTGGCAGAAAAGTCTTCATCTAATCCACATAAACAATCTGAGATATCTAAAGTACTGATCTTAAAACTACCAATGTGAGTACTCGAAGCACCAGTCAAGTAATTAAAATAGCTATAATCTATATTAAAGGTATTAGTAGCAAAAACACTACTGAAAAAATCTTTAAACATATTAGATATCAAAGATGGGTTATCACTAGATGAACCGTTATAAGTTACACAAGAAACATTTAGGTTACTCTTACGCTTGTTGTTTATGAAGTTCCAAAATTCGTCAGGTTTATTTTTTATATCAGTCTTCATTTTATCCTTTCTTTCCTTCCTCTTTTCCTTTAGACGTCCATCAGTACTTCTTTCTAAACTTCCTTTTTCGCGCACTGCACTCTTCCCTTCTCGGAAATATCCTTTGTATCCCATCCACTTTTCCTTTCTCCCAAATATTTCACTCAAATCCCCTTTTTGCTTTTCCCAAATATCCTTCCACAAAATTCCCGTCACTTTTCCAAAACAAAATCCTTTCACAAGATTCCCATCCCTTTTCCCAAAAATCCTTTTCACTTTTCCCAAAAATCCTTTTCACTTCTCCCAAAAATCCTTATCACTTTTCCCAAAAATCCTTTCGCTTTTCCCAAAATTCTTTCACAAAATTCCCATCACTTTTCCCCAAAATTCTTTCACAAAATTCCCATCACTTTTCCCCAAAATCTTTTCACAAAATTCCCATCCCTTTTTCCAAAATCCTTTTACAAGAATCCCATCATTTTTCCCAAAAATCCTTTCACAAGATACCCGTCATTTTTCTTCAAAATCCTTTCACTTTTCCCCAAAATCCTTTTCACTTTTCCCAAAAATCCTTTTACAAGAATCCCATCACTTTTCTCCAAATTCCTTTCACAAGATTCCCATCACTTTTCCCAAAATCCTTTTACAAAATTCCCATCACTTTTCCTCCAAAATCCTTTTCCAGAATTCCCGTCACTTTTGCCCAAAATCCTTTCACAAGATTCCCCAAAAATCACAAAAATCACATCTTTCACAAAATTTCCATCACTTTTCCAAAAAAATCCTTTCACAAGATACCCGTCATTTTTCTTCAAAATCCTTTCACTTTTCCCCAAAATCCTTTTCACTTCTCCCAAAAATCCTTTTCACTTTTCCCAAAATACCTTTCGCTTTTCCCAAAATCTTTTCACAAAATTCCCATCCCTTTTTCCAAAATCCTTTTACAAGAATCCCATCATTTTTCCCAAAAATCCTTTCACAAGATTCCCGTCATTTTTCTTCAAAATCCTTTCACTTTTCCTCAAAATTCTTTTCACTTTTCCCAAAAATCCTTTTACAAGAATCCCATCACTTTTCTCCAAATTCCTTTCACAAGATTCCCATCACTTTTCCCAAAATCCTTTTACAAAATTCCCATCACTTTTCCCCCAAAATCCTTTTCCAGGATTCCCGTCACTTTTGCCCAAAATCCTTTCACAAGATTCCCGATATTTCCCAAAAGACCTTTCACAAGATTCCCCAAAAATCACAAAAATCACATCTTTCACAAAATTTCCATAACTTTTCCAAAAAAAAATCCTTTTTTTCAAAAACAAGCAGAGACACAAGTAGAGATAGTGTTCTGCAGTTTCTTCCTCTGCGTCGCATAGGTTGCAAGAAGGGTCGCTCGAAAGCCTTATGTTGTGAAGGTGGTAGTTGAGTTTACTGTGACCCGTTAGTACGCTGACCAGCGGTCCGATACCAGTTTTCCCCAAACCTAGTACTTTTTTGGCCGTGGTTGGATTAGGTTCACAGCCAAACTTTTTAGCTTGTCGTCCAACAGATTCATTTGCCCACCTCGTCTTGTGTTGCTGTCTGCTGTATATATGTATCATTGCTTTGATTGTTGCTACTGAGATTAGCAGCGAAGGAGCAGGTCCTACAGGTATGATATCAGCACCCTGTCTTGCTAATTTTTCTGCTTCTTCATTGCCTTGGATGTTGCTGTGTCCTGGGACCCATATAAGGCATACAGTATTGTTACATGAAATCCTTTGAAGGTTATGGAAGCACGCCATTAATGCCGCTTGACTGTCAGAGAATATGTTGATCTCTTCGCCTATAGGATTGTTGTTACGAATTAGCATTGCGCAAGTGGAAATTGCTACTATTTCAGCTTGAAACACAGTAACATTTTTCCCCAGAGGGATAGTTTCAGTAATATTATCGTATGCTGGTCTAGGATGAAAGACACCAGCACCCACCACCTCATTTCTGAGTGATCCATCAGTAAACCAGCAGTTGCTTGTGAGAGGAATCATTTGACTGTTTCGATTCCATTCCTCTCTTGTTGGAAGAATCACCTTAAATTTCTTACCAAAGTGTAATTTTGCAGTATGATAATCAATAGGCATTTCTGCCTCTGGTATCTTATTCGTTAGGTCATTCCAGATAGAAATGTGAGATTTGCTGCAGTTGCTGGATTTCCTTTGACCAGTAATGCTGAGTCTAAAGGCACAGAGCATAGCTTGCTCCTTGATGAATAAATCCAGTGGTAATAGGTTTAAGATAACCTCCAACGCAGCTGTTGGGCACGATCTCATCGCACCAGTAATACTAATACACGCAAGTCTTTGGAGCTGATTGAGTTCGTTTTTGACAGAAGAAAGAGTTGTTCTTTTCCACCAGATTATAGCACCATAGGATACCATTGGTCTGATTACAGTAGTGTATAACCAGAGTACAATCTTCGGAGATAATCCCCAGGTACGGGATACGGCTCTTTTACATTGTACAAAGGCTGATATCGCTTTATTTACTTTGTTTCAGACATGTGAATTCGAATTGAGTTTTTTGTCGAAGATCACGCCTAGAAATTTGGCTTCATTGTATAGTTTCAGTTGAATACCCTTAAGAGATGGCATTTTTAGATTGTCAATCTTATGTTTGTTTGTGAAAAGTACCGATTTGATTTTACTAGAGTTGATGGATAGACCTAAATTGTCACACCACACGGAAATTTTCGTGATGGCCTCTGCTAGAATTTCACCAAGAGTGCTAAGGAACTTACCTGTAATAGATATTACTATATCATCGGCGTATCCTATTGTTAGAATGCCTGAAGAGTTTAATGCGTGTAGTAGTTCATCTACTACAAGACACCATAATAATGGAGATAAAACTCCACCCTGAGGACAGCCTTTGACAGTCGAGATAGAAGCCTCATAGTCACCAATCTTCGTATTTATTTGTCTGCCGCGCAGCATATTGTAGATCCATCTTGTTATGGTTTGATTTATACCTTTGGATCTAAGAGCTTCTCTTATGGCTTGAAAGGAGGTGTTGTCAAAGTCACCCTCAATATCAATAAAGGTGCTTAAGACAAACTCATTACAGGCCATACCTCTTTCAATGTGATATACCAGTTCATGAAGAGCTGCTTCAGTAGATTTGCCCTTTTGATAAGCAAACTGCATAGGATATAGAATCAACTTTGGTTGAAGCTCACTTCGCAGATGAACTTCCACCAGTCTTTCTAGGGTTTTTAGCAGAAAACTCATGAGACTAATCGGCCTATACGATTTGGCTAAATAGTAGGATTGCTTACCAGCTTTTGGAATAAAAATTACTCTTACCTTGCCCCATGAACTTGGGATAAAGCCCGTTGCAATACAGGCTTTGTAGAGTTCCTGAAGGGGCAAAATTAATGAATCCATTCCTTTCTGCATAGCAGCCGGATAGATACCATCTGGGCCTGGAGATTTGAAAGGGGCGAAACTGTTTATAGCCCATGAGATTTTTTCTCTTGTAACAATTTTGTTGGCTGTCGCCCAATTAGCTGTAGCTGTGTCTATTTGAGATAAACTGGAATTATCTCGGAAAGGATAATGTCCAGGGAAATGTGTGTCAAGGAGGTGTATAGCTGCCTCCCTATCACTTGACGTGTAAATGCCTGACTCGATCTGGAAAGTAGTTGGTTGGTTGGTGGGGTCCTTAGCCAGGATTTTGTGAATTCTGGCAGCTTCAGGAACATCATCAACTTCACCGCAAAATTTTTTCCAGTGATTTCTTTTGGAGTTTCTTATGGATTTCTTATAGCTACTTTGGAGATTACTAAAAATGTTCCATTGTTCTACTGTGTTAACTCTTTTGGCTTTATTAAACATTTTCCCAAAATCCTTTTACAAAATTCCCATCACTTTTCCCCCAAAATCCTTTTCCAGGATTCCCGTCACTTTTGCCCAAAATCCTTTCACAAGATTCCCGTCATTTTTCTTCAAAATCCTTTCACTTTTCCTCAAAATTCTTTTCACTTTTCCCAAAAATCCTTTTACTCCGGCTCCGGCTCTGGCAACCCAACCAACCTGACCCAAAGTTTTTTTGCGTGCGCTAATAAATTTAAAAAAAATCAAAAAAATTATAAAGAGAAATTCAGAAGTATTGATAAAAGTTATATAAATTCAATAAATTATTGTTCTTCTATATCCGAGAAAACATCTATTACCATTAAGGCACTAAGTCTCATAGTAATTCCTACAAAATGTTTGAGGTTATGGAGAATTCCAAGTGTAAAAAGTGTGAAGAGGAAGTTCTAGATAACGATACAGCGCTACAATGCGACTCCTGTAATCGTTGGCATCATATGAAATGTTTAAAAATTTCAAGGAAGGAGTATACAATATTAAGTAAACAACCACTTTGGTTTTGTAGCGCAAATTGTACTACATCCAGATCTGGCACTCCCATGACACTTAGAAATTCCTTGGATTTTGACTCAGAGAATCCTAGTCTCAAAGACGTAATGAAATATATAAAAAGTATTGCCGAGAGTATGGAGCTCCTGTATAAGCTGTTCAACGATCAAAATCAAGAAAGATCCAAAATCCATAAAGACATCACTGAAATAAACGAACATAACCTAACTTTACAAACAAGACTGACTAGTTGCAGTCTGGAAATCTCTATTCTAAAAGCAGAACTAAACCAACAACATCAAAAAGAAATTGCCAACCAGGTAATCGCTCATGGGATTCCAAGCTTTCCAAATCAGGATCTTAATATCAAAGTCAAGGAAATCCTCACAGCAAATCAACTACCTAGTGCGGACATACTTCGTTGCTACAGGTTAAAATTACGTTCAACAGACCGTCTTCCACCTACCATCATCATATTTCGAGATGAACAATCTAAAAGACATTTCCTGCAATGTAAAAAAAATAAAAAAATTCTAGTCAATCCTGAAGATCAACATGATAAGGTTATAAAAATCTTCGAATATTTAACGCCGCTATCTAGATCTCTCTTGATGGAAACTCGTAACAAGCTGAAGGATCTCTATAAATACATTTGGACGTCCAATGGGAAAATTCTGATTCGTCTAAATGATAACTCCGAAGCTAAGATGATCAAAACGCAGGACGACATAACCAAATTCTTACCTAGCGATAAGTAGCTCTTTCTTTTTTCTTTTGTATTATATTTCATAAATTGTAACTCATCTGAGTATATAGATCCGAATTTTTGTAAATTTTGTATTTTTTCTACTATTATCTCATGAACGCTAACGTAAATTACTTTTTCAACCCTAATTTTTCGAACATTAACTTTAGAACCTCAGTAAATAAATTAAATATACTATACTTAAATACCAGAAGTATTTTGAATAAAATAGATGCGATTGAAGAGTTAGTATCTAGTTTTGGTTTTGTAATTGATGTGTTGATCATCACTGAGACGTGGCTTTTACCTTCGGAAGAAAACTTTGCTAATATAACTAACTACTCCGGGTTTCACTCAATTCGTCATTCTAAGAACAGAGGAGGTGGGACCAGCATCTTTATACATAAGCATTTGCCAGGTAAAATCATTTTTGAGAAATCGGACAACTTTAATAACTTTTTAATAATCGAAATTCCCAACCACAAAATCAATATTATGGGTGTATATCGTTCTCCGCACTACAATAATTTGTTACCTGACTTCCTAGAACAGATTAAACAAATCACTGATAATTTCTGCAATTGCATTATTGCTGGCGACTTCAACATTAATTTACTTGATACCTCAGATACGTCCATTCAGTCATATAATAATTATCTAAATCTAAATGGTTACACAATCTTAAACTCTATCTCAGCTGAAATGCCCACCAGAACGACACAATCTTCTTGTACCATCATTGATCACTTTGCTACAGATTTGCTTCAATATAACTACAATCTATCAATTTTTGAATTATCACTAAGTGATCATAACGCAATAATGCTTGAAGTTAACATCAATAAGTCAACAGCGCTTCCAAAAATCAATTGTTTCAATATTACTGACACCTCCAAAGCTATGAATGAGTTTAATGCCGAGGTCATTGTACCTAAAAGTATCTACTCAGACTTTCGCAATAAATTATCTGAAATTATTAACAAGAATACGAAAATCAAGCTCATTAGATCGAAACACCGTATTATAAAACCCTTCATGAACTCAGAATTGCTCGAACTTTCACGGGAAAAGGAACGGCTCTATAAGCTGAGGAAACGCTATCCGAACAACCCTTTCTTAGCAACCCAATTTACTGTGACTAAGAACCTGTTTGAAAAGAAAAAGAATCTCGCTAAAAAAAGTATATCTTCGATAAACATAATGAACATATCAGAAACCCTCGTAAACTTTGGAAGATAATCAACTTTACTCTCTATAATAGATTTCATTCTACGAATGATTGTCTTCCAGATTCAATGAACATCAATAATTCGACAATATGCTCTCCAATTGATATTGCAGATGGTCTAAATAACTTCTTTATAAATTCGGTGGGGTCTTGTCCCAGCAACTTAATGAGTGGTGCAAATATTGTTGCATTAGATCTTGACCTCCTTTTCACAGTACCTTGTTTCAAATTTAAGCAAATCACCAATATTCAGGTATCGAGATACATCAAAGATCTAAAAAACACAGCTAGTACTGGACTAGATAACATCACTGTTTCACAAATAAAGTCATTAAACTCTGCTAAGATAGCTTTATTAACCAAGTACTACAATGACTTTATTAACACTTCAACTATTCCTAGTGAACTAAAAACGGCTAAAGTGATCCCAGTATATAAAGGAGGCGACAAAACCCTACCAAACAACTACCGACCTATATCTATTTTACCTGCCTTATACAAGCCCTTTGAGAAGGCCCTGGCCGATCAAATTTGGGAACACTTGTCCAAGAATAAAATCCTTAATTCTAACCAGTTTGGCTTTACACCTAATTCGAACACTCTCTCGGCATGTGTAGAAGTCATTCATACAATACAAGTTTCGATTTCGAAAAAAATGAGCACTGCGTTGGTTTCAATTGATTTACACAAAGCCTTTGATTCTATTGACCATGAATTATTGCCCTTCAAGTTGAAAAAGATGCTTTTTGATGATTCCAGTATTGAACTTATACTTAACTACTTATCTAATAGACACCAACGTGTCAACTTCAAGAATCAACTAAGTTCGGAAATGCTAATCACGCGAGGGGTCCCGCAGGGATCCATTTTAGGGCCTCTCATTTTTAACTTGTATATGAATGATATTTTTGAAATAAACTTATGCGGTACTCTCATCCTTTACGCGGATGATGCCTTACTCATATACAGTGAAAACTCTATTGTTGATCTCAATAGTGCTATGCAATCTGACTTAGACAAGTTGGAAGTATATTTCAATAATAATAAGTTGAGTATTAATATCAGTAAAACTAAATTCATGACCTTTAAATCTCGCGTACCCAGCTCTTTCCAACTCCTGATAGGAAACCAAGCCATCCTGGAAACAGAAATATTGATATATCTTGGGCTAAACATTCAAAAGAACTTGAAATTAGATAAGCAAGTTCAAAAAATCAAATCCAAAATTAACCCTTACATTGCTTGTCTTTGGAGATTGCGGAGTATTTTGCCAACACAGACCCTCTACAAAATTTATTTTGCTTATATACATACGCATCTGACTTATCTTCACCCGATTTGGTCTGACATACCAGCGTACCATTTGCAGGAAATTAAAGTCCTCCAAAATAAGGCACTAAAGGCAATCAATAACTTGCCCCGCCTAACACCGTCAGCTTTGTTATACAACGACAAAATACTTCCTATTAATAAAATAAAACTATTTGAATTGGCGAAGCTTATGTATAAAATTGCTAATAACCAACTAAAAAGCTCATTTATCCTTATCAAATTTTCTGATGTGCACTCGTATGAAACCCGGCGTATAAACGATCTATCGACTATTGGCCTTCCGCTTTTTAGTATCTTATATATTGGTGTTAGTTATTATAACTCGCTTCCACCGGACATTAAAGCAACTGATTCGTTTGTAAATTTCAAGTTAAACCTTCGGAAATATCTCATGATCAACCATTAAATTTAATTATAATCATTTTATTTTGCTTTTCTTTTTTTTTCATTTAATATTATTTATCTATTTCTCTTTTTTTCTGATTATTTTTTTTTTGATTTAATGAATTAAAGATGTGAATTATCTAACTGTGATTGTTAAAGACTTGAATTTTTTTAACTTTAAATATTTATTTAGAGCTTATATTGTAAAGAGCCTCTACTCTACTTAAATTAGTTATAAGCTAGATTCTACACAAGTGTAAACTTTTTGAATCTAATAAATTTATAAAATATATATATATATATTAGGGCGGGTCGATTTTTTTCGACCAAAGGGTATAGCATATTCTGATTCTACACTAAATTCTAAGAAAAAATGCAAAAGAAACCATAGGTCAAAAATGAATTTTGATGTCCCCAAAATTGGATTGAAATTTCTCTTTTTAAATTATCGGGAAATGTATTTGTATTAGTTCGAGTTTTTCGAAAACTATTTAACCAATCGACGTGCTGAGTACTACAAATAAAAGCTAAGGACATAATCTTTAAAATGGCGTTTATAATAATTTGATCGGAATTATAGTTTTGGGGAAATGGGGGTTTGATTAGAAAAAAAAAATTTTTTTTGTGAGTTTTACACCAACTCAAACTCGACTTGTATGGAGCTTGGAAATCACTTTTGTTTAACTTTTTTCATTCGGATGTAGTTAGGGACCTAAAAAAAGTGACCCGTATTTTTTTGTTTCGGGTAGAAACGTTCGGTAGGCGGAGGGGGTGATTTCAAAGTCGGCGAAAAATCGACATGACAAAAACTTTAAAAATTTGTAACTTTTGAACGGCTTCACCGATTGAGATGATATTGAACATTTTGGAAAGGTAATTAAATTTCCTTTTCAAAAAAAAATATTTGCTGACTCCCTCCCCCTCACCGTCATATTGTAAAATTCAATTTAGTGACAAAATTTAAAATATCTCGAGAACAACATTTTTTTTTCTTTTGAATTTTTTTCTGTAAATACCTACCATTATACCACACAAATTCGCTAAATAAATTTTGGGGGTAAATGCGTTTTTGATTTTTAAAAAAATTTCGAAAAAATCGAATACAAGAAAAATGTGTATATTTTACTGATTTTTGATTGGTTTTTATGTTTTATGTACATAATACAGGTATTCCTCGAGTTACGCGGTTAATTGATCCAGCGTAATTCGAAACCGCGTAACTGGAGACTCAGGATTAGTGCAAAACAATACATGCCTATTATCTTTTTTATATAAATTACATTCATCTATAATTACAATATTTTCGTTTTAAATAATTAATTAAATAATTAATTTTTAAACAAATTTTTCATTTTTAAATAAATTTTTAATTAATTAAATAAATTTTTAATTAATTAAATAAATTTTTAATTAATTAAATAAATTTTTAATTAATTAAATAATAAAAATTGCTCCAAAATCGTACCGCGTAACTCGAGGACTGCTACAATTTTTTCCGCGTAACTCGGGGGATACCTGTATTACAGCGGAACTCAAAAAAAATTTTTAAGTTCCGCCATACTATAACAACAGCTCAAGATTTGTCCAATTGGACAAAAAGGCTTAAACATACAAACAGCTTTTGAATTTATAACACAGAGAGAATATGAGGTAAAACAGCAACAACTTCAACGAAGGTTTAAAAGTGTCAAAACACTTCCAGGAACTCAAAATTTTCACGGAATCTTTCTCAAAGGAAATTTTTTTTCTAATGCTGATATATTTGAAAGTTTTTCTTTTAAATGAATTTCTAATTACTTTTAATCTCCAAAAACTTTTGCGTTAATACAGGTATCCCCCGAGTTACGCGGAAAAAATTGTAGCAGTCCTCGAGTTACGCGGTACGATTTTGGAGCAATTTTTATTATTTAATTAATTAAAAATTTATTTAATTAATTAAAAATTTATTTAATTAATTAAAAATTTATTTAAAAATGAAAAATTTGTTTAAAAATTAATTATTTAATTAATTATTTAAAACGAAAATATTGTAATTATAGATTAATGTAATTTATATAAAAAAGATAATAGGCATGTATTGTTTTGCACTAATCCTGAGTCTCCAGTTACGCGGTTTCGAATTACGCTGGATCAATTAACCGCGTAACTCGAGGAATACCTGTATTATGTACATAAAACATAAAAACCAATCAAAAATCAGTAAAATATACCCATTTTTCTTGTATTCGATTTTTTCGAAATTTTATTAAAAATCAAAAACGCATTTACCCCCAAAATTTATTTAGCGAATTTGTGTGGTATAATGGTAGGTATTTACAGAAAAAAATTCAAAAGAAAAAAAAATGTTCTCGAGATATTTTAAATTTTGTCACTAAATTGAATTTTACAATATGACGGTGAGGGGGAGGGAGTCAGCAAATATTTTTTTTTGAAAAGGAAATTTAATTACCTTTCCAAAATGTTCAATATCATCTCAATCGGTGAAGCCGTTCAAAAGTTACAAATTTTTAAAGTTTTTGTCATGTCGATTTTTCGCCGACTTTGAAATCACCCCCTCCGCCTACCGAACGTTTCTACCCGAAACAAAAAAATACGGGTCACTTTTTTTAGGTCCCTAACTACATCCGAATGAAAAAAGTTAAACAAAAGTGATTTCCAAGCTCCATACAAGTCGAGTTTGAGTTGGTGTAAAACTCACAAAAAAAAATTTTTTTTTCTAATCAAACCCCCATTTCCCCAAAACTATAATTCTGATCAAATTATTATAAACGCCATTTTAAAGATTATGTCCTTAGCTTTTATTTGTAGTACTCAGCACGTCGATTGGTTAAATAGTTTTCGAAAAATTCGAACTAATACAAATACATTTCCCGATAATTTAAAAAGAGAAATTTCAATCCAATTTTGGGGACATCAAAATTCATTTTTGACCTATGGTTTCTTTTGCATTTTTTCTTAGAATTTAGTGTAGAATCAGAATATGCTATACCCTTTGGTGAAAATTTTGACCCCGAACAAATCGACCCGCCCTAATATATATACAAGAATCCCATCACTTTTCTCCAAATTCCTTTCACAAGATTCCCATCACTTTTCCCAAAATCCTTTTACAAAATTCCCATCACTTTTCCCCCAAAATCCTTTTCCAGGATTCCCGTCACTTTTGCCCAAAATCCTTTCACAAGATTCCCGATATTTCCCAAAAGACCTTTCACAAGATTCCCCAAAAATCACATCTTTCACAAAATTTCCATCACTTTTCCAAAAAAAAATCCTTTCACAAGATTCCCATCCCTTTTCCCAAAAATCCTTTTCACTTTTCCCAAAAATCCTTTTCACTTTTCCCAAAAATCTTTTTCACTTTTCCCGGAAATCCTTTCGCTTTTCCCAAAATTCTTTCACAAAATTCCCATCACTTTTCCCCAAAATTCTTTCACAAAATTCCCATCACTTTTCCCCAAAATCTTTTCACTAAATTCCCATCCCTTTTTCCAAAATCCTTTTACAAGAATCCCATCATTTTTCCCAAAAATCCTTTCACAAGATTCCCGTCATTTTTCTTCAAAATCCTTTCACTTTTCCCCAAAATCCTTTTCACTTTTCCCAAAAATCCTTTTACAAGAATCCCATCACTTTTCCCAAAATCCTTTTACAAGATTCCCATCACTTTTCCCCCAAAATCCTTTTCCAGGATTCCCGTCACTTTTGCCCAAAATCCTTTCACAAGATTCCCCAGAAATCACAAAAATCACATCTTTCACAAAATTTCCATCACTTTTCCAAAAAAATCCTTTCACAAGATTCCCATCCCTTTTCCCAAAAATCCTTTTCACTTTTCCCAGAAATCCTTTCGCTTTTCCCAAAATTCTTTCACAAAATTCCCATCACGTTTTCCCAAAATTTTTTCACAAAATTCCCATCCCTTTTTCCAAAATCTTTTCACTTTTCCTTAAAATCCTTTTACAAAGATTCCCATCATTTTTCTTCAAAATCCTTTCACTTTTCCCCAAAATCCTTTTCACTTTTCCCAAAAATCCTTTCGCTTTTCCCAAAATTCTTTCACAAAATTCCCATCACTTTTCCCCAAAATCTTTTCACAAAATTCCCATCTCTTTCCCAAAAATCTTTTCACAAAATTCCCATCCCTTTTTCCAAAATCTTTTCACTTTTCCTTAAAATCCTTTTACAAAGATTCCCATCACTTTTTCCCAAAATCTTTTCACTTTTCCTTGAACTCCTTTTCCCAAGATTCCCATCACTTTTCCTTTCCACAACATTCCAGTCACTTTTCCCCAAAATATTTTCACTTTTCCTTAAAATCCTTGGCTCTCGGCCGGCAACCAGACAACCTTCCGCTTCTACGAATCACCATCGACTTCCTTTTTATCGACGCGCGTCACTCGCCCGAACAAAGAGGAAAAAAAAGAAACAATCGTAATTAGCAACCGAAAGGAACAGAGAAACAAAAAAAAACTTCGTTTGACATCTCGAACATTCTCTATGGGAGACTAAGGCCTACATTACACGCGGAAACTTTAAACCGATACTCGATACAAAAAGTTGCTCGTTTGTGCTACACGCGGAGACAAGTTGCCGGAGACTTCTGTATATTACACAGTGAGTGTTTCATGTGTGTGTGAAGTTGTGTGAAGAACGAACCCGTCCTTTGTGATTTTGTGCTTGTGTGCGTATTTTGTCGCCTTGTTTCTACTTTCGGAACTGGCGACATTAGCCACCACTTCCCTCACTTCTTGCGCCTATACTTAGGAAAAGTCGCCGCTTAAAGTTGCCGCGTGTAGGGTAGGCCTAAGGCTAGACGAATTTACTGTTGGAGATTTATCTCCTGTTGGTCTGTGATTGGTTCGTCGTGTCTCCTGATAAAAGTCCAGTTAGGTTAATTTTTCCATTTCAATATTGAACTTGAAAAAAATTTTGTGTAGGGTGAGGTTCCAGTTTTGGGACTTGAATAGTTTTGATTTTTTTTTTTAAAGAAAAATTTTTTTTTGAGAGAAAAAAAGGAACAATTTTAAAATATGGAATTTCGTGACAAGTTGAATATGAAAAATCCTTTTTTTTTTCAAAAGTATTTTTATGTATAGAAAAATTATGCAGTAGGTAATTATATTTGAAATAATTTTTTGTTCATAATTTTTTTGGTTTGACGCACTGTTTTCAAGAAAATCGAAAATATTTTTTCCATCTGCATGGGAGAAAGGGAATAGAGCGAATTCCCTTATCGCCAGATACTTAAGTTTTTCGCATTTATTTTGTAACATATGTTGAGCATCCATAAAATAGTTTCAGAGATAACTGGGGAGGGGATTGGTCGAAAATTTACCTTGACAGATAACCTATTCAACACTAAAAATCGTATAAAAATCCGTTCTGTAGTTTAAGAGATAGCAGGAGATAGGGATCGCGCCATGTAGAGCGGAATAGTTTAAGTGGATGAAAATTTATTTTATGATTGACCTGCCCAACACCGAAAACCGTATTCAAATCCCTTTAGTGGTTCAGAAGATAACAGGCGAGGGGGTGAAAGGGGAGCCGATATCGCGACCACATCTAACTATAAACCGTGGTCATTATACATAGTCTATGTTGGTGCAGTAGTTCTTGAGTTTATACGTTACTCCATCTCACAAATCAAAAAAATTTATAACTATCTCACAAATAAAAAAAACGCTTCCGCACCCCAATAAGTTTGTTCCTGCACTCCAAATTGGGGACCTCCACACTATATGAGAATCATATCGAAGTATATTAGATTTAGTTGTAACGTATCGAACCGATCGCTGGACCCAAAAATGTGTTTGGTATGACAAAATATTTTGATTTCGGCATGTCCGACCGTCTGTCTGCCCATCTTTCTGTCATCTGTGCGTCTATATATCCGTGAATATCATTACTTTCGGAAGGATTCAGCTAGGGATTTGAAATATTTACAGTTGCGTTTCTCGTAAATGCCGATGCTAAATTCTTGAACTGGCAAAATCGGACCATTCCCTTCTCCATATACATGAAACTTTTTTCGCAATTTTCTCAAAAACGGTGAATTGCATTGAAAAATTTATAAAGCTAAAATGTCTCTTGAATATGATTTTACATAACTTATCTATACATCAAAATTCAGTTAGACTACCTCTTTCCCCTCTCCGATACAAATTGAATACTTTTTCCTTATTTTCTCGAAAACGGTGTATCGTATCGAATAGTTTATTAAGACGATATGTGTTTAAAATATGATTTTATACAACTTATCTATCCAGTTGGACCACTGGTATAGATTTTTTTTTAATAAACGAATTGGTCGTTGACAAAATACCTTATTTAAATTCGTTCGCCACAAAATGAATAATTTCAATTATCAAATCGCACAAAAACAGTGGATGAATAAAGGAAATTTGTGTTGATCCAAGTCCAGATTCGATATGCCGCTAACCTCACACACAAAATTCAACACCAATCCATTTAATTTCACTTGGTCACTGAGTAAATACCTTGATTCACTTCATTGATCACAAAATAAAATACTTTCGACGATTTAAAAGTGGAAAAAACAGCGATAATCTGCTCACTATATCAATAAACAAATGCTTCGCATCGATCATCAATGAGGAAAGAGCGAATATATTTCTCAACTGTCAAACGTGAGTCTGAGAGCGTAACGCCATCTGTTGGCGATAACATTAGCATACCATAATCCCATACAAAATGCAAATTTCAATTTTTCCGATATTCCCGATTTTCCCCAAAATTTTTCTCGACTTTTCCAACAAAAAGAAAAACGAATCGGAGCACGAATCATAGTCACCGACGCTTCTGCGTCTTTTCATCGACACACCCGAATCGACGCGACAGATTTTTGCAATCATGGTTACCGACGTGGTATGTGTCGATTATTGCTTAAAGTTCAGTGGATTGCTTTGATTGTCACATCTGTCAAAATGTTTGCACTTTTGGAAAACTTGTTTGATTATGAGGAAAAAAATGACCCTGAAGCAAATTTAAGAATAATTCGAAGGCAGCTTAGAGAAAAAAAAACAATCCTCTTGAACTTTGGCCAAATCAGTGAGTATAAAATGTTATGATTTTTACGTTGCTTTACTTAATTCATTGTTTTTTTTTACTTCTTCTAGATTTCAAAAGCGGTATCGTTTGTCCAAACAGGCTTTTTCATACGTTTTGGGGAAAATCCAGCTTAAGGAAGTGAAAAGACAAGATTACATTCCTCCTGTTATTCGCTCTGCTGCCGCTTTGCGGATCATATCAATGGACTTCGGTCAATGATTTTGTAGCTCCTATGGCGCAAAGCACACTTTCCAGCATTTTAGATGAGGTTCTGTTGGAATTAGACACAAGCAAAACTTATAAGAGACAAATTGAAACGAGCAATAATAAATGCATATTAATAAACATTTCATGTTTCATTAAACTCTTAGAAATAAAAAACAATTCACAGTTAAAAATTTCTTGAAATAAAATAATACTTCAGTCTTCGATTTCAGTCTGAATAAACACAAATTTTTGTGCCATTTTTGTGCCATTTTTGTGCCACATTTTTGCCACTTTCCTATTTGGAGGACCGATGGCATTTACTTTGTCCGTCAATTGTTGCCACAAATGATTTTTTTTCTTCTTCCCCGTTGCGCTTCTTTTTAGGGCTTCTTTAGCCAGCTCAGTGTGTTCTGCCATAAACTGTGCCATAGCAGCTATCTGGTGCTTATTCGAATGTTCTCTAAATTTGATGTAAACAAACATAAATAGCAGAAAACACAATAATATGAACTTACTTGGTCTTCGCCATGGCATGAAAAAACATCAAACACAAAAAACATGCAAACCGCCTCTGATCTGTCAGCTAATCGACGCGAAACATGGCGTCGGTATTTGAGTGTCGTAATTTATTCGACGTGTCGGTAACCATTATCGTCTTTCGAGCTTTAAGACGCGTTTATGCAGACGCGTCGGTGACTAGGATTCGTGCCCTGGATTTTTGATTTGGAATTACTGAAAGTCCGCTGCCACCAGCAACCCTTGAAAGTATGCAATTTCGGTTTTTCAAGATTTTCCGACTTTTCCGGTGGAAATTTCCAAATTCCTGCTCCGTAGTGTTTTTGCCTGGTTCAATCCAAAAATGTAAATCGGATTATATTCAGCCGAGTTACGGATAGTCGCACCGACCACGATTCATTTTTATATATATAGATATATATATTTTTACAAAATTTCTGTAAATTTGTACTATAGCTGTTAAGTACTTCATTCTTGTCAATTTATTAGTCTTAAGAACCTTTATACAAGGCATTATGTTGAATAAATTATTATTATTATTATTATTAAGTTCTATTTGCCAAAAAATAGCTTTTGACACTATGTGCGATTTGATCGGACAGAAGTCTCTCATTCCATCCTAATAAGGTACACATCCATTCATACATGCTGAGATGTTGCGGATTCATAGTACTAAGTCGATGGTACATTGTACTAAGTCCCGAGGACGTGCGAAGTCTCGCTATGACTTCGATTTTTGCGGGGTACAAGACCAGATATTGATGAAATGCTTTCAAATTAATAGTGACAATATATTTTAAGTTTTATTTACTATTCATACATATATACGGTACAGAGATATATTTCAAAAATATTATGATTCTTTCAGAAATTCTTCTAATGTGTTTTTTGTACAGTTACTTGATCTTCGGTGTCATCTTCTGCGTTACGCTTGCATGATGAGGTTTTGTATTTGGCAGAAGACGTGCTGTATGTGGCACCTCTCTCTATCAATCGTCCAAAAAATGTCTGTCTTAATTCTGCACGAAACTTTGGGTGTGTTACAGCGTAAACGTATGGATTTATTCCTGCTCCTACTTTACAAAATATAGCAGGCGCCATAGACCCTAATTGCGAAAGCTTTGATTCCTGATTGAAAATACCTAATAAAGCAATAATAGCATATGGGGTCCAAGCTGTGAACCATAATGCAATAATCGCTAATACCACTGTGGCCAATTTCATTTCTGTTTTGTTTTTGTCTTTGCTGGATTGTATTGAATTTGCTGATATGACTACTTTTAAAATATAAAAGTAGCAGTATGAAATAATAGAGAAAGGCACACACCACGCGCCGACGAAGTAAGATACAATATATACTTTTGCTGTATAAGACTTTGAAAGGTAATCGAAACTACAAGTAGTAAGAAAGCCCTCTGGAACATATGCGCTGAAACCAATATTTAATAAGGGCAATACTGCAAATATGAAACTATAAATCCACACAATTGCGACCATTATTCGAATCCGGTAGATAGTAGATGACTTCAATGGATTCAATGGATAAACAATCACATTATAACGATCAATGGATATAGCGGTCAATGTTGTTATAGAAGCTGTTCCAGTTAATCCTCCAATAAAACCATATATCTTACAACCTTTAGTTAAAGTGTTACTATTAAAAATTTAAACAATAATTTTTATGCATTACCTAATTCTCCAAACGCGGGTCCAAATTGCAAACTATTATTGATGGCGATTACTCCTTTGGATATTAATAAGAAATCGCTGACAGCCAAATTTATAATTAATATATTAGCAGGAGTACGCAACGATTTACATCTAAAAATTAAAAATCTTTAATATGACATCTAAAAACTAAAAGCCTTTAAAAAGAAATTGTTACTTGAAACTAAAGGCATATGTAACTGTATCTCTAAATAGTTAAACTATTTGAGCCAAATATTTTTGTTTCAGTCAATCTTTAGCAGGCAAACTTTAGAGATATGAATTTAGTGTAATATTTTTTTAGGTTTGGTTAATAAATGTATTGATATACGTTTGATATTTGCATATAAACCTTGTTTATTATCAGAACAGAGCCTTTCTTCGATTCGTTTTCTTACAGGAAAAGTTTGGTTCTTGAAAACAAAAAAAATTTCCCTCTAGCGTCTCATTATTCTAAAATTTTTCACTTCAGTCTTATAGTATAACTAGTTTGCCTGTTTGGGCGAAATTTTTTTTAAAGACAAACCCTTTTCTGGTTTACTTCTTTTGAGGGTATGTTGGCAGTATGTTGGCAAAGTTTGAAGTTGTCAAATAAAATGATTCGCTCTTTTCCTCAGTGTTTCTATTCGTCGAATTGAGTCGATTGATGTATGCCTCGGGTCTCTGCGGGACTCCGTTCTAATTGTAATTTTTTGGCGATTTTAATAACTTTCTTATATAATATCCATAACGTAATGTCACTTTGTATTTTATTAGTATAACTAAAAATCCAAAATGACGTATGTCGTCTGGCACGCTTATATATGTATAGTTTTTAGTCTTCGAATATATATTCTTGCCTTTGAGATATCCTTTTAATTACTTTGAACAGCATAATCATGTTATCCTCACAGGACCTTCCGTTATCCTTAAAAGAAAGATGCAGTAAAACTTTTGTATTGCCTTTTGTATTTTGTATCAGAGAAATGTATGTGTACAGGGTGCGCCATCTGTTCCTCCGGTATGTAAACATTGAATAACTTCGCCATTTGTCAACCGATTTGCTTTCCTAGACACGTTTTGGAAACGTCAAACCAGTACAATTTTAACCATGAACCGCTTCACACCGAAAGAACGCGCCGAAATAGTGACGATGTACATTGAAAATAGTCGTTCAATTTTGGATGCAAGTTTTAATGACCGACGAGGCACATTTCACTCCCTCTGGCGGTGTTAATAAACAAAATTGCCGCATTTGGGCGACAGAAAATCCTCACGAGATTCATGAAATACCATTGCATGATCGAAAAGTGACTGTTTGGGCCGGCGTGTGCGCAAAAACCATCATTGGGCCATTTTTCTTCAATGAAGGTGAAACAGTTAATGGTAATCGATATCGGTGGATGTTGGCACATTTTGTGTGTCCGAAAATGCGTGAAAAAGGTCTGACTGACTTCTGGTTTCAGCAAGACGGGGCGCCATGCCACACAGCGGACCAAACAATACGGTTTTTGCAACAAAAATTCCCTAGACGTGTGATATCGAAAAGAGGCGATATTGACTGGCCACCAAGATCCCCTGATTTAACCCCCCCAGACTTCTTTTTGTGGGGTTATTTGAAGAGCAAAGTTTACGCCAGCAACCCGAAGACCATTGACGAGCTCAAGACCAATATTCGTGCCGAAATAGCTGCCATACCGACGGAGATGCTCGAAGAAGTGATGGAAAATGCCCGAAAAAGAGCACAGTTTGCGGTGGCCAATAAAGGTGGTCATTTGATCGATGTTGTTTTCAAAAAGTAGTCCACATAAATTGTAAAGGATTGAACTAAATAAAAAAACACCATTTTTTGCAATCTATTGTTTCTTTAAAAAGTTATTCAACATTCTCATACCGGAGGAACAGATGGCGCACCCTGTATAAAATTCAATCGGATGAGTGGAAGCGGGGCAAAATTAAATTACAAGAATTGACCCTGACAGACAGGCAAACAGAAAGACAGACAGATTGTAGAGGGCATAGGGGTAGTTTTTAAGCGAAGACGGAGTAGGCACGCTTGAGGTTCATGCGGCTTAGCTCGCGGGCATGGGAGTGGTTCTTGTCATCGCTACCACATCAGCCAGGCTACAAAGAATATCGTGCCTGAAGGGATAAAGGCTTAAAAAAAATATATACGGAGAACGATATGTGAAGGAGTCATCAAGGGAGGGTTTACTCAAGACTACTCATAGTTAACCTTCAGGTAGTCGGAACCTTAAGGATTTCATCACCTTAAGGAATTTAGGTCGTTATTAACCCTCCGTCTACCGAAAAAAAACCTGCTAGAACTACCGTTGGGGTCAATTAGATCTCAATCGGTAATAAGCCATTTTCCTTTAGTTTTTTTTTTTTTTTTTTTTTTATAGATCCAGCCAGAGCTTAGGGGAAGACCCTTTAATGCCGAAGCACAGCTCGGGATGGTTGGAAGGACAAAAGGAGATGCCGATTTATGTTCTCCTTGAACTTCTGCGGGTTATAGTCCGGGGGGAACACATCGGATGGTAAATTGTTCCAAAGTCTTGTTGTTCGCGGAATGAAGGAACCCTTAACTTTACTGTACGAAAGCGGGGAGGCTCAAGGAAGAAGTCGTGCGCACGTGTAGCTGCACGAGAGGGTCTAGGGAAAATATGCCGTGGAGGAATAAGTTGGGAAATTTCGGTGGAACATTTCCCATTGAAATATTTGTAGAATATGCTGAGTACTCCAACAGAGCGACGATGCTCGAGAGACGGTAATGAGTCTGTCAAAGACTTGTCTCCAATTAGTCGGATCGCACGTTTTTGGATTCGGTCCAGCAGTTGGAGGACAGTTTTTGGGGCTCCAGCCCAAATGTGCGAATTGTACTCGAGTCTCGGTCGAATGTAGCTCTTGTAAATGTTAAGGACGTCGACTGCTGCGAAATATTTTTTGCATCGTCCCAGGAAGCCTAGGCACTGCGATGCTTCCTTTGCTATTTTAAAAATATGATCACTCCATTGGAGCTTCTCATTTATTTCGATGCCCAACATTCTGATGTTTTTTGAGTCACTAATAGACTCACTCATAAATTCGACCGTTTCGGGGGATTTTTCGCATTTCATCGATAACAGCATTGATTGGGTTTTAGATGCGTTGAATTCCACACGGTTGATTCTGCCCCAAGTGTTTAAGTCAGAATTCAAAGATCTAATTTGCTCACTGCGTTTCGATCGAACTGCAATGGCGTTCGATTCTGCAGGTGAACTGAAATGGTAGGATGCGTCAAGGGAGCTGTCATCAGCGAAACAATAAAGTGGATTGAGAGTGAGAGATAGTAGATCATTGATAAATATTAAGAAAAGCGTAGGAGCTAGAACTGAGCCTTGAGGGACACCAGAGTTAATTTTGAAGAGATCAGATTTATAACCATCCAATACAACCTGTATTGAACGATCAGAAAGGTAGCTCTCAATCCATTTGGAAATTGCAGGGTTTAGACCGATAGCTCGTATCTTTGCCATCAAAGCTTTATGCCAAACACGGTCGAAAGCTTTGGAGATGTCCAGCGCTATAGTTTTTGATTCGCCAAAATTATGGAGACTTTTACTCCAGCGCTCGGTCAAGCAGACCAAAAGATCGCCTGTGGAGCGGCGCGCACGAAAGCCATATTGGCGATCGTTGATTATGTTATTGCGCTCTAAAAAATTTGTAATTTTGGTATTTATTAAAGTTTAATTGAAAATGTCTGAGTACACTAGAAAAAACTTCAATAATGTCAATAAATTCCAGCAAAATACAATGAAGAATTTTTAAAGAAACAATGTCAAGAAGTTTCAAAGTCCAAAACCTATTACGACTAGAATTAGAGAAAAATTTTATTGCTGTGGGGTAAAATTGACCCCAATGACGGAGAGTTAAATTTATTTTAACTTTCAGAGAACTCATATCTGATTTAACTTAAGGATGAATTACTCCTTATAATTTTCGTAAATTTCCCTTTTTTCTTCTTTTTAAAAGCTTTTATTTAGCTTGCCTTCGTGTCTGTCTGTCTGTTTGTCAGATCAAATCTTGCAACCCAATTTTGACCCACTTCCACTTGTCCGATTGACTTGAAATTTTGCACACTTATATAAGTCCGATGACAATACAATATTTTCACTACTTCGTCCTTGTAAGGATAACGGAAGGTCCTGTAAGGATAACGTGATTATCCTTTTCTCCAAATTTTCCGGAAAAAAATCCATTCTGGGGGTTTTTGGGGTCGCTGACTCCGAATCTGTCATTAAAAAGTCAGTAAGGATAACGGAAGGTCCTGTAAGGATAACGTGATTATCCTTTTTTCCAAATTTTCCGGAAAAAAATCTATTCTGGGGGTTTTTGGGGTCGTTGAATCCGAATCTGTCATTAAAAAGTCTGTAAGGATAACGGAAGGTCCTGTAAGGATAACGTGATTATCCTTTTCTCCAAATTTTCCGGAAAAAAATCTATTCTGGGGGTTTTTGGGGTCGCTGAATCCGAATCTGTCATTAAAAAGTGTGTAAGGATAACGGAAGGTCCTGTAAGGATAACGTGATTATCCTTTTCTCCAAATTTTCCGGAAAAAAATCTATTCTGGGGGTTTTTGGGGTCGCTGAATCCGAATCTGTCATTAAAAAGTCTGTAAGGATAACGGAAGGTCCTCTAAGGATAACGTGATTATCCTTTTCTCCAAATTTTCCGGAAAAAAAATCTATTCTGGGGGTTTTTGGGGTCGCTGAATCCGAATCTGTTATTAAAAAGTCAGTAAGGATAACGGAAGGTCCTGTAAGGATAACGTGATTATCCTTTTCTCCAAATTTTCCG
Organism: Chrysopilus asiliformis; assembly: GCA_964034945.1. Classification (NCBI taxonomy): domain Eukaryota; kingdom Metazoa; phylum Arthropoda; class Insecta; order Diptera; family Rhagionidae; genus Chrysopilus; species Chrysopilus asiliformis. The sequence continues at coordinate 45,254,119 of OZ035962.1, forward strand.
GAAAAAATCTATTCTGGGGGTTTTTGGGGTCGCTGAATACGATTCTCAAGTTAAAAAGCCTGTAAGGACATCTCAAATGTAAGGATATATATTCGAAGACTAAAAAGAACAAAATAAAAAAAATAAAAAAGAAGTTTTAAAAAAAGCTTTTATTAAAAAAGAATGCACTAAAAAGAAAAAAATAATTTTCTGGACGCTGTGTATCACAAATATAAAAGCTTTTAAAAAGTGAGATAAAGCATAAAACAATAAAATAAAAATTTATCTCGCTTTTAAAAAGCTTTTATATTTGTGATACACAGCGTCCAGAAAATTATTTTTTTCTTTTTAGTGCATTCTTTTTTAATAAAAGCTTTTTTTAAAAAAAATTTTTTATTTTTTATAGATATGTTTCAAATAAATCTTAATTTATATGTGTAACATGCATGTGTTATTTATATAATAGCAAATACGTTTTATCAAAACTCGTATATTATTTAAATATTAGTTAAATATAGATATTTACAATTAGATAAATATAATTTATGGGCATGAAGCTAAATTAGAACAGAATGAAAATAAAATTCTGTGGCCACCTTATATATAAGTATTTATTAACCCTTTACTGCATCGTATATGATATATGATATGCTTATTTAAATAATCGTTTTAGAAAAATTGGGAGGCTGTAAAAACCATTTATACACGGAATGATCTAAATAAACAGTAAATCTGTGAATTCACAAAAAAAAAATCCGAAGAAATTATCTTCAATAAAAGCAAGAATTTTTAAGGAAAAAAATTCAGAGATACTCCATTTGGAGTTAGTTTTAAATTTTTAATGATTTTTGTGTTTTGCACGTTTTTACTATAATAAAGGTAAACTAGTGAAATTTTTACTTTTGGATATTTTGTAGTAACAAAAAAAAAGATAAATAAACCGTAAGTTTTATATTTACCACACGAAAACTACCGTTATTCCGTAATTTAGAATGGATAATAAATGGGAGAACCCCATTAAATTTTATATAATTTTGATGCCCGATTTTTTCAAGTGTTTTTTCCAAAATAAGAATGTGATTTTCCTTTGGAATCCAAATTTCCAGCCAAGTAGAAAATTTTATGCAGGATACCTGTACCGTGTAATTGGAAGCAAACCTTAATTAGAAAATCGGCTTGCAAATTTGCAATCGATGAAACTCGATAGTTTGTGGTGACATGCGAACAGAAACTGTGTTATAAGATCCGGCCTACATTAAAGCATTGTTTTGGGTATTTTGTTATGTTAAACTATTTTCACTGCCGCTGTTTGCTGCTTGTAGTACAGATTTCACATTTATACTCTTTTTATGCTTCTTCTTTATGTGTATTGAATCTGATGTATTGAATGCCATGTTATCAGGGAACAACTATTATATAGAATGGAAAGCTCTAACAAAATTTTTTGTGTTGGGAGCGTACATCCGAGGATTTCTATAGCTGTTACATGACAGTGTACATGAACACTGAGCGATTTGGTGGTGTGTGGCAATATGGATTCCCATCTGTCACTTGAAATGAAAACAAATCAAAACAAAATCGGATAATGGAAATGTTTTATGGAGAATTTGATATTTCCATTAAATTAGTAATGTTCTTATGTGTTGAAAGGTGTTAAATTTAATTTAGTTTTAGTTTTTAATTGTTGTAAGGCCCGTTCATGTGCAATTCTGTCGATCTTTCGTTATACTTTACCTTTCTGTTGTTGATGGGACTCGCAAAAACTTTCTGTTTGGGTTTTTAATGGAATTAGCGGAATATTCCTTCATTAAATAGTGGTGAATTTGTGATTTATTCATTTTCATGTGAAATTATGCAATGTTAACACGCTAAAATTTGATTTCCATCAAAATCAATCATTGCAATGAAATGAATCAATGTTGCAATGAAATGTCATGCAAAATGTAAACAAAAGTGCCAGCACTTTTCTGTATGTATTGTAAAAGGGAATTCTATCTGATTTTTATTGGTCGAGTGTATGACAGCAGAAAGGGGAAGTGAGATAAAAAAAACCCGATTTCTATAGTGTAGTGCTTACTCTAGTGGAAGTTAATGAGGAAAGGCCTTACTTTCCATTCTATAATAGTAATTGTTCGGTGATGTTATTTCGTTCTTTTCGCTCTGAAAAGTGTCGTTCTTAACGGCAAAATGGTTTGCTGTGGTTTCCGACTCTCGTTCTTGGGAACGAAAATGATTTCTATTTAAGTTTTCGCTTCTTGTTCAAAGCAGTCTGTGGGCCTCGCATAAAAATGAATGAAAGCCTCGAGCAATGGCTTTTTGGCATGGTACTTACAAACTAAGGTAATATATTGCGCATGTTTCATTCCCTCTCTTTCTTTCATTGTGACGTCACGTGAATCACACTTTTGTATTATCTACATAAGAAAAGCTATTGAAATTACTTTCTTCACCAATAAAATAAGGTGTAAATGGTGTTCTAGTTGATTTTATAGCTGTAGATTGAAAAAAATTAAATAAAAACCATTTAATGAATTTAATTGCAAGTTTTATTTATTTTTCTTTTTAAACTTGAACGTTTTTCCCTTAATTTTTGATTTTCAATTCTTATTCTAAAACACATTTTACATCGCAAAAATATTTCAATTATATCTACATCTGACATTAACATATTTACAACAGACATTAATGTTTGTATATAGTTTAGGGATGGTTTCAACGAGTTGGTTTCATCATTTTCATTATTGAATGTGTTGAATACTTTGTCTATTTTTTGTAACCAATTGCATTATTTTCATGCAACAATTTCCAATTTTCCTCCTTCAATCTGCAGTTCTCTGCTTCCAAAGTTGAAATTTTTAATCACCATATTATAATCACGGAAAATTATAATCACCATATGAAATTACTTACTTCCATAGTTCAGTATTACATGATTTATCTTCAAATGTTCTGACGACATTCTGGTCATTAACTGTTGATGTCTGATCATCAAACAATAGTTCCTCAATTAAATCTTGACGATCCTTCTTCTCGCGTCTATCACTTCGCTTCAGGATTGCTGCTCAGAGAATATTTCAGTAGCTCGTGCTGCAAATTTCGTATATACGGATCTGCAGTAAAATATCTTGAGCACATATACACCGTACTAGGGTTTAATTTATCCTTTCTTCGATATTTTACTATATCCATACTTTAGCTACTTTTTGGTCTTTTGGAAACCTGAAAAGTCTTACTTCACTAACTTCCGCAGTTTTTTTCGACGCTTATTATTGTCCCTTTCACAACCAAAAACCGAGCAAATAGTCATCTCGTTTATTTTTTCAATAATGTTGAGTTTTAATGCAATAATATTATAAAAAACACCGACTTTCATACGCACAACGCAAATTTTCTATACAAAATGAGCGAGCTGTCAAATTTTTGTGATTCACGTGACGTCATGCGCAGTAGAATACCATTTTGGAAACTCGGAATATATTACCTTAGTTTGTAAGTACCATGTATCAAATTTGATAAAAAAAAAATCAAATTGGTTGTTACATCTGGACTTTTGGCCAATGGATTTCATTTTCCGAACACTGTTTAGGGTCGTGCCCTAATGCCAGTAGTAGAATAAAGCCCCCAGTTTATTTAAAAAATAAAAACAAAATTACCTCGCAAACATGTATATTACAAGGAAATTTCCAAAAGATCCAAATAATAGCAGAATTGAGTATATTCCTGCTATGGTATAATGGCTGGTGGCTGAAGGTGGTTCAAAATTAAGCCAAAAACGGTTTATTCTTTGAACGAAGTTTATATCAAGTATTCCCACAAAATGAAAAAGTGCTGGATACTCGCTTAAAAATGAAATGAGAAATTCTTATTGGGCAAAGGTAATGAATACCTCAATCGTAATAAAACTTCAATGAAGTACAAATACCTGATTGTTAAGTTTCTTGTCTCAAGTCTGGTATCCAAGTTGTTGACTTGTTCATACATTCTGATATTAGATCTGTAAGAAAAAAAAATTGAAAAAAATGAGTTGTAATGAAAGTTTTGGAAAAAAATGATGAAAAAAAAACATTTTTCGAATTTTTGTTTCTTTTAAAAATAGTTAAATGAATTATTCGAAAAATCGCATAATTTCTTAAAATTTTCAAAATACTCAAATATTTCTAGAATCATTAAAAATACGTAAAAACCGTTAAGGAAAAAAAATATTAGGAGAACAAATGAAAAACCGCTGTTTTTTCAAAAATTGAGGCTTTTTTGTGGAAAAATTCTTACATATTTATTCTTCAAAATATTGTCCATCATATTTATTCTTCAAAATAATGTCCATTAAACCCACATTTCTCCAAAACTATGATTTTCACAAAATTAAAATATACGCCATTTTTAAGATTATTTCATTAGCTTTAATTTGAGTAATCTATATATATATAAAAGAAAGTGACGTTAGTTACTACGCTTATAATTCAAGAACGGCTGGACCGATTTCGATGATACGCATCAATTCGGACTGGTCTTCGGCCAAACAAGAAGAATACCCAAGAAAATTTCGGAAAATCTCCATGGAAATGCCGGAAACTCATTTTCCACATACAGCGCCATCTATGATACACGATATGTACTAAAAACGAATATGGTTTTGTGTGGTGGTACCGATAGTGCCATTTCAATAAAACAAAACACCAACACCAACACCACCACCACTACTACCATTACCACCACTACCACTTTAGGACAACTTTTTTATGACTTTTTTTTATAATATAAAAATGAATGGTGGACTATCCATAACTCGGCTGAATAAAATCCGATTTGCATGGGGATTTCTTTGTTGGATTCGTATTGAACCAGGTAAAGTTTCCACTGGAAAAGTCAGAAAATCTTGAAAAACCGAATTGCATATTTTCAGGGCTTGCTGGTGGCAGCGGTTTTCTGGCTTGCACTTTCAGTCATTCCAAATCAAAAATCCCGATTCTTTTTTCGTTTTGTTGAAAAAGTCAAGAAAAATTTTGGGGAGAAGCGGGAATATCTGAGAAAAATGAAAATTCCATTTTGTATGGGATTTTGGTATGGATCGAGAAATTATTGTATTTGGAATTGAAAAACGGATAATTGTTCCCTCACGATAATGTTATTGCCAACAGATGGCATTTCGCTCTCAGACTCACGTTTTACGACTGAGAAATATATTCGCTCTTTCCTCATTGATGATCCATACGAAGCGGTTGTTTATAGTGCGTAAATTATTGCTGTTTTTCCCACTTTTAAATCGTCGAAAGTATTTTATTTTGTGATCAACGAAGTGAATCAAGGTATTTACTCAGTGACCAAGTGAAATTAAATGGATTGGTGTTGAATTTTGTGCTTTTTTTCAGAACATTGTGATTTCCAAAAGTGAGGTTAGCGGCACATCGAATCAGCAGTAGGATTCTTGGCAAATTCGATAAATAACGATCTGGAAAGTTCGCTAAGGGTATTATTTGGTACAGGTGGTTAATTTTCCCTCTGGCGGTGAAAATTTAAATACAATCTTGACAGTAGCGGTAAATTTAAAATTTGTTTTAAATTCGACATATTTTGAAAAGTAAACAAATAACAATTTTCTTTCGAAAAAGTGTAAATATTTAGCTGTGAAAAGTATTTATATAAGTCGGGCGGCCAGCCGGCAGTTTTTTATGCAATTCTGGATGGATTTCCGCACACTTTTCCTTTGAAAAACAAAATAGAAAAGTCTCCGAAAATGTTTTAGAATTTCCCCGGATTAGCCAAATGAAAAGGTTTTACGTTTTTGGGAAAAAATTTTAACAATCATAACAAAAAAATGTCACAGAAATAAATACAAATGGTTGAGGTTAAATACAAAAAATGTTTTTTTTTTGCTGTCAGCAATTCCGATGCAATTCAATTTTATTGCGCTTTCTTGCTGCCAACATGTGTTTCCCTCCCTATTACGGCACTACAACCGGTTTCCGCTGTTGGCCTCCACAAGCAAGAGTAATTTTCATTTTGCTGTGCGTGAAAGATCTCTTTTCATCAGCGGTTTGAAAATTTCAACTTGATCACAAAGTAAAGGCGAATTTAATTTCGTTTTTTTAAGGAAAAGGCAAATGCGAGTAATGTTTAGACAATTAAGGGACGCATTCAACATTTTATTTCGTTTTTGCCAACGCGACAACATTTAAACAACATTCTTAAGTGGACGAAACTCAAACATTAGTGTTTATCGACTGGTACGAGAGCAGTCGTTATGAAAATTCGTTTTGGAAGAATCAATGTTGCGGAGTCATAGTCGAGGGTAATTTTATTGGAAAGTTGACAGCGAGAAACAAATACAACGCCATTTTATATCACTACCACAAGCGTAAAAGCTCTTATTCGTATACATCATTGTGGATAACTACATCGTTTTAAGTCCCAAGAATCCTACTGCTAGACTTGCATCAACACAAATTTCATTTGTTCATTCACTGTTTTTGTGCGATTTGATAATTTAAATTATTCATTTTGTGGCGAACGAATTTAAATAAGGTATTTTGTCACCGACCGTTCATTTAAAAAAAATATTTTTGTATGGGAGAGGGAGGTAGGAGTGGTCCAACTGGATAGATAAGTTGTATATAATCATATTCTAAACACATTTCGTCGTTATAAACTTTTCGATACGATGCACCGTTTTCGAGAAAATAGGGAAAAAGTATTCAAAAGTGTATCGGGAAGGGGAAAGACGTAGTCTAATTGAATTTTGATGTATAGATAAGTTATGTACAATCATATTCAAAAGTCATTGCGATTCACCGTTTTTGAGAAAATCGCGAAAAATTTTCATGTATATGGAGAAGGGAATGGTCCGATTTTGCTAGTTCAAGAACTTAGCATCGGCATTTACGAGAAACGCAACTGTAAATATTTCAAATCCCTAGCTGTATCCTTCCGAAAGTAATAATATTCACGGATATATAGACGCACAGATGACAGAAAGACGGGCAGACAGACCAAACACATTTTTGTGTCCAGCGATCGGTTCGATACGTTACAACTAAATCTAATATACTTTAATATGATTTTCATATAGTGTGGAGGTCCCCAATTTGGAGTGCAGGAACAAACTTATTGGGGCGCGAGAATGTTTTTTTTTTGATTTATGAGATAGTTATAATTTTTTTTGATTTGTGAGATGGAGTAACGTATAAACTCAAGAAATACTGCTCCAACATAGACTATGTATAATGACCACGGTTTATAGTTATATGTGGTCGCGGTATCGGCTCCTCTTTCACCTCCTCGCCCGTTATCTCCTGAACCACTGAAGGGATTTGAATACGGTTTTCAGTGTTATTTTCACCCACTCAAACTACTCCGCTCTACATGTTGCGAGCCCCCTCTCCTGCTATCTCCGAAACTACAGAACGGATTTTTTTAGGATTTTTAGTGTTGGATAGGTTATCTGTCAAGGTAAATTTTCGACCAATCCCCTCCTCAGCTATCTCTCAAACTATTTTATGGATGTTCACCACATGTTACAACATAAATGCAAAAATCTTAAGAGTCTGGCGATAAGGGAATTCGCTCTATTCCCTTTCTCCCGAGCAGATGGAAAAAATATTTGCAATTTTCTTGAAAGCACGAACAAAAAATTATTTAAAAAAAAGGATTTTTTCATTTTTGAATATGAAAATATATGATTTTTTTTCTAAAGTATTTTGATGTATAGAAAGATTATGCAGTAATTATAATTCCATCTGCTTGGGAGAAAGGAAATAGAGCGAATTCCCTTATCGCCAGATACTTAAGATTTTTGCATTTATGTTGTAACATATGTAGAACATCCATAAAATAGTTTAAGAAAATTTACCTTGACATTAAACCTATCCAACACTAAAAATCGTATAAAAATCCATTCTGTAAATTAGGAGATAAGGATGTAGAGCGGAGTAGTTTGAGTGGATGAAAATTTCTTTTATGATTGACCTGCCCACCACTGAAAATCGTATTCAAATCCCTTCAGTGGTTCAGACGATAGCAGGCGAGGGGGTGAAACGGGAGCCGATACCGCGACCACATCTAACTATAAACCGTGGTCATTATACATAATCTATGTTGGTGCAGTAGTTCTTGAGTTTATACGTTACTCCATCTCACAAATCAAAAAAATTTATTACTATCTCATAAATAAAAAAAACGCTCTCGCACCCCAATAAGTTTGTTCCTGCACTCCAGATTGGGGACCCCACACTATATGAGAATCATATCGACGTATATTAGATTTAGTTGTAACGTATCAAACCAATCGCTGGACACAAAAATTAACTACACCAGGGTGTTAGGGATGACAAAGGGTTTTGATTGTGACATGTCCGACCGTCTGTCTCTATCGTCTGTTCGCCTATATATCCGTGAATATCATAACTTTCAGAAGGATTGAGTTAGAGATTTGAAATATTTACAATTGCGTTTCTCGTAAATGGCAATGCTAAGTTCTTGAACTGGCAAAATCGGGCCTTTCCCTTTCCCATAGAAATTAAACTTTTTTTGCAATTTTCTCGAAAACGATGCATCGTATCGAAAAGTTTATAAAGACGAAATGGGTTTAGAATATAATTTTATACAACTTATCTGTCCAGTTGGATCACTTCTACCTCCCTCTCCCATACAAATAGATTTTTTTTTAGTAAACGAATTGGTCGTTGACAAAATACCTTATTTAAATTCGTTCGCCACAAAATAAATAATTTAAATTATCAAATCGCACAAAAAACAGTGGATGAATAAAGGAAATTTGTGTTGATGCAAGTCCAGATTCGATGTGCCGCTACCTCACTTTTGGAAATCACAATGTTCTGGAAAAAAGCACAAAATTCAACACCAATCCATTTAATTTCACTTGGTCACTGAGTAAATACCTTGATTCAATTCGTTGATCACAAAATAAAATACTTTCGACGATTTAAAAGTGGGAAAAACAGCGATAATTTGCGCACTATATTGATAAACAAATGCTTCGCGAATATATTTCTCAACTGTCAAACATGAGTCTGAGAGCATAACGCCATCTCTAGGCGATAACATTATCGTGAGGGACAAAATTATCCATTTCTCAGTTCCAAACACAATGTGTTCTCCTTCCATACCATAATCACATACAAAATGCAAGTTTTAATTTTTCCGATATTCCCGCTTTTCCCCAAAATTTTTCTCGACTTTTCCAACAAAACGAAAAAAGAATTAGGGTTTTTGATTTGGAATTAATGAAAGTGCAAACCAGAAAACCGCTGCCACCGGTAACCCCTGAAAGTATGGAATTTTGGTTTTTCAAGATTTTCCGCCTTTTCCAGTGGAAATTTCCAATTTTTGGCTCCGTAGTGTTTTTACCTGGTTCAATACGAATCCAACAAAGAAATCCCCATGCAAATCGGATTATACTCAGCCGAGTTATGAATAGTCTTACTGACCACGATTCATTTTTAAAAGCTTTTATTTAGCTTGCCTTCGTGTTTGTCTGTCAGATCAAATCTTGCAACCCAATTTTGACCCACTTCCACTTGTCCGATTGACTTGAAATTTTGCACACTTATATAAGTCCGATGACAATACAATATTTTTACTACTTCGTCCTTGTAAGGATAACGGAAGGTCCTGTAAGGATAACGTGATTATCCTTTTCTCCAAATTTTCCGGAAAAAAATCTATCCTGCGGGTTTTTGGGGTCGTTGAATCCGAATCTGTCATTAAAAAATCAATAAGGATAACGGAAGGTCCTGTAAGGATAACGTGATTATCCTTTTCTCTAAATTTTCCGGAAAAAAATCTATTCTGGGGGTTTTTGGGGTCGCTGAATCCGAATCTGTCATTAAAAAGTCAGTAAGGATAACGGAAGGTCCTGTAAGGATAACGTGATTATCCTTTTCTCCAAGTTTTCCGGAAAAAAATCTATTCTGGGGGTTTTTGAGGTCACTGAATCCGAATCTGTCATTAAAAAGTCTGTAAGGATAACGGAAGGTCCTGTAAGGATAACGTGATTATCCTTTTCTCCAAATTTTCCGGAAAAAAATCTATTCTGGGGGTTTTTGGGGTCGCTAAATCCGAATCTGCCATTAAAAAGTCTGTAAGGATAACGGAAGGTCCTGTAAGGATAACGTGATTATCCTTTTCTCCAAATTTTCTGGAAAAAAATCTATTCTGGGGGTTTTTGGGGTCGCTGAATCCGAATCTGTCATTAAAAAGTCTGTAAGGATAACGGAAGGTCCTGTAAGGATAACGTGATTATCCTTTTCTCCAAATTTTCCAGAAAAAAATCTATTCTGGGGGTTTTTGAGGTCGCTGAATCCGAATCTGTCATTAAAAAGTCTGTAAGGATAACGGAAGGTCCTGTAAGGATAACGTGATTATCCTTTTCTCCAAATTTTCCGGAAAAAAATCTATTCTGGGGGTTTTTGGGGTCGCTGAATACGATTCTCAAGTTAAAAAGCCTGTAAGGACATCTCAAATGTAAGGATATATATTCGAAGACTAAAAAGAACAAAATAAAAAAAATAAAAAAAAAATTTTTAAAAAAAGCTTTTATTAAAAAAGAATGCACTAAAACGAAAAAAATAATTTTCTGGACGCTGTGTATCACAAATATAAAAGCTTTTAAAAAGCGAGATAAAGCATAAAACAATAAAATAAAAATTTATCTCGCTTTTAAAAAGCTTTTATATTTGTGATACACAGCGTCCAGAAAATTATTTTTTTCTTTTTAGTGCATTCTCTTTTAATAAAAGCTTTTTTTAAAAAAAAATTTTTTATTTTTTTTATATATATAGATTAGATATACGAGTATATAAATATATGTTAAAAATCCATACAACAGTTTCGGAGATAGCTGAAGAGGGTGTTCGCAGCATGTAGGAGTGATTTGAGTGAAAATTTTGTTTGACGGTCAGCCTGTCCGACACTAAAACCCGTATTGAAATCCATTAATCACTTGAGCTTATAGCAGGAGAAGGGATTCACATCACTCGGAAGAGAAAGGTTTGAGTGTGCGAAATTTTTTCTTTATGATCGACCTGCCCGACACTGAAAACTGTATTAAAATCCATTCAAGATTTGAGGATATAGCAGGATAGGCTGTTCGCATAATGCGAACCTTGACCGACAACCTATCCAACTCTGAAAATCGTATTCAAATAAATTCAGTGGTTCAGAAAATAATAGGTGGAGGGATAACAGGCGAGGGGTAAAAAGGGAGCCGATACCGGGACCACAACGAACTACAAACCATGCTATATATTTATAAATTTTTCTCTAAGTTGGTGCAGTATTTGTTGAGTTTTTATACCCGTATGGTGAAACCAAAGGGTATATTAACTTTGCCTTACCGTTTGTAACGCCAAGATCCCGTCACCACACACAAAAATGAATTACACCAGTGTGTTTAGAATGATAAAAAAAGTTGAATTTTGCATGTCCGTCCGTCTGTCTGTCCGTCTGTCTGTCCGTCTGTCTGTCTGTCCGTCCGTCTGTCTGTGGCGCGGATTGCGGGCGCACGGATTGAGCTAGAGACTTGAAATTTTGCGCAGATCAGTTTTTCGTAAAATGCGAGGCTAAGTTCGTTAATGGGCAAAAACGGACCATTAGGGGGGGTACCCCCCATACGAACGAAAACGGTTTTTGTGAATATCTCGAAAACGGTGCAACTTATCAAAAAAGTCTAAGAGAAAAGTTATTTAGGATATGATTCTACATAAAACTTCCATACATCAAAATCCGATTGGAATAAATTTTAAAAAATCATATTGGAAAGTTTGACTTCAAAGTGGAATTTTGGTACAACTGTTCGAATTTTGATACGAATATCACCATACGGGTCTCCAATGATTGCCAGATTGGCAATTATAGCTTTTGTTATGTTTAGAAGCTAACTATGTACAAAATAACTAATATATACCTAAAATATTTTTCGAAAACCATTGTGTATCAAAATTCTACTTAACGCTTTGTAGCGCAACATCTTAGTTTTGAAGCAAATTTTGAAGATTTTTGGCTTCGTTTTGCATAAAAAAATATTATTTGTTCAGCAAAAAAACGCATTTTTTTTTGTAATTTTCTTGTTGCACATATGCAAGGAACCAAAACTCCATTGTTCTGACTAAATTACATATGTTTATACCCGTATGGTGAAACCAAAGGGTATATTAACTTTGCCTTACCGTTTGTAACGCCAAGATCCCGTCATCGCACAAAAAAATGAATTACACCAGTGTGTTTAGAATGATAAAAAAAATTGAATTTTGCATGTCCGTCCGTCTGTCTGTCTGTCCGTCTGTCTGTCTGTCTGTCTGTCCGTCTGTCCGTCTGTCTGTCTGTCTGTGGCGCGGATTGCGGGCGCACGGATTGAGCTAGAGACTTGAAATTTTGCGCAGATCCGTTTTTCGTAAAATGCGAGGCTAAGTTCGTTAATGGGCAAAAATGGACCATTAGGGGAGGTACCCCCCATACGAACAAAAACTTTTTTCTAAATATCTCAAAAACGGTGAATTTTATCAAAAAAGTCCAAGAACAAAAGTTATTTAGGATATGATTCTACATAAAACTTCCATACATCGAAATCCGATTGGAATAAGTTTTAAAAAATCTTATTGGAAAGTTTGCCTTCAAAGTGGAATTTTGGTACAACTGTTCAAATTTTGATACGAATATCACCATACGGGTTTTGAATAATTGCCAGATTGGCAATTATAGCTTTTGTTATGTTTTTCACTCTTTTTAAAGATAACAGTGAACAAAGTTTTTGTGTCCGAATGAATTTAAAGTTTTTTGGTAACCATTTTGTATTGTAATAATTAGAGGAGAGGTAACGTTAAGGTGAGAGTGAATTCTTATTCCTTACACACTTTCATTATTTACAACAGAATGTCAAAAACAGGATCGAAATCGATTCAGAGGATCAGTACAAGGAGAGGGGGTTTAAATTGAGGGGGGAGGGGTAACTGTTTTACACTAAAATATTCCTTTCATTATTTACAACTGAATGCCGGAAGCGGGATCGAAATCAATGAAGTGGATCAGAAGATACAAGGAGAGGGGGTTTAAATTGAGGTGGAGGGGGAACTCTTGTACACCAAAATATTCCTTTCATTATTTAGAATCGAATGCCGAAAGCGGGATCGGTTCAGTGGATCAGGAGATACAAGGAGAGGGGGCTTAAATTGAGGGGGGAAGGGGGAATTTTTAAACGCAAGAACCTTGCGGCACCCATATCCAGCCGAATGCCAAAAAGGGGACCGAAATCGGTTGAGTGGTTCAAAAGTTATGAGTTAAGGAAGCACGAACTTCGAGCCAAACGCATATGCCATCTTCAAACCACATGATAGTTCGTACCGTTGTCTAATATACATTCTTTGGTGAAACATTTGTTGTTGAGAGATGTGAACCGTGCGGGGAAATATTCTTTCCGATCGAGATACTATCTGCATTCGTTTGAGTTGCGACCGAACGAATAAGTAAGATTCGATTTCAGTAACTGAAATGGAAATTAATCCAGATTTTGATTTAAAAGCCTGATGACATTTGACCCGACTGATTTGGTGTTTTGGTTATACACATGATAGCGTCAAAACGCCGACGCTTCATCTTTGAATATTATTTGCTTTGCTCGAGATTTCAAATATTCAGTCGCTACACAAATCTAGAGAACCTATAATATAGAGAGTGTACTTGTACAAATGGCCGCCGAGCTGAAAAACGAGAGCGGAAAGCTTTAATAATGTCGTTCTTTGTCACATTATCAAAATAACGGAAATCGCTTAATATAAGTAAAAAAAACTCATGTCTAGTCGTTCTAGTCCGGATGTCCACTCTCTATATTATGAGCTCTATTCAAACATGCTGGTGTCATAACGCCGACGTTGCCGCGTCATCTGTTTGGGTCATAACTTTCGAGATATTTAAATTACTGAGGTCAAATCTAATAATAAAAAAAATCCTTTAAAATGGATAATCATTGGAGTAAATTTAAAATTAGTTTGCATCAGGACAACCTTTCTCCACAAATTCAACGACCCGACGCACACAAATTTTAAATTTACTGGGACGATTATTTTATCCTTTATAAAGGATTTTTTTATTTAGGAGTTTTTCAATTTTTTTAGGGTTTTATTTTTAGCCGGGGGTTTTTCAAAATTTTTATTTTGTTTTTTCATTTCCACTTGTACACAGTTAGAAATTTTTAACACATTTTTGTGTTCCATGGTGTCCACACCTAAAAAAGTGTTACTTTAGCACTGGATCCCAGTGTTGAATCATTGAGACTTTTAAGTGTCATTTTAGATAAACACTTAGTGTTAAAAAAAATTTAACACTTATCAGTCTTGGGAAAAACAAAATCAATTTGGTAATTTTTTTTTCATTTTTACCGAATTAAAAGACTTATATGAAATGCATCTAACTATTATTCATTATTTTTAATAAAAAAATGAATAAAAATAATAAAAAAGAAGAAAAAAAATTCGCGTGTAGCACCGTATGGAATTTGAACCGTCGTGTTTTTGGTTTCTGACATCTTTCGCTTGTGAGTTCTGCGCGCCTTGCCCACTGGGCTTCTTGCTCCTTTGGCGGAGCAGAGTTAAAATGCAACATGGTTTTTATTGTTTTTTTTTTATTTTTAACAATATTAATTATTAGTAATAAAAATGGTTATTAGTTATAATTTTTATTTGAAATATATTATTTTTATTTAAAAAACAATAATAATAAATTTAAAAAAAACCCTAAAAACAGAAAAAAATCCGTTGAGTGGGTTCGAGTCCCGATCTCGACTCAATTTTTTTTCACATTTTTTATGAAAATTAAAATGTTATATTTTTATTTTTTTAATTGAATATTTTCAATATTGAATTGAAAAAAAGCTGGAAAAATGCCATTATAACTCCTATACCAAAGAAAACTAAAATTTCATCTCTGTCTGACTTTAGACCCATCAGCTTGCTACCGTGCCTGGGAAAGATATTTGAAAGACTTTTATGCGATCAAATAAAGGACTACTTAAGGGAATGGGGGCTTTTGAGCGCATGCCAATCCGGGTTTAGATCTGATCATAGCTGCACTACATCGTTACTCAAAGTGGTAGCTGATTTAACAAAACATATGGATAGAGAAGAGATAGTTGTTTTAGGCTTGTTAGATTTCTCCAAAGCTTTCGACTCTGTCAATCATGAAATGTTACTCAGTAAACTTTGGACTAATTTTAACTTTAATATTTGTGCCACGAACCTCATATGCAGTTTTTTAAAAAATAGTAGTCATATGACCAAAGTCAATAATACAATTTCTAACTCTCTTCCAATACTGAGAGGTGTGCCTCAGGGGTCAATCTTAGGGCCTCTTCTATTTAGTATTTACATTAATGACTTACCTGGGGTGGTGAAATATGTATCTAGTTCGAAAACTGTATTGTCGATTTTAATAGTGATCTAGCGTCTATCCAAAAGTGGGCTGAAACTAATTGTCTAATTATTAACCCCGCTAAATCGCAGGCTATGATTGTGTGCAATAATGATCTAGACATGTCTTACTTTCCGCCGGTTATACTAAATTCTATCGTAATTCCTTATGTTAAAAACGTACGGAATCTTGGTCTCGTCATGAATAATACGCTCACATGGACGAATTATGTGAACTATGGAACTAGTAGGACTTATGGTAGCCTTAGAAGATTGTGGGCATCTGCTCGGTTTTTGCCTTTGGACGTAAAAATGAAGCTGGTCAAATCATTGCTTGTGCCTATTTTTATGTATGGTATTGAAGTATATGGTCATCTAGATTATAGCTCTATGAATAAACTTAAGATTTGTTTCAACTCTTGTGTCCGCTTTATTTACAATTTAAGATAAAAACATAACAAAAGCTATAATTGCCAATCTGGCAATTATTGAAAACCCGTATGGTGATATTCGTATCAAAATTCGAACAGTTGTACCAAAATTCCACTTTGAAGTCAAACTTTCCAATAAGATTTTTTAAAATTTATTCCAATCGGATTTTGATGTATGGGAGTTTTATGTAGAATCATATCCTAAATAACTTTTGTTCTTACACTTTTTTGATAAGATACACCGTTTTCGAGATATTCACAAAAACCGTTTTCGTTCGTATGGGGGGTACCCCCCCTAATGGTCCATTTTTGCCCATTAACGAACTTAGCCT
Organism: Chrysopilus asiliformis; assembly: GCA_964034945.1. Classification (NCBI taxonomy): domain Eukaryota; kingdom Metazoa; phylum Arthropoda; class Insecta; order Diptera; family Rhagionidae; genus Chrysopilus; species Chrysopilus asiliformis. The sequence goes on from OZ035962.1 coordinate 45,270,274, forward strand.
CGCATTTTACGAAAAACGTATCCACGCAAAATTTCAAGTCTCTAGCTCAATCCGTGCGCCCGCAATCCGCGCCACAGACGGACAGACAGACAGACGGACAGACAGACGGACAGACGGACGGACGGACAGACGGACGGACATGCTAAATTCAACTTTTTTCATCATTCTAAACACACTGGTGTAATTCATTTTTGTGTGTGATGACGGGATCTTGGCGTTACAAACGGTAAGGCAAAGTTAATATACCCTTTGGTTTCACCATACGGGTATAAAAAATAAAACCGACTTTAAAAAAAAACTGAAAAGAGAAAAAAGCACTAAAAAGAAAAAAATAATTTCAAACTATGTCAATTAATAGCGTATTTAAAATTCGGCTTTTTTGGAGTGGCGTTAAATTTACACTAAATAAAATCGTTGTAAAATTTCTATTGTCAAGTTTCGCACAAAATCAGTTTGTACATGGAGACAAAAAATAGGATAGATTTCTACGAAAAATAGTAACATATGAGACAGTGGGCTTTTTTATAGCGATTGCTTAAAAATAGGGAATCCAATTTGGGACATAAAAGAACTTAGTTTTGGTGCTTCTAAGAGCCGTGTCTATAGTTAATCTGTTTGACAACAAAATTTTGGAGAATTATTTTTTTCTTTTTAGTGCTTTTTTCTCTTTTCAGTTTTTTTTTAAAGTCGGTTTTATTTTTTTTAGAAAAAATTTTTTTTTATTTCGAACGTTTTTAGTTTCAATTTTTAATATAGGTAAAATTACAAAGGGTTTGAGGGGATAAGTCCGCAGATGAGAAATATATAAAAGAATCTTCCAGATATTGTACTGAACACAATACAAAGAATTTTACTCGATATCCCAAGCAGGAAGGGGTTTGAAGGGGTAGGTTAACACGGGGGAAATATATAAAAGAACCTTCCTATAATTGCCAATCTGGCAATTATTGAAAGCTATAATTGCCAATCTGGCAATTATTGAAAACCCGTATGGTGATTTAATTGAACGGCGCACTATGGGCCCAAAGTGCCTTTCGGCGGCCAAAAATACATAACTTTTGAACGGATCAATATTTTTGAATGGGGTTTTTTTGTTGGCTAGATAAATATCCAAGCTTTATTTCCTCACAATTTGATCACCCCCTCCCCTTCCCTCCCCCACCCATCTGCATTTGAAATTAAAAATTACCAAAATCTTGAGAACGGTTGGTCGTACAGAAAAAATCATTAATGACGAAAATATTTAGAATGCCATTTTACATATATCGTCAGTACATGAAAATCGAATAGGAGCAACTTTAATACGCTATATGATGAAATATTCAAAACTATAGTATTTGTTGTTGTAATATTTTTTTGGTTTTGTTTTAAAGTTGTTTTTTAAATGTTATAAAAAATATAGCATTTTTAAAGACATAACTTTTTTTTAATACGATTCTTTTAATACAATTTGATACAAATATACATGGCTGAAATTACATTAAGTGAGGAAAAATTACATTCTAATAATGTCTTCATCTACGTCGAATTTTAACAATTGTAGGATTTTTTGATCTTCCTCGTCATCCAATTCATCTTTTGCATTTGTCCATTTAGAACGTAGAGAAGCCAAAAATGGATCTGATGATAGAAGTAATATATTCATCAAATCTTCATTTTGGTTGATTCTATCGTTTTTTCTAGTGTTGGTTAGTCTAAAACGTCGTAAAATGCTTTTTTCAATTATCAGCTTGCCATGGAAAAGCACTTTATGCATTGTTGCAGACATATTTCTCCAATTGTAATGTCTATTATACAAATCAGCTGTGGACTTGGCATATGATTCGAATTTATCTGGATTTACTGCCTGCTTGCTTGAAAGCACCGATAAAATAACTTTTAATCATCGAATTAATGTAAATTTCTTAATATTCTCTTGTAACATATATACATATGTACATATGTATATCTAAGATATTGATTTTTATTGCTCTAATTATTCATAGTACCAGGAAGACCGAGCCATGCTCGGCGATCTCAAAATCCTCCTTCTACCTCTGTCTCTCAGTAGTTGAATCCGATTATAATAGCAACATGATTCGTATAATGAGGTTCAGGGAACTTGATTGTTTTGTAATTACTATTTATCGCTGCCGATAGATATCTAAAAAGTGATATTTTTAGAATACATATCGCAAAACCTTACTCCCTAGCAATATTGCGAATTTTCATTAAGATACCTTCACGTAGTTCGAAGACACGACACCCCGAGGGGAGGGGAAAGTTAGGTTTGTAGTGGAAAAATCGAAAGCCCTTAGTCCGCTTAGTAATACTGTAAAGTTGCATTAAGATCGGACTACCCAATTCGAAGATACCAGGCGAGGGGTATCGAGGGGAATTTTCTCAGAGGTGAGACCTATCTAGATCGATTCCTTGTCCCCGAAAATCCCTTACCCCCAAGTTTCGTGAAAATCGTTTGGCGGGTTTTCGAGATCGTTGTGCAGTCATTTCTCGTATTATATTATAGGATAAGATTACCAGTTTTAAACGGTTTTACTGTCAAGAAGGGTGATATTTAATGGTTTCACTGTATGCTGGTATGTAAAATATTCCGCTTTAATGTATATTAAAAATAATTAAAACAATTTCCTAGCATATAAGACGAAAAATCTTTGTTCTTTGTTATGACAAAATAAGACATTTTTTTTAAAATAATATGTAAGAAATCAGACTTTTGTTTACGGTGACCAGAGTTGCAGGTAGTAGCAGATGAAATATGGATATTTTGAAAGGTATTGACCTTGGCTATCATGTCCAACTGACGCCTGACCGGTACAAGCCGGTACTTTTTTTGCAGAGCCATATATATACAAAATTTCGCGAAAAAAATAGTATTTTTAGAATGCCCAGAATTCCGGAATAACAATTTCAAGAAAAAAAATGTAGTACTACAAATTTTTAATTTTTATTATAATTGTCTAAATATGTCCTCAGGTTGATGATAAAATCGATTTTTCTGTACTAAGTGACTTAATAAAGTTGAAAATTCGAAAATTAAAAAAACCATAATTTTTACCAATTTTGACCCCATGGCGTTCGGAAATTACTTGTCCCAGGAGATTGTCCTTTTGGATTTCTAGGTTCCTAAGAATTCTCAACGCAATGACATAACCGAAATCCTTCAAAGGCAGAACTCAAAATTTGTATTTTTGGCCGCCGAATAGCACTTTGTCCCCAACGTGCGGCGTATCAAAATTTCATTTGAATTCAAATTTTCCAATAAGATTTTTTTAAAACTTGTTCCAATCGGATTTTGATGTATGGGAGTTTTATGTAGAATCATATTCTAAATAACTTTTGTTCTTAGACTTTTTTGATAAGATGCACCGTTTTTGATAAATTCGGAAAAAACGATTTCGTTCCTATGGGGGGTACCCCCCCATTTTTGCCCATTAACCCTCATACTGTCCTCGGGTCATTTCTGACCCAAATTCGATTTTAATTAAAAGTGTCTTCTCAACTACATGAAAAATGTTTGTATGATGTAGGCCCAGTGAACAAATTTCTTTTGAATACCGATAACAATAATCTATTTGTTTAATCCATTGAATTCCATTTTTTAATCCATTGAATCCATTTTAATCCATTGAAGAGCACTGATAATTGTGACGGGTGTAGTATTCTATGTAGAGGGTCATTCTTGACCCACGAAGACATCATACGTTATTTTTCTTAAGGACAGTATTAGGGTTAACGAACTTAGCCTCGCATTTTACGAAAAACGGATCTGCGCAAAATTTCAAGTCTCTAGCTCAATCCATGCGCCCGCAATCCGCGCCACAGACAGACGGACAGACAGACGGACAGACGGACAGACAGACGGACAGACAGACGGACAGACGGACAGACAGACGGACGGACATGCAAAATTCAATTTTTTTTATCATTCTAAACACACTGGTGTAATTCATTTTTGTGTGTGATGACGGGATCTTGGCGTTACAAACGGTAAGGCAAAGTTAATATACCCTTTGGTTTCACCATACGGGTATAAAAAAAAAAATATTCAGTTGGAATTGAGAACCTTTTCCTTTTTGGAAGTCGGTTAAAAATATGACCATATATCTAAGTTTGTAATTGCTGCCTTTGGCATAAAACTCACTCAACTTGTTGATTTTCGGATAGTTCTAACTCTTTTTAAGATTGTAAAGCAGCCTAATTTTCCAGCATACCTTAAGTCCGAACTTATCTTTCCCCAATCGTAAAGGACTCAGAGTCTGATCGTCCCACATCACAGTTCAAAGCAACATCAGTTATCCTTCTTTGTTCGCAGCGTTCAACTTTGGAATTCACTTCCATTGAGCATTAGACTTATTAACCGTTACTCTTCCTTCAAAATCCTACTTTTTAATCACCTGCAGAAATCCCCGTAAGCATATTCCATGTGTTAATTGTATTGATTTTTTTTTATTATTATACTTTTCATTAAGATATTTATTATTACTTTTATTATTAATTTTTTTTTACCTCGATTTGTTTTCTTTTTTTATTCATTTCTAATTATTACTTGAATTTTTTTTTTAATTTTGCATTTTCTTAAGTATTTTTCTACCATGTACGGCGAAAGGGATGTATCCTATTGTATATTGCGAATAAACTAGAATTATTATTAAAAAAATATATATAGTATATATATATATATATATATAATAACAATTTTAATCTTCATTCAATATAATTCAATATTTTTTTGAACCCATATTTAACTTATTTATCCAAGACGTTTTGATTAAATTTGCCATATTTTTCTTTCTGTATAGTAAAATTATTTTTAAGAAAATAAAACTTAATACTACATCATTTCCAATTACCTTCAGATCTATAAAGAATTTCATTTTAAAACATTCAAGTCCCAATTTGTTTGAAACTCGAAAGTGTTAAAGTCAGTCAACTCCCAACAAGGTGTAACCCTAACATTTCAATGTGTTATTATTTTTTTACACATTTCAAAGGTGCTAAAGTGATATTTATAAGTGTTAAAAATTAACACTTTTTCTTTGAGACTAGAAGAAATTTGACACTGACGGGTCAAATTTCTAACTGTGTACGGTCAGAAGTTATTTTAGTCAGTTATTTAAAAAAAAAGTATTCTTAAGTTTTAAATGGTCCAAGTTTTAAATTATGACATTTTTCACTAATTTTAATCTTTTCTTACCTTTAGTAAGTATTGTAACTTCGATACGAAACTATATTTCTAACATTTAGACTTAATTACACTCGTCAGATTATCGAATTTTTGCGTTGAAATTTTATTAGAGCTGATCTTTTACTTAAAAAAAAGAAGGGGTCTGTCTCGTAAAGACGGCCAGAAGACGTGGATCCGCCTACAACAATCGCCAATAGATATTTAAGTAAGAAATTTTAGTGAAAAGGAAAGTAAGGAAACAAATTTTTATTGAAAAATCATTATACCCGTATGGTGAAACCAAAGGGTATATTTGATTTGCCTTACCGTTTGTAACGCCAAGATCCCGTCATCACACATAAAAATGAATTACACCAGTGTGTTTAGAATGATAAAAAAAGTTGAATTTATCATGTCCGTCCGTCCGTCTGTGCGTCCGTCCGTCCGTCTCACAGTGTCAATTTTTGCCATAAAAGTGGTCAAAATTATGAAACTCGAGTTCTGATGGAGATAAATTCTTCAAGTTTGGAGGTAATGTAGAAAAATTATCAGGCTTTCAGATAAAGACAAAAAGTTTGAAAATCCAGGGGTGTCCAACATTTTTCTGGGGGGCTAACGTAGAATATTTTTTAAATAAATGAAATGCACCAGGTTTTTTTTATTTTTATTTTTCAACTCATTTTTTTTAAACTTATGACAACTATTCCATCTTTTAGAAAATTGCTTATAAAAATGGTCAATTTTTTTGATAGTTCACTAAACAAAAATTTTTGATTTTTTGTTAAATTAAATTGCACTACAAGAACTTCTAATAAACAATTTTTGTTTTTATTTTTAAATAATAATTCACAAATTTCCGAATATTTTACTGACAGCCATCTTAACCACAGTTTCTCCTTGAGTACAGTTTGATTAATAAAGTTCTTGTCAAAAATCCGTTTAAAACGCAAAGTCAAAAGTGGCGAGAGTTGCTGCGAATGCCCTTTGGCTGCCTTTAGCTGTCCCGTTATTATTAAGCTAAAAATAGATTTCCTCTCCGGAACGAGCAAAAAAAAACAGTAAATTTCAATGTTGTAAGACATTATTGGAAAAAATTAGAAATTGCGCTCTTACCTTCTCTTTTAGACCTTAATTACTTTAAGAAAAGAAGTATGACGCAAATTAATTATAAAAGTTTTTTGTAGGAAATTTATTTGTCTTTAATTTGGTATATAACCATTTTTCACAAAGTCGATTTAAACCAAATAAATTCGCAAAAATTCATTTTTTCACTTTAGTGATCACGAACTTTTTATGGGGTCTTGTCAAACGAAAAATGCTCCCACAGATTTATATGGCGGGTTATCGTAATGATTTATGTACCCAAATAAAGGATTTTTACTGTAGTTTTAATTCCGAGAGGTCTGATGGTGGGCCGAGGTGGGCGAAAAACTGTAAGCTTACCCTAAGCTGGAAAATTGTTGAAAAATAAGATTTTTTTATATCAGTGTAATTTAGTAATCAGATGTTTAGGTACAAGAAAATTGTTTTCCATAAAACTTCATACTTTAATAAAAACAAATAATTTAAGAGTGTCAAGTAAGTCCTTTTATGATTTTTCATAGTAAATTATTTTTGAGAAAAATGAATATTTCGAAGTATTTAAAAATTGCCTAACTTAAGGCACTTATAAAAGATACTTAAAAATAAATATATATTTTTTTATTGTTTTTTCTAGTTAGTTTAGACATTTATCTAACAGGAAAACATAAAAATATAAAATTCCGGGATTGTCGAATTTTCATGAATTTTCATGTCTGTGGCGCGGATTGCGGGCGCACGGATTGAGCTAGACACTTTAAATTTTGCGCAGATTGGTTTTTCGTAAAATGCAAGGCTAAGTTCGTTAATGGGCAAAAATTGACCATAAGGGGGGTACCCCCATACGAACGAAAACGATTTTTGCGAATATCTCAAAAACGGTGCATCTTCAAGAACAAAAAAGTTCAAGAACAAAAGTTATTTAGGATATGATTCTACATAAAACTCCCATACATCAAAATCCGATTGGAATAAATTTTAAAAAATCTTATTGGAAAGTTTGACTTCAAAGTGGAATTTTGTTACAACTGTTCGAATTTTGATACGAATATCACCATACGGGTTTTCAATAATTGCCAGATTGGCAATTATAGCTTTTGTTACGGACGGACAGACGGACGGACGGACATGCTAAATTCAACTTTTTCTTATCATTCTAAACACACTGGTGTAATTCATTTTTTTGTGTGATGACGGGTATAAAAAGCATTTATAAAAAGCATTTATGCTCCGATAATTAGACAAAAATGAACTTTTTTTACTTTTGCGAAAAAGTATTATAAATTTTATTTAAAACATTTTTTTTTCGAAAATCTGTTACACAGAGTTGTTAAAAAATGGTTTTTTGTAATTTTGGAGAACATTTCATATCACAACTTTTTCTGTGATCTCGTGTAACAAAGATCATTAAGTCTTTATAAATGTGAGACTTTATCAACCCACAAAAAAATTAGGAGCAAAAACAAAAAAAAAAATACAACACGGAGTTGCTAGTTTAATCATTGCTTAATCAAATAGTAAAATAATCAATATCGATAGATATTATAGTTTTTTGGATTGGAAAATGTGAAAAAGCAGATAAATTTAAAATATATTCATTAATTGATGAAAAAAATATAAAGCTGTTCGGTTGGAGTTATGTGCCTTTCAGTCTTCCGGTTTGAATAATTATGTGTTTTTCTTAATAAAATTGTAATTTCTTAATTTCTAACAGCCGGTTTCACAGTGGGAGCTTAAGCTTCGGCTTTGTTAAACTTATCCTGGTAGCTTAAGCTTTCGCTCACACAAGTGCTGTTTCACAGTTAAATTTTGTGTGTCGATTAACAAAACTCAGTTTAGTGAATTTAATAGGCCACTGTGTATTTCTGTAATCATAGTAAACAATATTTAGCTCCGTAAAATTTTTATTTACGTTTAGAAGAGGCTTACCAATTGGCTTCAACAGCCTATTGGGAGGGCAAATGGTTTACAATTCGAGAGGTCCCGTGTTCGAGTCCCGGCAGAGACATGCAAGAAAAGTTTTTAACAAGTCAATATTAACTTTGGAAACACGAAAAAAAAACTCAAAACATGTCAAATGCTTGCAAAAAAAGAGAATTTGCGAGGTTTTTTTTGCCATCTAATAAGTTGGTTTAACACCGAAGAATTGTTAAAAATTAACACCCATAGGGAATTGTTGTGAACTCCGTGGCCCGGAGTTCGATTTTCTCCAATAGGTGATGGACTCCCTCAAACTCCCTTTCGGTGCGTAATCGACTCCATTTTTTCGAGAGTGTTCGTGTGCTGCAACCGAGAAGATTCCATAGCAAAAGAAGCTTTCACAATTTTATACTCGTTTTAAGGATTCAGAATTTTATACTCGTTTTAGAATGAGTAAGCAGTTTGCGTTTACAATATAAAACTAGATAAGGTCTCAAATAGAAAACACAACAACATGGTACACTGCCGAAAAAACGGAGTCAATCACGCACTGAAACGGAGTTTGAGGGAGTCCATCACCTATCGGAGAAAATCGAACTCCGGGCTACGGAGTTCACAACAATTCCCTATGGGTGTTAATTTTTAACAATTTTTCGGTGTTAAACCAACTTATTTGATGGCCCAAAAAAAAGCCTCGCAAAAATTCTCTTTTTTTGCAAGCATTTGAGATGTTTTGAGTTTTTTTTCGTGTTTTCAAAGTTAATATTGACTGTTAACAACTTTTCTTGCATGTCTCTGCCGGGACTCGAACACGGGACCTCTCGAATTGTAAACCATTTGCCTTCCCAATAGGCTGTTGTAGCCAATTGGTAAGCCTCTTCTAAACGTGAACACCCTTTACAATGAAGATAACTCCCAAAAGAAGTTGGAGTGAATTTTGACTCCTTTTCGGAGTTAATTCAAAATTGAAGTCGAAACGGTGTTAAAATGAATATTTAGCTCCTTAAAACAGAAATTTTGAAATAACTCCGCGCTACGGTGTTACATTTTTTCTGAATAACACTGCGAGGTGCTTACTTTTAGCTATGTTTTGAGGCGGAGTTAATTCGTCCACGGATTTTTTCGAGAGTGAACAACCAGATAGTAGCATTCTTCATCACTTTCATCAAATAAATCTTCAAAATCACTATCCATGATTAAAAACTCAATTTAAAAACCAATAATAATAATATTTCACTGGACGATAAGCATGCTAAGCTTTAGCTTAAGCGCTCAAGTTTGGTGGCTTAAATAAATGGAAATTTAAACTCAGTTTAAGGACTAAACCAGCACTGTGAAACAGTAAAAACAGTTAAGCGAAAGCTTAAACCAAATTCGAAGCTTAAGCTCGCACTGTGAAACCGGCTGTAAAAGATTTAAATTAAAATAGAAATTCCGAGTTTTATGTTAAAAATTCTTACAAACTTCAATTTGTGTTACTAGTATTTTAACGAAATAAGAAATAATTTTAGTTCAAAAGCTCACTTTTTCTACGATTATTCTCTTCGTATCGCATGTGCTTTTCAATTTTCCCGCTTCAGAACTTTAATGTGAAGCAATACAACAATCGGACGACCAAGTTGATCGATTTGATCAGATTCGATTAAAACTAAAATTATCGTTTCTCGATCTTTTTTTTTTTCTTTTTTTGTGATAAAAGCATGATTTAAAAACATTAACCTTCCTCATGGAATGTTGATCGAAAAAGTGAAAACCACATGAAAATCAGTTCAGTAGTTCTGCATTACAATTTTTTTAGTAATTATAGATAATATAATTTAATCACATAATTTATTCAAAGCCGAAACCTTCTAGTGAAAAGGTGCGCCTAGTTCTCGATCCTTTAATTATTTGACCAAAAGGGGGCGAAGTCCGCAAAGGTCTTAAAGTGCTTGACTAAAGTGACATTAAAGTGAACAATGCAGCTCTTAAACACTCCCAAATTTAATTTCATAAATAAGTTTTTAATGGTTCTCAATTACCGATAGTGAATTTTGAGCTTGGCAAGTTCTTGAAAAAGAATTTGAAAAATTGAACTAAATAATTGTTACATTATATCGATCACTATAACACTCTGTAAGTTAAAATTAAACCCAGGATCGTTTCTTTTAGGAACTTGCCAAAATCAAGCTATACTAACGAATTTTGAGAATCATTACGAACTTATTTATGAAATTTCGGAATGTTTGTGAACTCCATTGTTCACTCTAGTCAAGAATTTTAAAGCCATTATAGAATTTGGCTCCTTTTATATCTCAACACTTTTTTAGCCAAACTATTTAAGGATCGAGAGCTTGGCGCACTGTTTCACTAGAAGATTTCGGCTGTGATTAAATTATCGGTTCAAACCACTAATATTCGAATATTCTAAGGGTGCCGGTATTTTTTACGACTAGCTCAAATTAAGCTAATGAAGAGAAGACAATTTTATCGAGTAATATCACGGCGCAAGAGATATCCATTTTGAATTATCACGGCGAAAGAAAAAGAAGCAAAAACGTAAAACCAAAAAAATAATAGAATTTTGAAATCACACAGAAAAGCATGTTAGATGTATCACAATAATTATTTTGATATCACTTTGTCAAATATTAGGAGGAAAAGTAATTAAAAATTATGTGAGGCGTAAAGCGATTGTCACATTTCAATGCAATTATTTTAAATATGTTTAAATTTTAGAATTGTAATTCAGTTTAAAACCAATATTACTTATTTAAAAATACAGTAGATTATGCATAAAATACAATCAAAGTGAATACAGATTCCTTGACAAAGAATAGCTGGTTTAGTTTTTTTCGATTTTCAAGGTGTGTAATATTTTTTACGTGTACTTCAACGATTAATTACTATGTGTGTTTGAATTTCCACTCATTTTTTTTAAATAAAAGAATACATGTATAGATTTTATTAAAATTACCGTCTTTAAAGTAATGTGAAGTCAAAACGTGTTACGCGCTGCTCACAGCCAAACTTCATACAAAAGAAAAATATATTTCGAGGACCCACTTATTAAATAGGTTTGAAATGTGGGATCAGCTACATTTATTTAAAAATGTTCATAATTCTTTCATAAATACTTCCACATGGATGGCTTATTACCAAAGAACACGCAATGGCAAAGCTAATTCCAGAAAGTGTTTTTAATATTGATATAATATAGCTCAATCCAACCAACGATGAATTGTTACCTTTCTTACATAATTAAACTTCATATGAGTTATTATGTAGGAATTTCTTATGCAAAACATAGCTTTATCCACCTAGCTTTCTTATATAATTAAGCCTCATATCCCAACTAATAAACTCTCAAGATTATTACGCTTGAAAATTGAAAAATGCCAAAGACTGACAAGTTGTGGGCGAAAAGCGAAGGAGAGAGTTTGATAGGAAAACACGAACGAAAATTAGAAATTCCATTCCATAACCGAGCATCGGCTAATGCAATTCTCGTTTGATTGTTTTTTTTTCTTGGCTAGATTTAATTCCTCGCAATCAGATCAACCCCCCCCCCCCCCCTCCCTCCACTTCCTTACCCATCTACACTTGAAATCAAAAATTACCAAAATCTCGAGAACGTTTGGTCGTACAGAAAAAATCATTAATGACGAAAATATTTAGAATGCCATTTTACATATATCGTCAGTACATGAAAATCGATTCGGAGCAACTTTTATACCCTATATGATGAAATAATCAAAACGTTAATATTTGTTGTTGTAATATTTTTTTGGTTTTGTTTTAATGTAGTTTTTTACATGTTATAAAACAATACAGCATTTTTAGAGAAAAAACTTTTCTTTAATACGATTGTTTTAATACAATTTGATACAAATACACATGACAAAAATTACATTAAGTTACATTCTAATAATGTCTTGATCTACGTCAAATTTTAACAATTGTAGGATTTCTTGATCTTCCTCGTCTTTTGCATTTGTCCATTAAGAATGCAGAGAAGCTAAATATGGATCTGACGATAAAAGTAATATATTCATCAAATCTTCATTTTGGTTGATTCTATCGTTTTTTCTAGTGTTGGTTAGTCTAAAACGTCGTAAAATGCTTTTTTCAATTATCAGCTTGCCATGGAAAAGCACTTTATGCATTGTTGCAGACATATTTCTCCAATTGTAATGTCTATTATACAAATCAGCTGCGAACTTGGCATATGATTCGAATTTATCTGGGTTTACTGCCTGCTTGCTTGAAAGCACCGATAATATAACTTTCAATCGTCGAATTAATGTAAATTTCTTAATATTCTGTTGTAACATATATACATATGTATATCTAAGATATTGATTTTTTTTTGCTCTAATTATTCATAGTACCAGGAAGACCGAGCCATGCTCGGCGATCTCAAAATCCTCCTTCTGCCTCTGTCTCTGAATAATTGAATCCGATTGTAATTACAAAATGATTCGTATAATGAGATTCAGGGAACTTGATTGTTTTGTAATTACTATTTATCGCTGCCGATAGATATCCAAAAAGTGATATTTTTAGAATGCATATCGAAAAACCAAGATAGGGAGCAATATTGCGAATTTTCATTAAGATACTGTTAACTGTAATGAGTTTTGTATAGATTAACTGTAACAGATTATTATCAAGAACTTATTGTAACCTCATTTCTCTCTTAATCTTTTAGTTCATTATATTATTTCAAACCAACCAGTCGCATTTTTTTGATAAAAAAAAAGGAATTTTTGAAGGGAAAACTTCTTTAGCGGCGTTGTGAGTGATTTCAAACTCGATGAAACGAAAAAGCGACAGTAAAAAGAGATAGGATATTTTAGCCTGCGAGAAAATGAGATAGAATACAGATGGGTGCCAATCAATTTATCGTAAACAAGAGTGTTGGGAAGGGGGAAGGGGGGAAGGGAGAAGTGTTAGGAGGGAGGAAGTGGAGAGAGGAGGCGATAAATTACTGATGTTTCGTCATACATTGCAATATATACATATCTATATATATAAAAATGGATGTTTTATTGTTTGTCTGTTTGTCTGTCTGCCTGAGATTACAAAACTCAAAAACTACTGGACCGATTTTTATGCGGTTTTTTGCAAAATGATCTATGTTGCCAGGAGCAGGTTTTTAGCTATGTACATTTTCAAAATTCGAAACGGAAGGTCCTGTAAGGATAATGAAAATATCCTTTTTCCCATTTTTCCCCGGAAAAATTGGCATTATGGGGTTTTTGGGGTCGCTGATCACGAATCCGGTATTAGATTTTCAAAATTCGAAACGGAAGGTCCTGTAAGGATAATGAAAATATCCTTTTTCCCATTTTTCCCCGGAAAAATTGGCACTATGGGGTTTTTGGGGTCGCTGATCACGAATCCGGTATTAGATTTTCAAAATTCGAAACGAAAGGTCCTGTAAGGATAAATATCCTTTTTCCCGTTTTTCCTCGGAAATATCGGCATAAGGGAGTTTTTGGGGTCGCTGATCATGAATCCGGTATTAGATTTTTAATAAAAATATAATATGACTTTTGAACTTGGTACCAATATTATAATAAATAAACGCTATAACTATCCCACACCTGGTACCGCATTCGTCTCATTCTCTCGCTGTTTAGTTTTCCTAAGGTTTCACTTCTACCGCGTGTGCACTGCACACACATGTTTTTTTTTTAACACTAGATTGCCCAAGCAAGTCATTTTGACTGCTTTTTAAATTCAATCAGAAAAACAATTCTGTATATAATGACACAATTTGCTAGAATTTTGTGACTTTTTGTACAACATATAAATGCGTTTATTAATAATTGTAGTTACCTCCTCCCTCCTTCATTTCCGGTATATATATATGTGTTATACCTATATTGCCAAAAGCAGTCATTTTGACTGCTTGACTTCCTTGGGCAATCTAGTGTTAAATAAATCGGTACGCTAGATAAAGTCGGTGATTTCAATCAGAAAAAATGGACTCAGATGCGAAAATAGAGAAACTTCTAGAAGCCAGTCAGTTTCCAGTTTGGAAGTTTCAGGTAAAAATTATTTTATTCGCGAAAGAGCTTTTTGAATATGTGAATGGCGCAAACCCAAGCCCACGGCTGATGCTGACATTAAAGCTTGGTTGAAATGTGAGCCAATAGTTGTCACAAATTATTGTGACAACTATTGGCTCAGGACCATTATTGCATATAATAAATTGCACCACCGCCTCCGAAATGTGGAAGAAATTAGAAGCAATTTACGAGCAAAAATCAGCTTCAAGTGTACATATGTTGCAGCAGAGATTATATAGCTTTACAAAAGAACCATCCGATGACATTGCGACACATATCTCTAAATTAGGCAACATTGTTCGTCAGCTCAGAGATATTGGAGAAACAGTATCTGATTCCATGGTGATTACCATGGTGATTACGTTACCAAGCACTTACAGTCACTTTATCACAGCTTGGGAGTCGTCAGATGCAAACCTTCAAACGCTGGATAATTTAACCTCACGTCTAGTAATGGAAGAGCTATGTATGCGATCTCATGCCTGGAGCCCAATGAACGCAACGCGAACGCAGAAACTGTCACTTACAAGTTTGTTACATAGAAATCATTTGAAGTGAGCACAGTGAACGCAGTGAACGCAACTACAACGCAAAAGTTTGCAAACTTCTAACTTTGCCGCAGCAATTCTGCGTTGACAGTTCATAAAGTGAGGTTGGGGAAATGTCGTTCGAGAAAAAATTGATAGCCTTAGTGCAATAACATACAAATAACAAAGATAAAGAACAACAAAGCAAATTATCGCTTCAAAATTATCCATTTTTGTAATTTCGCCAATTTTATACCACTTTATATTATGTCACTTGTACTACTTCACGAGATGCCATTGGGCTCTGCCGCTGAAATGTGGCGCTGCGTGACAGTTTCTGCGTTTTAGTTGCGTTCGCGTTGCGTTCATTGGGCTCCAGAGGTCAAACAGACACAGAAGTGAGTTCCCAAAGCGCCGCTTTTACGGTAAAGTGAAATAATGGAGCACGCAGCAAACAAAGAAACCACCGTCCGGGTAAATGTTTTCTCTATGGCGAGAAAGGACATTGGAAACAAAATTGTCCAAAGCGTAGTTCAAAATCGGAATCAAATGAAAAGAAGAAAAATAGTGATGCTCTTTTCTTTAATGCATTGACGCATTTAGAGGAAATAAATCGAACAACTGGTATTTAGATTCGGGCGCGAGCGATCATATGACTTTTGGACGCGAGTGGATAACAAATTATAAAGAATTCGATGAACCGATAATAGTACGAATTGGTAATGGAGATAAAATTGAGGCTTTAGGTTGCGGGGACATAAACATTTTGTCATTCAATGACAAGGTATGGGTTGAAAAACACTTAGAAAGGGTTCTTTTCGTACCTAAAATTCATATTAACTTATTTTCTTCTAGTCGTGCGTTAGACAAAGGTTTGCGGTTAGAATCGGACAATAAAAAGTGCAAATTAATTAAAAAGTCGGACGAATCTATTGTTGCAGTGGGAGTTCGTGATAAATCATTGTTTAAAATGCTTTTCAAAATAAATTCGGTTTGTTTTCTTAATTTCGCAGAAAAAGAAGTATTGCCGTTGCAAATTTGGCATGAACGTTGCGCACATCAAAGTGCAGATCACTTAAGATGTGTTATAAAGCACAATGATATTAAATTTAAAGACCTTGATTTCTTTTTTGATGGGTGCCTCTTTGGCAAGCAACATCGAATGTGTTTTAAAAACAGTGAGAGAAGGGGAAAAATTCCTGGAGAATTAGTGCATTCAGATGTGTGCGGTCCTATGCACGAAAAATCAATCGGTGGCGCCAGGTATTTCCCTTTAATTTAAGGATGATCACTCGTCTTTCCGCACTGTGTATTTCATGAAAGAAAAATCTGAGGTTCTGGAATTTACTGACAAATATCTCAAAAAGATCAAAGCTGAGACAAAGTTCAGTATGGCAGTCCTGCGTATGGATAACGGTCTCGAATTCGTCAATAAGGGCATGGAGAATCTTTTGGAAAATAATCTTGTGCGCCATGAAACATCGGTGCCGTACACTCCCCAACAAAACGGCCGCGGTGAAAGGGAGATGCATACGATAGTAGAGGCAGCTCGCACTATGATTCATTCAAAAGGCTTGAGTGTCAAACTTTGGGCAGAGGCGGTAAACACAGCTGTTTGTGTTCTTAATCGCACGGACTCTAGTCCTATTAAAGGTAAAAGCCCTTTTGAACTTTGGTACGATAAAAAGGCAGACATAACTAATATGAAAGTATTCGGTACTGAAGTGTTCGTTCATGTTCCTGATAGCACACGGAAGAAATGGGACAAAAAGTCAAAACGGGCAATTTTTGTTGGCTATTCTGAAAATTCCAAAGGGTATCGCGTTTACTGTCCAGATTCCAACAAGATAGTGGTTGATCAACAAGAAAATCCGGATTTTATTAGGTTTTGGATGAGTGTTTTGATTCAGCGGGGAAAGACGCAACAGATATGGACAGCACAAAAGCAGATGAATCAAAAACTATTGCGGATGAAACTATTGCGGATGAACTATTTCAATTAACCCTTCTATTATGTTCGGGTCATTTCATGACCCAAAGCAACTTTAAACCAAAATTTTCGTTATTAAAAATTCCATGAGTTCAAATTTCTTTTGAACAGTGGGACGAATTGTAACGTATTTTATGATAATTCAATTACTTTTGTTATACCTTTCACAGGTAGACGGCAATAGGTTTTGTATACACACGACACGTTCGGGTCATGGCGTGACCCGTAGTGTGTTTGTATGACAAATAATATGCAATGCCACACCCTTCTTGTGTTCACCGGCTTCACGAGGTCCAAGCTATATACATATACTCCGACTTCGCAAACCATATGTGAATTATAATCGAAGAAAAAAATCATATTCGCTGAATTTGCATAGGAATGGGTTCGCCAATATTTAGGCTTCGTTCCAATTTTTTTGTGGGACTCAGTCCTACATAATATTGGAGTCACTTCTAAAAACAATGGGAACGATTCCATTCTATAATATAGCTATGCTTCCCCCTCAGTATAGGAATGTCTCCATTAAAAACTAGGAACGGGTGCTACTTTTGTTGGAATGTGTCCATTCTTCTCTCAGCCCTATTTACATAGTAATGATTCCACGAAAACCAGGACTAGTTCCAATATTTATGGAAGCCTTTGCTACAAAATGGTGCAATGACTCCTATAATCGCTTTCCCATATTTTATTGGAACGATTACTATGCGGATTTTTTTCCGTGAAAAGCCCATTCTTTTTTGATGGCAAACCGATCGCTGGTCAGTCGCGGTGTTGATTTATTTGTTGTTAATGCATATGTATTATGGACTGAAATTCATCCCACCTGGAACAATAATAAACTTTTTAAACGCCGCCAGTTCTTGCAAGAGTTAGGCGAAAGTCTTGTTCGCCCATATATTATTGTACGGACCGATATGTCAAGAGCTGAAGATCATTAGAAATTTGCGTGCCGGAGAGGTATCATCCACAGCGGCTTCTCCACCAACTAAGAAAAGGAAGGCGAGTGATCGTAAACTCTATAATTTCTGTATAGAGAACGTCACAGGATTTTTGTATTTACTGTGATTCTGTGCGTGTGTTAGTGTCCTGCGGGTAAAAAATCAGCTGAAAATTTAAAATTTTCCTAGATTTTTTTACTCCGAGCCGACGAGTTTGAAATTTAAGGCTATAGATGTATTAGTGATGGGATTTCTTTATTCCCGGCAAGGAAAAAAAAACTTTTGGTCCTTGCAACGTTTATAACAAAGCAGTTTGTCCAGACCATCGTCACACTACCACCATCAGAAACCTTATTGCGAAGATTATGTACCTATATAAATTGTAATTTTAGGATTATTTTGTATGCATTATATGATAAATACACGTGGGTCATTTTATGACCCGAACATTTTATGTGTGTGTGTTATTTGAACATAATAGAAGGGTTAAGGAGCGGTTGAAAAGTGCCAAAAAGGATGACGCGTCTGATTACCAGTGTTTATCTGAAGGTCATGCTTTTATCATGCAGACAGAACCAGCGTCTTATAAGGATGCGTTGAAAGACCCAAATTCACCAACATGGATAAAAGCAATGGATGAAGAGATGCAGTCACACAATCAAAATGGCACTTGGGAACTTGTTGAGCTACCAAAAAATAGGAAAACTGTAGACCCATTTGTTGTTTTTAAAATAAAGAGCAGCGTTGAAGGAGAAGTTTTTAAAGCAAGGCTAGTTGCTAGGGGCTTTTCACAGGAGCAGGGTATAGATTACCAGGAAACTTTCAGTCCTGTAGCAAAATTTACGTCGATTCGTTCAATTTTAAGTGTAGCTGCCACAGAAGGTCTTCCTTTAAAACAGTTCGACGTTAAAACAGCGTTCTTCAATGTCAAGCTCACGGAAGAGATTTTTCAGCGCCAACCTCAGGGCTACTAAGATGGAACTCCTAAGGTGTGTCGTTTGCTGAAGAGTCTATATGGATTAAAGCAGTCTTCTCGCTGCTGGAATGAACAATTTACGAAATCGTTAACCAATTTCAACCTTAAGGCTAGTGAGGCGGACCCGTGTGTTTTTAGGAGTCATAAGAATGGTAAGAAAATCATACTTGCTATTTACATCGATGACGGACTCGTAGCAGCATCTGATCGGTCGGACATTGCGAAGTTACTAAGCTATCTTCAACATAATTTTGAAATAAAATTCTTTGAGTTGCGAAATTTTCTTGGGTTGGAGATTTAGAAGGACGACGAAGAAGAATCCATATTTGTTTGTCAATCGACGTATGCAGGCAAAATTATTAATAAATTTAATTTGGACGATGCAAACTGTGTTTCAACTCCGGCTGACGTTTCCATCAATGCAGGTATGGCAGACAATTCTTCAAAACGTATGGATTTTCCATTCCGGGAAGCTGTCGGAAGTTTAATGTATCTGGCCATTGCTACCCGACCAGATATATCATACTCGCTTGGAGTGGTCAGTCGCTATATGGAGAAACCGAATGCAGTGCAGGTAAATGCAGTGAAACGTATTATAAAATACGTCAAAGCAACGAGAAATTTTGGTATTTCTTTCAAAAAAGGTTCTAAATTTACTTTTGATTGTTACAGTGATGGTGATTATGCTGGTGACATAAGCACAAGACGTTCTACCAGCGGATTTGTGTTCTTAATGGGTTCTGGCTGTGTATCCTGGTATTGCCAAAGGCAGAAGTGCGTTTCACTTTCTACTACAGAATCGGAGTATGATGCCGCGGCTCAGGAGTTTATTTGGTTGAAACTATTACTATCAGAATTAATCCCAGATTGCAATGTTAACTCGACGTTACATCTCGATAATCAAACTGCAATCCGATTGATTAAAAATCCAGAATTTCACCAGAGGACCAAAAACACATTGACGTCCGGTACAACTTTATCCGTTACAAGTTTAAAGAGGGATTATTTGATCTATGTTACGTGCCAACAGAAGACCAAGCTGCAGACATCCTAACAAAGTCTTTGGCAAAATAAAAATTTGAAAGGTTCAGAAAGATTATGGGTGTAACTATTTTTTAATTTTTTTAAAAAAAGAAAAATTGTATAACGTTTGTTAAATTGGAATTCAACAATTAAGTTTTGATAAAGTGGGAGTGCTAACTGTAATGAGTTTTGTATAGATTAACTGTAACACATTATTATCAAGAATTTATTGTAACCTCATTGCTCTGTTAATCGTTTAGTTCATAATATTATTTCAAACCAACCAGTCGCATTTTTACTGAACTATGTCAACAGATACCTTCACGTAATTCGAAGATACAAGGCAAGGGGTATCGAGGGGAGGGGAAAGTTAGGTTTGTAGTGGATAAATCGAAAGCCCTTAGCTCCTTTAGTAATGCTGTAAAGTTTCATTAAGATCGGACCACCCAATTCGAAGATACCAGGCGAGGGGTATCGAGGGGAGGGAAAAGTCAAGTTTGTAGTGAAAAAATCGAAAGCCCCTAGCCCCCTTAGTAATACTGTAAAGTTTCATTAAGATCGGACCACCCAATTCGAAGATACCAGGCGAGGGGTATCGAGGGGGAATTTTCTCAGAGGTGAGACCTATCTAGATCGATTCCTTGTTCCCGAAAATCCCTAACCACCAAGTTTCGTGAAAATCGTTAGGCGGGTTTTCGAGGTCGTTTGTGCAGACAGACAGACATTCCTCGTATTATATTATAGGACTACCAGGAAGCCATGCTCGGAATCCTTAGAATCCTCCTTTTGGTAATTTTTTTGGGGAAAAAAGTAGATTCACGTTAACTTCACAGTAGTTTTCCTGAGGTTTTAAATCTCCGATCCAAAAGCCCACTCCGCTAACTTCCTCGGATAAAAAGGAAAGAAAATTTTTGTTATCACCACAGGACCTTTGGTTTCGAATATTGAATTTCCAACATCATATTCGGGATCAGCGACCTCACAAACCCTATAGTGTAAACTTTCCTGAAGAAAAACGGGACAAAGAATATTCGCAGTATCCTTATAGAACTTTAACGAATTTCCCTGAAGATGAAACCTAAGGTGATCGCATTTTTGTCCCCGAAAACTATAAGTAGCCGAATTTCATCAAAATCTATAGAACCTGTTTCGAAAAAAAATATATACAAACATGAAAACATACAATTGTAATTCTTAATGCGGTCTGTCTCTGAGTAATTGAATCCGATTGTAATTGCAACATGATTCGTATAATAATGTTCAGGGAACTTGATTGTTTTGTAATTACTATTTATCGCTGCCGATAGATATCTAAAAAGTGATATTTTTAGAAAGCACATCGAAAAACCTTACTCCCTAGCAATATTGTGAATTTCCATTAAAATACCTTCACGTAATTCGAAGACGTAATTCGATGGCTATGGGTATCGAGGAGAGGGAAAATCAGGTTTGTAGTGAATAAATCGAAAGCCCCTAGCCCCCTTAGTAATACTGTAAAGTTTCATTAAGATCGGATCACCCAATTCGAAGATACCAGGCGAAGGGTATCGAGGGGAGGGAAAAGTCAGGTTTGTAGTGGAAAAATCGAAAGCCCTTAGCCCGCTTAGTAATACTGTAAAGTTTCATTAAGATCGGACCATTTATTTATGACTACAAAATACAGTCCAGACTTGTTAACTAGCCTAAATAAAGGCTAGTTAACAAGTCTGGACTGTATTTTGTAGTCATAAATAAATTTTAAAAACCGCTTTTTTACTCTCGGGTGCAAGAAACAGCTATGTCCAAAACTTTAAAATGTCCATAACTTTTTCAAAAAAAAAATGGATTTCTCTCAAATTAAAATGATGTAAGAATACATGCTTGATTTAAACTGTAAATTGTTAACTTTGTCCCAGAGCAAAAATTTCACGCTAATATGTTTTTTGTCTCTCCTGAAAAATTTGAAAAAGTGGAGATGACCGCTTTTTGCACCGAGGTCTTCATTGGCCGCGTTCAGACGTGGTGGAAACTGGTTGACTTCACCAAGTTTCCACTCGATTTTACGGGCCAGACGCTATCGGGTGTATGCGGGGAATTCACCTGCTGGCTAGGCCGGGTGAACTTGGTTGAAAACACATACACACATAGAGTTCAATGGTGGGGGTTCACAAAATTTTTCTTGCTACATGCACACATTGACATAGCATGTGTAAATATACTGCAGTGGAAAAGTTGAAAAACACTACGTGAGAACGTAAGCAGGTTTTTTCACCCAGAGTAACTTAGTTAACTTCAAAAAAAAAATGTAGTACTACAAATTTTTAATTTTTATTATAATTGCCTAAATATGTCCTCAGGTTGATGATAAAATCGATTTTTCTGTACTAAGTGACTTAATAAAGTTAAAAAAATTTGTTCAAAATTCGAAAATTGAAAAAAACTGAATTTTTACTAACTTTGACCCTATTGCGTTCGGAAATTACTTGAATTGAGACTGACTAATTACTTCACGCATGCTTTCATCACTCGTTCTTCTTTTAACACCCACGCGCTGATCGATCATTTCTTATCGATCATCCGCGGTGGTCCCGGATTGCCGAATAGGCGAAATTGATTGAAGTGCGCGTGTCATTTGACACCGCGAACACTTGACCGGAAATCGATGTTGATTTCGATTAATCTGTGGAATTTTTATTCCACAACATTCGGATTTAATGGCTGCCGAGTAGGCAAAACGATTAAACATCTTTTTCTTTTGAGTTGTGGTGATTTCATGTGGAATTTTTATTTCACAACACCGAATATCACTTTGGCCCCAACGTGCGGTTTAGCGAATGCATCAAAGACGCTGAATCAACATGTCTGAGCATGCAAGGTGCAATATGACAAAGTGAATGAATTAGGTAAATTGGGCATAGCATTAACCATCGCATGAGTACAAAGTTCTTTTGAAGTGTTCTATATTTTCCTTTTAATAAATACGAAAACTATCGCTCGCGGAATAAACTCAGTAACAAACAGTATTGTACTAAAAATCAGTGAATAAAAGAAGAAGGAGGTGTCTATCTCGTAGAGACGGCCAGAAAACGTGGATCCGCCTACAACGATCGCCAATAGATATTTAAGTAAGAAATTTTAGTGAAAAGGAAATTAAGGAAACAAATTTTTATTGAAAAATCATTTTATTTGTAATTGGTTTAAGATAAGAGAAGTATGAAATAAATATGATACTTACAGTGTTCAAAACGTTCCCATTTCTAGTCTTTCGTTCTACTCCCAATGAGGAAAAGAAATCAATGGAAAATAAAAATTCAGCATAAGTATGAAAACAACTGCAATGAGCCAATATTAGCATGCTGTTGCTTTTTAGTCAAATTTGTTTAGTCAAAAAAACGTCTGAGAGTTTGACAATTTAATTACCCTATCCGATTTTAATTTTATTTTACGAAACACGAGGTCTTTCTGTAGAGCAACGAAAAAGGATTGTGGACAAATGGCATTTCGAAAAGGGCATCAACATGAGGCCAGTGACAAAACAGGAAGGTGTAAGGCTAAAAGCAATTTTTACTGCCATCAAGAAGTTTGGGGAGGAACTGACATTCGAGGATAAGAAAAAAACTGGGAGAAAACCAGGACCTAGACGCGAAAAAATGGATCAAAATATTTGTGCAGCAATTCGGCGTGATTGCAGTGTTTCGGTTAGAGATGTCGCGAAAAAATGTAAAACAAGTGCTGAAATGGTTCAGCTAGCCAAAAAGCGCAACAATATGAAGACCAATCGGAAGCAACGACAACCGAAACTTACCGAAAAACAGGCAGCCTGCGTGAAACCGCGGCTTCGGAAATTGTATGACACCATTTTAACCAAAAAAAAAAAAACAATGCATCAATATGGATGATGAAACGTACGTTAAAATGGATTATCGTACATTACCAGGACCTCAGTACTTTACGATTGCAAGAGGGGACGATATAGACGAAGCACAAAAGTCGATTCAGGTGGAAAAATTCGGAGCCTAAGTGATGGTATGGCAAGCAATTTGCGAATGTGGCCTGAAATCATCTGCATTTTTCACAACGATGAACCAGTTGACTGATTTGTGCGTCAAAGAGTGTCAAAAAAAAACGGTTGCTGCCCATGATTCGAAGACACGAAGGATCTATGTTGTTTTGGGCAGATTTGGCATCATGTCACTATGCAAAAAACACCATTGAATAGATGTCAACAAATGGAGTCAATTTTGTGGCAAGAACAATGAATCCACCAAATTGCCCAGAAATTCGTCCCATCGAAGAATTTTAGGCAATAATGAAGCGAAACCTTCGGAAAATGTGTCTGGAAACTAATGATATGGAGCAATTCAAAAAAGACTGGCAAAAAATCTCGAAAGCTATAAAGAATAGTACTGTCCACAATGTAATGGATATATTAGAACAAAAGTGCGGCGAATCGTAAAAACATAAAAAATATTTTTGAAATGTTGTATATACATATAAAGAAATATGTACTTAATAACCAATTTTATAAAATTTTTCTTTAAAAAAAACTAAATTACGCCTTTTTAATCCCATATTTTTTGTTTCCATACTTTTCGATAGTCTTTAGGGTTTTTCGGGTCGCTGATCACGAATCCGGTATTAGATTTTAAAAATTCAAAACGGAAGGTCCTGTAAGGATAACACAAATATCCTTTTTCCTATTTTTCCGGTATTAGATTTTCAAAATTCGAAACGGAAGGTCCTATAAGGATAACGCAAATATCCTTTCTCCAGTTTTTCCTGGGAAAGATCGGCATTAGGGGGTTTTTGGGGTCGCTGATCACGAATCCAGTGTTGGAATTTCAAAATTCGAAACGGAAGGTTCTGTAAGGATAACATTTTTTCCCAAAACTTTTTAAGTTATTTATGGTTTTTTGGCATTCTAAAATTTATACAAAAAACTTTTAGCTGCCAAGGAAAGGTCTGCTAGTACAATATAATCGTGTTTTTTGGAAAAATTACTCATGTAATAACAATTTCATTCATTGGAAATGGTAATTAGACGTGTATAAACACGTTTTGAACTAAAAAAAAATATAAGAATTGGGTGTATTAGTAAAGAAATCGGAATTTAAAAAATTCACTGACAGAAGTTTACTGATCGCTATAACTGGGCCCTAAGGATAAACTAGACTTTTTGAGAATAAATACTCTGTTAAATAAAAAGCTTAAAATTTCCTGTACATATAATCGTGAGTGTACTGTACAATACTTTTGATACTACGTACTTCATATAAGAAACCAAAAAGTCTGTAGAGTGGATTGTTGAAAGCTTTGAGGCTCGTAAATGTACAAATTTATAAAACGAATGTTAAGTACACAAAACTCATATTTTTAGTCGCGCAAGTCTAATCGTCAGGCACACGGCAATTGATAAGATCAATCATGTCTCAGTGACTGTCATCAACTGACCCTTATGGCTGGATATGGCTCTTTTTTATTAAAAGCTTTTATTTAGCTCGCTATCTTGTCTGTTTGTCTGTTTGTCTGTTTGTTTGTTTGTTTGTCGGGGTCAAATCTTGCAATCAAATTTTGACCCACTTCCACTTGTCCGATTGACTTGAAATTTTGCACACTTATATAAGTCCGATGACAATACAATGTTTTCACTACTTCGTCCTTGTAAGGATAACGGAAGGTCCTGTAAGGATAACGTGATTATCCTTTTCTCCAAATTTTCCGGAAAAAAATCTATTCTGGGGGTTTTTGGGGTCGCTGAATCCGAATCTGTTATTAAAAAGTCAGTAAGGATAACGGAAGGTCCTGTAAGGATAACGTGATTATCCTTTTCTCCAAATTTTCCGGAAAAAAATCTATTCTGGGGGTTTTTGGGGTCGCTGAATCCGAATCTGTTATTAAAAAGTCAGTAAGGATAACGCAAGGTCCTGTAAGGATAACGTGATTATCCTTTTCTCCAAATTTTCCGGAAAAAAATCTATTCTGGGGGTTTTTGGGGTCGCTGAATCCGAATCTGCCATTAAAAAGTCAGTAAGGATAACGGAAGGTCCTGTAAGGATAACGTGATTATCCCTTTCTCCAAATTTTCCGGAAAAAAATCTATTCTGGGGGTTTTTGGGGTCGCTGAATACGATTCTCAAGTTAAAAAGCCTGTAAGGACATCTCAAATGTAAGGATATATATTCGAAGACTAAAAAGAACAAAATAAAAAAATAAAAAAAAAATTTTTGAAAAAAGCTTTTATTAAAAAAGAATGCACTAAAAAGAAAAAAATAATTTTCTGGACGCTGTGTATCACAAATATAAAAGCTTTTAAAAAGCGAGATAAAGCATAAAACAATAAAATAAAAATTTATCTCGCTTTTAAAAAGCTTTTATATTTGTGATACACAGCGTCCAGAAAATTATTTTTTTCTTTTTAGTGCACTTTTTTAATAAAAGCTTTTTTTTTTTAAAAAAATTTTTTTTTTTTATTAAAGTATTTTGAATATAACCAAAAGACCCCATCGCTCAGTTCTCAACACAAAATTTTAACATTTTAAATGTTTTTTGTGCGATATGGATTTTTTTTGCTCCTTTATAATTTATGAAAGTAATGACATCTCACTCTCTCTTTCGGCGCTACTAATGTCTCTCACCAGAGACAGAGATCCCTACACAGTCTTATCAATTTATTTGGGATACCGAGATCTCTCATGACTTTATAAAGTTCTACCCTGACTAGGCTATCATAGGAGGTTTTAAAGTCTATGAATATGTGTTTTACTTACCTCGCATGCGTAGAGTGCATAGTCTATCTGATACAGCTTGAAATCCGATAACAGTAAATAAGAATCGGTTTTATCAACTTTTCGGGTGCATTAACGAGGCGATAGACATATGAGCTTTATTTGCTTTTCTTAGGGATTCCTTAACATGGTCATTGAACTTTAAGAGCTTATTAAAATTGACACCCAGATATCTAATCTTATCCTTGGGCCGAAGTTCTCGACCACCCAGAGAGATAGAGAGGTTAGAACATATTTTGGCAGTACCCGATGGACCCCTTCCAGACGCGTTTCTAAAGTGAATTTGCTTTGACTTATTACTATTAATTGCAATGCCCCATGAGTCATAATACTCCTTGATCTCATCCAGATGGAGCTGCACAAAACGGGCAGCGACTTTTGGATCTCTATTTGACGAAAAAATATCAATTGTTGCCTAATATAGCGTAGAGTTGTTGAAATTTTATGAATACCAAACGAATTTAACACTCGTATTTTTTTAAAGTTGTTCAATTTAACATGCTTTTGACTGAAATGTGAGATTCGAACAAAAAATAATTTCTACACATTGTTTGAAAATTTCATGGTTATGGTCAGGAAATAAGATTCAAATCCCTATGCTAGTTTTCCTAGAAAAATACCGTGTCCGCATTCTGTCTTTCCCACTGAAAAATAATATATTTGTCTCTTTCTAGTTTTCTGCAAAATTTTATGACGTCTGTTACCAAATTTTTTTTCGTGTAAAAATTAGAAGAAAAAAAATTTAAAAATTTTTTTTTAAAAAAAGCTTTTATTAAAAAAGAATGCACTAAAAAGAAAAAAATAATTTTCTGGACGCTGTGTATCACAAATATAAAAGCTTTTTAAAAGCGAGATAAATTTTTATTTGATTGTTTTATGCTTTATCTCGCTTTTTAAAAGCTTTTATATTTGTGATACACAGCGTCCAGAAAATTATTTTTTTCTTTTTAGTGCATTCTTTTTTAATAAAAGCTTTTTTAAAAAAAAATTTTTTTTAATTATTTTTATTTTGTTCTTTTTAGTCTTCGAATATATATCCTTACATTTGAGATGTCCTTACAGGCTTTTTAACTTGAGAATCGTATTCAGCGACCCCAAAAACCCCCAGAATAGATTTTTTTCCGGAAAATTTGGAGAAAGGAATAATCACGTTATCCTTACAAAACCTTCCGTTATCCTTACAGACTTTTTAATGGCAGATTCGGATTTAGCGACCCCAAAAACCCCCAGAATAGATTTTTTTCCGGAAAATTTGGAGAAAAGGATAATCACGTTATCCTTACAGGACCTTGCGTTATCCTTACTGACTTTTTAATGACAGATTCGGATTCAGCGACCGCAAAAACCCCCCGAATAGATTTTTTTCCGGAAAATTTGGAGAAAAGGATAATCACGTTATCCTTACAGGACCTTCCGTTATCCGTACAAGGACGAAGTAGTGAAAATATTGTATTGTCATCGGACTTATATAAGTGTGCAAAATTTCAAGTCAATCGGACAAGTGGAAGTGGGTCAAAATTGGGTTGCAAGATTTGACCTGACAGACAAACAAACAAACACGAAGGCAAGCTAAATAAAAGCTTTTAAAAAGACAACCATTTACCATATACATTTTTTCCAATAACAAATTTTTTTTTCAATAATACAAATTCTTGATTTCGGAAATCTTATAGCAAATTTTATTAATATTTCTAATAGCAAATTTTATTATTTCATACAAATGTTTCAAAATTACCCGCTTATAAAATCAAAATTGCATGCCAGACACACACATAACATGTCATGCCTTAATAAGATTTCACTGGGTTTTTTTTTTATTAATAATCATGCCTTTAAAGGTTTCACTGGAATCTTAGGAAAAAAATATTGATGAAATCGGGCGAAAAGTGAAATCGGGTTTTCAAAAGTGGTACTTAGAAAAAGTGTACGAGTTTTAAAAGTGGTTTTTGTGAAAGAAGGGCATTAAAGTAATACCCTCGTGTGATTTTGAAATCGGATTAAAGTGTTAAACGCAAATAAAGTGCAAAAACGTCCAACGTTTGACGTTTCTCAACTAGTGTTCCACAAAGTAATGCTTTTGTAGTTTGGTCCTCAACACATGCCAACTACCGTCAGCATTGATATGTACACTGAACGGAAAATATTATCAATATAGCAAAAAAAAAATTTGGTTGAATCTTAATAATTTTGTATTGTCAATTTCATAATTTTTTGTAAATACAACAAAATTTTGCTGATAATATAAAAAATTATCACTTGTTTTGATAAAATTTTATTAAATTAACAAATAAAAAATTTAGGCTGGCTTTATCATATTAACAAAACTTTATTAAACCCAAATTTCCCAAAAGTTTTAACAAAACTGATTTGTTAAATTGATCAATTTTTATTTTATTACTATCGATTAATAATGTTTTATCATTTTAATAAATTATTACCATATTGAAAAATATCAATTTGACAATGTAAAAAAGATGTTAGAAATTCTAGTTCCTCTTTGTGTCTTATGTCGAATTTTCAAAAACTCATAATTTCCAAGAAAATAAAACTAGAGTTTTTGCCGCTAAAAATAAAATTAACAATTACCTGAAAATATTTTCATATTTTCGGTACACAAGCTTTTCTATTAGTGGTCTGATTAGCCGCTGTCTGATTAGACATCCAATTCCCTGCTAATGTTTGGATGCCTGCAGCAGGTAATTAGCCTACTAGTAGAACTGCGCAACACTTGTGCATGACGAAAAAATGGCGACGATTTTGTTAGTCGATTCGCCAGTTCTAAAAACTCGATTTTAAAGCGATTCCAATAATTTTTCTTAAAACTGATGCAAAAAATCAGTTTGTGGAAAGCATTTCTTAGTTTAGACATTAGTTGGAATGCTTTTTTGAAATATTTTTTATGCCCATTTTTTCAGATTTCAATAATTTTTTCCCATTTTCGAAAAATACTAAAGGCGAATAGTATTTTTTCGAGGTAACACAACAACATTCGTCGAAACAATTCATTCGTTTGAAGTTTTTGTAAGAAAAATCATTCAAAATAAATTATTTTCATTTCGCATCATATTGGCCGTCATAAAACATTTCCTCCATACGAATATTCAATATAGAAACTATCAGAAACAAACAAGCATCTCTTAATTTTTAAAGTCATCACACTAAAACAATTTCCGCTCATTAGTTGCATATATTAAATTCTATGAACACACACTAAGCAAGAAACAGAAAGAGATTCCATATCAACAAGAGAGATTTGTTTTTGTAATATTTACAAAATATTTGTAATATTAACAAAATTTTATTAAAAAAAAATTCCCAAGTGGGAAATTTCCTTTTTTGTTAATTCAACAACGAGCGTTTTGTTAGCTGGTATTTAATAACGCTTTTGTTACATTAACGTGTATTTTGTTGATATCATCACAAATTATTTTCAGTGTATGTTTATAATAGAAAATCACACTTATGAAAAGTCACTTACGTAAATTGATAGTTTAACCCTTTGAACCCGACTTTCGGCTGTTAACCTTTTTTAGGTTTTTAAAGTTTGACCGTTAAGAAGGAAATCTATTTTAACATATATATTGGTTTCAGAATATAGCTTTAGGCGCTTCATCCTGAAATGTCCTGGGATAATAAGTCCCATCAGTTTCGGGAAACTATGTATTTTTGGTATATTATGTCTCATTAGTATTATAAAAAACCGTAAACTAAAGTATAATAAAGCAAATTTTGTTAAAGATACTAATATATTTGAATCATATAATGATACTTTTAGGTCGCAATGTGTTGTCCCACAACAACTGGTTTATATGCAACTATAAGGACATATAATCCCAATTTTAATAATTTCATATTTTTGTCACATTCTTGAATTCCAAAAAGACTTACCTGGTGCAAATATATTCAATGTGTAGCAAAACACGTTTTTTGAAGTGAAAACTTCTTTAGCGGCGTTGTGAGTGATTTCAAACTCGATGAAACGACAGTAAAAAGAGATAGGATATTTTAGCCTACGAGAAAATGAGATAGAATACAGATGGGTGCCAGTCAATTTATCGTAAACAAGATTGATGGGAAGCGGGAAGGGGTAGGGGAAGAGGGCGGGGTACGGGAAGGGAAAGGGGAGAAGGGAGAAGTGTTAGGAGGGAGGAAGTGGAGAGAGGAGGCGATAAATTATGTTTCGTCATAAATTGCAATATATACATATGTACTCGTATATAAATAAAAATGGATGTTTTATTGTTTGTCTGCCTGCCTGAGATTACAAAACTCAAAAACTACTGGACCGATTTTTATGCGGTTTTTTGCAAAATAATCTGTGTTGCCAGGAGCAGGTTTTTAGCTATGTAGATTTTCAAAATTCGAAACGGAAGGTCCTGTAAGGATAATGAAAATATCCTTTTTCCCATTTTTCCCCGGAAAAATTTGCATTTTAGAGTTTTTGGGGTCGCTGATCACGAATCCGGTATTAGATTTTCAAAATTCGAAACGGAAGGTCCTGTAAGGATAATGAAAATATCCTTTTTCCCATTTTTCCCCGGAAAAATTTGCACTATAGGGTTTTTGGAGTCACTGATCACGAATCCGATATTAGATTTTCAAAATTCGAAACGGAAGGTCCTGTAAGGATAATGAAAATATCCTTTTTCCCATTTTTCTCCGGAAAAATTGGCACTACGGGGTTTTTGGGGTCGCTGATCACGAATCCGGTATTAGATTTTCAAAATTCGAAACGAAAGGTCCTGTAAGGATAAATATCCTTTTTCCCATTTTTCCCCGGAAAAATTTGCATTTTAGGGTTTTTGGGGTCGCTGATCACGAATCCGGTATTAGATTTTCAAAATTCGAAACGGAAGATCCTGTAAGGATAATGAAAATATCCTTTTTCCCATTTTCCCCGGAAAAATTTGCATTTTAGGGTTTTTGGGGTCGCTGATCACGAATCCGGTATTAGATTTTCAATAAAAATATAATATTACTTTTGAACCTGGTACCAATATTATAATAAATAAACGCTATAACTATCCCACCCCTGATACCGCATTCGTCTCATTCTCTCGCTGTTTAGTTTTCCTAAGGTTTCACTTCTACCGCGTGTGCACTGCACACACATGTTTTTTTTTAAATAAAGACTTCTAATTGTGCCAATAAATTGCTCACAACTACACAAACAAGGACAGGAATAATCCCAGAGACCCCGTTCACATTGGTTGAAATAGTCCGCCTAATTCTGACAGAAACTGGCAACATTAGGGCAAGGTGAGGAAGTGGGACTGAGCCCCACTTCCTCACCTTGCCCTAATGTGGCCAGTTTCTGTCAGAATTAGGCGGACTATTTCAACCAATGTGAACGGGGTCAGACAGAATAGCGGGATTTCAAAAAAAAAGTCTTCATATTACTTAATGCGACAATTCAGAACTTATCTGTAAAGCAAATTTATATAACATTTTTTACACAAAAATTTTTTGGGACGCATGATCCCATTAGGGTCCAAAGGGTTACAATATTTAACATTCAGTAAAACAGAAATAAACAGTTTAGCGAAACATTTTCTTGTCAGTTACTAAAACAAAAAAATAATAATAAATAAATATAAATAAACAGTAATAAATAAATTATACAAAAATTAATATACTGAAACTTTTACTGACACTAAAACGAAATGAAAGTGACTAATCAAAAGTTGAAAAAGAAAATTAACACGAAGTACAAAAACGGTTTATTTATTTTTTATTTTGGATATGGTGTTGTTTTTAATTGTATGTGTGAATCAAGCTAATTTATAAATAGTGTTCGTTTATTTTCTCGATCAGGACTATTATTTAATGTGTCAAATTTTCGTTTTTTTTTGTGTTTGTGTTATCTAATAATCTGTGTGGGTTGACCGTTGTAAACAAAAACGTTCAAACGTAATATACAAAATCCCTTGCTTGGGCGATCCAAATATAGGGGCAGAGTGCAATTTAAGTTACGTAGGCCAAACAAAACAGTACCTAGAAAAACGTATAAACCACAAAAATTATTTAAAAAGGATTGGTGACGTCATAAACAACACTCCACACACCGCATTAGTCGAACATTGCAACACGCACAAACACAAACCAGACTTTGACAACACGAAAATACTTGCAACACAAACAAACTACAACAAACGACTCACAACAGAAGCATTACACATATACACAGAGGACACATACAACATAAAACGTGACACACAGGACATTTCAGCAGTGTATTGCGCAATACTGCACAACGAGACAAACACACGCAAACGAAATCGAACATACACAAATGATAATACAAACCCAAAAAGAACTAAATATTAATAAGAGCGCAATAACCACATCGATGTTTGCAGTCACTGTTATTATTCTCGTTAACTTCTGTAACCGTTCCAGTGACGTCGTATTTAATTTATTTAATCTGTTTCTTGTTTTTATAATAATGTACGATGTCATACGATTTTGTTTTATTTAATTTATTTTATCTATTATTGTCAATCAGTGCTTAATGTAACATCTAAGTAGTTTCCATTATATAAATACGCAATGTAAGTAAAAATAACTAAAACTAAGTAAAATAAAATAATTTGTAATCCATCCATTATAAGCACCCTGAAGATGGTCGTATAGTGCCTGTTCACATTGGTTGAAATAGTCCGCCTAAATAGGACAGAAACTGACAATCATCCTCAAAACTAAAATCTCCGTTCTCAGAGTTCCGCCTGTCGTGCTCTGATTGGTTGGCTGCCACACTGAATGTGTTCCATTGTCATTATTGTTTCGGTCGTCGTCGATGCAACACGTCGCAAAGCAAAAGGCAGTCACGTATTACTTGCAATTCTTTAGAAATGTTCCGTTTCCCAAATGTTTCACGCCAGTCTGATTGCTCACAGCTACTGGTTCAAATAGTCTCAATCTGAACACGAGCAATATTTCATCCGTCCTATTTAGGCGGACTATTTCAACCAATCTGAACAGGCTCATACACGATAAAAACGTTGGATGATTTAACATAAATACAACGATCAGAACCAAAAAGATCTCTGGTTTTATTTCAAAGGACCGATAAGCCCATTTACATAAAATCAATAAGTTATCTAATAATGTACAATATACCGCAGCAATATCATCGGTATCCCTTTTTAACCGACTTCCAAAAAGGAAAAGGTTCTCAATTCCACCTGAATATTTTTTTTTTATGTATGTTCACGCCTAACTTTTTACTGGGTGGACCGATTTTGGTCATCCCAAAGAGAAAGTTGTAGAGAAAGTTCCTGGTTGGGCCCTGGTTCATTCATGGGCAAAAATGGACCATTAGGGGGGGTAGCCCCCATACAAACGAAAACGTTTTTTCCGAATTTCTCAAAAACGGTGCATCTTATCAAAAAAGTCTAAGAACAAAAGTTATTTAGAATATGATTCTACATAAAACTCCCATACATCAAAATCCGATTGGAATAAATTTTAAAAAATCTGATTGGAAAGTTCGACTTCAAAGTGTAATTTTGGTACAAGTGCTCAAATTAAGATACCAATATCACCATCAGGTTTTCAATAATTGCCAGATTGGCAATTATAGCTTTTGTTATGTTTTTACGTTGTGTTCAGTACAATATTTGGAAGATTCTTTTATATATTTCTCATCTGCGGACTTATCCCCTCAAACCCTTTGTAATTTTACCTATATTAAAAATTGAAACTAAAAACGTTCGAAATAAAAAAAAATTTTTCTAAAAAAAATAAAACCGACTTTAAAAAAAAAACTGAAAAGAGAAAAAAGCACTAAAAAGAAAAAAATAATTTCAAACTATGTCCATTAATAGCGTATTTAAAATTTGGCTTTTTTGGAGTGGCGTTAAATTTGCAACTAAAATAAATTACATACTTTCTAACCCTTAAGGCTAATCGTTTACATACTTTCTAACCCTTAAGGCTAACTAAGAACTAAGATCGACTCCAAAAATTTTGTTGTCAAACAGATTAACTATAGACACGGCTCTTACAATAGAAATTTTACAACGATTTTATTTAGTGTAAATTTAACGCCACTCCAAAAAAGCCAAATTTTAAATACGCTATTAATGGACATAGTTTGAAATTATTTTTTTCTTTTTAGTGCTTTTTTCTCTTTTCAGTTTTTTTTTTAAAGTCGGTTTTATTTTTTTTTATGTTATAGGTGTTTTCTTTATATATGTGCAACATTTCCATAGTTAGTCTTTTGTTGTAATTAGTAACCGTTTGTAAAATTTTCGTGTTTTCAAAATCAGGCGTATGTCCCAAATTTATGCAATGATCGACAAGTGCAGTTTGTGGTGTTGATGGTTCAATCTCTTTTCTTTTTCTTTTTATATCGTTCTTATGGTTATTTAATCTTTTTTCTAGATACTGTTTTGTTTGTCCAATATAACTTTGATTGCACGTTTCATGGTCATTAACATTTCCTAAACATGGTATCTTATATACCACGTGAGTTTTTCTATTTTTGGGAACGGGATCTTTCAACTTAGAAAAAACAGAACCTAATGTGGATTTAGTTGTATATCCCAATTTGACGTTGGGTATATGGTTTTTTAACACTTTTACGATTCTATCTGTAAATCCACAAGTGTACGTCAGACTTCTATAAACGTGTTCATTGTGATCTTGAATATTGTTAATATTATTGGGAGGATTATGATTGGTAATTGTTTGTATCTTTAATTTGTTTATTATGTTTTCTGGAAAATTATTTTGCAACAAAATCTTTTTTAATTTGTTTTTATTTTCATTGTGGAATTTATTGGAACTAAGTGTGAGGCATGTGTTTATATATTGTTTCGCCGTATTAATTTTTTGTTGGTATGGATGATTAAAGAGAAAATTTAAAATGCGGTTAGAACAAGTATAATAAAATATTAGATCGGTGATATTTCATTAGGTTAGATTCGTAAATAACAAAAATCATTTTTCAAAAAAAAAAAATTGTTTTACATTTACAAGACTACGTGATCCTGAAGAATTATTTCCTATGATTTAATGTCGAGTAGTTTTTTAAAGCGTCTTATGCCTTATGTACAAGGCTCACTCAATAGACAAATATCACAAAATTGACATTTGTCTATTGAGTGAGTCTTGTACATAAGGCATAAGACTGAAAATCATTACTTTTAATTAGAGGCACTAAAAACTAGAGACTGTCCAGGCTCCTTCGAACAGTCAGATTTGAACAGTTTAATTTCGAAGTTGTCCACTTTTTCTTAATGATTTGGGCAATTTTAAATTTTCTAAGCCTTCATACCATGAACACTGGACTACGGTCAACGAATTGAAATAATTTTCAACAAAATCTGTGACGATTAAGAAAAAATTCAAATTTTTTAACGGACACGAGTTTTAGTTTAGTGTCTTTACTTTTAATAAAAACATGAAACTAAATTTTCTTTTTTCGAACATTAAATTTTCTAACAAAAAAAAAGCTTGTTAAGTGAAAAAAGCTACCGCGTAATTTTATAAAACACGGTGACGGAAATTTTATAAAAAGATAGTATTATAAGTTTAAATTTCAAATATCGCGCCCTTGATTTAGTTTTCATTTTCATTTTGTACTAAAAAGAAAAAGTCGTTTGGCAATGTCTTTCATTTGACAGTTCTCAGTTGTTTACTATTCTATGTGGCGAAGTTTTTTGGACGATCAACCGATATCTATGCCGATATTTACTTAAATATGTACCTTAATTTTCATGAAACTTTTATCATTTATAGATTACGCGAACATATTTCCGATCTAATCAATCACAAATTCACGAATAAACAAACTGCACAATTGAATAACAAGTGACAGTTCCAAATGTCAAAATCACATCAACCCCTCTGCCGCACACTTTACGGCCTAAAAGTTAATTACTTTTATACTAGGGAGCACGAAGCAGAGAGAGAACATTTTAAAATCATTTTCAGGATTGAGTAATAATTTTTAGTACAAGCATATATGTCGTTTTTAGGCTAGACACACATTTCAAGAAAAGATATCATTAGATTTTAATAAAAAATGCGTTCATTCTAAATCTAAGCTCTATAAATATAACTTTTGGTTTATAAATATAATGAAAAAGCACTTCCACTATATTTACGTAAGGTTTATTTTTGTTAACATTTTGTGTAAATCAACTTTTAGAACATATTTGTATATCCCTGATTTTACATTGCTGAACACATTGTGACGTCATCGTATCTATTCAATGAGATGGAGGAATCGAATGGATAATTTTTTCCGTGTTACATCGGATCCTCTTGCTTCATCTCACAGTGGAAAAATTTTCACTAAAAATTTGTTCTACGAGTTCTTTCTCTAGGTTATTTGTTCTCTGCCGATGATATTGCTGGGGTATATTGTGCATTAAGGTGGGTTTAGAAACACGAGCATTTTCATTTTTACTGGCAAAGTGAGTGAAATGCCAGATTTCTTATGACTTTTTCACCAAGTGGGAAAGGGACGGGAAACCACTCAGTAAAAATTTTACTGGAAATTTTGCTTGCATGTAGTGGTTTTACTATCCATAATTTTCGTCGACGATAGGAAAGTTATGGCAGTAAACAACAACAAACACATTGGACTTCCCCGCCCTGCCAGCAAAATGTTACCCCTGAATTATGGGGAATTATGGCAGCCAGCAAAAGTAAGGTTAAGTTCGATGTTTATTTGAAAGCTACGCATTTTAAATGGAAACGGGAGGTAACACATGGATCAATAAGTCCCGAGACTAACAATGAAAACAACATTTTTTTTGCCAAATTGTTTTTTATTCATCAATATAATCACCTTTTAGGGTGATACAATCGTTCCAACGCTTTTCCAATTTTTCAATACCATGTTTATAAAAAAAATTATCTTTCGCTTCAAAATAAGCTTCAGTTTCAGCGATGACCAAATCTTTTTCCAAATCTTTTCCCTGGAGCATTTTTTTAAGATCAGCAAAGAGCCAGTAGTCACTGGGGGCTAAATCTGGCGAGTATGGGGGGTGGGGAAGCAGATGAAAGCCCAATTCGTTCAATTTTGCCATTGTTTTCATCGACTTGTGGCAGGGTGCATTGTCTTGGTGAAAAAGGATTTTTTTTCTCTGCATGTGCGGTCGTTTTTTTGCGATTTCCTCCTTCAAACGCACCAGCAAGTCAATATAATAATCACTGTTGATCGATTTACCTTTTTCGAGGTAGTCAATGAAAATCACGCCATGCGTATCCCAAAAAACTGACGCCATGACTTTGCCAGCTGACTGCTGCGTTTTCGGACGCTTCGGACGGCTTTCGCCAGCTGTGCGACACTCAGATGACTGCCGCTTCGACTCTGGAGTGTAGTGATGTATCCATGTTTCGTCCATGGACACGTAACGACGCAAGAAATCTTTTTTATTGCGAGTAAATAGCGATAAACAGCTTTCTGAATCATCGACTCGTTGCTGTTTTTGTTCCATCGAAAGCAATCGCGGCACCCACTTGGAAAAAACCTTTTTCATGCTCAATTTTTCATGAAGGATAGTAAATGCACTTCCATATGATATCTGTGTTATCTCAGCAATCTCACGGAGCTTCACTTTACGATCTTTCATTATAATTTTTGTCACTTCACTCACATTTTCCGGTGTAACGGCTTCCACAGGTCTACCCGAGCGTTCCGCGTCATTTGTGTCGGTACGACCACGTTTAAACTCGGCAAACCACCGACAAATCGTTGCTTTTGATGGACAAGAGTCCGGGTAACATTTTTCAATCCATTGTTTCGCTTGCACGGTGTTTTTACCCATTAAAAAACAATGTTTTATCAGAACACGAAACTCGGTTTTTTCCATTTTTTAAACAAACTACAAAACGACTTTACTCCAACCTCGATAACTCAGCTGTTTCTGGTCCGATCGACTTAAAATTTTGACACGTTTCAAGCAAAGGTTAGTACTCTAGAAAGACGTGGTTACTGGTTTACTACGAGCGTCATCTCTGGGTTAGTCTCGGGACTTATTGATCCATGTGTTAATAATAATTATGTTATTAATTATAACATCACACAAAATGATTTTGTTAGGTGAAATTGAAGTGATAACAAACGTATTGCTGCGAGAAGGTGATGTGCAGTGACAGTTCGCCATAAAGTGGAAGGGAAAGTACGTGTGAGACACTGATGTGATCGACTTTTTGCGCACGTAAATTTGAATTTCGCTATCCCGCTCACTTTGCCAGTAAAAATGAAAATGCTCGTGTTTCTAAACCCACCTTTATTAGAGAACACAAACACAAAGAAATCATTTTCGTTCTCAAGAACGAGAGTCGGAAACCCCAGCAAACGCTCTTGCCGTTAAGAGCGAAAAGAACTAAATAACATCGGATTCAACACATCAGATTCAATACACAGAAAGGAGCATAAAAAGAGTATAAATGTGATATCTGTACTACAAGCAGCAAACACAGCATAATAGCGGCAGTGAAAATTTAGATTTTGATTCTTAAAAAGATAATTGAACATAGTTTAACATAACAAAATACCATAAACAATACTTTAATGTAGGCTGCACCGTTTCTACACAGTTTCTGTTGGGATGTCACCACAAACTATCGAGTATCATCGATTGGAAATTTGTTATCATGACAGCAAGCCGATTTTCTAATCTAAAGGTAAGGTTAGACTATGCCAAATATTTGGCATATGAAACTTTGGCAAATAATGGTGTTTGGCGCATGCATTTGCCAGGGGTATTACACTTAAGTTGTTTTTGCCAAATATTTGGCGAATTTTCATCTGGCCAAATATAAGCCAAACACGAAACATCCAAACATACGACAAACTTGTTTGTCAGGGTATTACACTATTTGCCGAATTTGGGGCAAAGTTTTCTTTGCCGGAATTGCCCATCGCAATTAAGTTATTTGACATGTGAGTATTTTCATTAAAATGATTTAAAACAGCATTTTAACATCAAAAATAATATTAGAGAATGGACTATGCTTCGATTGCCGCTATTTTTGGAGCTTCATATTTGTTGCTGGAAGACGAAGAAGTGGTAAAAACTCGTCGCAGAAGAGTATGGGTTAGAGATTGGGTTCAAAAAAAGGGAATCGGATGGCTGCTACATAAAGCTGCTTAAGGAATTACGTATCGGACACCCAAGCTTATACCGTAATTTTGTTCGTATGACAGCCGATGATTTCGCTCCATTCGCCCACAACTTTTGCCCTCACTCTTTTTTTCTTGTCCATTTTATTCCTAGAAACTTCCGCTACATTTCCTACTTCACTCAGCACTTCCACACTTTCCATTTTGTTTAAATCGCGATAAAAAACAACACCGATTTTACAATCTCTGGACGACACAGAGTACTGTCAAAAGCAAAATGTTTGTCATGTTTGCCACTTTAGAAATTTCAAGAGTGCCAAACATGCCAAATAAGGAAAATTTGCCACATTTTTTTGGCGTACCCGATCACACTATTTGGCAAAATGTCAAATATGTGTTTGGCAAAAATTTTGCCAAATATGCTTTCGCCAAATATTTGGCAAAATTTATTTGGCGATCACACTATTTGTCATGTTTGGCAGTCGAAAAACGCCAAATATTTGGCATAGTCTAATCTTACCTTAAGACGTAACCAAAATCCAAGACGTATCCACGTTTAAAATCGAAATAATCAGAATAATAGTATTGTGACAAAAATATCACTAAAAATAAGTGAAAATTTGTGACAACAAACGCGAGAAGAAAGGAAAAAGGAAACCACAAGAGCTATCGTCAACGGAAAGGGGGAAAAAAGTTATCCACTCCTATTGGGATAAAAATCATACCAATAGTAAAACTTACTTATTTAAAAGTAATTTCAATTAGTGATTTAAGCATTAAAATTGAAACGATAATACAAGAAATTAATAGTTTCGCAATTTACATAATAAAATATCACTGTATACTTTAGTAGTAAACAAAATCAAGCAAATAGTAGCAACCTTTCACAGGAAATAAAAAATATGTTCGATATTCACGCAATAAAAAATATACTATAGGTTAGATACGACGAACAAAATTTAGATAACGAATTCCTAACATTTCATAGAAAAAACTACCCAAATAGAAAGCTTAACATTTTTAGACAGGATAACAATTTTAGGAAGGATAACAATTTTAACAGATCAAACCCAAATTACATTTCTAACAATAATAGGTAGGGTAAAGTATCTAGATCTGAGCCCCGGCACCAGTTCTGAGCACCCCTGTTAATTTTCCGGCTAAAACAATTGTGCGCGATTGAGCCGATTAAACCACATTTCACAACGTGATGAAACCAATTATTCTTCGGATTCAATTCTTATTTCTATAAGTTACTAGGCGTACTTAATTTTATAATTTTATAACTGGATTTTGGGATAATTTCCACATTTACACATAAAGGCCGCCCTCCATTACCATGACTTTTCCCAACTGCAAAAAAATAGAGACACATTTATGTGAAGATACGATGACGAGAAAGGGAGATAAGAATCAACTGCAAAAATTTGTCGGCAACTGCAAGAATAATT
This sequence comes from Chrysopilus asiliformis, assembly GCA_964034945.1. Taxonomy (NCBI): domain Eukaryota; kingdom Metazoa; phylum Arthropoda; class Insecta; order Diptera; family Rhagionidae; genus Chrysopilus; species Chrysopilus asiliformis. The sequence goes on from OZ035962.1 coordinate 45,311,250, forward strand.
TCCCCTGTTTTTATGGCGATTTCTACTACAATCACACATTGTCCCTGTAAGTGAATAGTAAGCACGAACACATTCAAACTGTTATTATAGCGTGATGTCATTTTTCTCCTTCGCATGCATAGTCAAAAGCTTTGTTACCATGCCAATTTGAACATTATATTCATAGCATAAGGTTTGATATGATTGCTATAAAATTGTAAAACTGGAAGGGATAGCGTTTAACTTGTATTCAGTCATTCCTTTTTAGATCTACATAAGTCTATCTTGCTCTAGTTTTCTGCATTTTTTTGCAGTTACAGAAGTCATGGTAATGGAGGAAAGCCTTAATTCATTTTGACGTTATGGGGGTATTTTGGTTATGGGGGTACAAATTAGAAAATCGGCTTGCTGCCATGATAACAAATTTGCAATCGATGATACTCGTTAGTTTGTGGTGATATCCGAACAGAAACTGTGTCATAAGATTATGCCTACATTAAAGCATTGTTTAGGGTATTTTGTTATGTAAAACTAAGTTCAATTATTTTTTTAAAGATCAAAATCTAAATTTTTGCTGCCGCTGCTATGCTGTGTTTGCTGCTTGTAGTACAGATTTCACATTTATACTCTTTTTATGCTTCTCCTTTGTGTGTATTGATTGAATCTGATGTATTGAATGTCATGTTATTTCGTTATTTTCGCTCTTAAAAGTTTCGTTCTTAACGGCAAAAGCGTTTGCTGTGGTTTCCCACTGTCGTTCTTGGAAACGAAAATGATTTCTATTTAAGTTTTCGCTTCTTGTTCAAAGCGGTTTGTGGGTCTCACATAAAAATGAATGAAAGCCTCGAGCGATGGCTGTTGGGTATGGATGCACACACACATGTAAGTATGCATTTTACTAGTGAGAGAACGATATTTCGCTCCCATCATTAAAGTTCTGTTCAGGGTTGTGACTTTTGATTTTCGAAATCGTAGTAAATCGGCCGAAAAATAGTAGTAGAATCGATGAAGTTGTAGTAAATTTATGTAAAACCTTCGTCATTATATATATAACTAATTTGAACGAAAGACTAGAAATGGGAGCGGTTTGAACACTGTATGTATGATATTTATTTCATACTTCTCTTATCATAAACCAATTATAAATAAAATTATTATACCCGTATGGTGAAACCGAATATCTCAAAAACGGTGCATCTTATCAAAAAAGTCCAAGAACAAAAGTTATTTAGGATATGATTCTACATAAAACTCCCATACATCAAAATCCGATTGGGATAAATTTTAAAAAATCTTATTGAAAAGTTTGACTTCAAAGTGGAATTTTGGTACAACTGTTCGCCGTTCACTTAAACCATCACACGGGTTTTCAATAATTGCCAGATTGGCAATTATAGCTTTTGTTATGTTTTAAATAAAAATTTGTTTCCTTAATTTCCTTTTCACTAAAATTTCTTACTTAAATATCTATCGGCGATCGTTGTAGGCGGATCCACGTCTTCTGGCCGTCTCTACGAGACAGACACCTGCTTTTTTCTATGAGATCTTAAGTTTCGGTCGTTATAAACGATATTTTTTTCTGTTTTCGTAGAAAAAGGGGTCGTTAAAGCCGATAAGTCGTTATATCCGGTGTCGTTATAACCAATACCAAAACGCACAGAGTCTTATGGGCTCTGGCCGGGACCTAAGAAATGCGTCGTTAAAGCCGGTATGTCGTTATAACCGGTGTCGTTATAAGCGGATTCCACTGTATATTTGTATAAATAATTTTTTTATTTTTGTTTTTACTAAAAGCGAGATTTTTTTAATTTTTCAAATACTGGTTTCATTTTTCAATCCTTGGAAAAGTACGGATCGAGCAGGTGACGCGCTGTAGTCCATAATTGTATATAAATACGTAGATATCAAAATATTTAGCTTTGTGAGGGACTTTTATATGGCGGTTATACTAAATATAACACCACATAACCACAATAAGTTTATAAGTCACCTAAATATAATTACCTTATTTTAAAAAAAAAAATTAAAAAATTTTTTTTAAAAAAAAGCTTTTATTAAAAAAGAATACACTAAAAAGAAAAAAATAATTTTCTGGACGCTGTGTATCACAAATATAAAAGCATAAAACAATAAAATAAAAATTTATCTTGCTTTTAAAAAGCTTTTATATTTGTGATACACAGCGTCCAGAAAATTATTTTTTTCTTTTTAGTGCATTCTTTTTTAATAAGCTTTTATTTTATTTTTTTTATTTTGTTCTTTTTAGTCTTCGAATATATATCCTTACATTTGTTATGTATTTATATGAGACAAACTCGATACTTTATGTGTATTCATTTAATGCGTAAATTCAAGTGCGCGTGCAAACAATAGGCAGCGCTTTTATAGGTTTAGCTATAACGGTAGTTCACAAATACTTATGAACTATGTAACATTTCTCCCAACTTTAATTTACTTTTTACATGTGCTTTAATTCAATATGATCATTAGTAACAATATTATTATAACAATCCAAAATGTTACTAATTTATTTAAATGTATACAAACCAAAGTTTTCAATTTAAAATTCAAAGTGTTATTTATATATTTTAATTAAAAGCTGCTTGTATAGCGTTCAGGAGCTTTCTGTATTCGATTTGATCGTCTCAAAGGTTGTGCGGCTAATGAAGTTTCATCCGGCAACCGAACCGAGGTTTCGATGCTCGGAACCGCGCTTTTTTGTGGTGACTGTTTCTGGATGGCCTGTTCAGTATATGTTTGATTGGAGTTTGATGCTACATCCATATCACGGACGGGTCGGTTCAAGTTGGGAGTTGGACTCGCTGATGTTGGTTCACTGATGTTGGTGTTTGGTACCAGACAATTTGGTGCAGGACCAATACGCCTAATACGTAACTGTTGCTGATGTGCTTGTTTAACCCCAGTCGCGTGAGTTATCAAGTATCGACTTCCACTTAGTGGCTCCAAAATTTCCACAGGATCCCATTGATTATTTTTTCGATACCAAGCTAGATCACCTGCTGCAAAAACTGGGTTGTTTGAGAACGATCTCGCATCTTGTTTTGGTAATGATGTCGCTTTTCCGAACGATGGCTTAATTTGTCGCAGAAGCGTGCGCGGTTGATGCTTTAGCACCCCTCGGCAGGACTTTTCCCTGAGACTGGGCACGGAGAATTTCTGTAAGAGAATAAGAAGCTATTAATAATTTTATTTATTTCGGCTTGACTATACTGAATCCCGAATGTAAACTCTTTTCTAAACGTCTGTTTAACTGTTTGGACAGCCCTTTCCGCAGTTCCATTTGCTTGCGGAAAGTATGGAGGGCTCTTTAGAACTGAAACCCCATTTGCCTTCAAAAATTGGATGAATTTTGTCGACTGAAACGGAGGCCCGTTATCGGACACCAATTGCTCTGGCAATCCGAATGTAGCGAAGACCCGTTCAAGTTTGTCGAGTACCGCATCTGCGTCCAAGCGCTTCATCAAGAATATTTCTAGCCATCTTGAAGTTGCATCTACTAATAAGAGGAAATTGTAGCCCATGTGATGGAAGAAATCTATATGAATCCTTTTCCAAGCTGGATCGTCCTTAGGCCAGCCCTGAAATTTCGTGGGCGGATTGTCTCTCCTGTGTCGTTGACACTTTTCACATTCATCGACGATTCGCTCCAAATCTTTGTCAATTTGGTACCACCAACATATGGATCGAGCCAACAATTTCATTTTAACTATACCTGGGGCTTTATCATGTATCTCGAATCGAAAATCAAATCGACTCGAACACGGCACTCGAAAACGGATTTCATTGGTATCATGTAAAACTTTCGTTTCGTGTAAAATGTACTGCCATAAATTAATCGAAAACAAGGAACCTGCTGGTAGCTTGATAAATTCGTGCTTATATTTAGCTGTCAATATTGAAATCGTATATCAAATTGTTCACTAATTTTTCCGTTTTTTTTTTGTTGTTGAAAAAATAATTAAGTGTCGGGCATTTTCAAGTGTCGGGATATCAGTGATGACGGCGTTTCCAGTCCAAGGATTATCAGAAAATATGTACGGGATAAAAGTGATGCGTTAGCGTTGCCTCCAAAATGGTATACAAAATGATAAAATGGAGTTATAGGATGTGTTGATGGAACACACATCAACATTATTGGACCAAAGGACAACGAACATTTATATTTCATTTATATTTAGTATTTAAAATACCCTTAAATGAAATAAAAAAACATTAAAACTACTCATATTTCGTTTTCGAGTTTCAAATCCGACGACTGCAACCTATTCGAGTAAATTTCCGAAAATGAATGACAAATATTTGATCGAAATCGAGTTAGCTGATACCGTTTCAGAATTTTCCGTACATTTCACTTTCGATTCGAGTTCCCTGATAAGGCCCCTGGATGTTCGCGATGAAGAAGTTTGATAATTGATCGGTGAAGACACTGTGGAATGACTACTCTAATGCCCCACATTAAACATCCTTGTTCCATAGATAGCGAATGCCGGATTTGATGAAAAACCTTTAAATTGGTCTGGCTCGTCAGGTTATACAAAGGTGCTAAAATACTAGACTGCATGGGAACAAACCTTCGATAGTAGTTTATTAATCCTAAATAAGATTTCACCTGAGACACACTTTTTGGCGTTGGTGCCCTCTGAATAGCTTCCACCTTGTTGGAGCTAGGCTGTAACCCTTTTCCATTTACAACATATCCCAAATACTGAACTTCACGTTCAAAGAATTTACATTTTGCTTCATTTATTTTTACCCTATGCTCCGCGAGGCGGGAAAGTACACTTTTTACATTTTGGTAACATTCTTCGAGTGTTTTGCCTTTGACAATAACGTCATCGATATAGCATTTTGCATTTAATCCTCGTAAAATATTGTCCATAACACTTTGGAATATACACGGCGCCGTTTTTAGTCCGTAGGGAAGCCTTACATACCGAAAAAGCCCAATATGCGTGTTAACTGTAAACATTTCGCTGCAAAGATTGTCTATTTCTAGTTGTTGAAATGCTCCGACCAAGTCCAGTACACAAAAATAGTCTGCATCGTTTAGCGATACCAATATATCCTCGACAGTAGGTAGAGGATAATGCTGCATATCGATAACTCGGTTTAGGGATACTTTAAAGTCTGCGCACAACCTAATATTTCCATCCTTTTTTGCTACCACTACTAACGGGCTTGCCCATCTGCTGGAAGGGATTCTAACCACTATGCCCGACTTTTCTAATCGTATTAATTCGTCTTCCACCTTAGGACGGAGCGCGTATGGGACCGGGTACGGCTTGCAAAATATCGGTGTTGCATTATCCTTTAATACGACAGACGCTTTGTAACCTTTTATTGCAAACTGATGGTCCGAAAAAACTGACGGAAATTTTATTTTAAGCTGATTCAATTTATTTTCAGCTTCACATTTAACTGACTTGATTTTTCTAGAGTCGCATGTTTGTGCAAAGAACTGCTTCCACTCGGGAAAGAGTTTATCGAGCCACGATCTTCCTACTAAAGGCCTAAAATATTGTTCATTGTTCACAATAAGCACTCCGCTCGCTTTTCCCTGGTAAATAGCATTGATACCACTCAATGTATCCGATTCGTCACTAGAACAGCCGGGATCTTCACAAAATTCGTCCACAGCGGCGTTTCCCTGACCTTCAATAGCTTTTACCGTTTGCCCTTTTGATGATGATTTGCACTTGTTGGCAAGATGTCCTCTCCGCAGACATCGATAGCATTTCATGGAAATAGCTGGACATTCGTTCGCATTGTGTTGTCTACCACAACGAAAGCACGATTTATCTCGGTGGCTTGATCGAGAACTTTCCCTGAAATCGGATTTATTTGGTTGCAATTGCCTTACCTTTGTGTGCGATCGGTTTGGCTGGTATGTGTTTTTGTTATTTTGGATAACTCCTATACGGCTCTCTTTATCCTCATGGTGATGAATTGCGTTTGTTTCGCTTGATGCTAGTTCAAAACTCATCGCTTTGTTACACGCCACCTCGAAAGAAATATCTCCATCTGATAACAAGCGCTTTTGTAAATTCTCGCTGGACAACCCGCAGATAAATTTATCCCGTAGCGCATCCATCAAAAAATTTCCGAAATTACATGAGCGCGCCAGATTTTTTAACCGTATGATGTAATCTCTAACCGACTCAGAGGGATTCTGATCGCGTTTATAGAATTTAAAGCGTTCTAATATTACTAGTTTTTGTGGGCTATAATGCCTCTTTAGTAATTCAACACACTCGACATACGTTTTTAATAAAGGCTCACTTGGAACACACAGATTTTTCAAAACTGTGTAGGTTTCACCACCGATAAACGTGATAAGCAACGGCAATTTTTTGTCTGCTTCAACATTGTTAATTTTAAATAATTGTTCGACACGTTCGATGTAAGCATCTAATTCACATTTTGATTGATCAAATTGCTCAATTGCACCGATAAAACTCATTTCGATTTTTTCAACTTTTCACTGTTTTATCCTCGTCGCCACTTGTTATGTATTTATATGAGACAAACTCGATACTTTATGTGTATTCATTTAATGCGTAAATTCAAGTGCGCGTGCAAACAATAGGCAGCGCTTTTATAGGTTTAGCTATAACGGTAGTTCACAAATACTTATGAACTATGTAACAGTCCGTACAGGCTTTTTAACTTGAGAATCGTATTCAGCGACACCAAAAACCCCCAGAATAGATTTTTTTCCGGAAAATTTGGAGAAAAGGATAATCACGTTATCCTTACAGGACCTTCTGTTATCCTTACAGACTTTTTAATGACAGATGCGGATTCAGCGACCCCAAAAACCCCCAGAATAGATTTTTTTCCGGAAAATTTGGAGAAAAGAATAATCACGTTATCCTTACAGGACCTTCCGTTATCCTTACTGACTTTTTAATGACAGATTCGGATTCAGCGACCCCAAAAACCCCCAGAATAGATTTTATCCGGAAAATTTGGAGAAAAGGATAATCACGTTATCCTTACAGGACCTTCCGTTATCCTTACAAGGACGAAGTAGTGAAAATATTGTATTGTCATCGGACTTATATAAGTGTGTAAAATTTCAAGTCAATCGGACAAGTGGAAGTGGGTCAAAATTGGGTTGCAAGATTTGATCTGACAGACAGACAGACAAACAGACACGAAGGCAAGCTAAATAAAAGCTTTTAAAAAAACGAGATAAAAGGCGAGATTTTTCAATTTTTGAAATAGCGAGATTTTGTAAAACGAGATTTTGTAAGGGCGAGATTTTGGGAAATGAGATTTTTTGTAAAAAGTGAGATTTTGATGAAAAGAGATTTTTAAAAACGGGATATTGGACCGTTCCCTAGTTTTACACTACTATTTCGACATAATTTGACCTAACACTACTTACACTACTGGAAAACTCAAAACACTACCTTTTTGGCCCTATAAAAAACGTGCTGAAAAGAAAGTTAATTTCTAGATTTGAAAAGTTCATTTATCTGGGGAAAATTAAAAAATATGTAATTTATAATCATTCAGACTCTTTATGTAAAATATTGAAGTACTTTAGGCATTCCTATGAAAAAGTGACTGACTAAACGCACTCAATCCTTGAACAAAAGGGACATATAATACTTAATTCCTTCCTTTAATTTTAATAAAAAAAAATGAATTTTTGTACTAATATAAAAATGTACTGATATGGTATGCAATAAAACATTAGATGTTAACATTCAAAATTTGTTGTCTCAATAAAACTTTAAATGACTGTTAAAAAAGTTAACACTACTGAAATCCCTCTGACACTACTCTTTTTCGATCAGTAACACTCCGCTTTTCACTTTTGGGGTGGGAACCCTGAACATAATCAACGATCGTCAATATGGCTCTCCACATGGCTCTCCACCAGTGATGCTATGTACTTTTAGTGCCATTCCCCTTTCCAAATGACGAAATTCCCCTTTTTCCCCTTTTTCAATGACGAAATTCCCCTCGTTTTTCCCCTATAAAAACAACGAATTTTAAACAAAGAATTCATTTATTAAAACCAAAAATTATTGTCATCTGGACGCATGTTAAAGTCTTTTAAGAGAAAAAAGCACAAATTAGGAAATAATTTTATATTGTGTAAAGTTTTAACAAAATTCCCGATAACAACGTTATGGGTCTCCAACCAAACGTCAAATAAGATATGAAAAAAAGTCGGGATTCACAATTGGATAATAATCAATGCAAGTCACAAATGTATAAATCAAGGTAGTTCCTTTGCTTTTGAGCTTAAAATGATCCTGTCCTCCTTAAATTCGGTAAAAATTATTTCCATATTTTGAATTTAAAAAATATAAAAATAAATGTGTCTCTATTTTTCTCTCGTGGTAAAAAGTCATGGTAATGGAGCGAGCCCTATAAAGGAGTTTTAAAAAATGGTACTTTTTAATGTGCTTTTTTCAAAGCGGTTAAAAGTACTTTACAATTGCAATACGATCATTATAAAATGGCAAATGCATAAATAAGGGCATTTCCTTCCCTCTTTACCTTTGCCTAAGCTTGGAATTGGATTGTAATTGTTTTTATTTATTTGTATTTCTACTTTTCCGTAATTTTTTTAAAGTATTTCGGATTTAGTGAAAATGCGAAGATTTTTCCCTCGTTGTAAATCGTTTCCCCTCGTTTTGAAGCGTTTTCCCCTTTTCCCCTATTAACAATTTTTATAGTCAAATTCCCCGCAAAAAGGGGAATTCCCCTCGATATAGCATCACTGCTCTCCACAGGCGAGCCTCTCCACAGGCGATCTTTTGGTTTGCTTGACTGAACGTTGGAGTAAAAGTGTCCATAATTTTGGCGAATCAAAAACAATAGCTTTGGACATCTCCAAAGCTTTCGATCGTGTTTGGCACAAAGTTTTGCTGACAAAGATAAGAGCTATCGGTCTTAATCCTGCTATCTCCAAATGGATTGAGAGCTACCTTTCTGATTGTTCAATACGGTTTTTTTTTTGATGTTTTAACTCTGGTTTGTTAAATTGGCTTATTAAAATAAACTCTGGTGTCCCTCAAGGCTCAGTTCTGGCTCCTACGCTCTTCTTAATATTTATCAATAATCTACTGCCTCTCACTGTCAATCCACTTTTTTATTTTGCTGATGACAGCTCCCTTATCATTTCAACTCACCTGCGGAGTCGAACGCCATTGCAGTTCAATCGAAACGCACTGAGCAAATTAGATCTTTATTCTGATTTAAACACAATTTTGGCTTGTGGAAAAATCAACTGTGTGGAATTCAACGCATCTAAAACCCAATCAATGAGTGCACTAATGACTCTAAAAACATCAGAATCGAAGTAAACTAAAAACTCCAATAGAGCGATAATATTTTTAAAATTGCAAGGGAAACATCGCAGTGTCTAGGCTTTTTGGGACGCTGCAAAAAATATTTCGCGCCAATTGATGTGCTCAACATATACAAGACCTACATTCGACCGAGACTTGAGTACAATTCGCACATTTGGGCTGGAGCACCAAAAACTGTCCTGCAATGCCGGACCGAATTCAAAAACGACTGATTGGAGACACGTCTTTGACAGACTTATTACAGTTTCTCGAGCATCGTCACTCTGTTGGTATACTCAGCATATTCTATAGATGTTTCGATGGAAAATGTTCCACCCAAATTTCCCAAGTTATTCCTCCACGGTATATTTTACGTAGACCCTCTCGTGCAGCTGCACGCGCGCATGACTTTTTCCTTGAGCCTCCCGTTTCCGTACAGTAAAGTTTAGAAGTTCCCTTATTCCGCGAACAACAAAAGTTTGGAACGATTTACAATTCGATGTATTCCCCCCAAACTATAACCCGCAGAAGTTCAAGGAGAACATAAACCGACATATACTTCCGTTGTGCCGACCATCCTGGGGCCCTGTCGGCGAACACGATTCTAATCGACACACGATACGATTTGCGCACACGATTTTGTTTTGAGTTGGTATTACTGAACCCATTCGTATCGTGTGGAAAGTAGTGCCACAGTTTTCCTAGATTACCAACTTCACATTATTGTTTGACAAATATCCTTAACCTCACTTTGCCATTAATTTCCAAGTAAAGAAAGCGCAGGTTTTAAAAGTAAAATATTTAATAACAATAAAAAAGAAAAATGTTTAGTGTTGCAAATTTTCAAGACGGAAACGACAGCGATGAAGAAAATATTGCGTTTATACGTCGGCGGATACGAGATGCCTCGAATCCTCTGGAATTGTCAAATTCAAGGTAAGATACAACAAATTTGATAACTAGAAAAAATAACTTTTATCATTATTACTCGTATATATTATGTGCAGATTCATAAGCTTATATAGCCTTTCAAAAGAAGCTTTCACATACCTCCTGAATGAAATGAGTTCGCACTTCAAGGTATGCGTAACATCATCTTTTATTCCTGCACTCTTAAAAATCGCTGGAGTTTTAAGATTTTTCGCAGAAGGAAGTTACCAGCAAGGTACTGGACAAGACCTGACAATTGGAATATCACAAAGTTCATTTTCGTATTGCCTAAATGAAGTTCTGAACATATTTGAACAAATAATGTGTTCGCAATGGATAAGTTTTCAATTATCTGAGCTCGAAAAAGACCACAAAAAGGAATACTTCTATAGAAAAACTGCCTTTCCGGGTGTAATTGGATGCGTAGACGGAACACACATCAACATAATTAAACCTGTTGAAAACGAGCATATATTTTTCAATAGAAAGGGGCACCACAGTATAAATACGATGTTCGTAATATGAAAGTCTATAGACAACTTTAGATAAATATCAATAAATTACATTTTAGGTCTGTGATTATAAAATGCGAATTCGATCAGTTGATGCAAGAATTGGGGGACTCATCCCACGATTCTATGATTTGGGGAAGTAGTGATCAACGTCAATATTTCGAGGAAAAAAGAAGATCCGGCGATAGAAACAGTTGGCTTCTCAGTAATTTTTATATCTTCTATGCGAGCCAATAATTGTAAAATTTTCATTCTTATAGGTGATTCTGGTTATCCATTAGAGCCATGGATCATAACTCCATTTCGGTCAACGGTTGAAGGAAGCCCAGAAGCTAATTTTAACAAGTCCACTCTAAAAACATAACAAAAGCTATAATTGCCAATCTGGCAATCATTGGAGACCCGTATGGTGATATTCGTATCAAAATTCGAACAGTTATACCATTGATTATATACACATAGATATGGAAAGATTTTAAAAAAATCTTTTCGACTGTTCCCGCAGTGGCGCTAGCATCAAGAGCTTTGTCTAAGCATGAACAAGATCATTTGCAAGAGGCAAAGGGCATTCTCATCAATGCTCACACAAGTAAACAAGTTTTAAGCTCTGCAAGTGTAGGTCAGCAAACTCGCTTGCGATGGGAGTTGATTGGCCAGGGACGAAGGGAGCGTGATTCATGCCATCTGATTTAAACCTTTGATGGAATAGCTTGTTTTTCAGCTGAATTTTTAAAAAGTATTTGTTGGATTTTTTTAAATTTAGACTTTAGTCATTGATTAATTGGATTACGATTTTGATTTTGACATTTAATTAAGATATTTTAAATCTTTATTAGAATTTTGTAGATTTGCGTTTAAATTTTTGACTCCGGCTACGTTTTTTGGACAACGATTTTTATTTCACGGTAATCAAGGCCCAATTAACCGTAGGGCTAATTGGGCTACAGCCCAGGGGCGCCAATTAATATTTAATTCACATATTTATAAAAATTTTTGAATTTTATTTTGCGTAAATATATACATTGAAACCTCGATACCGTATACCCTCAGTACTGTATACCCCTCAATAGTGTATACCCCACAGAGAAAGTGTCAGGAGAAGGAAATGGGGGCGAAACAGCAGAAACTTTTTAAGCAACAAACAATAACTTCTTACTTTGCTAAATAACTTTGTAAATTAAATGTATAAATGAGTAAAACATTAAAAAATGTCTTCTCTGTTTTTTATAATTAAAACCATGACAATATTTTCTTCTTTTATAATACTCCTCGATATTGTATACCCCTCGATACTGTATACTACCCCGGTTTGATATCGGTATACAGTATCGAGGTTTCAATGTATTTAAGTTTTGAATTAAAGAATATTTTAAAAAATAAAATTGAATTTTTACAATAAAACTATGTAAGGGTGCAAAATTTTATTTAGCCCAGGGCGCTCAAACTTGTTAATACGGCTCTGACGGTAATTTGTTTTCTTTAAAACCCAATATGGCATCAGCTGTTCGTTCATATAAAAATTGCTGGAATGTTAGGAAACCCGGTTCTTTTTTTTTATCATTTTTCAAAATACTTGATGTTAAAAAAAACCGTTTGGTTGAAACACTGCGGGGATATAAATTTGGACATTTCATTTGAACAGAAGTTTGAAGAAAATTCAAAATTGTGTTTTTTAGGTTATATTTGCCACTCATTAAAACTAAAAATACAATGCCACAATTGCATAGCACATATGATAAATCAAAATCCGGATTTCCTCGAAAAATATAACTTAATAAAACTGAAAGCGTATAAAACAAGCAATTTGTCTGAGTTTGGGTCATTAACAATTCCTTCCTAAGTATTTGAAAATCAGCTAAATCTTATATTTGACGAATTTCAAAAAATATTTGAACTCGTAAAATCCAATACCAATATTTTGGACGCTCATATTTTTCCTCTTACTAACGAAAAAATTACACAATGGCCAGGTTGCAACGATTAGTCATTTGTCGTAAAACGGATAATAATAATAATTTTACTCGGTGTTAAAATAAAAAGGGTTTATATTTACTAGTGTAAAAACGAAGGATAAATCATTGAGAAAGTCAATCGTCGAAGGTCGAGAAAAGTAAAAGGCTCATAAAAGAATCAAGTACTCCTGACTGCAATATCTAAATCTAAAACAGATACAAGATTCTGCTTTTGAAAAATATATTTAACCCGCATCCATAGTTTATTTTAACCAACAAATAGTACGCTGTGTATCAATTTGATACATGTTAGAAAAAGACCAATTAAATGATTTATAAAAACAATTTGGTGTTATATTTTGTCAATTGATAACATCAGACTTTATTTATTTTCGAACAAAGATATAATAGATAAAAAAATTAGATACATTTGTCACAAATAAGTTTAGGACATACGAATTTTTTACATAAGTTTTGCTTCAAAAAACCCACTTTTGTTTCATTATAATAGTGAATAATTTCTGGTTTTTTTTTTTATTTTCATCACGAATAGTTTTCTTAGTATGCAATGTACTAAGAAGAATATCATTTTTTTTTGGTACATATAATACCATAGAAAGACACAAATTTATACAAACCATGATCAGTGATATCAGCAGCACTTCGACTGATATTTTGTAGTCAATCATCCTTTATATACTGATTTTATGTATCTTTTGATTGAAGCCATGAGTCAGGTACTAAAATTGATTGTTCTCATGCTTCTTGATCCACAAAATCATCTTCATCATTTGAATCACTTTCATTTGGTACAAAATTTCCATATGGATAACTTTCATTATCACTATCAGATATATCTTCACTTGACGTACTAGCCATTATGAAAATTATTTTTTTTATGATAAAAAAAAACTAATTATTCAACAAGCTTCTATAAACAACTGAATGCAATGCAGGTGATAACAAAAATGGCACGAGTATCAAAATGATACACACCGTTGGATTTGTTACAAATTTTGTACAACCCTAACGGTACATTTTGCGGCATCTGTTAAATGTTTTTATTTTATATTTTGAAAAGTTCGGAAGGTAAACAAAAATTCAACTGAAATTATTCAAACGTTAAAACAATATAATCATTAATATTTTAAATTTGTATCAAATTGATACAAACGATGGATGCGGGTTAAAATGATATTTTTTGTATGGCTTTTGTATTCAACAGTTTTCACACAATGTCAAAACATGTCAAAAAATCGCAAAACATTTGAATTTTTAAAAATTTTTCTAAAACCACAAATTTTCATATTTTCAGATTGTAGAAATAGAAACTCACACATGAGCAAAGAGATCACAGAAACTGTACCAATTCGATGCATTAACTATGCCTGTGTGTGTACAGATTTTCATTCAGCCGCCCCTTTCGCACTGGCCCGAAAGCGCCTAAAAGCTCTTTTAACTAAGAAAATATCAGCGAAATTCAGAAATCGTACACTCAGTGACATCTAGTGCGAAAGCATGTAGTTCAAGAATCCATATCTATGTGTATATAATCAATGGTTATACCAAAATTCCACTTTGAAGTCAAACTTTCTAAAAAGATTTTTTAAAATTTATTCCAATCGGATTTTGATGTATGGGAGTTTTATGTAGAATCATATCCTAAATAACTTTTGTTCTTGGACTTTTTTGATAAGATGCACCGTTTTTGAGATATTTACAAAAAACGATTTGGTTCGTATGGGCGGTACCCCCCCTAATGGTCCATTTTTGCCCATTAACGAACTTAGCCTCACATTTTACGAAAAACGGATCTGTGCAAACTTTCAAGTCTCTAGCTCAATCCGTGCGCCCGCAATCCGCGCCACAGACAGACGGACAGACAGACAGACAGACGGACAGACAGACAGACGGACGGACATGCAGAAATTAAATATTTTTATCATTCTAAACACACTGGTGTAATTCATTTTTTTGTGCGATGACGGGATCTTGGCGTTACAAACGGTAAGGCAAAGTTAATATACCCTTTGGTTTCACCATACGGGTATAACAAGAAATATTGTAGAGAGAACTATAGGTGTTTGGAAATCCAGATTTAGATGTCTTCTTGGAGCCAGACAACTACATTACACCCCAGAAAAGGCTATAAAAATTATAAACGCGTGTACCGCGCTGCATAACATTTGCATTTTCTATAATGTTGAAATGCCGGTCCTTACCCCCTATTTTGAAATTGGCAGTAACGAAGTAGATGACTTCTCGGGGGAAATGTACGAGTCTCATATGGCCGAAGCGCAAAGAATAAGAAATAATCTTATGCAGAGCTTTATGAATTAAACTCAATTTATGGTCTTGTTGTTCAAAAAGAAACTATTTATTTCAAATAAATAACGAAAACTTAAAAATATCTTTTTTAAAAAATAAAGAAAAAAACAACTTAAAATGTAAGGGAACATATTATTGCGTATTTATATGTATGTTATATTTCAGTTCTTGGATTTGGAGTTTTCGCTTCTTTAATTCTAATTCCTGAATGAACTGCTTCTGCTGAATTACACTTCTCTCTTCAGCAGCCCGAGCTTTCCTTTTTACATTTTCTTTGTTGATTACGATAATTTCAGTTAAGCAGGTTTTAATTCCTTTATATAAGTCTGCCTGAATATCCGTTTGCTGCTTTAGTAAACTGTAGTGATCTTGTTTGGAAGACAGCTTTCTTTTGAAGCACCTTTTTGTCGCTTGGAAATTATTCGATGCATTTTGGTGTATTGGACTAGGAGATTCATTCCCATTATTTGGCGAATTATCTTCTTCGAATTATCTTTTTGTTGGTGAGTTTTGAGGGTCTGGACATTCCGTGGGAGTAATTCCGAAAATAGCTGTTGAATGTTGTCTCCCAAAAGATTTAGCGCCGGTCACGCCGTTTACTGCGGCCCGCATATCCACAAGTTCTATCACCTTCTCCTCCAGGTTTGAGAAAAGGAACTGTTTATGTGGGCCACCGCTGGTACCGGTCATATTTTTTTTGTTTTCCCTTAATTTTCGTTTAATATAAAATTTGTAGTCCGACCATACCTGGAAAATTAAATTAAACATGTTTAAAGTTAAAGATTTTAGTTTTATTTCGACTATGTCCTTTACCTTCTTCCAGCCAACCCAATTTCTTTCTGGGAGTCCATTTTTATTAACGTTTTCCCGGCAGCGTGATTTAAGAGCCCCACTGCCAAATCTCTATTTGTTTCCATAAAAGAAACTAATACAGAGTATTGTTTTTGATTCGTAATGTTGGGCCTGTAAAAAATTAAGTTCACATTAAAACTCAGTAAATTAAAACACTAAATATAAGGAAAAATGAACTAACATTTCTTCGACGATTCCACAACACGATTGAGTTACGGCAGCTAAAATGTCATCGAACCAAAAAGACGATTCAAACGAGTAAACCGTGTACGAATTCGTCTTGCCCGATGCCATTTTCTCGAAATCGTGTGCCACACGTTTCGATTCGTTTTCGCCGATAGGGCCCCTGAGCTGTGCTTCGGCATTAAAGAGTTTTTCCCTAAGCTCTGGCTGAGACTATAAAAAAACCGTTTTCGGAAAACAGTAGAAGTATTCCATTTGTATGGGAGAAGGGGAAGCAGTGGTTCGATTGTCTTTTGATGTAGGAACGAATTATGTAAAATCCTATTCTGAACACATTTTACCGTTATAAGATTTTCAAAATGACTCACCGTTTCTGAGAAAATTGCCAAAAAATGTTTCGTTTGTGTGGGAGAGGGGGGGAGGAATGTTCCAATATTGCCCGTTCTAGAACGATAAATTACGAGAAACAAACCTATACAAAATTTCAGGTCTTTAGCTCAATCCTTTCAAAAATTATAGAGTTCACGGACAGAGACGGACGGACATTCGGAAATCCAAATCTTTTGTCATCCCCAACACCCTGGTGTAGTTCAGTTTTGTACACGATAATTGGTTCGATGTGTTACAAACGGTATACTACATCTCATATACTCCTATATGAATATAAAAAAACTGAATATAAAAACATAACAAAAGCTATAATTGCCAATCTGGCAATCATTGGAGACCCGTATGGTGATATTCGTATCAAAATTCGAACAGTTATACCAAAATTCCACTTTGAAGTCAAACTTTCCAATAAGATTTTTTTAAATTTATTCCAATCGGATTTTGATGTATGGGAGTTTTATGTAGAATCATATCCTAAATAACTTTTGTTCTTGGACTTTTTTGATAAGATGCACCGTTTTTGAGATATTCACAAAAACCGTTTTCGTTCGTATGGGTCCATTTTTGCCCATTAACGAACTTAGCCTCGCATTTTACAAAAAACGGATCTGTGCAAAATTTCAAGTCTCTAGCTCAATCCGTGCGCCCGCAATCCGCGCCACAGACGGACAGACAGACAGACGGACAGACAGACAGACAGACGGACAGACAGACAGACGGACGGACATGCAGAAATTAAATATTTTTATCATTCTAAACACACTGGTGTAATTCATTTTTTTGTGCGATGACGGGATCTTGGCGTTACAAACGGTAAGGCAAAGTTAATATACCCTTTGGTTTCACCATACGGGTATAACAAGAAATATTGTAGAGAGAACTATAGGTGTTTGGAAATCCAGATTTAGATGTCTTCTTGGAGCCAGACAACTACATTACACCCCAGAAAAGGCTATAAAAATTATAAACGCGTGTACCGCGCTGCATAACATTTGCATTTTCTATAATGTTGAAATGCCGGTCCTTACCCCCTATTTTGAAATTGGCAGTAACGAAGTAGATGACTTCTCGGGGGAAATGTACGAGTCTCATATGGCCGAAGCGCAAAGAATAAGAAATAATCTTATGCAGAGCTTTATGAATTAAACTCAATTTATGGTCTTGTTGTTCAAAAAGAAACTATTTATTTCAAATAAATAACGAAAACTTAAAAATATCTTTTTTAAAAAATAAAGAAAAAAACAACTTAAAATGTAAGGGAACATATTATTGCGTATTTATATGTATGTTATATTTCAGTTCTTGGATTTGGAGTTTTCGCTTCTTTAATTCTAATTCCTGAATGAACTGCTTCTGCTGAATTACACTTCTCTCTTCAGCAGCCCGAGCTTTCCTTTTTACATTTTCTTTGTTGATTACGATAATTTCAGTTAAGCAGGTTTTAATTCCTTTATATAAGTCTGCCTGAATATCCGTTTGCTGCTTTAGTAAACTGTAGTGATCTTGTTTGGAAGACAGCTTTCTTTTGAAGCACCTTTTTGTCGCTTGGAAATTATTCGATGCATTTTGGTGTATTGGACTAGGAGATTCATTCCCATTATTTGGCGAATTATCTTCTTCGAATTATCTTCTTGTTGGTGAGTTTTGAGGGTCTGGACATTCCGTGGGAGTAATTCCGAAAATAGCTGTTGAATGTTGTCTCCCAAAAGATTTAGCGCCGGTCACGCCGTTTACTGCGGCCCGCATATCCACAAGTTCTATCACCTTCTCCTCCAGGTTTGAGAAAAGGAACTGTTTATGTGGGCCACCGCTGGTACCGGTCATATTTTTTTTGTTTTCCCTTAATTTTCGTTTAATATAAAATTTGTAGTCCGACCATACCTGGAAAATTAAATTAAACATGTTTAAAGTTAAAGATTTTAGTTTTATTTCGACTATGTCCTTTACCTTCTTCCAGCCAACCCAATTTCTTTCTGGGAGTCCATTTTTATTAACGTTTTCCCGGCAGCGTGATTTAAGAGCCCCACTGCCAAATCTCTATTTGTTTCCATAAAAGAAACTAATACAGAGTATTGTTTTTGATTCGTAATGTTGGGCCTGTAAAAAATTAAGTTCACATTAAAACTCAGTAAATTAAAACACTAAATATAAGGAAAAATGAACTAACATTTCTTCGACGATTCCACAACACGATTGAGTTACGGCAGCTAAAATGTCATCGAACCAAAAAGACGATTCAAACGAGTAAACCGTGTACGAATTCGTCTTGCCCGATGCCATTTTCTCGAAATCGTGTGCCACACGTTTCGATTCGTTTTCGCCGATAGGGCCCCTGAGCTGTGCTTCGGCATTAAAGAGTTTTTCCCTAAGCTCTGGCTGAGACTATAAAAAAACCGTTTTCGGAAAACAGTAGAAGTATTCCATTTGTATGGGAGAAGGGGAAGCAGTGGTTCGATTGTCTTTTGATGTAGGAACGAATTATGTAAAATCCTATTCTGAACACATTTTACCGTTATAAGATTTTCAAAATGACTCACCGTTTCTGAGAAAATTGCCAAAAAATGTTTCGTTTGTGTGGGAGAGGGGGGGAGGAATGTTCCAATATTGCCCGTTCTAGAACGATAAATTACGAGAAACAAACCTATACAAAATTTCAGGTCTTTAGCTCAATCCTTTCAAAAATTATAGAGTTCACGGACAGAGACGGACGGACATTCGGAAATCCAAATCTTTTGTCATCCCCAACACCCTGGTGTAGTTCAGTTTTGTACACGATAATTGGTTCGATGTGTTACAAACGGTATACTACATCTCATATACTCCTATATGAATATAAAAAAACTGAATATAAAAACATAACAAAAGCTATAATTGCCAATCTGGCAATCATTGGAGACCCGTATGGTGATATTCGTATCAAAATTCGAACAGTTATACCAAAATTCCACTTTGAAGTCAAACTTTCCAATAAGATTTTTTTAAATTTATTCCAATCGGATTTTGATGTATGGGAGTTTTATGTAGAATCATATCCTAAATAACTTTTGTTCTTGGACTTTTTTGATAAGATGCACCGTTTTTGAGATATTCACAAAAACCGTTTTCGTTCGTATGGGTCCATTTTTGCCCATTAACGAACTTAGCCTCGCATTTTACAAAAAACGGATCTGTGCAAAATTTCAAGTCTCTAGCTCAATCCGTGCGCCCGCAATCCGCGCCACAGACGGACAGACAGACAGACGGACAGACAGACAGACAGACGGACAGACAGACAGACGGACGGACATGCAGAAATTAAATATTTTTATCATTCTAAACACACTGGTGTAATTCATTTTTTTGTGCGATGACGGGATCTTGGCGTTACAAACGGTAAGGCAAAGTTAATATACCCTTTGGTTTCACCATACGGGTATAACAAGAAATATTGTAGAGAGAACTATAGGTGTTTGGAAATCCAGATTTAGATGTCTTCTTGGAGCCAGACAACTACATTACACCCCAGAAAAGGCTATAAAAATTATAAACGCGTGTACCGCGCTGCATAACATTTGCATTTTCTATAATGTTGAAATGCCGGTCCTTACCCCCTATTTTGAAATTGGCAGTAACGAAGTAGATGACTTCTCGGGGGAAATGTACGAGTCTCATATGGCCGAAGCGCAAAGAATAAGAAATAATCTTATGCAGAGCTTTATGAATTAAACTCAATTTATGGTCTTGTTGTTCAAAAAGAAACTATTTATTTCAAATAAATAACGAAAACTTAAAAATATCTTTTTTAAAAAATAAAGAAAAAAACAACTTAAAATGTAAGGGAACATATTATTGCGTATTTATATGTATGTTATATTTCAGTTCTTGGATTTGGAGTTTTCGCTTCTTTAATTCTAATTCCTGAATGAACTGCTTCTGCTGAATTACACTTCTCTCTTCAGCAGCCCGAGCTTTCCTTTTTACATTTTCTTTGTTGATTACGATAATTTCAGTTAAGCAGGTTTTAATTCCTTTATATAAGTCTGCCTGAATATCCGTTTGCTGCTTTAGTAAACTGTAGTGATCTTGTTTGGAAGACAGCTTTCTTTTGAAGCACCTTTTTGTCGCTTGGAAATTATTCGATGCATTTTGGTGTATTGGACTAGGAGATTCATTCCCATTATTTGGCGAATTATCTTCTTCGAATTATCTTCTTGTTGGTGAGTTTTGAGGGTCTGGACATTCCGTGGGAGTAATTCCGAAAATAGCTGTTGAATGTTGTCTCCCAAAAGATTTAGCGCCGGTCACGCCGTTTACTGCGGCCCGCATATCCACAAGTTCTATCACCTTCTCCTCCAGGTTTGAGAAAAGGAACTGTTTATGTGGGCCACCGCTGGTACCGGTCATATTTTTTTTGTTTTCCCTTAATTTTCGTTTAATATAAAATTTGTAGTCCGACCATACCTGGAAAATTAAATTAAACATGTTTAAAGTTAAAGATTTTAGTTTTATTTCGACTATGTCCTTTACCTTCTTCCAGCCAACCCAATTTCTTTCTGGGAGTCCATTTTTATTAACGTTTTCCCGGCAGCGTGATTTAAGAGCCCCACTGCCAAATCTCTATTTGTTTCCATAAAAGAAACTAATACAGAGTATTGTTTTTGATTCGTAATGTTGGGCCTGTAAAAAATTAAGTTCACATTAAAACTCAGTAAATTAAAACACTAAATATAAGGAAAAATGAACTAACATTTCTTCGACGATTCCACAACACGATTGAGTTACGGCAGCTAAAATGTCATCGAACCAAAAAGACGATTCAAACGAGTAAACCGTGTACGAATTCGTCTTGCCCGATGCCATTTTCTCGAAATCGTGTGCCACACGTTTCGATTCGTTTTCGCCGATAGGGCCCCTGAGCTGTGCTTCGGCATTAAAGAGTTTTTCCCTAAGCTCTGGCTGAGACTATAAAAAAACCGTTTTCGGAAAACAGTAGAAGTATTCCATTTGTATGGGAGAAGGGGAAGCAGTGGTTCGATTGTCTTTTGATGTAGGAACGAATTATGTAAAATCCTATTCTGAACACATTTTACCGTTATAAGATTTTCAAAATGACTCACCGTTTCTGAGAAAATTGCCAAAAAATGTTTCGTTTGTGTGGGAGAGGGGGGGAGGAATGTTCCAATATTGCCCGTTCTAGAACGATAAATTACGAGAAACAAACCTATACAAAATTTCAGGTCTTTAGCTCAATCCTTTCAAAAATTATAGAGTTCACGGACAGAGACGGACGGACATTCGGAAATCCAAATCTTTTGTCATCCCCAACACCCTGGTGTAGTTCAGTTTTGTACACGATAATTGGTTCGATGTGTTACAAACGGTATACTACATCTCATATACTCCTATATGAATATAAAAAAACTGAATATAAAAACATAACAAAAGCTATAATTGCCAATCTGGCAATCATTGGAGACCCGTATGGTGATATTCGTATCAAAATTCGAACAGTTATACCAAAATTCCACTTTGAAGTCAAACTTTCCAATAAGATTTTTTTAAATTTATTCCAATCGGATTTTGATGTATGGGAGTTTTATGTAGAATCATATCCTAAATAACTTTTGTTCTTGGACTTTTTTGATAAGATGCACCGTTTTTGAGATATTCACAAAAACCGTTTTCGTTCGTATGGGTCCATTTTTGCCCATTAACGAACTTAGCCTCGCATTTTACAAAAAACGGATCTGTGCAAAATTTCAAGTCTCTAGCTCAATCCGTGCGCCCGCAATCCGCGCCACAGACGGACAGACAGACAGACGGACAGACAGACGGACGGACATGCAGAAATTAAATATTTTTATGATTCTAAACACACTGGTGTAATTCATTTTTTTGTGCGATGACGGGATCTTGGCGTTACAAACGGTAAGGCAAAGTTAATATACCCTTTGGTTTCACCATACGGGTATAAAAAACTGAGTTTCGTATAGAATTATATCATGATTAATAATCGTGTCTGTAAAGCTCAGTCAGACGTGTTCTACTCCGCTCTTAATTTATTTATCTAAATTATCTATTTAATCAAATAATAAGAAAAACACTTTTAATTTGTGAGAATTTGATTTTTAAAAAACATAGACAATGTTGAAACAGTGTTCAGATTGCAATTCATCAATTAATAATGGTTCGAATTATGTCAACTGTGGTGGCATTTGTGATGGCTCTTTCCATATCGAGTGTATTGGTGTCACAGTGAATCAACGTGCTCTACTTAATCAAAATAGTGGTTTTGTGTGGATATGCAAAGCTTGTTCGAGTTCTTCGATTAAAATATTAGCAGCAAAAATGGACGACCTAGTGGCACAGGTGAAAAAATTATCGATGAAGGATGCTGTTATCCCAGAGCCCAAGCGACGTTCTCTTTCTAACTTCGGTTCTAACACTAGCAAAAAATCATCGTCTACTTCATCTCTGCCCATCAATGTCAACAATAAATCGCCTATTACAAGAATTACTAGAAGTCTAAATCAGGAACGCATCTGAAAACATCTACATCTTCAACATTGAGATCAACTAATGTGTCAGCTGTTTCCGTTCGATCAGCTACCATCTCTAATAATAATTGTGCAACTTCAGCTTCGTCTTCTGGTACTATTGCGGTACCACGGCAGGATCCAGTTATGCCACCTACACCAGTAACTTTGTCGAGCTCCTCGAGCACTTCTGGTTGTTTGAATGTGAATGCAACTCCGGAGGTCACTGACCTTATCGTTCCAGCAGCTATGCCTCGTTGGATTCTCGTCTCCCATTGTGATAAGAGAACATCAGCTGACTCCATTATTCGCTATGTCGCAAGTTAGATATTGAGGATCCCTCTAAACTTTTATGCTTCAGCCTTTTGAGGAAAGATGCGGACATGGATGAGATATCTTTTGTATCATTTAAACTTCGTGTGCCTAACAACATTCACGATAGAGTAATTAGCAGGAGCTTCTGGCCGAAAGGACTTCTCATCAAAGAATTTGTTAATCAATATTTTCGAAAACTACCGATTCCAACTCAAATAATTTAGCTTTCAGAGATAAATATTCAATTTACGTTTATTATCATAATGTTCAAGGATTAATATCTCGATGTAATGACTTTTACTTACGTTGTTTATCTGATTGTGATTGCATAATATCAACTGAAACATGGCTCGTATCTTCGATTAGTTCTTCTGAATTATTTGACTCTAAATTCAATGTTTATCGTAAGGACCGTTCATCCTTTACTAGCAGTAAATTACACGGTGGCGGAGTTTTGATAGCTGTTAACAATCATTTTTCAACTTCCCGTATTGTTCTTCCTGGTAGTGACTCTTTAGAATGCGTTTCTGTTTTGGTCTCGTTATCTCATAAACATATATTTCTTCATTGTTTGTATATTCCGCCGAACTCTACTTTTTCAGTTTATGAAAGCCATGTTAATGTCCTGAAATCATTGTGTGACAGAGTTTGCTATATAGATTCAGTTTTCGTTTTTGGTGATTTTAATTTAGCCAATATTTCCTGGAAATTCAACAGCGAGAACTTGTGAACCCTGGTGCCTTTTAAAGTTAGAGGTTCAATCGATTCCTTTACCATTGACTCTATTTAATCTTATGGCTTAACTCAAATAAATTTTATTCATAATGACTTTGGTAATACTCTCGATTTGATTTTTTCTTCCAATCCTGAAGTTTCTAGGGTGCTCGAATGTGATTTTTCTCTCCGGAATGAAAATCAGCAATAAATTTGAATATTAATACCACCTGTGATAATTCCAAAATAACTGATAAACACTTTGTACTTGACTTCAGGAATGCTGACATGGCTAAGCTCAATTTGTATCTTTTTCCTATAGACTGGAAGAGTATCTTCGACTTAAGTGTTTCTGTAGATGATTTCGTCTTTAACCTTTATTGTCTTCTGTATGTTGGCTTTGAATTATTTGTTCCAAAAAAGAATCTTTCCATAAATGGACATCCTCCGTGGTATACTAAGTCTCTAATTAAACTTAAAAGCGCTAAACGTAAAGCATACAAATTGTACATAAATACTGGTTGCACCTCACACTATAACACTTATTCGACTCTGCGCAGAAAATTCGTAAATGAACAGAAATCGAATTATAAAAATTATCTGTTAAATCTTCAGCGCAATCTAACTGACATCCATCTAAATTCTGGCCGTTTGTGAACTTAAAGAGGAAATCTTCTGGTCACCCTAAAAGAATATTTTATAATAACTCCATTGCGACTTCAGAAGAACAGATTGTCAACCTTTTCGCTGATTATTTTGAGTGTCTATGACAACTCACCAATCAAGAACTGTTTTACTTCATCAAATTATTATAGTTCAATTGATATTGGCTTAGTTGAGCTTGATCTTGATACCATTCTTGAAGAATTAGGCAAGGTTGATATTAAAAAAGGAGCTGGTCCTGACTTGGTTGACGTCATTTACACGGATTTCTCGAAAGCGTTTGATAGAGTTAATCATAGTTTACTCTTGACAAAACTGCAATTAATTGGCGTGCATTCTAGTCTTCCTAAGTGGCTAACGTCTTATTTATTTAATCGATTGCAATTAGTAAAAATTCACAATTATTTTTCAAGAGTGTTTGTCGTTCGCACCGGGGTTCCTCAAGGAAGCCATCTCGGACCTTTGTTATTTATTTTATTTATTAATGATTTATGTGATGTTCTAATATCGTCCAGGTTATTATTATATGCTGACGATGCTAAACTTTATCGTGTCATTGATTGTTTGGAAGATTCTTTTATGTTGCAAAATGATTTCAACGTATTGTCTACTTGGTGTGTAGAAAATCATATTAGTTTAAATGTCGCTAAATGTTCAACCATATTATTTTATCGAAATATTAATCCAGTCATTTTTAATTATGAAATCAACAATGTTATTCTTAACAGTCTCTATGATAAAAGATCTTGGGGTGATTTTTGACACCAAACTAACCTTTGTACCTCATATTGACTATATTATCTCTAGAGCAAATGGATTACTTGGATTCATCATTCGATTTTCCCGAGATATTTCTGATCCTTATGCATTGAAAAGTTTATTCATTTCAATTGTCAGATCGATCTTAGAATATGCGTGTGTTGTATGGAGTCCTAACTTTGAGGTTCATATAAGCCGTATAGTCAATCCAGAGGCGTTTTCTTAGGTTTGCTCTTCGTAGGCTGAACTGGGACAACGCTCTTGAATTACCTCCATATGAATCGAGGCGTAAGTTAATTGACCTTGACTCCTTGAGCTCTCGTCGGAATTTGTTAAGTGTGTTATTTATTTTTAATGTAATCTCTGGTGTTGTTGATTCTCCAGTCCTTTTGTCCAAAATTAATTTTAATGTGGTAAAAATGAATTTTAATGTCCAAAATTAAGTTTAATGTCGTCAGCTTAGGCACCACATCTTCATGAATTTGCCTTTCCATAGACCGAGCCAATTACGAATATGTGTGCTTTATTTAATAATTGCGCAGATGTTTTTATACCCGTATGGTGAAACCAAAGGGTATATTAACTTTGCCTTACCGTTTGTAACGCCAAGATCCCGTCATCACACAAAAAAATGAATTACACCAGTGTTTAGAATGATAAAAAAAGTTGAATTTTGCATGTCCGTCCGTCTGTCTGTCCGTCTGTCCGTCTGTCTGTCCGTCTGTCTGTGGCGCGGATTGCGGGCGCACGGATTGAGCTAGAGACTTGAAATTTTTCGTGGATCCGTTTTTCGTAAAATGCGAGGCTAAGTTCGTTAATGGGCAAAAATGGACCATTATGAGGGGTACCCCCCATACGAACGAAATCGTTTTTTGTGAATATCTCAAAAACGGTGCATCTTATCAAAAAAGTCCAAGAACAAAAGTTATTTAGGATATGATTCTACATAAAACTCCCATACATCAAAATCCGATTGGAATAAATTTAAAAAAATCTTATTGGAAAGTTTGACTTCAAAGTGGAATTTTGGTATAACTGTTCGAATTTTGATACGAATATCACCATACGGGTCTCCAATGATTGCCAGATTGGCAATTATAGCTTTTGTTATGTTTGATTTTAATATTTCGCGTAACATGTTTCGGAAAAAAGTTTTAAGTAAATTATAATTTTCTTTTTTGTCTGTTTTTTGCATAATTTTTCAATATTTTTTTTTGCATAATTTTTCAATATTTCTATTATCTATTTTTATTTATTTTATAATTTTTCTTTATTTTATAATTTTCTCTATTTTTATTTATTTTTTAATTTTTGTTAGTTTTCTCTTTGCTTGGAATCGGCCGGTTAGGAAATTATACCTGTTGGCTATGTATATATATATAAATATAAATAAATATAAATAAATAAAGATAAAACCTAAAAAAAATATCATTTATTCGCCGCAAATCAATTTTTTATGTACACTTTATTATTATTTGTATAAAACAACACTACTGAGAATGCTTTCTTTTTTTAAAAGGCTTCTCGAGATTAAAGCTTGAAACGGTTTCGTTTATTCGACGCTTTAGTATAATTGTCGCCGTGCGAGGTTTTATATTTTGACTCTTATCTGGCAAACTCGCAATTGCAGAATTAGTTACCGCCTTAGAACTATTTTCATATGTAATTTGGTTGACATTGACTGAAATCTCTCGATTTTTAGCATCCGATTCCTCGAGTCGACGTTTTAAATCAACAATATGAGTGTTCATTTCGGAAATCCGTACTGAGTTATGACGTAATTGGCGCATTAACTTATTTTGAATTTGTATCGCCTGATTGAGCTTCGAAAAAATAGAAATTATAAAAACATTTATCTTTGAAGTAAAAATATTTACCTTTTTTGTTACATCGTTGTACTTTCTTTCCATTCGTACTATTGCCATTCGATTAGCTTTTGCTTCTTGACATTGATTTATATTTTTTTCATAGCTACCCAATACATCAGATCGAATAGGTTTTTGCACAGAGAAACTTTCGTTGTTTGAGGAACCAATAACTGAATTAAAAGTAATAAATTATTTTCTTGGAATATAAATGGTACAATGTAATACTGCCGGAAGATAAATATTTTTGTGGCCCGCAATTCAAATATGTTTGTTTTAACACAGGGGCAATGTTGTCATCAAAATGTTCAATTGCCATAGACGAAATATCACGCAATTCTTGTAGTACTTCGTGAGCCCGCAACGGCTTTGGTGATGTCTCAATCAAATGCAACAAATTTGAAATTTCATCAAGAACTTTTCCTGGTATAAAGCAACAAAGGTTTAACTCTATGTACTTGGTATAAGTCATAGAGAGCATAGAAATTCGTGTTTCGATACAAGTTAAAATCTCTGCATGGCGATTAAGCGGATGACTTCTGAAAAAAAAAAATCATTTGTATTATATGGATAATTTAAAAAATATTTATATAGGTGATTTTTCGACCAATTTTTCATCCGAACTTCTCTGATATTGCTAAAAATCTCCATAAATGTTTATTGCATAGCAAAAACATAGCTTTTCCACCCTAGCGGCGATACCTTTCTTACATAATTAAGCCTCATGTGATAAAATAAATTAGATATAATACTGATATGTGCTATACAAAACCACTCGAAAACTCGAGAACTAATTGAGGCAGAAGCCTGAAAAAGAGGAATCTGATTTTTATTAAAAGGTAAATATCCACTCTATGTGGAGGAGGGACACAAATCAAAAAAATTTAAGGCTGGTATTGCAGACCGCGAAGATTCAACACTAAAAATCTATCGATTCTCGAGCTATTGTTGACAATTTCTAAATAAATAAGAACTACTTGTTATTTAAACATTGTCAACACTAACGAGCTCGAATATCGATAAAACTGTATTTGACGTTCCCTTACTTTATAAAAGAAAATGATTAAAAGAAATGTTGACACGGGAAACGTACCCATAATTTTTAAAAGCTGAAAAAATTGTACATTTCTCCTAATATTTCGATTGCAGTAAAACAGCTGATTGCTTCCCATTTTTTGCATCAAATTTCGTATTCATTCAACAAACCATCCAGATTTGTATTTGGCTGATACATCTGTTGAACCTCTTTCAGCTCTACCTTCGCTTTAAAAAAAAACTGATTTTCAATGGGAAGAGGGGATGGGGATGGAGATCGAACCCAACAAACTTCCCCCTATATACGCCCCTGCATGTGACTAAACGCTTTGGTTTGCGAAAGGATATCAAATGGAAAGAAAAAGTCAAAAATTTGTTTATACTAAGTATAGAAATGTTAAAAATGAGCAATAAATAAAAAAAACATAAATAGGAAATGTTAAAATAATTCAGCGCTATCTTTTCGTTTTTTATGGAAATCTAACCTCATTTCCTATGTTTGAGAGCTCGTAATTCGTTATACATAAATGTTGCAATTTAATTTTTATTTTTTAATTTTTATTGTTTCTTAAATCTAATGAATATGAAAATTATTTATTCAATTGCCTAATGCAGATATTTATTGAGAATGTTGAATAATTCTGTTGTTTTCAAATTCGTGAATTGATTTCGTCTTCTGGGTTGCGAGGGCAGTTTCTTGGCTGGCTCCTTTCCTTGGTTTTCTCAGATTTGAGATTTGATATGGTTCCGGTTAAATTATGGCTTCCTTATTAAATTTGAGTTCTTTTGTTTAGGTTTAGATTACTTCATCTTGTGGATTGATTTCCTCGGATTTGAGACTTAACTTCCTCAGTTTTGAGTTTCGAGGTTGTTTATCTAGGTTATTTGTTTTCGATATTTTTATTTATATAGTACTGATTTAGAGATCAAGTCACTCAAACGACTCTAACTATCGCAAATTGAAACTGATTTTAATAATTCATTTATTTGCCTATAACTTATTTGTTCTCACTTATTTGCCTATAATTTCGAAACTAAGAATGGTACAGCAACGAAATAAAAACCATTGTCTAGACCAGTGGTTCCCAAAGTGGTCCCTACGGACCCCCAGGGGTCCCCGGGATCATTCAGGGGGTCCGTGAAAAATTAAAATTGATTTGGGGGTCCCTGAACAACGTCAGGGGGTCCGCGCAAGGTTTAATATAAAATAAAAAAATTGTGACACATTTTTATTAATATGGAAGTTAAAATAAATAACAGAAGCTGTTGATTGCTTTTCCGTCTTCCTATTTGGTAGAAACGTAGATTCAGTGCCGTTATGAGCCTCATCACAAAAAAAAGAAACCGACTAGAAATTAGTACTCGTGGGGATTTGCGGTTGCTACTCACAAACATTGAGCCGAACTTAAATACACTCATAACATCCCACCAGGTCCATTCAAGTCATTAATTTTTTTTGTATTTTAAAACAAAAGTTATAATTTCAATAAATATGTACTTCTTCAACAAAATGTTTAATTTATATTTTATTTTTACGTCACCATTTACCATTCAAGACATCAAAGTTAAATTTGTAATTTTTCTATTATGCATTGTAGTTTTTCACCCAGGGTCTGTGGGCAAGTTTTGACTATGAAAAGGGGTTCGTGGGCAAGTTTTGACTATGAAAGGGGTCCGTGGGCAAGTTTTGACTATGAAAAGGGGTCCGTGGGCCAAAAAAGTTTGGGAACCACTGGTCTAGACAATTTAAAAAGCATTAGGATAGGGTGCAAAAATATTTTTAAAGGGACAATTTATTGAGAAAAATTAGGTTTTCTAAAAAAAATTTCAATTTTTTCCAACATTTTTTTCGAATTTAACACAATCTTTATTTAACCCTAAACCCCAGAAGTGAGCCTGTCAGTCTCAAATCAAATATTAAATGCAAAAAACTATGCCTGTAAATATTCGTATTATATTAATATTTTTTATACCCGTATGGTGAAACCAAAGGGTATATTAACTTTGCCTTACCGTTTGTAACGCCAAGATCCCGTCATCGCACAAAAAAATGAATTACACCAGTGTGTTTAGAATGATAAAAATATTTAATTTTTGCATGTCCGTCCGTCTGTCTGTCCGTCTGTCCGTCTGCCTGTCCGTCTGTCCGTCTGTCCGTCTGTCTGTCCGTCTGTCTGTCCGTCTGTCTGTGGCGCGGATTGCGGGCGCACGGATTGAGCTAGAGACTTGAAAGTTTGCACATATTCGTTTTTCGTAAAATGCGAGGCTACGTTCGTTAATGGGCAAAAATGGACCATTAGGGGGGGTACCCCCCATACGAACGAAATCGTTTTTTGCAAATATCTCAAAAACGGTGCATCTTATCAAAAAAGTCCAAGAACAAAAGTTATTTAGGATATGATTTTACATAAAACTCCCATACATCAAAATCCGATTGGAATAAATTTTAAAAAATCTTATTGGAAAGTTTGACTTCAAAGTGGAATTTTGGTATAACTGTTCGAATTTTGATACGAATATCACCATACGGGTCTCCAATGATTGCCAGATTGGCAATTATAGCTTTTGTTATGTTTTTTGTATTCATTTAAAGATTTGTTGCAGACAATATTTCTTTCTCACAAAAAAAAGGATAATAAATTATGAGAATATTGCATATTTTATAAATTTGTAGCGCAAACCCAGAAATGAGCTCCACAGACTCATTTTCATATAACAAAAGACTGTTAATACGATTATTTTCCGTTGACGATTTTTACAGTTAGATTCGTATGACGAAATTGTATTGGTGTGGAACAGGAATGAGTCGTCGATGAGTTTACGGTCATTTTGCCTATTGTTTACTTTGCCTGTGGGACTGTTTTTGATATCATGCATTTCAATAAGGATTTGACACTCACAGAGAACGTTAAATTTTCGACAAACATAATTGTAGCAATTCGGTGTAAAATTTATTCAGATTTTCGTAAAAATGACTAGAAAATGTTTTTATTTCCTAAGTATTTCTTTTGATAATATGTCGACCGTATAATAGTATTTGTCTTAGTTTGGCGGGCTTAGCGGTCCAATTTTAGGAAATAAAACAAAAGTTGTGTTTAATTTTCCAGCCTAACGTTTCGAGCCTTGTTTTGGCTCATCTTCAGAGGCCTATTTATAATATGTTTTTATTAAACACCAATAATTTTACAATTATAATGATAAAAAAGAGACTTACGTTAAAAGATCATTTAAATGCACTCACTATGTTATAACTATTAATATTTAGCCGTAAAAACTTTGTCTAAATGTTATATTAAAATAAATAAATAAATAACATAGATAAAATACTTATTTGTATCGGGGGTGTGATGACGAGATCTTGGCGTTACAAACGGTAAGGCAAAGTTAATATACCCTTTGGTTTCACCATACGGGTATAAAAATGGTTCCCGGTGGGTAACGGTGCATTTCCGGACCTACGTGTAGACCAATTTTTTTCATAATTTGGTCCCAGAAATCAGCCCTCTTCGTTTGTACAGACCTTTACAATACACCCTGTATAGTCTGTATAGTCAATAGTCAATACATAGTCAATACACCCTGTATTGGCCGGGAAGCAACTTTGAGTGAATTTTTGTGAAATTATTAGCAAAATCACAATTTCTCTTTGGTATAAAAAATTTTTTGTTCAATAAATATACTCTGATCTTTTATTTCTTATAACCGTTTGGTTTACTTTGATGTTATTAGTTGTTTCTCATTACATTGTCTTTTGTATTCTGTGACAAAGCACATGAAAAATTTGGATTAAAATTGTTTTGTTTACATTTTTCATGTGCTTTCAATCTTTGATCACAGAATACAAAAGACAATGTAATGAGAAAAAACTCGTGTAATCCAAAACGATTAACCCAGAAATACTCAGAGCTTAGCATTCTAATTGGCTAGCAAAATCTGATATAGAATGAACAAGTAATATGACCACAAAGGAATCTGTGAAACAGACAACGAAAAATAGGACTCGGCAATGCTGCGGATTGTCTTTTTTACCTCCGACGGAACGGTGATGGTATAAGCGTTTGGCTCGAAGTTCGTGCTTCCTTAACTCATAACTTTTGAACCACTCAACCGATTTCGGTCTCGTTTTGGGTATTCGGAGGGATATGGGTGCCGCAAGGTTCTTGCGTTTAAAAATTCCCCCTTCCCCCCTCAATTTAAACCACCTCTCTTTGTGTCTCCTGATCCACTGAACCGATTCCGATTACGCTTTCGCCATTCCGTTGTAAATAATGGAAGGAATATTTTGTTGTACAAGAGTTACCCCTCCCCCCTCAATTTAAACCACCTCTCTTTGTGTCTCCTGATCCACTGAACCGATTCCGATTCCGCTTCCGGCATTCGGTTGTAAATAATGAAAGGAATAATTTGGTGTACAAGAGTTCCCCATCACTGATGTCAAGTCCATCCAATTCTGGCCAAAAATAGTCTTCCAACATGGCACGATAGCCGTAATTATATAGCACGATTGACCGTAACATGGCGATCATTTTCATCGACGAAAAAATACGGTCCAATCACACCTCCGGCATGAAATCCACACCACACGGTCTTTTTTTGTGGATGCAATGGAGTCTTTTGAAGCACATGTGGGTTTGTTGCTGTCCAATAACGCATATTTAGCTTATTGACAAAGCCATTAAGCCAAAAATGAGCTTCATCGCTGAAGATGATTTTTCGATGAAATTCAGGATTTTCTTCAAACTTTTGTAGAGCCCAATCGGAGAAGTTTCAGTGCTTCAAATGATCAAGAGGCTTCAATTCTTGAGTTAATTTGATCTTGTAAGGGTGTAGACCAAGATCTTTACGCAAAATTCGCCACAATGTGGACTGAGAGATTCCCAATTCCTGTGAACGGCGTGAAGTCGACTCATTTGGCTCATTTTGAACTGAAGCACTTACGGCTGCGATATTTTTGGTACTTCGACCGGTGCGTTGTCTCACTGGCACAGGAACATTCAATAGTGAATATGTTGACTCGAATTTATCTACTATAGCACGCACAGCCTGTCTGGTGGGACGACCATTACGACCGAAAATTGGAGTACGCGCTCTTAAAGTTGCGACCACCGACTCAGAATTTCGGTAGTAAGAATTAATAATTTCCAAACGTTGCTCGTTGGTGAACTTCACCATGATAAAAATGTAAACCTTGACTGACGTTTTAGCATTGCCAGATCATAAAAAAAGTTTTAGGGTGCGTTTTTACTAAAATACAAAATTGTTATGTCCTTGTTTAAACACACTTTATATAAAATCGTTTAATCTGATTGACTGACTGACTGACTGAAACTTGCACAGTATGTCCAAACCATCGCGTAGGCGCTCACTAAGGCGGGATTTTCTGAAAATTTACCCCTAAGGGGGTGAACGGTGGGTAAAGGGGTTTGGGTGTTTTTAAACCGTGATTTTTGCCATTAATCCTGCTCAATAGAAGGCTGAAAAGTTTCACTCGGGGGTTTTCGGGGTCGCTGATCACGAATCCGGTGTTAGATTTTCAAAACTCGAAACGGAAGGTCCTGTAAGGATAATGCCAATATCGTTTTTCCCATTTTTCCCGGGGAAAAGTGGGATTACGGGGTTTTCGGTGTCGCTGATCATGAATCTTGTGTTGAAATTTCATAATTCGAATAGTCCTATAAGGATAACGCAAATATCTTTTTTTCATTTTTTTCGGTTTTTGCAGACGCTGATTACGAATCTGGTGATGAAATTGCTAACGGAAGCTCCTGTAAGGATAACCCAAATATCCCTTTTACCATTTTCCCTAGAAAAAACTAGCAATAAGAGGGTTTCGGACCCGCTGATCACGAATCTGGTTTAGAATTTTAAAATTCGGAACGGGAGGTCCTGAAGGCATAACGATTTTTTCAAAAGTTTTTAAGTTATTTCTTGGTTTTTTGTGGCAAGAAAAAATTTTGCAAAAAACTTTTACCCGTCAATGGCGGATATGCAAACTAGTCATTTATAAATCATCTCTATGGGGAAAATCGTTGTATTGATCGGACGAATCTGTTAGTTCTTCCGAATCATCAAATTTATTGATCTTAATTAGAAGTTTATAAACTTAGTTATATATATTTGCATTTGATATATTAATAATCTGACACAGTTATATAAACTTTAACAGTAATAAGTGCTGTGATTATTCATAAACTTTTGTGCCGTTAATTGATGTATTCAAAGGATAAACATTTTTACATTGTTACATTTCTTGTGGTTCATTTTGAATTTCGATAAAACAATTATTATGGCCGAATGTTCAAAGGTGCCGTGTAATGATCTTAACGATAAAACGCCTATGGTGCAGTGTTTTGGTCTCTGCAACCGTACATATCACGCAAAATGTATCGGTTTTACTGCTACAATTGCAGTATACTATAATGAAGAGCGGTACTGGACTGCAATGGTATTGTATTGTGATATGCATAATTAACATGCATAAGAAATCAAAACAATGATTCACATCAATTTATCAAGTAGCACGTGTGTCAATGCACTCTGCTAGTATGAAATACCTGCGTCAACTTTTTTTATCGCGAGTCCATCGCGAGCGTAAACAAATTGATGTGAATCAGCAAAAGTAGACCTTAACCAATAATTATAAACTTTAGCTAAATAAGCATTAAAATGATATAAAAGAAAGTGAGTGTAATAAACGACTGTCTCAGTATCACAAAGTTTTTGTCTTATTTAGACCTGGAGTTAAGGCGATATATCGCCCCCTCCCAACTGGAGTCAATGCGATATATAGCTGCTCCCAACGGCTACGAAGTTAAGCTATGTAGCTACTTTGTAATGGAGTTAAAGCATAATTGCTGCTTCCAACTTTAAATACACCACAGTATGGATTGCCGGCGTCACTCAAGCTCCGCTTATTCCTTCAGAATCGATACATGCAAACAATTACCTTCAAGGGAAATTAAATTTAGCTAGATCGGAAGTCAGTGATTTGATTTCCTTAACCCCAACCCATTCGACTCCTGCTCCACCTAAAAAAACTGCCCCGTTAATGCAAACCAGGTCCTCAGTAAGATAGCAACTAACCGAACAGCATAAACAATAGGGTGGACCGCCGCTCGAACAAAAAAAAATAAATGTGGCAATGTGAACAGCGGGGGGTATGGAAAAGATGTGAATATATGTAAAAATAAAATTTGGAAAATTTCAGCTCGATCGGAGGTCATTTTCAGTTTCCGCTTTTCATTTGAAATTTTGAAAATCTGGCATTAAACTAAAAATTTCAACTTTCACCAAAACCAAGGAGGATTTCCAAAAAAGCTTGAATTAGTTAACAAATAACAAAAAAAAAAACCCAAAAAGGATTTCGAATTACAAATGCCTCCACACGGCGACACAGCAAAAGTGATTAGCGAAAATACATAGAAATTCACTTAGCGCATACACACTTTTATACCAAATTTTCAAACGAAAAGCGGAAACTGAAGATGACCTCCGATCGAGCTGAAACTTTCCACAATTTGTTTTTATATTAATTCACAACTTTTCCCCCCGTTTCCGAAATCCGAGAAAAAAGAAAAGCGATCCACCCTAATAAACAACTTCAGTCCCCCGGTCAATTACAAAAACCATCAGAGCCACCAGAAAAAAATCAATCATCTCAACTGGAATCTCAGACCGTTTGTCAATTCATTGGTCAAGATCAGCAGCCGAACCAGTCACAACAACAACAAAAGTCACAGCAGATCGAACTGAACGAGCCGTCGTCTCCCCAAAGCAGCTGTTTATTTCTCGACTGGCTTACTCGACTAGCGTTGATGACGTCATGCAGCACATTGTAAACAAACTGGGACACTCAACGAATTTTGGTTGTAAAAAATTGACGCCAGAAAATCTGGAAAATCGCTTGATATCTTCATTCAAGGTCAGCGTACCTGATTCCTGTTTCTTGGAGGTATCAAAAAAGGAGTTTTGGCCGAATGGAATAAGAGAAACTTTCGCTCAAATCAAAATCGAACGAGGCCGCCAAAAAACTGGTAGAACTCTCCCTCTATTACCAAAATGTGAGAGGGCTTAGAACAAAATCTAACGCTTTGTATATGAACGTTCTTAGCTGTTCCTACGATGTTATCGTCCTAACTGAAACCTGGCTTACGGACTCATTTTTGAATCACGAACTATTTCCTCCAAACTTTTATGTTCACCATGTTGACAGAAATTCAGATAACAGTTACTATAAGCGTGGCGGGAGAGTATTAATAGCGGTCAATGAGAACATCACTTCGCAAGAAATTCCGATGCCAAACAACCTCGAAATCGCCTGTGTAAAATTGCGGATAAAGTCGAACATCAATATTTACATCGTTGTTGCCTACATACCAATGCCTACAACAACAGTTATGCAGGAAACTGTTCAAGCCCTAAACCTTGTCGCTAGCCGTATGTCGACGGACGATAAACTCTTCGTGTTTGGAGATTTCAACCTTCCTCATCTTGATTGGAGAATTTCGAAAGACGACGAAAATTGTGCAATGGTTCTAAATCCCAAATGTGAAGCGGAGTATACTATTATTGATGGTTACAGTGAGCTGGACATGTCACAGTTAAATTTAACTAGAAATTCCTCACTAACCACCGGTTAACCTCCGGTAAAGTTCTTAACCGGACATTGTGAAAACCGCCCTTAGTTTTTAATAATGATTGTAATAATTGCATTGTCGAAGCGTGCCTAAATCCTCTCATAGATGTTGATTCTTATCATCTCGCTATTAATACCTTTTATAATTGTGATTTAGAATGCGATATTTTGCCTTATAATTCTTTTCACTTAAATTTTAAAAAAACTGATTTTAATATTATTAATGATGCGATTTCAAAATATGATTGGTCTCTAGTTCTTAATTCATCTGATGTCAATCACGCAGTAAATCATTTTTATGATGTTATAAATAATTTAAAATGCCTGTTCGTCCCATATTCGTATTCCCAAAAATCTGTATCAAATCCGCCTTGGTTTGATAAGGAAACCAGAAATCTTAAAACACTAAAGAATAGAGCTTACAAAAAGTGGAGATTAACTCGACAACACGATGATTATATTTCATATAGTAGTATGTGTCGCGATCTTAAAATCTATATTCAACTACGGTACCAAGCTTATCTTTCGGAATTTGAACAAGAATTCAAGCATAATCCTAAAAAATTCTGGTCTCATATAAATTCAATAAAAGGATCTGACGGTTATTCAAGCTACTTGTCATTCAATAATTGTTCTTCCGACGATCCTTTGGTGATATCTAATATGTTCGCTAAATTTTTTCAAACCGCGTTTACACTGACAAAATTGACTTTGATAACTTTACATATCTTGACTCTAGGGATAAAGTGTTTATCCCTAGTTTACATATTGACAAACAGCGCGTTATGAAGTGTCTCGAAAATCTGGACGATAATTCTTCTTTTGAACCAGACGGTGTTCCCCCTGTTTTTTTTTTAAAAAGTGTGCCTTTAGCTTGCATGTTGTTTTAACGCTTGTTTTTTTTAAATTACTTATTTAATTTATCATTGGACACTGCAAGTTTCCATAACCTCAGCAAGTACGGAAGTCAGAGCTATAGGTCTATAATTTGAAGGGTCGCATTTCTCATCTTTTTTGGGAATGGGCTGGACATTGGCTGCTTTCCAGGCATTAATGACACTGTAGAACAATTTTGGAAAAAATTGTATGTTATTGATATTCTGCTAATGGATTTTGATAGATAATTTTGAGTTGAAAAATATTGCCAAACAATGTATATGTCTACGTTGTCAATTTTTTTAGTAATTGATCCTTAAAGAATTTATCATTCAAAAATGCACAGAAATTTATATTATCATGGTTTTTATTGCCTTATAACTCCTAAACTATAACTACTAAATTATAAGAGTGTGAAGTGACAAGCGATACAGACGTAGATTGTTGATTCGTGAAAAAAAAAACATTTTTTTATATAAAAATGTTTATTTTTAAAAGCTTTTATTTAGCTCGCTATCTTGTTTGTCTGTTTGCCTGTCAGGGTCAAATCTTGCAATCAAATTTTGACCCACTTCCACTCATCCGATTCACTTGAAATTTTGCACGCAGACGTAAGTCCGATGACAATACAATATTTTCACTACTTCGTCCTTGTAAGGATAACGGAAGGTCCTGTAAGGATAACGTGATTATCCTTTTCCTCAAATTTTCCGGAAAAAAATCTCATCTGGGGGTCCAAAAACCCCAAGATCCAAGATCCCAAAAGATCACTGAATCCGATTGTGATGTTAACAAGTCTGTAAGGATAACGGAAGGTCCTGTAAGGATAACATGATTATCCTTTTCCTCAAATTTTCCGGAAAAAAATCTCACCTGGGGGTTTTTGGGACCGCTGAATCCGATTCTGATGTTAAAAAGTCTGTAAGGATAACGGAAGGTCCTGTAAGGATAACATGATTATCCTTTTCCTAATATTTCCCGGAAAAAATCTCATCTATGGGTTTTTGGGATCGCTTAATCCGATTATGACGTTAAAAAGTCTGTAAGGCTAACGGAAGGTCCCGTAAGGATAATGTGACTATCCTTTTCCTCAAATTTTCCGGAAAAAAATCTCACCTGGGGGTTTTTGGGATCGCTGAATCCGATTCTGATGTTAACAAGTCTGTAAGGATAACGGAAGGTCCTGTAAGGATAACGGAAGGTCCTGTGAGGATAACATGATTATCCTTTTCCTCAAATTTTCCGGAAAAAAATCTCACCTGGGGGTTTTTGGGATCGCTGAATCCGATTCTGATGTTAACAAGTCTGTAAGGATAACGGAAGGTCCAGTAAGGATAACGGAAGGTCCTGTAAGGATAACATGATTATCCTTTTCCTCAAATTTTCCGGAAAAAAATCTCATCTGGGGGTCCAAAAACCCCAAGATCCAAAAACCCCAAGATCCAAGATCCCAAAAGATCACTGAATCCGATTCTGATGTTAACAAGTCTGTAAGGATAACGGAAGGTCCTGTAAAGATAACATGATTATCCTTTTCCTCAAATTTTCCGGAAAAAAATCTCACCTGGGGGTTTTTGGGACCGCTAAATCCGATTCTGATGTTAAAAAGTCTGTAAGGATAACGGAAGGTCCTGTAAGGATAACGTGATTATCCTTTTCCTAATATTTCCCGGAAAAAATCTCATCTATGGGTTTTTGGGATCGCTTAATCCGATTATGACGTTAAAAAGTCTGTAAGGCTAACGGAAGGTCCCGTAAGGATAATGTGACTATCCTTTGCCTCAAATTTTCTGTCAAGAATCTCATCTGGGGGTTTTTGGGATCATTGAATCAGATTCTGGCATTAAGAAGTCTGTCAGGATAACGGAAGGTCCTCTAAGACAGAAAAGTTAATTCCAGTGCACGCTGATTAAATTTATTGCCCTACTTTAAAATAAGCTTTTATTAAAACAAATACAAATAAAAATAAATAGAAACCAAATACAAAATGACTAAAAAGGATAAAATAAAAAAAAATTTAAAAAAAATATTTTTTAAAAAAAGCTTTTATTTTACAAAAATGTACTAAAAAATACACTAAAAAGGTAAAA
The DNA here is from genome assembly GCA_964034945.1 of Chrysopilus asiliformis. Lineage (NCBI taxonomy): Eukaryota > Metazoa > Arthropoda > Insecta > Diptera > Rhagionidae > Chrysopilus > Chrysopilus asiliformis. Next base: position 45,351,175 of record OZ035962.1, read on the forward strand.
ATAATTTTTTGGGTGCTGTGTATCACAACTGGAGGACATCGGCACGAGACCGGGATCTCTGGCGAGAGACATTGCGGCAGGCCAAGACCGGAAACCGGTTGTAGCGCCGAAAGAGAGAGAGAATCACAAATAAAAGCGAGATAAATCATAAAAATAAAATAAAACAAATATTTATCTTGCTTTTATTTGTGATTCTCTCTCTCTCTTTCGGCGCTACAACCGGTTTCCGGTCTTGGCCTGCCGCAATGTCTCTCGCCAGAGGTCCCGGTCGCGTGCCGATGTCCTCCAGTTGTGATACACAGCACCCAAAAAATTATTTTTTTTCCTTTTTAGTGCATTTTTTAGTACATTTTTGTAAAATAAAAGCTTTTTTTTAAAAAAATATTTTTTTTATATTAATACTTCATATTACTGTGATCGAGAACCATTAACCATTCTGCCATAGTAGAGCAGACTATGTCTACGCAGTGCAGTGTTTAATTTTAAAACAAAACAAAATTTAACTTTCAAACATTACTGCGTACATAGGTAATTTATTTACTTTTCCCGCCCTCAAGCCTTTTTGACTTTGCGCGTGTTGCCAGATACTTCAATTCATCGCCCAAGGAGTTATACTATTGATACTAGCGCCAGTGGTAAAAAATAAAATTTCATTTGTTACCCAATAAGTAATCTGTCGGGAAAGTTATTAAAATTGGGAAAATGAAAAATTCTAGTTAGTTTTTTAAAGTTATTTCATTTGCTAATTTCTTCGATTACGACATTGTTATTTTTTCAATCTCATTATAAATTATAATTTTTCGTTTGAAAACCACGAGTGCATCACTGTGTGGATATTGTAATTTGGCTAACGATTCCTCGGCCGTTGCTTGCGATGATGTATGTGGCTGAAAATATCATTCGCTTTGCTTTAAAAAAAACAAGAGGTTCGAATATCAAGAGCAGTTTTACGTGCTCTGAGTGTGCTGATATGAAACCCTTTCATGTAATGCGTGTAACCATAAACAAAATATAAGAAGACTGTTAATTTCTAACAACTCGAAACTTAACCGAAATTGAATTTCAGCACTGAAAAATAATCGCCCAAAGCAGCAGATATGCATGCGTTCGGCAGCGCCCACGAGCAGCGGAGCATGCCGCTTGTAGTTTTCACACTTTGTGATTTTTATTGTACTTAGACATAAGGCTCCAGAAGATGGTCACCATCGTGACCGAAACGTTGAGCAGTTTAGAATAGAACAACAAAAGAAAAATTGATGCTTTTTATTTAACACCTCTTAAAGCTAAATTTGGACCGATTAGCCTGTCGAACACACCATAAATTATTTTTGGTGTGACAGTGACCCAATGATAGGGTTGAGAAAACAGAGGCATCGAATAACAATGTTCTTTTGCAGATGGATTTTATCGCTGATAAAGTAAAGATATTGGTCGAGAATTCAGCTGCTTTGGTTCAAACTGTTGAGGAGCTTAGGTATGTAGCCGAGAAATTGATATCTAGACCTGGTGACTCAGAAATGCAAGACCAAATAAGTCACCTTGTAGATATAACGACTAATTCCAGTGTCAAATTATCTGTAATTTTGGACACAATTTCGGACTTTCCAACTTGCTCCAATTCCGGACATGAAGAATACCTTAGCCGAAATCCGCCGTCTTATTATTCAAACCTTTCGCAATCATTGCAGAATAACATTACTTTGAGACTTTCTGCGATGGAGATGATAATTTCTGACGTTAATAAACCTAGAGTTGGGACTTCTCTTTACTCTGAGATTGTCAGGTCTGCTGAAACTGAAGTTCAGGATGTTCCAGTCAGTTTTAACTTGTCTCAGGATCCGGCAAATGTTGATGCTGAAGCGACTCCTGAAGACACATGCTTTCCATCATCAAAAACAGTTGGCCGGCCAAAAATTATTTTTCTTTCCCCCCTTGTTCCTGCTACTACAAATGATGACGTTTTAAAGTTCCTTCGACACAAATTATATATTTAAAGATGATATCTCTTGCTATAAATTTCCATTAAAAGATAATGCAACGTTTTGTTCTTTTAAGATTTTTATACCTAACTAGTGCTTTAACACTGTGTTGCATAGTGAATTTTGGACTAGAGGTATGTTGGTGAAGGAATTTCAAATAAGATCACGTAATTCTAACAAGAACAATAAGGATTCAAAAAACGGTGAAGCTCCTTATCCTGCTAGTATCAAAACATAAATGGTGTTCTATAGTGCCATGGTGGAAGACTATTTTTGCCCAGAATTGGATGGACTTGACATCAGTGATATGTGGTTCCAACAAGATGGTGCCACATGCCACACAGCTGGTCAAACAATTGATCTATTGAAGGAGAAATTCGGTAATCGTGTAATCTCGAGAAATGGTCCGGTCGAATTGCCACCTCGCTCATGCGATTTAACGCCGTTGGATTTTGTGACGGGCCTGACCGTCACCCCCTAATTACCATATCGCCGGCCCTGGCAGACGGGAACACGAACTGCTTATTTAGCAGAAGCATTTCCGTCGGTCAAAGGCGAAACCAGACACCGCTGGCATCGTAAGCAAAATACGCTTACGATGCACACAAGTGGCTGTTCACGTTTTGGGCGAATGGTAAACAACGCGCTTACGCTGCGAATTCCTTTGACCAACGCCAGCAGCTCAAAGGGCTGCTGGCAGTTCAAGATGGAAAAATAAGTTAGAAGAAAATTGTGAGTCGAAGTGACAGTTTGTAGAGATTTGGTCTAACGTTCAAAGTGATGTGAAGTCTAATTTTTAATTCAATAAAGTCAACGTAAAGTCAATGTAAAGTAATTCGCTGTTTTTATTTCGTGTTTATCCGTTTTGCTCCCTTAACTCCTCTCGTTAATTACTCGGACCACAACAATTTGACGCAGCCGGAAAAACATTTGCTGTGAACATTGAACGCAGCCAGTAAGTGAAAGCGAAAGTGTAAGTTGTAGTGAAAGTGCAAGTTGGTACAGCCGAGAAGAATTTTGGCCGCACCATAACAACAACAACAACAAAAGTAAGGAAGAACACAAACGTAAGTAAACTTTTTCTTCCTCCTTAAATAAGTGTCTATTTTCCAATTTAAATTCGTTTTTTTGTACCCTCTAAAGAGTAATGTTTTAAAATCAAAATTTCGGAAATCAAATAACCATTTTTAAAAGTGAATCAATAAGTGAAAAATAGTGAAAGGAATTGATTGAAGTTAATGAAGAATAAAGTTAATTTTCAATAAAATATACGTCCCATTGTTCAGTAAAGTTCGCATTCTGATACAGACGCTGGGGCCCCGAGTGAAAATAGCACCAATTGCCGAAAACTAACTCGTTCAGTCAGAAGGTACCGCTCTGCTTTACTAACTCCAGAGTCTAATTCGTACCGTGCTGTGCTGAACCGAAAACAAACTCGCAAAAGGTCCTGTAATTAGCTCGGGTTAACCAGCGGATGAAAATTTTCTGGTAAATCGAAATCTGCCGAAATCTAAATCGTGGAAATAGTGACACCGCTCTCCTATTCCAAATCGAGAGTCCAAATCGTGTCACTATTGAAACCAAAATCTAACTCGCAGATGCCGATTAACCAAAATAAAGAAAATATTATCAGTGAACGAAAACTGTGAATGAGGGGAACATAATATGTAATCACGAATCAAACGAAGATCAATAAAATCAATCCCTTCGCACACAACACTCTATATATATATAACTAAAAATCATTCCTTCGCACACAACACTCTATATATATATAACTAAAAATCAATTCCTTCGCACACAACACTATATATATATATATATATATATATATATATATATATATATATATATATATATATATATATATATATATATATATATATATATATATATATTGAGCACCCTGTAAATTTTACTAATATACAAAATCTGATGCTCCAAATCAATCGTATTGTTTATTAAAGTTTTGTCGGCATCTAAAAAATAAAATTTAAATAATAGTCAAGTGACTGGTTAGTAACAAAACATCTAGAACCTTAAAAATTTGCTTTTGTGGTGTTTTTTGATATCCGATTAGTTCGCTTTCTCAGCTCGCTGTGAAGACATACAGTTGTGTAGTGCCTTGAAGTGATTTTTTTTCAATAAATTAAATATTTTAATGTAAATATGGCGAAAAAAAGAGAACTGACATTGCAACAGCGGGTAGAAATTCAACTTTTGAAGCAGCAAGGCAAGTCCCAAGTGGAAATTTCTAAAACCGTTAAATTTTCGCGTCCAGCTGTGCAATATGTTATCGAACGGTTCGAGAAGACTGGATCGCATAAAAATAGACACAGATCTGGACGAAAACGACTTACTATAGATCGTGAAGACAGCATATTAGTAAGGGATTCACTGAAAAATAGGAGAAAAACGTCTTTCGAGCTCGCTGCTGATTTTTCAGTAACAATTAAAAAGCCAATATCTGCCAGGAGGACACGAAGAAGACTGCAGAAAGCTGGTCTAAAAGGCTGCAAAGCCAGGAAGAAGCCGTGGCTTTCCGAAAAAAACAAAAAGGCTCGCTTCCAATGGGCTCTAAAACACAAAAGTTTAACCGAGCAAGATTGGTCAAATATTCTATGGTCGGACGAATCAAACTTTCAGGGGAGTAAAATAATTCCTTTTTCTGTAGAAAAACATTATTTTCGACCCGAAAAATATGTGTAGTGTAGTAAAATCCAACGGTTTAGAAATCATATTTTTTAATTATTTTTTAGGTTTTCGGGACACCCGATGCATCGTATGTCCGCCGCCGAATAGGCGAAGAGTATAATGTCGAATGTGTTGCACCAACCGTAAAATACGGGGGTGGCAGTATAATGGTTTGGGGCTGCATGGCTGGATCTGGAGTTGGTGAAATGTTCGTATGTGAAGGCAAAATGAACTCCAAAAAATACATAAATGTGCTCAAAACTACACTTATGGCGTCGTTTTCATGCATTTTTGGAGATACAAACATGGATGGCGTAAAGTTTCAGCAAAACAACGCACCATGCCATAAATCCACCGAAACAAAGAATTGGTTTGAAGATAATTGCGTCGATGTTTTAGAGTGGCCTTCGCAGTCTCCGGATTTAAACCCCATAGAACATTTATGGGCTATACTAAAGCGTAAGGTGCGGGCACATCAAATTTCGTCAAAAGAAGATTTAAAAAGGCACCTACAAGAAGAGTGGAGCGCGATAAGCAGCGATGAATTTAAGAAACTCGTCGCATCCATGCCTAAGAAAATCGCTGCCGTTATAAAGGCGAAGGGTGGCCCCACAAAATATTAAATTTTTATCATACAATAAACGATTAACATCTACTAAAACTATTTTTATTTGACTCCATCTAAATATAACGGTTATTTTGCCATATATCATGGGTGCTCAATACTTTTGGCCAAGGCTGTATATATATATAAATAATATGAAAAGCAAACTTTAATTCTAGCTTTAATTCCAACTTCCCAAATAGGAAATAAATAAGAACTTTAATAACATTATAATATTCTAGATATTCGTAATTTAATGAATTGCAGACCCAAATACATGTAATCTAATCAGTATTATTTGTAACTACTTTTCCATTTCCTTTTTTTAACAAAATAAATAAAATCATTTATGTGGAGTACTACGATCATTCATTCGTCTTACCTACTACAGTAATTCATTTTTGTTGTTTTTTCTTGTATCCCTTTTGATTTACCTGCTACGGTCGTTCTACGGTCGGCTACACGTTCTTTTTATCCTGTTCCAGTAATTTCCTACCCTACACGCTGTCGCAGAAAAACAGAACACGGGAAAAATCCATGCATATCGCTATAAGTGAAAGACTTCATAGGTAGATTTAAAAAGAAAATAAAAATAAAAAAAATGTTTTTTTCGTGGCACGAACTCTGAGTCCTCCCAAAACCTTTTGTTTATGACACAAGTTAACATTTATTCCTGCTCTCGAAAATATAGCTGGACCCTGAATTAAAACCTTGGTAATGAAATCAAGAAACTTATTATTCATTTTCGCTATAATATGCAAATGTTTAACTTCCTAATAATACCTTTTTATCTCAAACATTAAATGCCAAAAAAAAATAAGAAAACTCCCTCTTTAAACCAAAACAAGCGTGTAAATTAATTTTTCGAGCAACATAAACCTAAATGCCCTTCGAGAGTAACATTCTGAAAAAGGAGGAACTCAAAAGGGTTAATGACTTAGAAATAGAGTCACAAAAACTGCTAGAAGAAACCCATAAACTAAGAAAAGACCTAGAAAAAGCCGAATCAAAATTTAAAAACGTAAAGGAAATTCTGTCTACAGAAATCAAATTGAGAATAGCCCCACACGAATTCCGAGAGTTTGAATCGACATTAAACGCCATCCACGAAAAGGACGAACAGATAGAAAAACAACTCAATAAAATAATAGAAACAATCAAATCCTAAGAGACACGATTTAACAAAGAAAGTGATAACTCAAAAGGAAAAATAAAATTTTTGTTAGAGGAAATTGAGAGTCTTAAACAACAGCTGAAGGAGGCAACGGAGCGTGTAAATATTTTTGAAGAAGAAAGTAACCCGGACAACAAGGTCACCACCAATAAGGCGATACAAGAAAACCTCGAGAAAAATAAGCAAGAGGAAGAAATTTCATTGCTAAAAAAAAAATTAAAAAAATTTTTTAAAAAAAGCTTTTATTAAAAAAGAATGCACTAAAAAGAAAAAAATAATTTTCTGGACGCTGTGTATCACAAACATAAAAGCTTTTTAAAAGCGAGATAAATTTTTATTTTATTGTTTTATGCTTTATCTCGCTTTTTAAAAGCTTTTATGTTTGTGATACACAGCGTCCAGAAAATTATTTTTTTCTTTTTAGTGCATTTTTTTTTAATAAAAGCTTTTTTTAAAAATTTATTTTTTATTTTTTTTTATTTTGTTCTTTTTAGTCTTCGAATATATATCCTTACATTTAAGATATCCTTACAGGCTTTTTAACTTGAGAATCGTATTCAGCGACCCCAAAAACCCCCAGAATAGATTTTTTTCCGGAAAATTTGGAGAAAGAGATAATCACGTTATCCTTGCAGGACCTTCCGTTATCCTTACTGACTTTTTAATGACAGATTCGGATTCAGCGACCCCAAAAACCCCCAGAATAGATTTTTTTCCGGAAAATTTGGAGAAAAGGATAATCACGTTATCCTTACAGGACCTTCCGTTATCCTTACTGACTTTTTAATGACAGCTTCGGATTCAGCGACCCCAAAAACCCCCAGAATAGATTTTTTCCGGAAAATTTGGAGAAAAGGATAATCACGTTATCCTTACAGGACCTTCCGTTATCCTTACTGACTTTTTAATGACAGATTCGGATTCAGCGACCCCAAAAACCCCCAGAATAGATTTTTTTCCGGAAAATTTGGAGAAAAGAATAATCACGTTATCCTTACAGGACCTTCCGTTATCCTTACTGACTTTGTAATGACAGATTCGGATTCAGCGACCCCAAAAACCCCCAGAATAGATTTTTTTCCGGAAAATTTGGAGAAAAGGATAATCACGTTATCCTTACAGGACCTTCCGTTATCCTTACAAGGACGAAGTAGTGAAAACATTGTATTGTCATCGGACTTATATAAGTGTGCAAAATTTCAAGTCAATCGGACAAGTGGAAGTGGGTCAAAATTTGATTGCAAGATTTGACCCCGACAAACAAACAAACAGACAAACAGACAAGATAGCGAGCTAAATAAAAGCTTTTAAAAACAGATTGGTGAAACTCACGGCCGACCTAAAGGAAAAGGAAAAAAGCAACGCTGTATTACAGGTAACAAAAATACAAAAGTCTCTAGACCAACTAAAGGAAGCAAACGAACACATCGATAGCGGAAATTCCAGTAACAAACAACATCAATCCTACATCAACATGACTAGCGCCACAGAAAAGTACGAGAAAGTCACGGACATATGCAGCAAGTACATTCCTACCTTTTCGGGACAACGATCACCAAAATTAACAAATGAGGTATTAAGATTCATAGCAATGGCAAGGGATCTTAATGACAGACTATCAGAAGAAAAAAAGAACGTGTTCGCGTCATGTATAAAATACAGGCTGACAGATGATGCCTACTACTTGGTAAGAACGGAAAATCCAACTACTGTAAAAGATATCCTAGAACTATTAAAGAATAACTATGTGGCAAAAAAGGGATTCGAGGAAGTCCGAGCTGAGATGACATCAAGCAAACAAAGACCGGGCGAAAGTGTCGAAGACTATGCAGACCGATTAAAACATCTACTGGATGAAACAATGTACGCAGTAGAAGCAGAGTACCCCACAGGTCATGAAGGTCTGATGAAAGAAGCAGCAAAAGAGGTAATAACGGTGTTTAAAAAGGGAATAATAAACAAGCAAGTAGGTCAGTTTCTGGTGGGCAATAGGGCCAAGAATCTGGAAGAAATCAAGGAAGAAGCTAAATTCCTCGAAAAGGACATCAAATGTCTTAATCTTTCAGATCCTAACCCACAACAACTACCACAAAACCCTTATAACAGAAATTACCAAGGGGGGGACCCCAATGCAAATAGAAACGTTCCTCCACCCAACCCTAGAAACATCAAACAACAAATCAATTGTAGTTTTTGTGGGAAAAGAGGACACTATGAACGGGACTGCTGGGCAAAGGGAAACCAAACCTTCTGCACAAAATGCAACAATTACGGCCACGACAGGAATAATTGTCAAGGCCCACAGCAGCAAGTAAGAATCCTAAATTATTTAAATCCAATGACAAATGCCCGTATTTTATATTGTCAGTTCTGCAAGACAGCCGACCACTTCACGGAAATCTGTGTCAGAAAGTATAAAGCCGAGCTAGAAGAATTTTATCCTTTTTAGTCATTTTGTATTTGGTTTCTATTTATTTTTATTTGTATTTGTTTTAATAAAAGCTTATTTTAAAGTAGGGCAATAAATTTAATCAGCGTGCACTGGAATTCAGTTTTCTGTCTTAGAGGACCTTCCGTTATCCTGACAGACTTCTTAATGCCAGAATCTGATTCAACGATCCCAAAAATCCCCAGATGAGATTCTTGCCAGAAAATTTGAGGCAAAGGATGATCACGTTATCCTTACAGGACCTTCCGTTATCCTTACAGACTTTTTAACGTCATAATCGGATTAGCGATCCCAAAAACCCATAGATGAGATTTTTTCCGGGAAATATTAGAAAAAGGATAATCACGTTATCCTTACAGGACCTTCCGTTATCCTTACAGACTTTTTAACATCAGAATCGGATTCAGCGATCCCAAAAACCCCCAGGTGAGATTTTTTTCCGGAAAATTTGAGGAAAAGGATAATCATGTTATCCTTACAGGACCTTCCGTTATCCTTACAGGACCTTCCGTTATCCTTACAGACTTGTTAACATCAGAATCGGATTCAGCGATCCCAAAAACCCCCAGGTGAGATTTTTTTCCGGAAAATTTGAGGAAAAGGATAATCATGTTATCCTTACAGGACTTTCCGTTATCCTTACAGACTGGTTAACATCAGAATCGGATTCAGCGATCCCAAAAACCCCCAGGTGAGATTTTTTTCCGAAAAATTTGAGGAAAAGGATAATCATGTTATCCTTACAGGACCTTCCGTTATCCTTACAAGGACGAAGTAGTGAAAATATTGTATTGTCATCGGACTTATATAAGTGTGCAAAATTTCAAGTGAATCGGATGAGTGGAAGTCGGCCAAAATTTGATTGCCAGATTTGACCCTGACAGACAAACAGACAAACAAGATAGCGAGCTAAATAAAAGCTTTTAAAAAAGCAATGGAGGTTCAACTTCCAATATTGGCGCAATTCCAAAAGGCGTACATGGATGCACGTAGTTCGGGAGGGATGGGGTAATCGCCCGTGATAGTGGTGGTGGTGCAATGGGGCCAAATCTGTACTGTAGCAATAATAAAAAAAACAATGGAAGCTCATCTTCCAATACTGGCACAATTCCAAAAGGTGGGCTGTGCGCGCAGTCCGGGAGGGATCTGGTAATCGCGCGTGATAGTGGTGGTGGTGCAATGGCGCCAAATCTGCACTGTAGCAATAATAAAAAAAAACAATGGACGTTCAACTTCCAATACTGGCACAATTCCAAAAGGTGGATTGTGCGCGCAGTCCGGAAGGGATGGGGCAATCGCGGGCGATTTGCGATGGTGGTGCGATGGCGCCAATTCTGTATGATACGCATGTGGAGATGAAATTTTTGGTCATGCTGGAAGTTTTGCCGAATGAAAAGGGCATCAGAAGGAAGGTTTGCTCCAACCTTTATTTCATGGAAATGATCGACTCCTTTTGCCTAGATGGGTTGCTCGAGTTGAATGCGGTCGGAAACGGGCGAGCAAGACTGACTTTTGATAGCGCGTCAAACGCAAATAAATTTACCCTTTAAAGGATAAGCGCCTGAATGCTTATATTCCGCAATCTTTCGCAAAAAATTCGGTGTGATAAAACATGTACCAACCAGGTACTCGGAAGATTTTATTTTAAAAAACATAGAATCTGACATTTCGATTAAATCCATTCAGAGGCTAAGAAGGCGCGAAGGGGACGAGTTCGTACCCACTCCGTCTGTCAAGATTGGCTTTAAGGGCAAGGACATACCCAGGACAATCAAGTTCATGATGTGTAGGGTGGATGTAGAGTTTTTTATTCCTGCCATAAGGCAATGCAAAAAATGCGGACGAATTGGTCACTTGGCGACCTTTTGCAAGGCTAAGAATACAAGGTGCCTATTGTGTGGAAAGACTCCCAAATGCGAGGGAGATTGCAATGAGGAGAAGAAATGCATTCTTTGTGGGGACACAGATCACGACTCTTTCAACAAAATCTGTCCCGTGAGAGTCAGAAAGCAAGATGAAAGGAAAATTATGACAATAGAAAATATTTCTTATAAGGAATACAGAAACAAGTATGCGATTTCAAACCAATATGATCCACTGAGATCAAATGAGTATGACCTTGACTTCCCAGCCATATTTTCAAACCGTGGGACGCGTTGTCGTGACACACAGCTGGAAGTCAATAGAATCCTAACAAGACCCAACTATAGCAAGGTAGTGAGACAAAAATTCGTGGAGGTCCCGTCAAACAACAACCATCACATAGCCAAACCCTATGTATCGGAGCCAGCAGCTCCAATAATAAACAAAAACATTACAACTGAATACGAAAGATTGATTAGCGATTTGATTTGTTTCGTGACGCAAGTGTGTAAGGAAGTGGGTAAGAGTGAAACTTCTCTGATGGAACAGGTTTCGGCCTTCAAGGAGAGTTTCGATGGAATTGCATTGAGAAGTGATATTGATGTTATTTTCTTTTAGTAGAACCATTGATTATATACACATACAGGGTGCGCCATCTATTCCTCCGGTATGAGAATGTTGAATAACTTTTGAAAGAAACAATAGATTGCAAAAAATTGTGTTTTTTTATTTAGTTCAATCCTTTACAATTTATGTGGACTACTTTTTGAAAACAACATCGATCAAATGACCACCTTTATTGGCCACCGCAAACTGTGCTCTTTTTCGGGCATTTTCCATCACTTCTTCGAGCATCTCCGTCGGTATGGCAGCTATTTCGGCACGAATATTGGTCTTGAGCTCGTCAATGGTCTTCGGGTTGCTGGCGTAAACTTTACTCTTCAAATAACCCCACAAAAAGCAGTCTGGGGGGGTTAAATCAGGGGATCTTGGTGGCCAGTCAATATCGCCTCTTTTCGATATCACACGTCTAGGGAATTTTTGTTGCAAAAACCGTATTGTTTGGTCCGCTGTGTGGCATGGCGCCCCGTCTTGCTGAAACCAGAAGTCAGTCAGACCTTTTTCACGCATTTTCGGACACACAAAATGTGCCAACATCCACCGATATCGATTACCATTAACTGTTTCACCTTCATTGAAGAAAAATGGCCCAATGATGGTTTTTGCGCACACGCCGGCCCAAACAGTCACTTTTCGATCATGCAATGGTATTTCATGAATCTCGTGAGGATTTTCTGTCGCCCAAATGCGGCAATTTTGTTTATTAACACCGCCAGAGAGAGTGAAATGTGCCTCGTCGGTCATTAAAACTTGCATCCAAAAGTCCGGCATGGTTTCCAACATTCGGCCGACTAATTTGCCGTATTCTATACGACGCGACTTGTCTGTTGCCAATATTCTTTGAGTTCGTTGTATTTTGTAAGGAAACAAATGGAGATCGTCCTTTAAAATGCGCCGCAACGTGGTTCCACTCATTTTCAACCGCTGAGTTCGGTGGCGATACGAGACATTTGGGTCCTCGGCAACACTCTCTCTCACGGCTTCAATAATTTCATTGGAACGTCTTGGGCGTGGATGATTATAGGTTAGATTGCCTACTATTCCGTGCTCAAAGAAATTTTTACCCAGCGCCCGAATTGTTTTGTCGGTAGGCGCTTTTTTGCCACGATATTTTGCTCGATATGCACGTTGAGTTAGCACAATTGAACGAGTATTTTCAATGTACATCGTCACTATTTCGGCGCGTTCTTTCGGTGTGAAGCGGTTCATGGTTAAAATTGTACTGGTTTGACGTTTCCAAAACGTGTCTAGGAAAGCAAATCGGTTGACAAATGGCGAAGTTATTGAATGTTTACATACCGGAGGAATAGATGGCGCACCCTGTAGATATGGAAAGATTTAAAAAAAATCTTTTCAACTGTTCCCGCAGTGGCGCTAGCATCAAGAGCTTTGTCTAAGCATGCACAAGATAATTTGCAAGAGGCAAAGGGCATTCTCATCAATGCTCACACAAGTAAACAAGTTTTAAGCTCTGCAGGTGTAGGTCAGCAAACTCGCTTGCGATGGGTGTTGGATTGGCAGGGACGAAGAAACACGGGAACTGGTGTGTGATTCATGCCTATCTGATTTATGGTATAAAATGCATGAGTGCTATTTCACTTGGGTTTAAACCTTTGATGGGATAGCTTGTTTTCCACCTGCATTTTTAAAAAGTATTTGTTGCATTTTTTTTAAATTGAGACTTTGGCTATTGATTATTGGATTACGATTTTGATATTTTGACATCTAATTAAGATATTTTCAATCTTTATTAGAATTTTGTAGATTTTCTTTTAAATTTTTGACTCCGGCTACGTTTTTTGGACAACGATTTTTATTTCACGTTAATTTGTTTTCTGTAAAACCCAATATGGCATCAGCTGTTTGCTCATATAAAAATTGCTGGAATGTTAGGAAACCCGGTTCTTTTTTATCATTTTTTAAAATACCTGATGATGTTAGAAAAACCGTTTGGTTGAAACACTGCGGGGATATAAATTTGGAAAATAAAAAAACAAATATAATATATTTCTGCGAAAATCATTTTTATGAGGAGCATATCCAAATTAAATCGGATAGAAAAGTTTTAATGAGACTTGCTTACCCCAAGCCGTTTAACAATGCTTGTACTTGTACCCTAAAAAAAGTTAATGCACGATGTCAATTGATTTTTGATAATTTTTGTCAAAAAAATCAGGTCAATAAAAAACCCGTGAAGCGTAAACAACAACAAGAGAGCTTAAATGTGGGACAAGATAGCTCTATAATGTATTTGGAATCAGAAATTGAGGAAATGGAGTATATTCCCGTTAAGAAATGTTTGGGTGATAAAACTTATATACGAAACTATAAAATACCTGATGTCCCGGAAACATTATTAATTGAGGAATCACAATTTCCTGAGCCTTTTACTAAAAAAGTAGAACCTAAGGAAAGTGTTTCTTCATCTGTAACCCTTAAAAAAACATTTAATGTAATAGACGGCCCGAAAAATAAAAAAAATAATCTAGAGAAAGACTTAGAGTATGACTTTGAATTTACTCTTTCTGAAAAATTAGAAAATAAGTCTAATGAGGTTCGAACATTTGTAAGGTGTCAGTTACTGCATAAAGGCAAGAGTCATTGGAAAGAGGATGAAAAACAATTGGCTTTAAATTTTTATTATAAATCTCCCGCACTATATAAAGATATGTTGGCTAAAGGATTTGCGCTTCCATCAACAGGCACTATTTTGAAATGGCACTCTTTGTTAAGATTCGAGACAGGTTTTTCCAAGCTGATACAAGATATGCTGTCAAAAAAGATTTCGGAAATGTATGTACTTAATAGGCGTTGTATTCTTGTCTTTGATGAAATGTCCGTAAAATCTGAACTAGAATATAATCAGAAGGATGACATTGTGTATGGTTTCGAAGACTTTGGAAATGGTAAAAGAACCTGTAGCATGGCAACAACTGCTTTGATTTTGATGATCCGTGGACTTAATGAAAATTGGAAGCAATGTATTGGTTATGTGGCTGGACATATTTCGGGAGATCGGCTATATTTAATTTTAAAAGATGTTTTGGAAAAGCTAATTAATATTGGTTTTAATGTTGTTGGTGTAACCTGTGACCAAGGTCCTAATAACAGAAAATGCATGAAAAGGTTTGAAGTGTCTGCCAAAAACCCATATTTTTTCATACAAAATAAAAGAATTTTTTCTTTCTTTGATGTTCCTCACCTCTTTAAGAGTGTGCGAAACTGTCTATATTCTAATAATATTTCGATTGGTGGTGAAATTATTTCCTGGGACATTCTTAAATTGTTATATGCCATTGATAATGGAATGATACGTGCAATGTATAAATTGACAGATGTTCATATGGATCCCAAAAATTTTGACAAATTGTCAGTCAAATTAGCTACTCATATTTTTAACAATTCTGTGGCTGCTGCAATCTATGCTGCGGTTAGCTTAAATTGCTTCTCAGATCATGACAAACAAAAAGCCATGAGCACAGCTTGCTTCATATCAAAAATGAATAATCTATTTGACACTCTGAATAGTTGTTCTAAATTTTCAAAAAATCCCAACAAGAATGCATTATGTGGTGAAAACATTAAAAATTTATCGGAGATGAAATTTTTTATATCCAAATGGTTTTGTCATGGGCGAATGGCAAGACCTTACTGCTTTGATGGTTTAATCCAAACTATTACAGCGTTTGAAATGCTTTGGGATGACCTGAAAAACTCTGGCCAAAGTTATATAATTCCTTCACATTTAAATCAAGACCCTCTTGAAAACATGATATCAATGCTTAGATGTTTTAAGGGCACATATGAAAAAAATCCTTCAATTTATAGGGTATATAGAAACTTAAAACAAATCCTTTTTCAAAATGTGACATATTCAGAGTATTCTTGCTATGAATATAGCGATTCGATGAATTTGATAAATTCAGCCGGTGGACTTGCTCCTTTTACTGCATTACATTCAAAAGATACAACAGATACTTTTGACTTTGATGATGATGTAGGAAATATAAATGATGAGGATATGAATTTCGACATTTCACCTGAACAGAAGTTTGAAGAAAATTCAAAATTATATTTTTTTGGTTATATTTGTCACTCATTAAAACTAAAAATAAAATGTCACCATTGCATAGCACATAAATGAAAATCCTGATTTCCTCGAAAAATATAATTTAATAAAACTGAAAGCGTATAAAACAAGCAATTTGTCTGAGTTTGGGTCATTAACAATTCCTTCCGAAGTATTTGAAAATCAGCTAAATATTATATTTGACGAATTTCAAAAAATATTTGAAGTTGTAAAATTCAAAACCAATATTTTGGACGCTCATATTTTTCCTCTGATTAATGAAAAAATTACACAATGGCCAGGCTGCAACGATAAGTCCCTTGTCGTAAAACGAATAGTAATAATTTTACTCCGTGTTAAGCAGTGACGTGGCGTGCTGCTTTCAGTAGGGTGTTCAATATTAAGTTTCTGTTAAATGATAGACGTCTACTCTTAGTTTTATCCAGGATCACGTCGGGGACGTGATAGACGAAGATCCAATTTTTTTCTTTTTTAATTTTTTTTAAATTTTTTTTGTTTTTGTATTTTTTGTTATTTTTTTCTTTGTCGAGTAATAAATCAACGCGTGTATTTCCATAAGTTTTTAATGTAACGCTATTATTAATGTGCACTTGGGAGACGGTATGTTTTGTTATTGCGGCAGTTAAATGATTTAAATCATTGTAGCCTGTAGTCCAAACACCCTTTTCTTGATTACTTGAAAAAAGTAAACATGACCAACAAAATAATTTATTAATAGCAGAGCAACCGCATAGCCAGCATTTTGATTCATAAGAAGAAGGCTGAAAATGTCTACTAAAAGATTTTCCTTTCGATACTACTTTGCAAGTTAAGTCGGGAAGTGCTGGTGTCGGCTTACCTGAATTTATAATTTCCAATTTTTCCTCGATATTTAATTGAGAAAATGGTTTCTCAAACAATTTTTCGATTGCGCATCCGCATCCACAAGCCATAATATTAAATTAATTATTTCTCATACACAAAAGCCAACTGAACACCTGTAAAATCAGAAACCGACTGAGCTGATGAGCAAGCAATATTGCTGTTTTGCTTGGCACACACACCCACACGCATCAGCACGTCAGCCGAACGGCCATACGATGGTCGGTTTTCTATTATCGGGTTTCGCAGCATCGCGGCCAGCAGCAAGCAACATCGCATCGGTTCGCCGTGCGGCTTTTTCTGGAGCACCCAAATTCATCGTTGTGTGCGGTTGCTTCTTGTGAACTTTGTGTGTGGTGAAACGTTTTTTATTATAGACTTTTACTTAGTCATATGTTTTTACTTTGCTTTGGTGCGCTGTAAATTGGAGAACACTCAAGTCGGTCGAACGACCGAAAGAGTCGGTATTGCGTTTCGAGTGTGTTTTGCTAAGGGGCGAGTAGGAAAGAAGGCCACAAGCAATTTTTACTTTGGTTCGCTGTAAAGTGGAGAACACTCGAGTCGGTCGAACGACCGAAAGAGTCGGTATTGCGTTTCGAGTGTGTTTCGCTAAGGGGCGAGTAGGAAAGAAGGCCACAAGCAATTTTTACTTTGGTTCGCTGTAAAGTGGAGAACACTTGGTTGGTCGAAAGATCGAAAGATAAAGAAACAGGTTGGTAATGTAGGGTGCGGGTGCTTTAGGCAACCATTGCCATTGGTAAATTGTCGAAAGAATTGGCACAAAAAAAAGAAATTAATTAACAATAGATTTCCGATACATATTGGATTTCAGTAGGGTGTGCAGTGAACACCCTCGCACCTTAGAAGAAACATCACTGGTGTTAAGATAAAAAGGGTTAATACTAGTGTCAAAACGAAGGATAATTCGTTGAGAAAGTCAATCGTCCAAGGTCGAGAAAAGTAAAAGGCTCATTGAAGAATAAAATACTCCTGACTGTAATATCTAAATCTAAAACAGATACTAGATTCTGCTTTTGAAAAATATATTTAAAATGATATTTTTTGTACGGCTTTTGTAGCAAATTGTTTCGATTCAACAGTTTTCACACAATGTTTTTTAATCGCAAAACATTTGAATTTTTAAAAATTCTTCTAAAACCAAAAATTTTCATATTTTCAGAATGTAGAAATAGAAACTCACACATGAGCAAAGAGATCACAGAAACTGTACCAATTCGATGTATTAATTATGCCTGTGTGTGTACAGATTTTCATTCAGCCGCCCCTTTCGCACTGGCCCGAAAACGCCTAAAAGCTCTTTTAACTAAGAAAATATCAACGAAATTCAGAAATCGTACACTCAGTGACATCTAGTGCGAAAGCATGTAGTTCAAGAGTCCATATCTATGTGTATATAATCAATGGTAGAACCGTATTGCTTAAGCCCTACACACTACATAATCTCAGGTGCAATGTTGTGGAAGAATAACCCCAGCTTTCTGGCTTCCAGACATGGCCATATAGTATAACTCGGCCAACCTAACACAAACACCAAAAAAAAATTAGTAACAAGAACTTCGATTTTCACTTTTACTTTTGAATTCTTCGTTTGCCAGTTTCGAAATGTTGCTTTCAAATATATGTGTTTTCGCTTTATATATACAATCGTATATATACAGGAAAAATCGCGCGAGAAAAACTATGCCGGTCGCGACTAGGGATGCCAACGATACCTCGATGTTTGCAAAACATCGAGGTATCGTTGAAAAATATCGAGTTTTAACCGCGTTGTTGAACAGGCCGATATATCGAGGTATCGATGTTGTTATCCACGATGTTAAAGGGCCCATAGACGGCCAACTTTGTTGCCAACCTGGTCGCCAACCGGTTGGTAGTTTTTACCACAGACGAGACGGAATGTTGGCAACCAAGTTGTCAACATCATTTTTAACAAGATCCCGTCGACTTTAGGTGATTTCTCTAATTTTTTTTATCGTTTATAGTTTACTATATGCTTATAGGACAACTATAGGGTATATGTTGACTAGTGAAAAATGAGTAAGGATTTGTTACTGGTATTGGTTTTAAACGAGTTGTGCGAAGATGAGGTGCTCCCTTTGAAAAAGAAAAAAATTTGGGCAAAGGAGTGGTATCAGAACAGTGCTCAGTTTTTATACCCGTATGGTGAAACCCAAGGGTATACTAACTTTGCCTTACCGTTTGTAACGCCAAGATCCCGTCATCACACATAAAAATGAATCACACCAGTGTGTTTAGAATGATAAAAATAATTGATTTTTGCATGTCCGTCTGTCTGTGGCGCGGATTGCGGGCGCACGGATTGAGCTAGACTTGAAATTTTGCGTGGATCCGTTTTTCGTAAAATGCGAGGCTAACTTCGTTAACGGGCAAAAATGGACCATTGGGGGGTGTACCCCCCATACGAACGAAAACGTTTTTTGCGAATACCTCAAAAACGGTGCATCTTATCAAAAAAGTGCAAGAACAAAAGTTATTTAGGATATAATTCTACATAAAACTCCCATACATCAAAATCCAATTGGAATAAATTTTAAAAAATCTTATTGGAAAGTTTGACTTCAAAGTGGAATTTTGGTACAACTGTTCAAATTTTGATACGAATATCACCATACGGGTCTCCAATGATTGCCAGATAGGCAATTATAGCTTTTGCTATGTTCTCATTCAAATTTAATGCGTGAACTACGTGTGACTGCACCTGACGATTTCAAAAACTTTTTAAGAATGGACAGCAACACCTACGATGAATTATTGGATGCAGTAAGACCATTCATTCAAAAGAAGGACACGATAATGAGAATAGCTGTTCCTGCAAATGAAAGGCTGTCTGCAACCCTACGGTTTTTGCCAAGTGGCCAGAGCTTCGAGGACTTAAAATTTCTCACTGGAATATCGCCACAAAGTCTTGGAGTCAGGTCATACGATCAAAACCCTAGTAAAATTAATCAAACTCAACGGAACTTAATCAAATAAACTATTTTTGACACTTCATTGCAGTACTCAATGCAAATGAGATTGGCAACCAGGTTGTAAACTTGCCCCAACATGAACGCCAACATGCTAAGTTTTAAATTTTTTTTGATTTTACACCAACCTGGAGCGCGTTTGTCGTTGCAAAATAGTCAGCTATAGTTGACTATTTGTGACTATCGGTCGTTCGTGAACGCCGTAGCTGACTACGTAGCTACAGCTCTGGTCGTTCGTGGATGCCAATAGTCGACTACGGTAGTTGACTATTTCTGACTATGCTCGGTGAGCAGAGTTAGAAATAGTCAAGCGTAGCTAACACACACATAGACAGTGTGTAAATCATGATTGACATATAAATGTCAAAATTCCCGCCTGAGTTCAGTTTTTAGGAACAGAAAAAGGAAAATGGACATGAAATTATTTACGCAGATGAAAATTAATAACGATATGTTTTAAAAAATTGGGGTTTTTGTTCATTCTTCAGTGTGTGTGTGAGCTGTCAAACGAAAAGCAACTACGACTATGACTATGGTCGTTCGTGGTGCATATGACTATAGTTGACTACGGCGAGCTATGACAGATTGACGTCATTAGCTATTGCTAGCTACGACTACGACTATCAATGCGTCGACGAACGCGCTCCTGGTCGACAACATGAAAAACCAACCGCCAACTTGGCTACAGACGTACAACATCGACTCCAACATTGCATGTTGGCAACAAAGTTGGCCGTCTATGGGCACTTTTAGAACATTACTCTTCATAAAATTACACCGCGTCTTGATTAACAATTTTTCATCCGAAGAAATATCTCACCGCAATGAGATTTTTTTGACATCTGGGCCGAAAATCTCTTGAAATTTTATTTCTCAAATTGGCAATGAAAAAAACACCCAGTCGCCGCTCTCGTAATTAATGCAATACGTGAAATTGAAAAGGCTGAAACAGAAGAACAGACGAAAAGAAAAACCTCTTAATGTTATATATTCTCTTCCAAAGCTTTTTGTATAGTATTTTGTAAAAATTAGTTATTTTTGCAATTACTTGTCGGGAGAAATTGGATTCCGCCATCTTAAATTGTGAAATTCCAAGAAATTTTGCTATTGCAAGATTTCAAGAAATTTCTCTCTGGGATTTTTCCCCTCCGTCAACTCGAGCTCTGATTGGTCTATCAAAAATCTCTGCGATGAAAAATCCCAGGTCAAGACGCGGTGTTAGTAGAGAAACTAATTTTAGGACTAGAGGGACTAGTTTTTAGATAGATTTAATATAGCCTCTCTACTTAAAGATTTGTTCAAATTTCCTCGATATAAGTTGATTGCATCTACTTTTCAGTATTTGTGAATCATATTGATAGAACAAACCTTTTCGAACTTTCGACTTTATGAGGATTCTTATTTTTTGTTTACAGAATTAATTCTAAATGTTAATTCTGAAACTGGTTTTTGGTTCTATCAATATGATTCACAAATACTAAAAAGTAGTTGGAATCAGCTTATATAGAGGAAATTTCAACTCTCCTCCCTATGCACCGCGGTCAAACCACAAACAGAGATTCGAAGCGTTTGTCTGATGAATGATCCATTTCGAATTCTTAGAATCGAAACTTGATGTTTCTTATGAAATTTTTCCTACTCCCCATTGTTTCATTCTGCAGCCCAAAATTTTTCAAAAAAAAAAATATTTTACTTATAAAAAGTTGTAATAATTCATGAAGTAAAGTCTTGCTCAGGGCCGTACCGACTGGGGGGGGATGGGGGGGGAGGCTCCCCCCCCAATAAGTCTTCAGTTGGGAATTTGACCTTTAGAAGTTGGGAAATCTCACTTCTTAACACTAGGTTGCCCAAGGAAGTCAAGCAGTCAAGATGACTTGCTTGAACAATCTAGTGTTAAAGATGTGAGATTTCCCAAGTTGGGAAATCTCTTTAGTTGATTTTCCAAAATCCCAACTTGTCTTTTTCTACCTCATATTTTCTATTAGTGAACATACGCCTGTTTTATGACTTGTTTCTTTTTTACACATACCATTCTGCTTTGGCAACAGCGTCACAGCGAGTTGGGAGAGAATGAATAAAAGGCTTTGAAAGAGTAGACACTCGACCGTGGGAGGAGTATAATGTTCTCATCAGTTTATGGCACAGAACTATATAACATAGAACAACTGTCACCATACAAAGCTCTGCTGAAAAATTGTCCCTCTTTATCATAGTTAAACGCATCCACTGAACTGTATAATCTCGCGAAATTCAAATTTCGTCTGCCGCGAAAATCAAATTTCACAAGTTTGAGACTAACTTTAGGTGCCAACACCATTCCGAAAGTCTATTTTCCTTTGACAGCTCACAGTTTAAACGAGAGGAGTATATTTGTTTTCATACGGTTATCTCGCTCTTACTTGACTCGTTTTGATTCACTGAACTGTATTGAAATGGGACCATTTGAGACAGCAAATCGAGCGATCTAGTATATTCGTGCTGAAACGGTGAGTTTTGAAAATATCGGCCCGATTCCAGAATCCGTCGTAGCTTTATTACGAAGAACTAACTACGTTACGAATACGAAGAAATCAGTATTCCACGATCCGAACGGAATTGAACTTAGTGGTGCCTGATTAAAATCTAATTTCGAAAAATAAATGTCTTTGTAAAAAGGTCCCTATGCAAAACTCATAAGGAATAGATTTCTGACATGGAATAGTTTCGTGAAAAATGTAACTTTCTTGACTTAAAACGAAAATTGTTATTAATAATGGATTCTGCAGCGTTTGCAACTTTGTGTCTGGAAGAAGATTTATCGAAGTGAAGGACTTTAATAGTGGAATGAAAACGACAACAAATAACGGATACTTAGGAATACTCACATTGCTCTTTTTTCTAAAATATTTCCTCTTAATGTGTTAAAAGTTACACTAATACTAAATAAACAAATAAAAATGTTAAAATTGCTTTTTGTTGTACAATTCAGGCCATATATTGAGCTAAAATCATAAGAAAATGAAGTTACGAAGCAAAAATTTTTCGTAGGTTTAGCTGTCAAAAGATCGATTGCGTCGGATTCTATGATACCAGATATTCCGATTCGTAATGTTTTCGAAATTAATTTAATTCCTTCGGATCGTGGAATACCATCTTCACGAATTCTCCGAAAATCGTAGCTACGACGGATCCTGGAATAGGGCCGTATATGTGTAATTGTTTTACCATCGGTGTTCGGATTTTTTAAACAAATGAATAGCTACGAATGAGCGCAAATTCAGCCAGCTAAAACTGGTGAAAAACGTTCTAAGGGTGACTATGGGAGACGAAAGACTGAGTTCTTTAATGATACTACACAGCGAAAAAGACCTAACTGATACAATTGACCTTACGAAATTTGTTTCGGCATGGGCAAAGTTAAAGGAAAGACGAATCCATGTACTATAAATTAGATATGTACAGACTCTAGTTGAAGTCATCTTCAACGGTTATCTTTTCTCTCAAGGGTCGCATAAGATTATTAGTGTTTACCCTTTATTTAATTGTATGTGAAAAATAAAAAAAAATTACAATATGTTAACATAACCATTATTCTTTATTATAATTTCTGGTCAGAGATTCTGGGCAAGGAAAAGGAATTTTTATTAGGTACATCCTAGTTAGGAAAAATCAGATGTTCGAGTTGGGAAAATTGAGATGTCTCCCCCCCCAATCCAGAGCCTTCGATACGGCCCTGGTCTTGCTTATCCAAAGTTGTAAAATAAAGTCTTACTTATACCAAGTTGTAAAGATTCATGATATAAATTCTTACTTATACAAAGTTGTAGTAATTTATGAAATAAAACCTTTTACTTATACAAAGTTGTAGTAATCCATGAAAAATTTCCATCTCTTAATTTTGCCTGAAAAACACTTCCCGATCACTCCTGAGTCGATTGGAGTCATATTAAAAAAATGTCGTTCTGTCTGTCAGTCTGTGTACAAGATTTCGCAAAAAATACCAGAGCTAGCCATGAAATTTTACAGAGAAGTTTGGTCCTGATGTGGAAATCCGTTAACCGGAAGTAACCAAAACGGCGGCTTTTTAAAAACTACGATTTGGTTTTTTGCGATCTATTCCAAAACTAGCCATTTTCCAGTAGTCTTATGTATTACAAAATTTGGAGACAATAAAATTTGCTACATTTATGTCTTTTACTAGAACTCTGTATCTCAAGCCGTTATGAAGATATGCGGGTATTTCAAAAAAATTAGTTTTTTGCGAATATCTCGAAAACTAACGGGTTTTTGGTGGTTCAACGTATAAGACGAATTAAAACCGTGGTAATTCTACCTGCATGTACTCCACCCACAGAAGAGCATCCACCAGGTGGCTAAAATTTTTTTCCAAACATCGGAAAACATCGAGGTATTCAGGACGTTTTTTGACATCGATGTCGCCTTAAAAAACATCGATTTTCGATATCTCGAGGTTTTATGAGCGATGTTCCATTTCTAGTCGCGACTGAACTGACTTTTGTGAGCATTTTTTTTTGCTGCGGCGTTGTTTAAATGTTCTTAAGCTGTAATGAACAACGTTTTCCATACAAACCGCTGCACCGGCTGTTGCAGTTTGCATGAAAAACGTTCTATTTAACTTAAAAACATAAAAAAAACTATAATTGCCAATCTGGCAATTATTGAAAACCCATATGGTGATATAAGTGAATGGCAAACAGTTGAAAAAGTTTTCGTTCGTATGGGGGGTAAACCCCCCCCCCCCCCCTAATGGTCCATTTTTGGCCATTAACGAACTTAGCCTCGCATTTTACGAAAAACGAATCTGTGCAAAATTTCAAGTCTCTAGCTCAATCCGTGCGCCCGCAATCCGCGCAACAGACAGACGGACGGACAGACTGACGAACGGACAGACAGACGGACGGACGGACATGCAGAAATTAATTATTTTTATCATTCTAAACACACTGGTGTAATTCATTTTTGTGTGTGATGACGGGATCTTGCCGTTACAAACTGTAAGGCAAAGTTAGTATACCCTTTGGTTTCACCATACAGGTAGAAACATTAAAAAAACGAACGGTGATGAAAAAAACGGAAATGAATATTTCAAAAAAAGGCAAAATTTTTATCCAAAAGTATGAATTTTTGAGAACTGAAGACAGTGACACGTCCGACTCATTAGGTCTTTTTTTTAACGATCGGAATAAGAGATCCAGATTAACTCCTATACAAATTCTTAATCCAAGATTTTTTTGGATCTGAATTTGAGATCTGTCTGGTTCAATGGGAAATAAAAAAATCCCCGGTGCTTTCTGCCGAGAATGGGGATATTGAACACTATTTTCATCACATTAGAGTTATTATCCGACAACATTAGAAAATACCTGGCGGCGAAAAGCCAAAGCTAACATTTCTAGCTGGTAATTGTATAGGGTTTATTATGCCCAGTACATAAGGGGGGTTTTATGACATTGCAGGAAAATCACATTTTTCTCATACATGACATTAAAAAATGGATGAAGAGGATAGAAGGTAAACAACAAATATCTTAAAAATAACAATTTTTTGACAACTACCTACTTGATTAGTTTTGGATTTCGCCACAAGTCGATTCAACATATCAGGTCTGTTCGATATAAGTCCTGGACTTACTCCGAGTATTTTTACTTTACTCCACAAAATGGCGCATTTTCTTACTCTGAATTTGTTTTTATCGAACAACTTGGAGTAAGTTCAGAGTAAATCACTAACTCTATATTATGAGTTTATAATTATAGATTATAAAATATAACAAATATAATAAATAAAACCCGAAACTACTCAAGAATATATATTGGAAATAATTTATGATGTCTTTTGTTGCATTTCTTCTTCCAAACACTGTAAAAGAGAGGTTATGTCTGACAAATATCAGCTCTCAAAAGTTTACTCCACCTAAAAACAAGAGTAAGTTCGGAGTAAGTTCGGAGTAAGTCCAGGACTCATATCGAACAGAAAAGAGTAAAAAATTTTACTCCGAGTAAGTCCAGGACTCATATCGAACAGACCTATCCTAAAAACAAATTCAAATCCACAATAATTTCCCATTCGTTTTTTTAATGATCCATCTAGATATCTTAATCGGATCATTAAAAAACAACACCTATTATATGCTACTTCCAGGCTTACCCGGCTCTAGCCTAATTATATTTTTTTTGAAATGTGCATTTAAGCGTTTGAAGTATCAAGTATCCACACATTTGTGAATTAGAAGAGGGATGCGATTTGTGTTGCGTTTATTCGTATATATTTGTATAAGAAATGCTGAAAAATCTTCGAGTCACAAATTTTGAGTGCAATTATACGTGTTTTAAATTTAAGCGTGTTGCGTTTAATTGTACTCTACTGTAATCCTAATTAAAAACCTCGTTTTTGGGACTTACCTTCGTTCAGATTCCCTACGTGGTAATAATGCCTTGACTCTTCTCAAGTTCTTGCCATGTCTGTAGAAAAACTTATCATATGGTACTCTTTTAAAATGCACAAAAATATTTTACCTTGTAATTAACTTGAAAAAGCCTCTATTAAGAACTTGTTGACATATTGTATCCATACTTTTGGATACCTGAAAATTCCTCTTTAAAAACCCTGCCAAATGCAAATAAAAAACAAATTTACCAGTCGTTTTTTAGAAACTTCGTCGTAACTCAAATATTCTAAGATGTTCTGCAAAATACAAGCCGGCAGATCTAACAATTTCATGTTACAATCTTTTAATATTAACTACCGCTAGTAAGACCTTATTCAAGAATGCAATGAACTGAATTCACAAGAATATCGTTCATGGTACAATAAGAGAGGTACGCCAGGTTGAAAGTCACGTTCTGCCAAATTGAAAAATTGAGACGTCACTTTTTACAAAACGAGTTTAGCATTTCTAGTAGGGATGGGTATCGATTAATCGAAGTAATCGATTATTTTGTTGAATAATCGATTTTTTTTTAATCGATTACAGTACGGTATGATTAATCGGGTAATCGATTATTTTGTAACGATTATTACACTTTTTGTTCACTGAGATTTCAGATATGAAGATACAAAAAAAATACATTTTTTGTAGATGTATTTTCTTTCATTAATGTACGCAATACACGCAGATGGTACACGACGTGATTTAGAGCGTAGAATCCACCAAAATCGTGTATCAGCACAGTGTGTGGGGAGCGACAGAGTACAATCAATCGTGTACGCTAAGATTGAACCGTTCCAGTTCGGCCTCAATTTAAGAGCACCACAGGAAAGAATTCAACAAAATCCAGTGTTATATTGGAAGCAAATGGCTGATACTTATCCAGCAGTTTCAGAAAGGCTTTTTTCTGAAGCTGGCCAAATTATGAGGGAACAGGAAAGCCGGCTGACCGCCGACATGGCCAATACACTTATATTCCTCAAGGTCATTGATGACAAGTATTGGAATTAATTATTATTTCTTTGTTTAGTATTTTTTTCTGACTTCTTCTGAATAAATTTTTACTTATTTGTTTCATTGTTTTCATTGTGCCCACTCTTTTCCTACCTTTTTGAAAAAATCGATTAATCGATTAATCGATTTTTTAGTCCTCAATTAATCGACATATCGATTAATCCAGATAAAATAATAATCGATTCCATTAATCGATTTGTTGTTGGTCGATACCCATCCCTAATTTCTAGCCATATAGTGTCGACATACATTTGTCTTCCCGTCGCGGCGACTTTTATACATGATTAAAGTCTTATAATATATGTGGTGCTCAGAATTGAAGTGGATCAACTCCACTTTTTGAAATTTCCATATTATGATGTTAAAGTGCTTAATAATATTAGTTTATTCGGTATTTTTTTTTGTAAGTCCTAGTTGCGTAACGGTAATTGTAAGCTGTATTTAAATTGGTAACTGACAAAAAAGAATTATTTTCCGTGCTCAAATGAACCAAGTTTAAAAAAACTTAAGTTTGAAATTTTATGGACTTGATTCACTTCAATTCTGAACACCCCATATCATAATGTGAAAGATAATACAAAAGAAGTCATAACAATCAAATATGAGCCATAAGAATCAAATATAAGAAAAAAAATAATACAAATTTATCCAATTAATACAAGAGCTATTAAAAAGCTCATAAAGATAATTAAACATAACAAAAGCTATAATTGCCAATCTGGCAATTATTGAAAACCCGTATGGTGATATTCGTATCAAAATTCGAACAGTTGTACCAAAATTCCACTTTGAAGTCAAATTTTTCAATAAGATTTTTTAAACTTTGTTCCAATCGGATTTTGATGTATAGGAGTTTTATGTAGAATTATATCCTAAATAAGTGGAGAAGAACCATGAATCAAATACAATCAAAATGTATTTGATTCATGAAGAAGAACCACCTAGAAAAATATCAGTTGTGGTCAACACAAAACTTTCTTCTACAAAATCTACGACCCTGCGCCCTGTCGCGTTGTCAACCTAAGACGACCTCCCAATAAATTCTTGGTTTATTCAAAAATATGAAAAACGTACAAAATTTGAGATAACTTGAGAACTGTAAAAGATATCAATTTACGGTAAATTGCAAAAATGTAGAAAATTTTAACATCTTTAATTATTCTTTTAACTGATTTGTCGAAAAACCGTTAGTTTGCAAATTATTCGCAAAAATATGATTTTTTACATATTAATGAAAATATCTCAATAACGGTAAAATATAACGGATAACGGTAAGAAACAAAATTGTGCAGAATGCCATTCTCATTAATTCACTTCATACATTCAGTCAGCAAAAACCCGTTAGTTTTCGAGATAATCGCAAAAAACTGTTTTTTACTTTCTTCTACGGAGTATAATAAAGTATTGTATTCATGAAAAATTTCGACCTCTTAATTTTGCCTAAAAAACATTTCCCGATCACTCCTGAGTCGATTGGAGTCATATTAAAAAAATGTCTTTCTGTTTGTCAGTCTGTCGGTCTGTCAGTCTGTCAGTCCAAAAAACAGTTTTTTGCGATTATCTCGAAAACTAACGGGTTTTTGCTGACTGAATGTATGAAGTGAATTAATGAGAATAGCATTCTGCACAATTTTGTCTTTTACCGTTATCCGTTATCTTTTACCGTTATTGAGATATTTTCATTAATATGTAAAAAATCATATTTTTGCGAATAATTTGCAAACTAACGGTTTTTCGACAAATCAGTTAAAAGAATAATTAAAGATGTTAACATTTTCTACATTTTTGCCATTTACCGTAAATTGATATCTTTTACAGTTCTCAAGTTATCTCAAATTTTGTACGTTTTTGATATTTTTGAATAAACCAAGAATTTATTGGGAGGTCGTCTTAGGTTGACAACGCGACAGGGCTCTAGTGTAAATTGTACAGGGTCGATTTTGTAGAAGAAAGTTTTGTGTTGACCACAACTGATATTTTTTGGAAATAACGGTTTATCTCGATAACAGGTTGATATATCGAGTTATAGCTAAAGACAAAAGTGTGGGAAATTTTATTTTCTCCAAGTTTTGTCATACTTAAGGCCACTAAAAAACGCGTAGTTTGGGAGTAAATCGAGAAAAACGAAATTGCGATTTTTGAAAAACCGCCATTTTGGATACTTCCGGTTAACGGATTTCCACCAAAAGTTGATAGGATCGTCCCATTTCAGGACCCAACATGCCTATAAAATTTCATGGCACCAGCTCTATTAGTTTTTGAGAAATCTTGTACACAGACTGACAGACAGAACGACATTGTTTTAATATGACTCCAATCGACTCAGGAGTGATCGGGAAATGTTTTTTAGGCAAAATTAAGAGGTCGAAATTTTTCATGAATACAATACTTTATTATACTCCGTAGAAGAAAGTAAAAAGCTATAATTGCAAATTGGGCAATATTATTGAAAATCCGTATGGTGATTTAAGTGAACGGCGAACAGTTGTATCAAAATTCCAATATGAAGTCAACTTTTCAACAAGATTTTTTAAAATTTATTCCAATCGGATTTTGATGTATGGGAGTTTATCATTCTAAACACACTGGTGTAATTCATTTTTGTGTGTGATGACGGGATCTTGACGTTACAAACGGTAAGGCAAATTTAATATACCCTTCCATTTCGCCATACGGGTGTAAAAAATTGAATTTTGCATGAATTCTCAAAACGGTACATCTTATACAAAAAGTGCAACAACAAAAATTATTTAGGATATGATTCTACATCAAAACCCGATTAAAATAACTTTTAAAAAATGTTATTGAAAAGTTTGACTTTAAAGTGGAATTTTGATACAACAATATGGCACTTCCAACAATGCCATATCACCATACGGGTTTTCAATAATTTTCCTACAATTAGATGAATTTTGAGAAAACTTCCCTACGCTTAATTTTAGGCTAAATTTCTCTACTGTAGGGAAAAATCCCTACGTTCGGCAACACTGCACCTACGTCACAACAGAATTTTCTAATGACATTTCTGTGAATGTTTTCGGCAGGTCTGGATGGCGTGTTATTGCTGTTCAGATTTTTCCGTCAGTTAAGCGTCGTTGTCATTGATCAAGTTACTTGAGTAAAGTAGTCGTACATAGAGAGCTTATAACCTAGAGAGTGGCCATCGGGACAACTAAAAATGGCCGCCGAGCTGAAAAACGAGCGCGAAAAACTTTAAACATTTGATTCATTGTAGCACAGTCTATTAAGGTAGCATGGCCGCTCTCTAGGTTAAATGCTCTCTAGTCGTACATGCATGAAATTTGACGTTGTGACACCGCGTCTTGATTAACAATTTTTCATCCCAAGAAATATCTCACCGCAATGAGATTTTTTTGACAGCTGGGCAGAAAATCTCTTGAAATTTTATTTCTCAAATTGGCAATGAAAAAAACACCCAGTCGCCGCTCTCGTAATTAATGCAATACGTGAAATTGAAAAGGCTGAAACAGAAGAACAGACGAAAAGAAAAACCCCTTAATGTTATATATTCTCTTCCAAAGCTTTTTGTATCGTATTTTGTAAAAATTAGTTATTTTTGCAATTACTTGTCGGGAGAAATTGGATTCCGCCATCTTGAATTGTGAAATTCCAAGAAATTTTGCTATTGCAAGATTTCAAGAAATTTCTCTCTAGGATTTTTCCCCTCCGTCAACTCGAGCTCTGATTGGTCAATCAAAAATCTCTGCGATGAAAAATCCCAGGTCAAGACGCGGTGTGATATTCCTACTTTTGTTTCAACTTGATTCCAACACATGCTCATAAAAGTGTGTGGAAACGAAGCAGTTCTATATGTGTGTGTTTAAATTCATTTTGTTTTCTGTTTTCGCTGGAGAAGGTTGTCGACTTTTGTGAGGTAATTTTTTTTGTACATATTTTCATAAGAAATTTGTTTTTTAATTGATAATTGGTTTTAGAAATGGCTCAAATGAAATGGAAAACTAAAATTCCTTGAGCTTTATAAAGGATACAGTATTTTGTGGGATATTGGGAGTAATTCGTATAAAAATAAACATTTGCGGGAAGTCTCATATGAAAATTTAGTGAGAGATATGGAGATTGAAGGACTTACAGTTGATGGTGTTAAAAATAAAATTAGAACAGAACTATAAAGACAATCTATGCGGGGGAATTAAAAAAGGTGAATCAATCAAAAAAAAAAGTGGTGCAGGACCAGATGATGTGTACATGCCAAAATTAATTTGGTTTCAGGCTGCTGACAGTTTTCTGGGGAATGTTATAACACCACGAGACAGAATTTCAAATGTTTTAAATTATTTTCGCTTATTTCGATTTTAAATATGAATGTTAAAGATATATGCTGTTATTTTATTTTAAAAATAATAAAAAAGAAATTTAACTTTACACTATATTTAATATCTTTGTAAAGCTTCAAACAGTTTTAGCAAATTAGAATGTGTTTATAATAATTTTAGATAATCAGCCACGTCAAAAACCTCCATAATGCTGTTTTCCCTAATTATAGGGTTTCTTAAAGGCAACAATGTGAAAACTGTAATAAAAGTTTTCCTTTATACTTATGTTTAGCGTTTGTAACATATTTTATTTGTGCAAAGTCTTCGTACAACACAATTTAAGGTTAAATTTAATATAGCGATTTATTTCCTCAGAAAATTTTAGGTTATGTTTTCGCCCAGATGTCAATGTTACTTGCAAGAGCTACTTGATACCACAGATATCGGAATTAGAATATATATCGTGTTTTGCTATCTCAAATAGGCCACTGAAATGTCAAAATATTATTATGGGGAAAGGAGATAAATATATCATGCTTCGTTTTGGAATATAGAATGTTTGTAGTTCACTTAAAAGCTAAAATTCATTTTTAATTTGAAACTTGATAAAATCAAAGTTGGCAATTCTGGATTCATTTCACTATGGTATGCAAATAAATTTTAGGCTTATGAAAATAGAGAAAGCATTAGTGTTTTTGGTCCATTTCTTTATACGGGCTTTTCAAGTAACACCGCGTCTTGATTAACAATTTTTCATCCGAAGAAATATCTCACCGCAATGAGATTTTTTTGACATCTGGGCCGAAAATCTCTTAAAATTTTATTTCTCAAATTGGCAATGAAAAAAACACCCAGTCGCCGCTCTCGTAATTAATGCAATACTTGAAATTGAAAAGGCTGAAACAGAAGAACAGACGAAAAGAAAAACCCCTTAATGTTATATATTCTCTTCCAAAGCTTTTTGTATCGTATTTTGTAAAAATTAGTTATTTTTTCAATTACTTGTTGGGAGAAATTGGATTCCGCCATCTTGAATTGTGAAATTCCAAGAAATTTTGCTAATGCAAGATTTCAAGAAATTTCTCTCTGGGATTTTTCCCCTCCGTCAACTCGAGCTCTGATTGGTCAATCAAAAATCTCTGCGATGAAAAATCCCAGGTCAAGACGCGGTGTAAGGCGCATTCTATGGGATATATTTCTGTGCTTGACACGTGTGGATGGCTGAATGTAGCGGAATGTTGCTGAATTATCTACTTGCAATCAAGTAACTTGATCAATGACAACGACGCTTTAAGCGCGCTACAGACACGCGATCAAGTCCGCCGACTTGATCACAGACCGGTCGGCAGACATACAAAATAAGCCGTCTGTAGGCATGTCTGCGGTCTGCCAATAGGTCTGTTGGCAGGTCGGTGGTCTGGTCTGCGAAATATCAAAACTTTTTGATATTTGGGGGCGTGGTTAGAAGTCGGCAAACCAGTTTGTCATTATTTAATGCATCTGTAGCGAAGTCTGCCAACATGTTAGCAGATATCATACCAAAATTAAATTTCGAGAGGTTACATCGGGAGAGAGAAGATTGTTTTCGGATTTAGATATTTGCAATTAGCAGTGCTGTATACTTTTTGCATCATCGTCTATGCATTCACTTGTAATTTAACTTAACCAAAAAAATTCTTCTGCATTCATTATTCTGAAAGCTGCGATGTGATCCCTACAGAAACAAAATTTAACTGATGTCTCTACAGATATCTCTCGAGTTGATTTTAACGTGTGTAGTGATATCTGCCAACCGATCTGTGATCAAGTCGGCGGACTTGATCGCGTGTCTGTAGCGCGCTTTAAGGTTCCTTTCCACGGCTATCTAGTAGCCGGCAAGTAGTTCGTCGGTAAACGCGATTTATGTCATAGACCGTGTTTATCTCGAAGTACCAACTCGGTGAAATCACTGATTTGGTCTCGAGGTATACACCTAGTACATGACTCTGTTAAATACACCCGTTTAGTGAATACCAACTGGGTTAGCACAGTCAGCTATATGAAACCTAACTTCATCTTTTGTGTTTTTGTAACTTCGTGGAGAATTTCTACCTTTTTAAAATCAAATGTCAATAAAAAATAACTCACGGTGACTAAAGAACGTTGGTTATAAGCAGAGACAAATATTTCCATTTTGATTTAACATACAATGACAGATAAACATATTTTAAATGCTCTCCGGCATATACCGTAACTTATTTGGCCACTTGACTAATTGAGTGTTACCAAACTGGAATGGGCATACGAGATAAACTCGGTCATAGTATTCGTCAGGGTTAGGGCTGCCATGGACCCTCTTTGTGAAAAGAGAACCTTTGGGTTAAAAAAAGAGACATTGTATAGGAAATTAACCAAATGAAAAAAGAGAACTAAAAGAGAACTTTTTTTGAATGTGAAAATTACAGAACTTAGAATGATTGCACAGAATTATTATAAAAAAGTGTAATTTTTCGTGCCTGTTATTTTCCGTATCTATCGAAAAAAAACTGAAAATGTCAAAACTACAATATCAAATGTCAAAACCGGCTATTTCCTTACCTCTGGAGCCCAATGAACGCAACGCGAACGCAACTCCAACGCTGTGAACTGTCACGCAGCGCAACATTTCAGCGGCAGAGCCCAATGCCATTTTGTGAAGTAGTAAAAGTGACAAAATATAAAGTGGTATAAAGCTGGCAAAATTACAAAAACGGATAATTTTGAACCGATAATTTGCTTTGTTGGTCTTTATCTTTGTCATTTGTCTGTTATTGCACTAAGGCTATCAATTTTTCCTCGAACAACATTTCCCAACCTCACTTTATGAACTGTTAACGCAGAATTCTGCGGCAAAGTTAGAAGTTTGCAAACTTTTGCGTTGTAGTTGCGTTCACTGCGTTCACTGTGCTCACTTCAAATGATTTTTATGGAACAAACTTGTAAGTGACAGTTTCTGCGTTCGCGTTGCGTTCATTGGGCTCCAGGCATTAACCGCACAATTTTGATTTGTTTTGATTTTTACAGCAGCTGATCGTGGGAGAAGAAACTGTTCTTGCTGGCGCATACAATAAATAGCTTTACGTTACAATAATAATGTACAGTTTCGCACTACACACAGAAAATTGTAGAGTAGAGTACTACTATACAATAAATAACGTGATCATTTTAATTCATAATGGAATTTTCGTGGAAAGATCTGTTTGGTTTTTTACGCATAGTATGAACCAAGAGTTTTCTGAAAAAAGAGAACTAAAGAGAACTGGCAAGGAAAAAGAAAGAGGAAAAAGAATGGGGTTAAAAAAGAGATAAGGTTCTCTTTAAAAGAGATATGATGGCAGCCCTAGTCAGGGTTATATGTGGGTATACTAGCCGCGAATTTGAAAGTTGGTTTAGTTGCTCAAGCCAGCCACAGACGTACGATCAAGTCTGCCAACTTGATCACGGACTGATTGGCAGACATCACTACAGACATTAAAATCAACTCGAGGGATATGTACAGAGACATCAGTTGGATTTCTTCCGTAGGGCAGCAAATATCTGAATCCGAAAACAATATTCCTTCTGTCGATGTAAACTCTGGAATTTTATTTTTGTGATTTTATTCCAGTTTGCCATCCCAGTGAAAGGTGTCTGTTCGGAATTCTCACACACATATGTTAGTATAGTAGTACTTGTCTAACCACCGAACGAATAGGACGTTCCATAATAAATGTCTTAACCGCGTTGAGCGGACAATAAAAAAGTGTTTTATTAATTTGCCACTAGATAACCCCACATTTTTGTTGCCGAAACCCGGGAGAACGTTGGCTGTTCTCCCTTTTCTGAAAATGCTATAAGTGCGATGAGTGAAAGTGACATTTCATTCTTTTTACGTGCAATGTGCGGTTTCTGTGGCACATTTTGCCGTTCGCCGGCTACAATACATTTACGGAGCGTGGAAGTTTCTGTTTCTCTACGTCTCGTATCAGGATGGCGTCGCCCAGTGGTTCAGGATTAAAATCCATTGGCCAAAATTCAATTTTTTTGTGATAACCAATTTGATTTTTTTTGATCAAATTTGATAGTAAATAGTTCAAAAGTCGGGAATAAAAAATATTAGTTCAATATCTTTAAAAATGTGTCTTTGCGGAAGCATTGAAATAGAAACTTTTTTTAAATTTTGCCAAAAAGTAAATTTCTTGATTTTTTACCCACTTTAAGTGAACACAACTTTCACATTTTCTAAGATTTTACATTCGTTTTTTTTTATTTGAATGAGTGGATCTTTCCCTATAATTCTTAGTTAATTTGGAACCTGAACTATTTTTAAGTTAATTATAATTAAATATTTATTAGGAACACTTTTTTCATATAAATTTGAAGTTTGAAAGATCATAACTTTTGCCCGTCAACAGACGTCAAGTCGAAATTATTTCCAAGTTATAGCCACAACAATTACCTTTAATTCCATATAGGGTTTTGTTGCCGTAAGTACCCGTATTGAGGCGCTAGCGGCGTTTTAATTAATCTATATATATAAAAATGGAAGTTTGTTGGTTGGTTGGTCTGTTGATTTGAGATTACAAAACTCAAAAACTACTGGACCGATTTTTACGCGGTTTTTTGCAAAATGATCTGCGTTGCCAGAAGCAGGTTTTTAGCTATGTAAGATTTTTAAAATTCGAAACAGGAGGTCCTGTAAGGATAACGCAAATATCCTTTTTCCCATTTTTCCTCACAAAAACTGGCTTTGGACGGTTTTCAGGATCGCTGACCACTAATCCGGTTTTAGATTTTCAAAATTCGAAACGGAAGGTCCTGTAAGGATAAAACAAATATCATTTTCCCGTTTTTCCCGGAAAAAATTTGCATAAGGGGGTTTCTGGGGTCACTGATCGCGAATCCGGTGTTAGATTTTTCAAATTCTAAACGGAAGGTCCTGGAAAGATAACGTTTTTTCCGAAAAGTTTTTAAGTTATTTATGGTTTTTTGGCATTCTAAAATTTATACAAAAAACGTAAGCTGTCAACGTAGGATATGCTAGTTTTATGTAAAAAACAGGAAAGCAAAGTAGTGATATATTTTATTTAATACAATTTCGAAGTGTTATAAAATGCTGGCTGGTTAAAACCAGCTCTTAGACGTCAATCTT
Organism: Chrysopilus asiliformis; assembly: GCA_964034945.1. Lineage (NCBI taxonomy): Eukaryota > Metazoa > Arthropoda > Insecta > Diptera > Rhagionidae > Chrysopilus > Chrysopilus asiliformis. The sequence goes on from OZ035962.1 coordinate 45,387,403, forward strand.
TGTATTTTTATAATTTTATGACCTGCATTGAAAGTGTTATGATATACATATAGAGTTGCGGATTTTCCGAGAAAATCACAATCTCGAGATTCGGGATTTCCCGAAATGATGAAAATTTTAATTCTCGAGATTCGGGATTTCCCGAAATATTAAAAACTTTAATTCTCGAGATTCGGACGGTTTTATGACATCTAGGTGTGCTACACAGGTGCAGATAATATGTTGATTTGATAATTATTGTGCTGGCAATTTGATCTTTAATTACCCGTAACAAGGATAACTTATGTACTATAAAGTCCACATATCTCTGCAAATAAATCGAGGGTTTTCCCCAAACATATATATATATATATATATATATATATATATATCACAAGAATTACCCATGGAGAAATATGCCATAAACAGTCCACAAAATATTATATCATGGCGAAGACATCATCAGAAATAATCTACTACCACTTGGAGATCTATCAGAAAGAGCTCAAGAAAAAATAAATAAAGACTACAGGTATTTCAGAGAACATAACACCAGGAAAATGTCAAGGAATAGCGCAAATGAAGACCTCGTAACAACAGACCCATTCGTTTCGAGCATTAGACACCAATGGAAATCGCCACATTTGGAATTAGATGAAGAAGCTAAAAAGTTACTACATGATACAAACAACCCCTCTCAAATTATAGATGAAATACAAGAATTACCCCTAGACAACATTAAATCTGTATGATAAACCAATTTTAGTTAAATTGTTATTTAATTTGGTGTTACTAATAAAATCTACTTTAACAATAAATATCCTAGGTCTGTTCGATATAAGTCCTGGACTTACTCCGAATATTTTCACTTTACTCCACAAAATGGCGGATTTTCTTACTCTGAATTTGTTTTTATCGAACAACTTGGAGTAAGTTCAGAGTAAGTCACGTTTGAACTGTCCTTTAATATATTAAATGTATTTCATGAAACCTGTTTTGTAAACTTACGCTCAACTTGGTATACTCGAAATTCTCCGTCATGATTTTCAACATATAAATTTTCATAATTACACATTTTATAAATTTTTCTTGACTTCCAAACACTGTAAAAGAGAGGTTATGTCTGACAAATATCAACTGTCAAAAGTTTACTCCAGCTAAAAGCAAGAGTAATTCCAGGACCGAAAAGATGAGTCCTGGACTTACACTTTTCTGTTCGATATGTGTTCGGAGTAAGTCCAGGACTCATATCGAACAGAAAAGAGTAAAAAATTTTACTCCGAGTAAGTCCAGGACTCATATCGAACAGACCTACTATGTTTAACTACTTATAGAATTTCACAAAAATTTAATAATAGTAACAAAAAATCATATTTTATGATATTTCAAAATTATTCAAATCAAAACAACTACTTTCCTACTAAAGAATGAACAGAACATGAAAAGTTGAGTTTTATTTGACAATATCGCAGAAACTAGTTATCCGATTTTGATGAAACTTTATGATAAATAAAGCTTGAAAACTCTTCTATTTAATAAAAAAAACCGCACTTTAAAACTTTCAATGGATCAAAAGATATTGAATTTTGACCAATAGAAAACGATCTCGAACCACTGTGCGTCGCTTACAGGCACATCACATTGCGAATTTTTATACCCGTATGGTGAAACCAAAGGGTATATTAACTTTGCCTTACCGTTTGTAACGCCAAGATCCCGTCATCACACACAAAAATGAGTTACACCAGTGTGTTTAGAATGATAAAAAAATTGAATTTTGTATGTCCGTCCGTCTGTCCGTCTGTCTGTCTGTCTGTCTGTCCATCCGTCTGTGGCGCGGATTGCGGGCGCAGGGATTGAGCTAGAGACTAGAAATTTTGCACAGTTCCGTTTTTTGTAAAATGCGAGGCTAAGTTCGTTCACGAGCAAAAATGGACCATTAAGGGGGGTACCCCCCATACGAATGAAAACGATTTTTGCGAATATCTCAAAAACGGTGCATCTCATCAAAAAAGTCCAAGAACAAAAGTTATTTAGGATATGATTCTACATAAAACTTCCATACATCAAAATCCGATTGGAATAAATTTTAAAAAATCTTATTGGAAAGTTTGACATCAAAGTGGAATTTTGGTACAACTGTTCGAATTTTGATACGAATATCACCATACGGGTTTTCAATAATTGCCAGATTGGCAATTATAGCTTTTGTTATGTTTTATTCCTAATACCGCTGACATCGAATACAGATTCATCGCCCACATTTACTTATAATGTGGACTCGTATCAAGATGGCGTCGCTTACAGGCACATCACATGGCGAATTTTATATTCCTAATACCGATGACATCGAATACAGACTCATCGCGCACATTTACTTATGATTGTGTATTCGCGTCTGTTACATGTATAGTTTTTATACCCGTATGGTGAAACCAAAGGGTATATTAGATTTGCCTTACCGTTTGTAACGCCAAGATCCCGTCATCACACAAAAAAATGAATTACACAAGTGTGTTTAGAATGATAAATAAAAGGTTGAATTTTGCATGTCCGTCCGTCCGTCTGTCCGTCCGTCTGTGGCGCGGATTGCGGGCGCACGGATTGAGCTAGAGACTTGAAATTTTGCGCAGATCGGTTTTTCGTAAAATGCGAGGATAAGTTCGTTAATGGGCAAAAATGGACTATTAGGGGGGGTACCCCCCATACGAATGAAAACGATTTTTGCAAATATCTCAAAAACGGTGCATCTTATCAAAAAAGTGCAAGAACAAAAGTTATTTAGGATATAGAGAACTCCCATACATCAAAATCCGATTGGAATGAATTTTAAAAAATCTTATTGGAAAGTTTGACTTCAAAGTGGAATTTTGATACAACTGTTCGCTGTTCACGTAAATCACCATACGGGTTTTCAATAATTGGCAGATCGGCAATTATAGCTTTTGTTATGTTTTGTAGTATTAGCGAATCTGCAGCCACATTGAATACACTACCCACAGTGTGTATGTTCAACAAGTTGACGTCGCTTTCAGACACATACTCTTACAGCATACGTAAAATGCGTGAAAACAAATTGCCTATCAGGATTGTTTGCTTTTCGTCGCATACACAAGTGATCGATGCTAAATACCTTTTTTGCTAAATAAGCTACGCAGTTGAGGCATTGTGTTCGCTATATATAATTTCCATATTTTATCGGTATCAGAACAAATCCTAGAATTATTGGCATACCAATTTTGTTTAGTGACTAAAAAATTGTAGTAAAGCAGATGTGATCGTTTTGTTTTTTCAATTATCTAAATTCATCATTTACAGATCATTTGTTTTTATACCCGTATGGTGAAACCAAAGGGTATATTAACTTTGCCTTACCGTTTGTAACGCCAAGATCCCGTCATCACACAAAAAAATGAATTACACCAGTGTGTTTAGAATGATAAAAAAAATTGAATTTTGCATATCCGTTCGTCTGTCCGTCTGTCTGTCTGTGGCGCGGATTGCGGGCGCATGGATTGAGCTAGAGACTTGAAATTTTGCGCAGATCCGTTTTTCGTAAAATGCGAGGCTAAGTTCGTTAATGGGCAAAAATGGACCATTAGGGGGGGGGGGGGGGTACCCCCCATAGGAACGAAAATGTTTTTCGCGAATATCTCAAAAACTGTGCATCTTATCAAAAAAGTCCAAGAACAAAAGTTATTTAGAATATAATTCTACATAAAACTCCCATACATCAAAATCCGATTAGAACAAGTTTTAAAAAAATCTTATCGGGAAATTTGAATTCAAAAGAAATTTTGATACGCCGTTCAATTAAATCACCATACGGGTTTTCAATAATTGCCAGATTGGCAATTATAGCTTTTGTTATGTTTAAGCTTCACATCGCGCTAAATCGTCGCATACGTGTCACGGAACACGAAGTGCCAAAATGCCGGCTCGCAGGGCTAAATTTTTAACCTGGTCAAAGAAATAAATACGGCTGTTAAGCTCATTGAACGTCTCGATACCAAATGTCAATCGATTGAGTCTCAATCTTGGAATGAGGCTGTTCTCAATATGCATAAATACGCCCTCAAGGCACAGTGGACTTTATTTCAAACCAAGCAATTGACACTCGCGGAGCTGCCTACAGTTTCCGAGGGCGCACTTGACCGTAATGAGACTTTGGCGATTAGGACAGTTAATCTTTATCATGACGCAAAACAACGATTGTCAGGACTGATAAATGTTGCTGATCCGTATTGTAATCACTGAAATTATGCTTTCCAAGTTCAATGGGAGCTATACTGCGTGGACATCATGGCGCGCTCAATTTGTCAGTAAGGTGTTAGAAACCGGACTATCATCCGACTCAACAATCGATCTCATTATGTCGGCATTGGAAGGTAAAGCCCGAAAATGCGCTGGCGAAACCGAACATCGGGAAAAGGATGAGTTGGACCGAATTTGGAAAAAAACTAGATACTTATGACAATCCGTACCAAATTGTAACCGCTCATATCAATGCAATTATCGACATTCCTGTGATGGAATATGTGCAATCAGATCAACTACGCTCCATCATTGACACTGTGGAGCAAGAATTGCAATTATTGAACCGTTTCGATTGCAATACGGAGGCTTGGAGCCCTTTTATTGCAGTTTACATATTACGAAAACTCGACAAGTCGACTAGAGCCGCTTGGGAAATGGATCGTAGCCCGGTGGCTCCACCGTCACTCAAAGAGTTGTTCCCATTCTTGGAGAGGCGCATTTTGGCAATGCGTAACTTGAAGGCCAATGGTCAAAACTCGTGGAGGGACCGTGGCGATCAGCACAACAACCGACCATCGGGAGATAATTGCAACAAACGACTCGGTTCTGATCTTAACGACAACCATGAAAAACGGCGCAAAATTAGCAATGACCAAGCAAATAATCAGCAGTCATCAAATTCGTTCTCCGCTAATAAAATTACCTACAACTGCTCACAATGCAAGGGTGCCCATCGCACCTGGAATTGTGACAAACTCGCTAAATTGGAATTCAATGATAGACTGAATAAAATCAAGGAACTCAAGCTCTGCGAATGTTGCCTTTCAAATCGACATTCGACACACGCTTGCACATGGAAGGAATGCCGGTCGTGTGACTATGCTAAATATAATCGCATAAATTGTCCTAAGTTTCCCGTCATGCGTGTGAATTACGTTCGACCAAACCGCCCCAACGGATCGGGCAACCGCAAAAATCTTAACTGCCGTCCCTCTTAAGTGTTGACGGTTGCTGCCCGCAGTCTAACGCTAAATACTAGGGCAGAACAGATAACCGTCAATGAGAAATGTGACGACTATGATGGCCTGCCCATAATAGGAACAGCATTATGCCAACTACAACAAGACAATAGCATGATAACGGGGAGTGTTCGAGTTTTGTGCGATTCTGGATCGCAAATCAACTTAATTAGTCAAGAATGCGTCCAAAAGTGAAACCGTGCAAGATCACTGTTTCCGGCGTAGAATATTCAGTACCTATGACCTCGCTGGGTAAAATCGATTGCCTTCTCTGCCATCGGCTGAATTTGTCAGCCGCCATTCCAGTGCGGTTCATCGTCGTGAAGAAAATATCAGGTGCCAATCCGCAACAAACGTTTAAATGCCAGCTCACGGCTCAAATCTGCGAAGCAGATCTGGCAGATCCTACGTTTGCAGTTCCTGGCCCAATTGATGCGTTGATTGGTGTCTTAATCTGGGCTTCAATAAGAGATAGATAATATGAATGGAGCCGATGTAATCAACCCCTAAGCACTTAGACCAACAGTTGGGTCCATTGTGCTTTGTTGTGGAGATCTGGCTATTACTAGCTTACTCATGTAAGAATCTTCTGGATCCACTAATGAAGCTGTAAATTTTATTCGGAGGGATCTTACCGATGTCCAGTGGTTTTAAGAAGCGGCTGCTTCAATAATACAAGACGGCATAATTCGCTCGTGGTCCAACGAAGATCGCTTCATTGCGCAAAAATCAATGCTCGGATGGGTTGTCTCTGGCTGTGCCAGGCAATTGCGGGATCCGCAAGTGCTTTCATTCCACGTCTGCAACCGTGATTGTTATTTGGACAAGCAGTTAGAACGATTCTGGGCAGTCGACGACGGCGTGAGTCATCCTGTACGCACGCCGCAAGATCAACGCGCTGAAGATATTTTCCTATCAACCCACAAACGAGATGGGAATGGTCGTTATAGCGTTATGCTACCACTCCAGGATAATATCATTCCACTTGGCCGTTCTCGGCAAACGGCGTTCAATAGGTTTGTCAGCTTGGAAAATCGTCTCAAGAAAAATAATGATATGGCTGCTGCATATAGGGAATTTATGGCCGACTACGTCAAAACTGGTCATATCATTCCAGCATTACGTGCACCAGCTGACCCAAGCAAGTCCTACTACATACCACACCACATAATTCACAAAAAGAAATTTCGGGTTGTATTTGGCGCCTCCTGCGCTACCTCATCTGGAACATAATTTAATGATCATCAATTGAGAGGCGAAAAATTACAGGCGGATTTGTACGAAACATTACTACTCTTTCGAACATACCCATTTGCTCTTACGGCCGACATTGTCAAGATGTTTTGGCAAGTAAACGTGCACCCCGATAATTGGCGCATCTTCTTCCGCCGTGCCGAGGGTCAACCAATTGCTGAATATGTCATAACCTGCGTGGTCTGGGGGTTCACATCGGCTGGCTTTAACGCAGTAAGAGCACTACAACAATGTGCACGTGATGAAGCCAACAGGTTTCCTATTGCATCCGCGGCCACGTTGATGAATTTCTACATGGACGATTTTTTGTCACGCGCTGAAAGCAGGGAGGGATTGAAAGTTCTGTATTCACAAATGAACAACATGCTCAAATCAGCTGGTTTTGAGCTAGCCAAATGGGCCACCAGCAATCCAGAATTTGCAAACACACTCAAAATAAACGAATCTCGGGACATCGAGTTACAACCAGAAGCTGGGACCCTAGCTCTGATAACCTTTCAATCAAAATTCATGAATATGCCGCAAAAGACACTAGACCATGCACCAAACGACAGGTCATCAGTCGCATATCCCAGGTTTACGACCCCACCGGTCTATATGCGCCAGTGATCATCGCCGGCAAAATTACCATCCAGGAAATCTGGAAGCTGAACTTAAAGTGGGACGATGCGGTACCAGATCACATCATTGAGTTATGGCAATCATTTCATCAGAAATCATCGTATCCCCGTACCCGTAGATCCGCGTACCAAGGTGGATTGGATTTTCAAGAAAAGCAGAAGTTCAACTTCATCTGTTCTCAGACGCGTCCAAGCTGGCATACGGGACATGTGCATACCTCCGATCAAGTCATCCGGATGGAAGTGTATCTGTTCGGCTTATTACATCACGCAACAAGGTCGCCCCGATAAAGTTGCAAACCATACCGCGGTTGGAGCTTATAGGAGCCGTGATGAGCACCGAGTTATCAACATTCGTGCAAAAGGTGTGCAAATTCACAGGGGTGACTGTTACTTACTGGACGGACTCGTCTATTGTTCTCCATTGGCTAAGGAAAAACCCGCTATCTCTGAAGTCATTTGTCGCGAATCGTAACACCGCCATCTTGTCGTCATCCACTTGGCGCTACGTTCCCAGTGATCAAAATTCGGCCGACGGATTGTCAAGAGGCTGCACTTCCGTTCAATTAAAGGATAGCCAGCTGTGGTGGACGGGGCCCCCTTGCCTTCAGCTAGAATCCAAATATTGGCCAACCAGCACTCAACTGGACCTGTCTAGGGACGACACAAAAGCGAATGATGCTGAATCTAAAGTAATCTTCGTAAACGCGCATATTCACGCCGAATCCTATACTCTGTTATCAGCACTAATCGAAAAAGCATCCACATTGAACCAGTTGCTACGAATGACATCGTTCGTTCTACGCTTTATTCGAGTTGTGAGGAATTTGTTTCGCAATTTGGACAAGCACCCAGCATCCTACCACCAGGTGACCACCGTATCGCCAACTGAGCGTGACAACGCTACAAACCATTGGTCACGATTGTGCCAACGTGAGTTTTTTTCGGCGGAGTGGAAGGCCCTTCAGGAAGGGAAGGAAGACCCACGAAACTCCAAATTGGTCCAATTGTGCCCATTCATCGACCAGGAAGGCGTTTTACGGGTTGGTGGGCGACTGACTAAATCAAACCTGTCACTGGAAGTTAAACACCAGATTATCCTCCATTCAGAGGCAGCGTTTTGCAACTTGATCATTGCCGATGCTCATGCTCGTGCGTTTCACGGAGGTACACAATTAACGATGGCCATCATGAGCCAGAAATTTTGGATTCCAAATTTGCGTGCTGCCGTAAAAAAGGTGATCAACAAATGTGTCATCTGCTTGCGATTCAGAAAATACGTCGCTAAGCAATTAATGGGATCATTGCCTCCAGCCAGGACCAATCAAACATTCCCGTTTGCCTCAGCTGGGGTTGACTTCGCCGGACCTTTTGAGATACGCAAATCACTGGCTCTTCAAATGAATTTGCGACAAGCAGCTGCAAAAGTATATAAGCCCCCGGCGACTCTCAAATGCTGGGTTGTGGTCTTTGTTTGTATGACCACTCGCGCCGTACATTTGGACCTGGCCCATGGGCTATCGGTGGAAGCTTTTTTGGAAGTATTTACAAGATTCATCAGCCGCCGTGGCCAGTGCAATCAATTATGGTCGGACAACGGCACAAACTTTGTGGGTTCAAACAAGGAATTACAGCGCGTTCGCGAAGAATGGCAAAATAAAATTCCACACTAAGAGCTTGCCAATTTGGGCACTACGTGGTGATTCAACTCACCTGCCGCTCCACACCAAAGCGGCCTCTGGGAGGCCTACGTCAAGGCTATGAAGTACCACCTGAGAAGAGTCATGGGGCGTCGCATTCTATCAGCAAACCAATTGTATACAGTGCTCACACAAATTGAGTGTTGCCTAAACTTACGTCCGATCTCACCGTTGACAGATGATCACAGCGATTTGGAGGCACTGACTCCAGGCCATTTTCTGATGGGCCGCTCACTACTCCAACATCCGCTGTCTGAAAATCCGTCTCACATTATGGGGGCAACAGCAAAAGTTAACTCAAGCATTCTGGTGTCGCTGGATGGAAGATTTTCTGGTATGCTTGCAAAAACGAAACAAATGGTATTGCATTCATGACAACATCAGAATTGGCGACATGGTAATCGTACTCGATGAAAATTTTTCCCTACCTCTTCTAGGTAGGTTTTTCCTTTCCCTCGCACGAATGTGGGATCACTTTTTCGAGCCTTCTGCTCTCGGGGGGAGGATGTTCGGAATTCTCACACACATATGTGAGTATAGTAGTACTTGTCTAACCACCGAACGAATAGGACGTTCCATAATACATGTCTTAACCGCGTTGGGCGGACAATAAAAAAGTGTTTTATTAATTTGCCACTAGATAATCGCACAGTGTCTCCAAGACGTCTGACCGAAGATTAGCGGCAAAAGCAGAAATAATTCGCTTTTGTTGCGTTTTTGACAAATTTTCCATAATAGAAAAAAATCAAATGTCACCAAATATATTTACAAAAACTTAATACAAAACGTCTTTAATAATTTAGATAAATAAAACGAGAAACACCAAACACTGAATAAAAGAGCCAAAATTAAAAAACCTCGGGCGGAACGGAATTCTTTTCTGACAGCTACTTTCACAGTCAAAACACATTGCCAGAATTTTATATGCCTACCGCTAGATGTTTTCACGTCGTTGCCCCGATTTGTTTTATGTTTCCTTCTTACATATTGATTTTCGTATGTACTTCGCGTTGAAGACCATCTACAAGTCATGTCTTTAAAGACAGCTTTTTCACTGGCATCGCATAAACAAATTTTAGCTAAACAACATGTACGTACTCTACGAGGAGTCGTACCGCTTCTTGAGCAACTGAAATTTTTAGTTTGGGTTCGACTTCTCGTGTCATCGTTCCCACTTCGTCTCTGGCCTGTAAAGAGTCGATTGGTGGCGCCACACTAGAGCCTGTTCACATTGGTTGAAATAGTCCGCCTTGAAATATTGCTCGTGTTCAGATTGAGACTATATGAACCAGTAGTTGTGAGCAATCAGACTGGCGTGAAACATTTGGGAAACGGAACATTTCTAAAGAATTGCAAGTAATACGTGGCTGCCTTTTGCTCTGCGACGTGTTGCATCGAAGACGACCGAAACAATAATGACAATGGAACACATTCAGTGTGGCAGCCAACCAATCAGAGCACGGCAGGCGGAACTCTGAGAACGGAGATTTTAGTTTTGAGGATGATTTTCCTTACAGCAGTCCCACTTCCTCACCTTGCCGTAATGTTGCCAGTTTCTGTCCTATTTAGGCGGACTATTTCAACCAATGTGAACAAGCTCCTAAGCCTGTGTAATCGTGGTCAATGGAAACGGACCTTTAAGAAAGTCGTCTGTATGGAGATTACACTAGGAATTTTATATGATATTTTTTTAGTTTTGCTGTTGCTGATGCTGTCGCTATTGATACTATTTCAATTCAATCCACATACTACTGTTGTCAAATTTTAGTTTTGTTTTGTACTTATGTAGCCGTTATAGCAGATAGAAAATATTGGTGGTGTGTGTTTAAGTAAAGAAGTTCCCCGGACATTTCTGTAATACTTGTTTTTAATAATATAGTTATCCTTTTAGATATTTAGATACTAGTGCTACCATTCTCACATCTAAAATGTTGACTTTACCGTAGTGATTTTTCGTATGCTGTACTTGATAGTTTTTCAATTCAGTTTTTAGAGTTGAAAGGAATTTGAATCAAAATAATGTCCTTTGACGCTCGAAATAATTCAGCATTGATGAAGCGTGCTGAGCAACTTAGGCGTTGGGAGGAGTCGGATACAAATCGCGAACCAGCTACCCCAAAAAACGAGAAGGGCAGAAAAATAAAATTTTCTTCAGGATGCGTTTTCTTAGCCGCTTGTGTTTCAAGTGATAAGGATGAGGTTGTCCGGCTTTTAGATTCTGGCGCAGATATAAATACCGCCAATGTCGATGGCCTTACAGCACTACATCAGGTATGATAATATTTTCAATCTTTTATAAGGACAAAATGATATTTCTTGTCATTTTTTATGAAATTGTGACGTGGTCTTAAAAAATTCGAACATATAATTTTATAATGTCCAAATAACAGTTTTTTGAACTCGAAATAGGTTTTTGAAACTCAAAATACATTTTTGGCTGTATTTCCAAAATGCTGCCTTTGCTACTCAAGTTAATCCATATGTATATGTGACGGTACCTTGGGTCATGCTAGGAAATGTTGCGTAGGTAGGATGACAGTTTGTCGAACAGCTGAAAAAGGACGTTCCCCCTACCGTTCCCTTTTTTTAGTTTTGTTTCGCGGCAGTCAATGTCGGCTGTGTAAAATTATGAGAACATCTTGAGTGCTTGAAGAATTAAAATGCTTGAAGAATTGTTTCCCAGCGTGTGGTTTCAATATAAAGAATTCCGCAGTTTAAATTAAAACGTTCGATTGTTAACAATTACAAATTATATGTAATTGAAAAAATATTTTACTTTAACAATAATTTGACATTTTCGATTACTTGATGTATTACAAACATTTGAGCCAAGTATTTTGTATTTGAATTGCTAAACATTATATTACATATTTAACACCCATTCTCAATGTTTACAACGTCTCAATTAGTCCAAATTCTTGACAAAATTTTCTTAACTTTATATTGTCTAAAGCAGTGCTCCGCAACATTTATTTGCATACGGCACACCTATTTTTTTTCTGGAAATCCGGAGCACACCACAAAAGAAAAATAAAACCGACTTAAAAAAAAACTAAAAAGGAAAAAAAGCACTAAAAAGAAAATAATAATTTAAAACTATGTCCATTAATAGCGTATTTAAAGTTCGGCTTTTTGGGAGTGACACTAAATAAAATCGTTGTAAAATATATTCAGTCGTAACAAAAAAATCTGACTAAATTCTTAATACGACTAATTCCTATTTACGATTTTTGTAATGTTTTCGAAATAAGAGTTTTTTGTATAAAAAATTTTTCCGCTATTATTAATTTTTAGTAGGTGTTTAAAATTATTTATTTCTCGATCTATCTTTAATATGTCACAAACATAGTGGTTTCACTTGAAATTATTTATTAAGTTTTTTTTATTTCATTAAGTTTTCTATTGTCAAGTTTCGCACAAAATCAGTTTGTATACGGAGACAAAGAATAGGAAAGATTTCTACAAAAAAATAGTAACATATGAGCCAGTGGGCTTTTTTTGTAGCGAAAATAGGGAATCCAATTTGGGGCATAAAAGAACTTAGGTTTGGTGCTTCTAAGAGCCGTGTCTATAGTTAATCTGTTTGGCAACAATTTTTGGAGTCGATCTTAGTTCTTAGTGGCAGCAACAGCACGATTAGCCTTAAGGGTTAGAAGGTATGTAATTTTTTTAGTTGCAAATTTAACGCCACTCCCAAAAAGCAGAATTTTAAATACGCTATTAATGAACATTGTTTTCAATTATTTTTTTCTTTTTAGTGTTTTTTTTCTTTTTAGTTTTTTTTAAAGTCGGTTTTATTTTTTTAAAATATTTTTTTTATTTCGAACGTTTTTTTAGGTTCAATATGGGTAAAACTACAAAGGATTTGAGGGGATAAGTCCGCAGAGGGGAAATATATCGCCGGCTTGCTGCAAAAACAGGATAACTACATTTTTTGAGTTTTGAGATATACGCGTTTTAAACTTCAAATGGTCATGAAAAATCGCTGAAACCAAAAACTTTTTATTTATTTGCACATTGCCTTGAAAAAACGTTGTATCATTATGACTAAACAAAAAAAAAAAGACATTTGTGTCCAAATTGTTTTTTTAAGCAAAAAAACCGTATTTAGCTTGTTTTTGCAGTAAAAATTGTGTTGAGTTCATTTTGGATCTAATTCTGCCACTTCCTCCTCTATGTCGCTATCTGCTGTTGCGGGTTCTGGAACTAAATCTTTTGCATCTTTTGAAGTCGGTAAAGACTTATAATAGTGGTGAAATTCTTCGGGAATAGCCCCAGTTTTGCAGAGCTTTATCAAGTCTGCTTTTTTCGAGCTTGTTATAGGTCTAGGTTTTTGGTATGCTTTTCCTAATTTATAAGTCTTTAAATTTAGAGGGCGGCCTTTACCAAAGACATTAATTTCCAGGTATTCCGATGTGTGGTCGTATCTGTATTGCATAATTCCGGGTTTGCTTTTAAGGTACCTGAAGCACTTGACTTTCAGCCAACTTACTTTTTCGCCCAGTGTTCTTCAGTTTGTTCTTCATTATTAGTTTTGAGAAGCCATCTAGGTCCAAAAAATCACTATATTTTAATTCTTTTACATTGTATGGGCTTTTATTTGACCTAGATGTTCTGGCCCTGCGAAAAATTGTCATCCAGTCGTGGATGGTGTAAACTGGGACATGTTTTTTTTCTCTTTCAATTGAGCTGTGCATACTGTCGACTTCCATGTAGCTGTGACCACTTTCTAAAAATTTTTGCTCTATGATTTTCAGATTAGGATTTTCTTGGACCAGATAGAGCAATAAGGCACTAATATTTTGGTTGCGGTTTTGACCGCTGCATGTATCCGAAAATAGCGATACTTCAGTAATTTTTTCAGAGAGCTGCTCGATGTAATTAAATAAACAGCTTCCGATTTCCAAACTTCCTCTTTTTCCAGTAGTCTCAGTCCAAACGTAACAAAAAAGTTTAAGGGCCCTTTTAACCATTGCTGCCCCTCGAGACATTATTATTATTTGGAATTTTTTGCTGTTTAATCTAACGAAAACAATAAAAACTACAAACCTCTCCGAGAGTCCTCACCACGAGGTACTCGTAAAACAATTTTCAAGGTTATGTTGTTAATCTGTTGTTAACCGCTATAGCAATATAGCACATGGCTTGCTTTGACCGCGTAAGGCTTATATCGTTTTCATAATGTCAAACATCTAAAACCAGATAAATGCCACATAGCCCGTTTTAGCTGTTTAAATTTTGAACAAAGTGCAGTTAGCTTAATTTTACCCATGAGTATATACCCTTTAGAGCTGTAATAGACTTACCTTGACTTTGGAGTAGAAGCAGGTCACATTATATGGTGCAGAAATGCACTTAACTCAAAAAATGTAGTTATCCTGTTTTTGCAGCAAGCCGACGATATAAATGCATCTTCCAGGTATTGTACTGAACAGAATACAAAAAATTCAACTTAAGCGATGTAGAATATAGCAGGGGAGGGGTTTGAGGGGGTGGGTCAACAAGGGGGAAGTATGTAAAATGTTCTTCCTGGCATTGTACTGAACACAACACAAAAAATTTCAACTCGATATTTCAAGCGATGTGGAATCTAGCAGGGGAGGGGTGGGTCAACAGGGGGGGGGGGGGTATGTAAAATGTCCTTCCTGACATTGTACTGAACACAACACAAAAAATTTCAATTCGATATCTCGAGCGATGTAGAATCTAGCGGGAGATGGGATTTGAGGGGGTGGGTCAACAGGGGGGAAATTATGTAAAATGTCCTTCCTGGCATTGTACTAAACACAACACAAAAAATTTTAGCTCGATATCTCAAGCGATGTAGAATCTAGCAGAGGAGGGGGTATGAAAGCATAGCGCCACGGGGGGAAAATTTGCAGTGGGGCCCAACCAGGAACTTTGTCTACAACTTTTTCTTTAGGACGACCAACATCGGTCAACCCAGTAAAAAGTTAGGCGTGAACATACTTTAAAAAAAACAGATTCAGGTGGAATTGAGAACCTTTTCCTTTTTGAAAGTCGGTTAAAAAATATAAAAAAATTGGTGTATAAAATATTTATAATGAAAAAATTTAAAAAAAAATCCTGAAAAGAATTATTAAATAGCTATTTGAAATGTTTACCGCGACACACCTAATATCATTTCCCGGCACACCAGTGTGCTTCGGCACACTGGTTGCGGAGCACTGGTCTAAAGTTTCGTAAGTATATCTGCAATCATATTTTCAGTTTCCAAATATTCAACTTCAATTTCATTTTCTCCAGCCCAATCAGAATCTACATATACTATAAGATTGTTTTTATTTTCATTTCCTAAATTCAGTTTGAATTTCTTTGTTGTTTTTAAATATCTACATACTCTCTTTACTTCTGTCCAATCACAATTTCTAGGTTGACTGACTCTTGCCAAAATTGAAGTAGCTATTGAAATATCTGATCTAGTATTTGTTGATAAATATAAAAGCGATCCAATAGCACTTCTATATACATCATTAAGTTTAAATTCTTCCAAATCAAAATTTTGCTTAATATATCCTGTATTCATCGTAATTATTTTTTTTTTAGCATCAGTTAAATTAAATTCATGAAGTTTGTTGTTAATGTATTTTTCTTGATACATATGAAAAATACCATTTTTGTCTCTCTCAAATTGTATTCCTAGATAGTACTTTAAATCTCCTAAATTTTTCATTGTAAAATGTTTATTTACTTTCGTTTCAAAATCTGCTATTAATTTGTTATCCGTAGTTGCAACAACAATATCACATGCGTCATTTTCACTTTGAAAATAACCTTCCAATATCATTACTTGATCATGTGAAAGATCGCCATTCAAATATGCCGTTTGTATATCATAATGATTTACTTTCATTTTCATCTTTCCTGCCACAGTAAGTAAAACTTTTAAAGTCAATGGATTAGCTACCGGTGCGAAAACCTCATCATAATCTTGTCCATATTTTTGTGAAAATCCTTGAGCTACTAGTCTTGCTTTGTACCTTATTATTCTTCCTTGTTGTGTATATCCATTTGTTTTAGTTTTGTATATCCATTTGCAACCAATAAGATGAACACTTGGAGGTGGTTCCACTAGCTTCCATGTCCCAAAACTTAACAAACTTTCAATTTCTTCATTCATTGCAGTCTTCCATTGGTCTGCTTCAGAACTTACAATAGCTTCATCATAAGTTATCGGATCTTTATTGTGACTTACTGTCATTGAATTAATTTCTTCTATGTATCGCCTTGGTGGAACTCCTTTAGTTATTCTCTCAGATCGTCTATTTTCTACATCATTTGAGTATTCATCTGATTCTTCTTGAAAATCAATTTGTTGCAATGTACCTGTATCTGATACTTCATCTGTTTCTCTTTCAAAAATATGTGATTTTGATTGCATTCCAATATTAATATCGCTAGTATTCATTTTATTTTCTTGAACAAATTTCACGTCTCGACTAATAAATATTTTACATGTTTCTTTATCCAAAAGACGATATCCTTTACAGAAGATTAATTTCCTTGCAGTATTATCTAACTTTTTTCTTTCATCTCTTGCAATATGCGCATATGCTGTTTCACCAAATCTACGAAAATAATTTAAATTTGGCTTACTGTTATTCCATGCTTCATAGGACGTGAATTTTTCATCCCTTGTAGGTAGACGATTCAAAATGTGATTTGCTGTATTTACTGCTTCTCCCCAAAATTTCTTCTCTAATCCAGAATCTGTTAACATGCACCTAGTCATTTCTATTAATGTTCGATTCTTTCTTTCGGCAATTCCGTTCTGTTGTGGAGTTTTCGGAACTGTTAGTTGAACTTTTATTCCTTTATCTTGATAAAATTTCTGTATTTCTTTATTTACAAATTCTCTTCACCGATCTGATCTTATAACTTTAGATATTTTGTTGTATTGTGTTTCCATTTTTTTTTTTTTATATAATATAAATTTTTTATTTGTTTATATCTCTGTTACAATGCCTATATATTGACAAATCCAAAATTTCAAGAATTATTTCCAAGGGTAAGCTAAGGCAGTTGGGAAACTGGTATAATAGCTAGTAGGAAAAAACCGTAACATTATTCTCGTGTCATATTTACAAATTAGTATTTATGGTGATTTATTGAAAAATATTATTGAGTTCTTTTTAAATTCGTTAAAGTTATTTAAGTTTTTTATATCATTAGGTAGTAGGTTGTACGTTCTAATTGCTGTGTTTAGGATGCTGTTGTGTTGTTTGTTTGTCCTCGAGGCACTTCCTCTAAGGTCATCTCTTCGTCGGGTATTATGGCAGTGAAAGTGTCGATTAGTATTTAATTTGACATTTGTTTTAATTAAGTTGTTTGTTATTTTGCTAATAAGTTTAACTCTTTCAATTTTGATAATTATATCCAGAGGCATCAGGTTAGTTCTTCTGTAAACTTCGGTAGTAGGTGTGAGCCACGGTAGTTTAAATATCACTTTAATCGCTTTCGTCATAAGTCTTGCCACTGTGAGTTGATGAAATTTGGAGCACTGACTCCAAATTGTTACCAAGTATTTTATTGACGACATAATATAGGCATTTAATATCTGTATTTTTACAGTTTTTCCACAGTTGTGTCGTCTTTTTAAGATACCAATCACAGGTGCAACCTTCTTCCTTATTTTTTCGATGTGTTGGGACCATGTAAGTTTGTCGTCGATGATTAGTCCAAGGTATTTCGCACTGGTTACTCTTTGCAGATCACTGTTGTCAATTTTCACGCTCAGACTCAGATTGGCCTTATTTTTTTGCTTAAAAAGCATAAAGTTCGATTTTTTTTTTGTTTATGGATAATTGATTACCCTTAAGCCATGCCGAGAATTTTGTTAGTCCTTCGGTTGTTCTTCTCTCAAGTTCTTCCTTACATCTACCACGAAAGATAAGGACAGTATCGTCTGCAAAGATCGCATATTTGCAGTTCAGCTGAACTTGTTGCAGATTGTTAATGTAGATCAGATAGAGGAGTGGTCCAATAATAGATCCTTGAGGAACTCCGATTGTTATTTCACGCACTCCGCTGCTGCATACTCCATGTGTCACGACTGAAGATCTATTACTTAAATAGTTTTTAAAGATTTTTAGTGGAATCCCTCGTACTCCAAGTTGTTCAAGAAAGGAGAGTAAAATTTTTTGATCAACTGTGTCAAACGCTTTTTGAAGATCAACAAATACAGCTATGGCATAATCCCCTTGATCAATAATCTCGTTAATAGTCTCCATAACATAAAGTGTAGCTGATTGTGTTCCACTGTGTTCTTGAAACCCGTACTGGTGTTCATCGAATCCTATGGAGCATTTTAAGAATGCTGTTAGTCGAAGACACAGGACTTTTTCGTATATTTTGCTAAACGTGGGCAGTAAACTGATTGGTCTATAATTTCCAAGTTCGCTCGGGTCTCCTCCTTTATAGATTGGAATAACTTTTACTGCTTTTAGCACATCAGGGAAAATACCGCTAGACATGCAATTGTTTATGGCCGTTGCCAGGTTTTCGCAAATAATATCTTCCACCATTTTTAAGTCACTTGCGGTTATGCCATCTACTCCAGGAGCTGCATTTTTCTTCATATTATGGATGATAGAAGATATCTCTTTTTCGTCCGTCGGATATAGGTATATCGATTTTGCGTTAATTTTATTTGTTATGTAAGTAATAGTACCTGATTGAGCATTTAGATCTTTAGCCAATACGTGCCCAACGTTAGTGAAGTAGTGATTAAAGGCGTCAACTATGTCTTTTTCATCAGTAATATCCACTCCATTATTGTTAACTTTATCAATTTTTGAGTCTTGTTTAATGTTTTCCTGTTGGTTAGCCATTGTTTCCTTGATCACGTTCCAGATTTTCCTTTGATCCTGTCCAGCGTGTTCCACTCTAGACTCAAGAAAATTTTTTTTTGCTTTCCTTACCATGCTTTTTACTTTATTTTTTTGCTTGGTGTATAATTCTTTGAGACTGTAGTTATTTGGATTCTCCTTAGTTTTTTTGTAAAGTCGATTTCTCGCCTTCATTTCTGTAACGATTTCATCGCTCAGCCAGTTCTTATTCATTCTATGTCTTACTTTCTTATGCTTGGTGCTTTGCTGTTTTGCTTCCACTATTATTTTTGTCAGTAAGTCGAAGTCAAAGACGTTTTTAATTCTACTGGCTACCCTCGTTCGAAAACTTTGCTTATCCAAATGTGGAATGAAGTGATTTAATATTCTAGGTTTAGTTTGTATGGTGCATTTTACTGTCAGTATCATGGTTTTGTGATCGAGATTATCGCTTTCATCCAGTTGAATTTCATACTGATTATCACATGTGAAACAATCGGAGATAATATGATCTATGATAGTACTCGTTGTTGCAGTTTTTCTGGTAACGGCTGCCGGGCTAATCTCGTTTAGGATTTTATAGCCGTTCGATTGAATTGTTTCAATATAAATTTGTGTGGTAATATTTGCATTTAGTATTCCAGATTAGCATCACCTATCATTATTGTGTTTTTATTTGCGTCCAGTAATGAATCTAGCGTTGTGATGAATTGCTGCTTGTCCTCGTCTGGGGCCCTGTAGTATGCTGCTATATGTAATTTTGTAGTTGTATTAGTTAGTTGGATCAACGTAATATTGTAGTTCTCCTCCATATGAATCAGTTTATAGTTAAAACGATTGTTGACAAATATCACCGTGCCACCCGCTCTTCTATTGTCTCTACAATTATGCAAAGAAAAGAACCCGCTTAAGTTGTAGAATTTCGCTTCGTTCGTGTATATCCACGTTTCGGACAATATTATGATGTCAATATCTGGCTTTTCTTTACATAATAATTCTAATTCATCAAGTTTTCCTCTTAAGCTTCTAATGTTTGCATAAAAAATTTTAAGACCTTTACTGATATTATTAGATAAACTGATCATTCTTAACAATAATTAGTGTTGTTCCTCACAATCTGCTGTTTTCGCTTGAAAACCTCGCAATTAGAATCCCGACAGTCATGAGCAGTGTTTAGATTCAACCCTAATCTCTGATTTGTAGCTAAACAATTACAACATATAAAAGAGCTTTCATTACAAGATCTGGTTTCATGATTTTGGCTGCATTTGGCACATGTAGTTTGATTACGGCAGTCTACGGCTTTATGACTATATCCCCAGCAGTTGAAGCACCTTTGCACATTTATGTGTTCGTATATTGGAAATCTTTCCCATCCAATATTCACCTTACCAAGGTTCATAATCTCTTTGAAGCTATTGTAATCAGTTTCGATCAAAGCATTTACGATATTTTGGTTTTTCTTGCTTCTGTAGTATTTTACGCACTCCAAATGTCCCGATACATTGTTTTGTTTTTTGATTGTTCCAATCAGTTGTTCTTTGTCCCATTCTTCTCTAAGCCCACAGATTAATACCGTAGGATTTCTCTTTTTTGGTACTTTGACGTCATATTTATCACTCAGCTGTTCCGTAATGATTTTTTCTATTTTACTCTGTGATTGTTTATCCTGGCATCTAATTGCAACGGCCCCATTGAACCTGTTTGACACACCATCCAGTTTAAGTGCTAAAGAGGAAGGGTCAATAACCTTGTTGATTTCAGACATTGTTTCTGCATTATTTTGGACATTTTTTGGCTTTATTATAACTGGAAAATCCTTTTTTTTAATTATATCTGCGTACGAAGTTTTACCTTTTTCCTTTTTACCGATGGCAGGCTCTTGCTGATTGATTTGCTTACTGTTTACTTTAACAATGAGATTTTCTATTTTGTTATTTTGCTCCTCTAGTTGTTTTGAGTGATTGGTAAGGGCACTTTGAACATCATTTAAACATTTTAGAATTAAAGTTATATTTTTCCTACATTCTTCACACATAAATATCACCTCAGGTTTATCGTTTATTAGATTCGCATCATATTCCGTTAGTTGCACACATTTTAAATGAAATTGTAGACCGCATGAACCGTTACATGTTAAAAACTTGTCTTTCATTCCCAACACCTTTCGGCACTTTTTACACTGACCCGACATTATCAAAATCACTTGGAATTTAATTTATTTAGTAATTTGTAATGTAATTAATGAAGAGAAGAAAAAACACGTCCGTTCTGTTTGACTTCTGTTTGACTTCGATATTTTTGCGTCACATCTTATTTTGATATGTAACTTCATATACTTTATCCGTCAACTTCCTCATTGACCAAGGTGTATCAACTAGAGAGGTGGAGTACTCCCGTCCACTACTATCAAATATTGCGCGTGTGACGTCACAACCGCTAAACAGAATCGAAGGTGCCAGTGGTTTCTTATGGGAGATTTATGCGATTACTTAGATCTGATATGTTTATATAGTTTTTTTTGTTTAGGTGTTTTAATATAACGTACAAATAGATCAAATTAAAGAGTATATGCAATATGTATATATGAAAATAGAGTTAGTTTGAATGGAAAGTATTTTTTATTTGTAATTTTTTTTAGTACATTGTTGATTAAGTTTCCTTAATTTAGATTGACGAAAATCTTCGTCCGCTCTACGCTTTCTTTTCAGTATTTTCTGTTCCTTAAGTTTTTGATTAAATTGCTTGCACCGAATGTTAACACGAAGTTTAACATATCTATTAACCAGGACAAAATCAAAGAAAAAATGAGAAAAATAACTCCATTGAGAACAACAGTTTCGATTGAGTGCACTTATTTCAATAAATGAAATAAAATATACTTACTTCCTCGCCTTAGAATGTTTCATTTTTTTTTGTTCTAAAGCTCCGATTTTAACTCGTTTTTAAAAGCACTGCTATCAAAGTGCAGTGAGCATAACGCTAAACGTGCGTTATCTTTTTTAATTGAAATTTAGCAAAATCGTAACCATTTTTTCCTTAACTCCTTATTTTTAGGAAACTGGTGGAAAGTTTTTTTTGCTGGACATTTATTTTCCCTAACGCTTTGACATTTTGGCATAGCACACTTTCTACCCACCATCGAAATCGTTTGGTGTTTGATACTGCCGAGATAAACTTATATTCATCGGTGCATTCAGAGCGCGGTTGTTACGTCACAGCACACTCACACTGGCGCTTGGTGTGTACGATACAAACGGGAGAACTCCACCTCTCTAGTTGGTACACCTTGCTCACTGACAATAAATTGTATTTTATTTTTGGTACATACACAACATTTTCTAATTGAATGTTACAATTTTCTGTCTTGAATCTTACAATTCCCATTCCTTCGATTGTTAGTTTTGTGCCATCAGCTAATTTTACTGTACTTTTGTGTGATTTTTCGATTTTTAAGAAAAATTTCTCATCACAACACATATGGGCTGTAGCACCTGAATCAACATACCATTCGTTGATTTTTGTTCCCTTTTGAGTTCCAGTCATAAGACAAACGTAAGAGTCTTGATTATTGTCTTGATCATTATTTGCAAAATTGGCTCTTTGTTCTTTATTTTCCTTTTTCTTTTTCCATACCAAATATTTTCTGCATTCTGACTTAAAATGTCCGATTTTTTTGCAAAAATGACAAGTTCCTGAATTCTTCATTTGATTAAAATCCTTTGTGACTTTCAATGCCTTTTCTTGATTAGTTGATGAATTTATTTCTTTCCGTCGTAAATATTCTTCCATCAATTTTCCTTTTATCATTGTACTTGTTAAATCTGATTCAGCACGAGATTCAAGAGCTGTTATTAAACTACCATAACCAGTGGCGGCTCGTGTATATTTGAAATGAGGAGGCAAAGTTTTTTTTAGTTCTATAAAATTTTTTATGATACGACCACAGAACTATATAACATAGAACAACTGTCACCATACAAAGCTCTTCTGAAAAATGATCCCAAAAATATTTCCCTCTTGAACGCATTCACTGAACTGTATATGGTCGCGAAATTCAAATTTCGTTTGCCGCGAAATTCAAATTTTACAAGTTTGAGACTAACTTTAGGCGCAAACAATTAACTTTAGGCGTCAAAAACTAGTTTTAGGCGCCAACACCCAGCTCACGGTTTAAACTAGACGGCTATATTTATTTTCATACGGTTATCTTGTTCTTAGCAAAAGCTATATGAAAGTATTTGTACGAATCGGAGGCTAGCCTCTGTGAAGAGAATTTGTAGTTTATGTTTTAGAGAATTCGACATTAGAGAATAGGTTTTTCTTTTAAATTATTATTTTCTGAACATACAGATTTTTATTCAGTCCATTATGGTATAAAAAATTAAAGGCATACTTTAGAAAAACATTTTTATAAAATGTTATCAGGAGGCAATGCCTCCGTTGCCTCCCCTATAAAGCCGCCACTGACCATAATTCTCTGGCAAACTGCTTAAATATAATGCGACTGCTAACGAATTTGCCATTTGATCTCCTAATGTTGTTAGCTCATCCATAATTTCATCCATGTTATTAAGATGAATTTGCATATCTCCGTCTTCTTCCAGATGCATTTTACATAAACGTCTAAGTAAACGTACCTTATTTGACAATGTCGATTTCTGGTGGCATTCCACATCTTTTTCGCTGTATCAATTTTCTTGATATGAATTAGTTGATCATATTCTATTAACAGTCCTATATTTGCTCGAGCTTTATTGTCTTTCTTCTTCCATGCTTCTGTTAACGGATTTGGAGTATCTTCTGTAATTATGTCCCAAAGATCTTCTCGTATTAAAATAAGTTCCATTTTAAATTTCCAGACTTGATAGCTGTTATTATTTAGTTTCGTTATTGTCATTTTTGCTGAATCCATATTGCTGATTTTTCTTCTGGTTGAACGTTCACTGCTTTACTGATACACTCCTGGGCCCATAACCTGATGAATTAAATGCTTCAAGAATTGTTTCCCAGCGTGTGGTTTCAATATAAAGAATTCCGCAGTTTAAATTAAAACGCGTTCGACTGTTAACAATTACAAATTATAATTGAAAAAATATTTTACTTTAACAATAATTTGACATTTTCGATTACTTGATGTATTACAAACATTTGAGCTAAGTATTTTGTATTTGAATTGCTAAACATTGTATTACATATTTAACATTTAGCTGTATTTTTTTCATTTTCAAACATAATCTTAAGCGGCCCCTACACGTTCAATCTTGCAGTCAATCATGCTGTCACAGCAAAAAGCTTATTTGCACTAGTAGACGCTCAATCATGCACGCAAGCATCACTTATTTCGAAACAGCCAAACCGACAGCACACAACACTTAATATAATCTAAAAAAAAACTATATAAAACAACACTTAATATAAATTTAAGAAATCTTTGTCCTTATATTTTTCACTTTTCGTCATCCACAATTCACTTCTTTGTCTATATAACACGAAAAAAGATTCCCAAAAAACTTTGTCTTTTATATGCGACACCTTTTCACTACAAAAAATTACACTGAAATTTATACTTTAGTAGCGCTGGCAAATAGCAAAACAGTGGTTTGACATTTTGATCTGGATGATTTTTTTTTAAATAATAAACGTAATACACAAATTTAAATAAATAAACGTAAAATAACAACTTACAACAAACAAACTTTACCACTTATCAGACTTTTGGCAGCTTAGAAACCTTGCGACAGGGTCAAGTGATCCCTAGTAGCGCTGGCAAAGTAGAACGGTCTCTATTTCACTAGCGGTGCTAAAATCATCACGCTGCTGCTGGTAGTAGCAACGCACTAGGGTAGCCAAACAGCCACTAGCGCTGGCAAAACAGCGTCGTGTGACTGCCGCATAAACAAAACGCTACGATAATGTACAATGACATGATATATTTTTTCGGAAAATTTTAGGTTATGTTTTCATGCAGCTGTCACTTTACTAGAAAGTGCTACTGGAAGCGTGTAAACGAAGAAAACTACCACATTTTTTGCACATGCTTAGACATGTATGCTCCCATTTTAGCCATTTCCACTCGAGGTTTCGTTAAGAACACGTTGCAGTGAGCAAATAAAGAATCAAATTGTGGCAGCCAAAAGGTAATAAAGATAAAGAATTAAGACAAGCCGGTATTGCAATGTTGTGTGAAAAATTTAAAGATTTTTTTTGAAAGTGCTCATAATTATTTTTTTCATTTTGGATTTTTAGTCATACTAATCAAACGCAAAATAACTAAAAACGATAAAATAACAAAAATCAAAAAGCTTTTATTTAAAAAAATGCACTGTGTTTCAGAAATAAAAGCGGGATAAGGTCATAAAAAATAAAATAAACATTTGTCTTACTTTTGTTTCTGATACACTGCCCAAAAAATTATTTTTTCCTTTTCAGTGTATTTTTTTTAAACAAAAGCTGTTTAAATTTTTTTAAATGTGGTTTTACGCAGGCAAAATGACAATATAATGTTTCTCGGATGTAGTCTTCAGCCAAATGAAAAATGTTGTTATTTCTGACATTTCTTTAGATACTTATTCTTTGGTTATAATATAGTCAGTTGGTTCTAATTACCTATTGATAATAAATAAATAAATTGGTATTCTTATTCTATAAATGTAAGTACTAAAACATAAGAAAAGCTACAATTCCTAGGGGCCAATCGTCAAATACTTTATATCAGTGCTCCGCAACCAGTGTGCCGCGGCCAGTGTGCCGCACATTAATAATTCTTTCAGGATTTTTTTTTTAAATTTTAACGAAGTATATACAATGGAAGTATAATCTCCCATAATAGGCTAAGAAATCGAATAGCGCGAAACACAGCTAGATTCTCTTTCGCACATTTTGACTCTCACTTTCAAAATGGATCCCCTTGTTAGCATTACCAACCTTGACGAGTAAATAGGGACGTTTGAAGAAATAGGGTAGCCAACTAATCAAATCATCTGTTGATGTTTGAGGTTATGTTGAATGGTTCCTGAAATATTCTTCATTCAAAATGCCAAATGGAGTGTATAAAACAAACGTGTCTGTTTCAAACGACATGTTTGATTGATTCTAATTAAAAAACTAAAATTGCACTTCAAACTTAGTATTATACTTTTCACATCGTGACACATTCAAATAAATTTGCGCCAAAATACTACCAGATGTCATTCACATAAAACACGAGTTGGCAATTTTTCATTCTCGTGTGAGAAACAAGGCGATCGGTAAGAGAAAGAAAGATCAAGATATGTGTTTGGCATAGATGACAGCTGGCTGCTGCAGAAATGACAGCAGGGGACTCTCAACTTTAACTTTCAAGTGAAAAAGTTTAACATTTGCGTTTTGCACTGATTTTTTTCGCATTTTTGAAGAATGAAATGTGTATACTAGATTTAGCAAGTAAAGACTAACTATCTGTGTAATTTTCATGTAATTTGAACATGACTGCAGGTGAATTGACATGAAATTTGTATAACGCAAAATGTTTACGAGTACAATTAGGTTGGCGACTACTGAATCCCAAAGTCAAATCTGCTGCCGTACCATTTTTCGGCTCGGATGCTATGTCCATTGTATATAAGTCAGTGTTTATATGACAGAGAAAATGTTTATTTAAAAAATCCATTTGTATACGAGAGGGGGAAAGGAGTGGTCCGATTGGATTTTGATGTATCAAATGGTTATGTAAAATTATATTCCTTTATAAATTTTTTAATACGACTTACCGTTTTCGAGAAATTAGAAAAATAAGTATTCAATTTGTATGGGCGAGGGGGAACGAGTGGTCCAGCTGGATTTTGATATATAGATAAGTTATGTAAAATCATATTCTAAACATTTCATCTTCATAAATTTTTCGATACGATGTGCAATTTTCGAGAAAACATGAAAGAAATATTCCATTTATATGGGAGAAGTAGGAAGCAGTGGACCGATTGGATTTTGAAATAAGGACGAGTTATGTAAAATCCTATTTTAAACACATTTTACCTTGATAAATTATTCAATATGACTCACTGTTTTCGAGGAAATTGCAAAAACTGTTTGGTTTGTATGGGTGAGGGAAGAAGGAATGGTCCAATTTTACTCGTTCAAGAACTTAGCCTACCTATGTAGGAGAATCGTAACTATACAAAATTTCAAGTTTCTAGCTCAATCTTCTCGAGAGTCATGGTGTTTACGGACAGACAGAGACGTCTAACGAACCAAAGTGAAAGTTATCATGATTTCTTGGGAGACGTACCAGTATATGTAATAAACATTAGGCGTAGCAACCGGTTGCATGAAGATCAAAGGCTATTGAGGGATAAGGGAACAAAAAATGCCCCCAGAGATAGAAGCTTGAAAGTTTTTTCGTAAGTTGCCATCATTACAACAAATAATTTCCCATAATTTCAATCTATATAAAAAAATATATAGATAAAAAATCGCAATCTGTTCGCTGAGAAGCCTAGTTTGCAAAAAAAATTATAGAAAAAAAATATGTATGAAGAACTGTTAATTTTTTCTTGTTTTTAAAAAAATTATAACGGTAACTTAACGGTTCTGTCCTTAAGACCTTACCTGCAAAATATAGAAAAAATTGCAGGGCAATCGGTCAGGTACTTCATACTCAAAAAAATGAAGAAAGTCACATTCTCACATAATATATATGTATAATATGCAAATTGAATCTCTTTGTGGACCAAAAACAAAAATAACCTTTTCTGAAAAAAAATAATCCCCACACGAAATTTTGGTTATTGGTCACATTTGAGTCCATAACAATTGAAGTGGGGAAGTTGTTTGTTGGGCGGGGATGGGAGCTGAATGTTCCAGAAATTTTCTTTCCAATTATACCAAGTAGGGTGTCCTTTGTCACGCATGCTGAATGTATTAAAACAAATATAAAGTTATTAGCACCAACAGTATTTAATTAAAATATGTTTTTATGTTTAAAAACATGAAAAAATGGCTGCTCTTCGCTTTAGAATTTTTCGGGATGGGAATAAAATAAGAGGTTTTCCAATGATCAGGGAATTTGGAAAAGTGGAAGATATTGTTGTAAAGATTCAGTATACGTCAAGAACTGAAGCGGCGGATTCTTTTAGCGATTTGTATGTTATTTTGTTTTAACCAGGCTTGAATGAGTCAAGAGTTTCCAACAATTCAAACATGGTGATGTTCTGGGTCAGGAAATATTTGGTTGGAGTAGAAGCAAATGAGTTTATATTAACACGTTCGTGACATTTGCTTTTTCAACTTTTTTTACATTTGGACATCGTGTACCATGGGTGGTACACGACAAAAAAGTTACAAAAATTACTTATTAGATACCTATTATAGTTATTTTACTTACCTTTTACTTCGCACTGATATACTTCTTGATCATTTAGAAATAAAAATTTACGTCCACAAAAAAACTACCGCACTATTTACTCGCGCGGTTTTAAAAAACTGTACATGTACCACCAGTGGTACACGATGTCACGAACGTGTTAAAATCAGTGTTCAAAACTTTATTTTGTTATATCGTTCTTTTCGCTCTTAAAAGTTTCGCTCCCAACGACAAGAACGCTTGCTGCGTTTTCCGACTCCCGTTCTCAAGAACGAAAATGATTTTCAAACGCAATCGTTCTGTAAAGAGAGAAATTTTCAGCTCCGCTGTATTGTTGCTAGGAGTCGGAACGAGCTATGCACATTTTTCGTTCTCCCTCCTAAGTTAAGAACGAAATGATTTCTATTTAAGTTTTCGCTCCTTGTTCAAACCGGTTTGTGGGTCTCGCATAAAAATGAATGAAAGCCTCGAGTGATGGCTTTTTGGTATGATGCACACACACATATAAGTATGTATTTTAATAGTGAGAGAACGATATTTCGCTCCCAGCATTAACGTTCTGTTCTCAAAGAACGTAAAAACAAAATGCAAATATAAAAATCCTAAGAGCAAGAACGTACAAACAATAATTTCGTTCTCGTTCTTGGGAGCATTTTTCTGAAATGCCGAATTTCGTTCTCTAGAGAGTGATTTTTATTTTCCATTGATTTCAATGCCTCCTTGGGAGCAGAACGAAAGACTACAAATGGGAGCGATTTGAACACTGGTTAAAATTGTTTTTTCTTTTGCAAGCAAGTCGGGGAAAAAGCCTGAAGAAGAAGAAGAAGAAGAAGAGGAAGAAGAAAATGCTAAATGATTGGCGATATCGGTTGGATCATGAAATGTTTGATCTTGGGAGCGCAAGTTATGTTGTTTTCTATTTTTTGTTTAGTGAAAAAAATCGAAACTTCTTTTAAAAACAAAAGTAACACTTTTAAACTTTACAACCTTTTTTTCTTTTGGGAGAAAATTACAAAAATGTTTGACTACTCCCCGTCCCAGACTTAAGTCAAGACTGACTATATTAATTATATTTTTAATATTAGAATATATTATTGTTGAATAAGCAAAATTATCGTGAGAACGGTTGCCGTCTGGTATGCATCCGGTTAGAATTGCTTTTCAATAAATTCCCATCACTTGGAATTATTTTAACTTATTAAAAAGCTCGTCAAATGTCATTATTTATGGAATTTGACGATGTTATAATTTTTTATATTTTTTGTTAAACGGAAGTGAAGTCTGCGAACGTAACTTGCATTGTGGGGATGCTAGTTTTGCGACCTTTGCCCATTGCGTTTAATTTTCTCCGTGCAACACGAGAATCAGTAGAGGTATTTATGGATGATGTGAATTCGGACCAAGATTTCCGCTTGGCTCGTTTAATTTCTCGTTTGGCTCATGCCTGTTTTTTCTTGAAGTCAATGAGGTTTGATTCAGCGGGATGCATGAAGAAATGTTTCTTTGCGCGGTTTTTGTTCTTGATTAGGTTTTTATACCCGTATGGTGAAACCAAAGGGTATATTAGATTTGCCTTACCGTTTGTAACGCCAAGATCCCGTCATCACACACAAAAATGAATTACACCAGTGTGTTTAGAATGATAAAAATAATTAATTTCTGCATGTCCGTCCGTCTGTCTGTCTGTCCGTCCGTCTGTCCAGTATATGTAATAAACATTAGGCGTAGCAACCGGTTGCATGAAGATCAAAGGCTATTGAGGGATAAGGGAACAAAAAGTGCCCCCAGAGATAGAAGCTTGAAAGTTTTTTCGTAAGTTGCCATCATTACAACAAATAATTTCCCATAATTTCAATCTATATAAAAAAATATATAGATAAAAAATCGCAATCTGTTCGCTGAGAAGCCTAGTTTGCAAAAAAAATTATAGAAAAAAAATATGTATGAAGAACTGTTAATTTTTTCTTGTTTTTAAAAAAATTATAACGGTAACTTAACGGTTCTGTCCTTAAGACCTTACCTGCAAAATATAGAAAAAATTGCAGGGCAATCGGTCAGGTACTTCATACTCAAAAAAATGAAGAAAGTCACATTCTCACATAATATATATGTATAATATGCAAATTGAATCTCTTTGTGGACCAAAAACAAAAATAACCTTTTCTGAAAAAAAATAATCCCCACACGAAATTTTGGTTATTGGTCACATTTGAGTCCATAACAATTGAAGTGGGGAAGTTGTTTGTTGGGCGGGGATGGGAGCTGAATGTTCCAGAAATTTTCTTTCCAATTATACCAAGTAGGGTGTCCTTTGTCACGCATGCTGAATGTATTAAAACAAATATAAAGTTATTAGCACCAACAGTATTTAATTAAAATATGTTTTTATGTTTAAAAACATGAAAAAATGGCTGCTCTTCGCTTTAGAATTTTTCGGGATGGGAATAAAATAAGAGGTTTTCCAATGATCAGGGAATTTGGAAAAGTGGAAGATATTGTTGTAAAGATTCAGTATACGTCAAGAACTGAAGCGGCGGATTCTTTTAGCGATTTGTATGTTATTTTGTTTTAACCAGGCTTGAATGAGTCAAGAGTTTCCAACAATTCAAACATGGTGATGTTCTGGGTCAGGAAATATTTGGTTGGAGTAGAAGCAAATGAGTTTATATTAACACGTTCGTGACATTTGCTTTTTCAACTTTTTTTACATTTGGACATCGTGTACCATGGGTGGTACACGACAAAAAAGTTACAAAAATTACTTATTAGATACCTATTATAGTTATTTTACTTACCTTTTACTTCGCACTGATATACTTCTTGATCATTTAGAAATAAAAATTTACGTCCACAAAAAAACTACCGCACTATTTACTCGCGCGGTTTTAAAAAACTGTACATGTACCACCAGTGGTACACGATGTCACGAACGTGTTAAAATCAGTGTTCAAAACTTTATTTTGTTATATCGTTCTTTTCGCTCTTAAAAGTTTCGCTCCCAACGACAAGAACGCTTGCTGCGTTTTCCGACTCCCGTTCTCAAGAACGAAAATGATTTTCAAACGCAATCGTTCTGTAAAGAGAGAAATTTTCAGCTCCGCTGTATTGTTGCTAGGAGTCGGAACGAGCTATGCACATTTTTCGTTCTCCCTCCTAAGTTAAGAACGAAATGATTTCTATTTAAGTTTTCGCTCCTTGTTCAAACCGGTTTGTGGGTCTCGCATAAAAATGAATGAAAGCCTCGAGTGATGGCTTTTTGGTATGATGCACACACACATATAAGTATGTATTTTAATAGTGAGAGAACGATATTTCGCTCCCAGCATTAACGTTCTGTTCTCAAAGAACGTAAAAACAAAATGCAAATATAAAAATCCTAAGAGCAAGAACGTACAAACAATAATTTCGTTCTCGTTCTTGGGAGCATTTTTCTGAAATGCCGAATTTCGTTCTCTAGAGAGTGATTTTTATTTTCCATTGATTTCAATGCCTCCTTGGGAGCAGAACGAAAGACTACAAATGGGAGCGATTTGAACACTGGTTAAAATTGTTTTTTCTTTTGCAAGCAAGTCGGGGAAAAAGCCTGAAGAAGAAGAAGAAGAAGAGGAAGAAGAAAATGCTAAATGATTGGCGATATCGGTTGGATCATGAAATGTTTGATCTTGGGAGCGCAAGTTATGTTGTTTTCTATTTTTTGTTTAGTGAAAAAAATCGAAACTTCTTTTAAAAACAAAAGTAACACTTTTAAACTTTACAACCTTTTTTTCTTTTGAGAGAAAATTACAAAAATGTTTGACTACTCCCCGTCCCAGACTTAAGTCAAGACTGACTATATTAATTATATTTTTAATATTAGAATATATTATTGTTGAATAAGCAAAATTATCGTGAGAACGGTTGCCGTCTGGTATGCATCCGGTTAGAATTGCTTTTCAATAAATTCCCATCACTTGGAATTATTTTAACTTATTAAAAAGCTCGTCAAATGTCATTATTTATGGAATTTGACGATGTTATAATTTTTTATATTTTTTGTTAAACGGAAGTGAAGTCTGCGAACGTAACTCGCATTGTGGGGATGCTAGTTTTGCGACCTTTGCCCATTGCGTTTAATTTTCTCCGTGCAACACGAGAATCAGTAGAGGTATTTATGGATGATGTGAATTCGGACAAAGATTTCCGCTTGGCTCGTTTAATTTCTCGTTTGGCTCATGCCTGTTTTTTCTTGAAGTCAATGAGGTTTGATTCAGCGGGATGCCTGAAGAAATGTTTCTTTGCGCGGTTTTTGTTCTTGATTAGGTTTTTATACCCGTATGGTGAAACCAAAGGGTATATTAGATTTGCCTTACCGTTTGTAACGCCAAGATCCCGTCATCACACACAAAAATGAATTACACCAGTGTGTTTAGAATGATAAAAATAATTAATTTCTGCATGTCCGTCCGTCTGTCTGTCTGTCCGTCCGTCTGTCTGTCCGTCCGTCTGTCTGTCTGTGGCGCAAATTGCGGGCGCACGGATTGAGCTACAGACTTGAAATTTTGCGGAGATCCGGTTAAGTTCGTTAATGGGCAAAAATGGACCATTAGGGGGGTACCCCCCATAGGAACGAAAACGGTTTTTGTGAATATCTCAAAAACGGTGCATCTTATCAAAAAAGTCCAAGAACAAAAGTTATTTAGGATATGATTCTACATAAAACTCCCATACATCAAAATCCGATTGGAATAAATTTTAAAAATTCTTATTGGAAAGTTTGACTTCAAAGTAGAATTTTGGTACAACTGTTCGAATTTTGATACGAATATCACCATACGGGTCTCCAATGATTGCCAGATTGGCAATTATAGCTTTTGTTATGTTTAATGTTGGACGACATCCATGTGGGTTGCGAATCGATACAAGGTTTGTATGTTTTTCTTGGAGAATTTCAGTGATAAGATGAGCTTCGTTGTCAATTTCAGAGGTTGGTGGGGAGGTGTTAAAGAGCTCAAGGGTTTATCTGCGAAAAGTGTCTCAATCAGCATTCCTTTCCAGAAAGCGCGGGGCGTGTTTGTGGATTGATTTTTTGAACGAAGAAGAAATGATTACAGGAAAGTGATCATTTCCTTCCCAGTTTTTGTAACTGATAAGTTGAAAAATCAGTGAAGATTCGGCGTACAGAATGTAAGATCAATGTGTGTAGACGTCGAGTGAGTAGAAGAGTGAGTTGCTGCACCATTGTTTAAGCATATGAAACCGGAATTATTTAGCCAGTCTTCGTTTATAGTGCCCTTAGAGCAAGAGTTTGGGGAACCCCAGACGGGACTATGTGCATTAAAGTTGCCTAAATGATCGAATTGTAGGTTATTTGGGAGATTAGAGATTACTACATTGTAGCATCAAATTGTCCAGCGTATTCTATGTAGGCATTTAAAATGATACAGTCCCTCGCTGGAGCACATTGAGCTCAAGTCCGATTGTTCAGCAATCCCGACAGTGATGTGTATTTCCGAATCGGCTCCCAGCCCTGAGTTCCTGCCTTATGGAGTTCCTCTAGAAAGGGATGGCCGAAGCATTTGACGCGAGTACGGATTAAGGCTGAACAGGGACACAAGAAATTATCTACTGTTTCCTGCTCTTCCCCGCAACCCCTGCATTGTGGATTATCCACCTTGAAGGCGTGATCCTTTAGGAGGGAGTGCCCAGTTAGAATCCAAGTCGTTAGACGAAGGGGGTTTCGTTCCAGATTTAAGAGGCTCTTAGTAAGGTTTGCATTTAAGCCACCCCATAATTACTTTGTTGTAGTGCCGATCTGGCACGTGGACCAAAGCTGTTGGTTCTCCTAATCCACGCACTGCTTAAGTTGCAGTTTGAGGGTTTGAATCGGAAACCCAACAGAAATGGGTTGACTATCCATACATGTACCCTTACGAGCAAGTTCATCTGCCTTCTCATTTCCAGGAATATTACTATGCTCAGGAACCCAAACAATTCTAAGGTGGTTGGTTTCGGAGAGTCTCTTTAGGTCTTCCTTACATGACTGCACAAGCTTGGACTTGACAGTGTGTGAAGAAATCGCTTTGATGGCTGTTTGACTGTCTGAGCAGAAGCAGATATCCTTTTCAGTTACTGCAAGGTCCAACAGAAGCAGACTCACTTTTTTGATTGCCATTACTTCGGCTCGAAAAACTGTAGCATGGTTGTCTAATTTGAAGTATCGCTCCACTCCGAGCTCCGCACAGATCAGATATCCTTTTCAGTTACTGCAAGGTCCAACAGAAGCAGACTCACTTTTTTGATTGCCATTACTTCGGCTCGAAAAACTGTAGCATGGTTGTCTAATTTGAACTATCGCTCCACTCCGAGCTCCGCGCAGATCAGTCCAGCGCCAGCCAGGTTCTCATCTTGGAACCGTCTGTATATACCGTTATGTCCACTTCCTGTGGTGTGACAGCTCCTGTCTCTCACTTCTCCCGGAGATCAATACTTTTGCAAACATTGACCTCCAGGTAGGACTCCAGCTGCAAGTCGCTTTCTAAAGATCGAGCGGGTACTTTAGACTTCACAAAATCGATAATGGACTCATGTGGAACTCCCTGTCCCGCATGTGTCCAAGTCTGTCCAGTATGACCCCCAAGTATTTGTGACCTTGTCTTTCAGTTCTAAACTGATGGAGTGAATCCTTTGGTGTAGTCAATCTTGGTAATTTGTTTTTTTTGGACGGATTAACCTTTAGACCGTTACTCTCAGCCCAGTTACATACCAGGTGTCTGGATCTGGACTTCTAATGAATATAAAGAAAACAATCTTTTTACTTGATATGCTTTTTATTGCACTCTGCTTGATAGAAAAGTGAACTGAACTCTAATACAAAAGAGCAAGAATGAAACTGAATATAAGAACAAAAGTGTGGCCAATGCGGCTCGTAAAATTATGATAGAACGTAATAGTCTCGTTCTTTGTTTCTGAACATCCTTCCCCCCTTGAGGTGAAGCCTCGAATACGTAATCCCCATTTGGTCTGTGAAGCAGAAAAGTAGGGAAAACCCACATCAGAAGAATTGTGGGGAAAAACCTAAATCAGATTACGGAGAGGAAGGATGGTTGTCGTTCTGATGACGCTCGGCATAGACTTTGGCAGCTATGACCGATTCCAAATCGTTTGCATCGAGAATGACTGGTGTTGCACCTTTTTCAGATGCAATGTTTATCGAACAGGTTTGAAATTCGGTCCAGTATTTTTGAAGTTTTTGTTGTTGCATCTCAATCAAAGCAAGGTTCCATTGAGCTGCTGTTTCCGATAGCGATTGGACTGATAACCGCCGCATGAGACCGAGAGCCCCCTCTCGTTCAGAAACCATAGCTTGAAACCGCTGCGATACGGTCGACATATCTGGAAAAAATGATCCAAAAATAATCAGCTACAGAGTATTATGGGTACCTGAACTCAAGTGTTGGTCAATATGATGCAATGAGTATGCTTGGTACGCCTATTTCGATCGTCTCGAACTATTGAATGATAATCCGAGGAATGACTCAACCTGGATCGTCTTGAACCATCGAACGATAAATTCAAGGACTGAACTACTGCGTGCTTGACCAACACTTGAATCCAAGAAGAATTGAAATGCTAAGAACTGATTTTATAATATCTGTCGATGCATGTACTGCACTCGACTGTGCAAAGGGCCGGTGAGCCGCGCTTGAATGATTTTACTAATTAATCGAATGCAAAATTGAGTGTCAACTGGTTACTTTTTCCGGTATATATGGCTGTAATTATCCATTCCAGGAAGTTGCTGCTAAAGAATGAATTTGTTTAATTCTAAAGTTTCCATCGTCTAGTCTGGTGAAAGAAAATATGCGTGTTTGGTCTGTAATAGCATTGAAAATTTGAAAAGAAAACTAAAGTTTCATACTGTTGTATGACTTCAACCGACAACTGTGCGCCGGCCTACGATAGCAATGAAAATATTCGAATTAACACCAAAGTTTCATACTGTTGTATATGACTTCAGCCGACAACTGTGCGTCGGCCTACGATGGCTATGAAAATATTCGAATTAACACCAAAGTTTCATACTGTTGTATATGACTTCAGCCGACAACTGTGCGTCGGCCTACGATGGCTATGAAAATATTCGAATTAACACCAAAGTTTCATACTGTTGTATATGACTTCAGCCGACAACTGTGCGTCGGCCTACGATGGCTATGAAAATATTCGAATTAACACCAAAGTTTCATACTGTTGTATATGACTTCAGCCGACAACTGTGCGTCGGCCTACGATGGCTGAAAACGAAAAACGCTGGACCAGTTATGCGACATCAAGGTTTTACACTGCTATGTATGTATAAATGCAACCGACCGCTAACTGTGTGTTGGTTTACAATGATGTCCTCTACATAACCAATTGAATATTCCACGAAAAACCCGTTATAACAAGGCATCGGAGACTGCGTTAACTCACGAACACTCAATTATTGCAAATATTCTGTGAACATTTCTTTTCAAACCAATATTTAGCTAACTTTCAGAACCTGAATTGAACACGTTTTAGAAATTCTAACGATGGTTTCCTTGATCATGAAGAAAGAGACAACCAGAACCGCAAAATGAAATGCTGGCATTCGAAGTGTGTCAAAACCATAGCGCACTGACACTAACACCAACCAATCGCCTGAAACATGATTCAACATGCATGAACACGTAACGGGAAAAACCGACACCGGTGAAATGGGCCCCAAAACGGAGCATCGATACTCCATTTTGTGAATGCGATTGAATTCACTTCCTCAGAAATGATAATTGTGTCCAAATCATGACATCACATAAAATATTACTCGCCCCGGTCGCTTGGTAGACCAAAAAAACCAATGTCGGCCTCCTCTCCACTTTTACAAACGTATATTTAATGTTACAGAAGTTTTAATACTTCCCGGGTTTCGGCACCAAAATGTCTGGATCTGGACTTCTAATGAATATAAAGAAAACAATCTTTTTACTTGATATGCTTTTTATTGCACTCTGCTTGATAGAAAAGTGAACTGAACTCTAATACAAAAGAGCAAGAATGAAACTGAATATAAGAACAAAAGTGTGGCCAATGCGGCTCGTAAAATTATGATAGAACGTAATAGTCTCGTTCTTTGTTTCTGAACACCAGGTTAATGGCTGTCCGGGCTAGCCCGCAGAGTTCTGTTTCAAATTTGCCGGCTACAAGGATTACCAAGTCATCTGCGTAACAGAGGACTCGGAATCCTTGTCTGTCCAGATCAAGTAAGAGGTTATTCATCACCAGCACCCAAAGTAAGGGTGAGAGTATTCCTCCTTGCGGAGTCCCCCTGTGAAATATTTTCTCTGTAGTTTGATCCCCCAGAGATGCAAAGATTGTGCGATTTTCAAGCATATGCGCAATCCACATTCGCTAAGAACCTCTATTATTTTGCTTATAAGGATATTATTTAAAGCCCCTTCTGCATCGATAAAGGCACCCAGGGTTGATTCCTTATAAAGTAAGCCCTTCTCTATCCTGTGTATGACCTCATGTAGAGCTGTCTCCGCGGATCGGCCTTTGATGTATGCATGCTGGTTGTTTGATAACAGCCCGGCTGACAGGGTTTCCCTTAATTCCCTATCGCAAATTCTTTCGAGGTTCTTGAGCATGAAGGAAATTAGACTTATTGATCTCCAGGCCTTCGCTGATGCATGCTCCACCCGGTCGACTTTCGGTATAAAAACCACTCGAACCTCTTGCCAAAGTCGAGCTGTATAGCACCAGGCCAAACATGCCTTGAATAACTTAACTATCCTTTCACAGATGTAATCCATGGCGTGCTGGAGGATAGCTGGGTATAACGCCGGCCGTACACTTGAGCTAAGCGAGCTGAACTACGTGAGCTAAGTTTCTCGCTGAAAGTAAAATTCTTAGCATTTGCATTGGTGACCGCACACTTCAGCGAAACTATGAAACTACATCGCGTAGTCATGGGCGACGGGGACTAAGCTCGCTTGCGTAGTTCAGACCTCAACTACGCGAACTACTTCGCTGGCATCGCTGACACTCACATATAAATATTTTCGGCGTTATACAGTGTAGAATCGGTGTTTGCAAAAGTGTAGTATTTTGTGGACATAAAAGTGTAAGTGCCAATTGCATATAACTGATGGCATACATTTATTTAAATATCGCCGCGTAGTTTAGCTCAAGTGTGCAACGATAGAGCTAACCCAGCTAAGCTATGTAACTATAGCTAGCCTCGCTCACATAGCTTAGCTCAAGTGTACGGCCGGCGTAAGCCATCTCTCCCCGGTGATTTGTATGGTCGAAATGAGTCTACCGCTTATTTGACTTTACTCGCTGTTATAAAATCTGTGGAGTTAGCTGGTTGAACCCAACCTTCCTCTACAAAAACCCCAGCCCGGTTTCGCCCCGCAAAACATCTAGGAAAGTGCTCTTCCATCAGGATCTCTAAAGACTCCCCACATGATCCAGCCCTGTGCCCATTGCTCGCAACAATGAGTTCAGGTTGTGTATGGGTTTTCGATAGGAATTTCTTTAGTCTTACGGTCTCCCCGACGCTGTAAACGCTATCGCAGAATAAACGCCAAGAGTTCCTCTTAGTTCTGTGTATCATTGCCTTATACTCCCGAAGAGCGGATTGGTATGTATCCCAGTCCTGCTCACGGTTGTGATGTTTGTGCTTTGTTGTACAGTTTCCTGATCATTCTTCGTTTCTCTATAATCTCCCCAGTCAGCCAGGGGGTATTTTTGTCACCCTTAGGCTCTTTGAGAGGACATGAAGACTCGAATGATGACTTCAGAATTGTCGTCAGTATGTTCGTCTCATTGTCAATGTCATCCCCACTAGGGTCACTGACTCCCTCCAATTTTTGAGCTAGTAGTTTCCCAAATAGCGCCGAGTCCGTTCTCGACGGGTTTCTAAATTCGAGTACTACTTTCTTTACTCTACCTAGTTGGAAGCGAATGTATCTATGGTCGGAGAGGCTAGCTTCGTCCGAAACTCTCCATCCCCGAACCAAATTCACAGCGCTCCCACTAGCCAAAGTTATATCTATGACTGCCCTACGGACGCAGGTTATGAATGTGGGCTCTACCCCGCGATTCAAAACATGTGGGTTAGTACTGGAAATATAATCAAAAAGTGACTTACCTCGATCGTTACAGTCTTCCCCAGCCAGTGTGGTGCGCGTTTGCATCGCACCCGATTACTAAAATCTTCCGGTTGCTGCTGGTGTAACTTACCAGTTCTTCGAGCTCCCGGGATGGTGGAAAGGTTGGTGTATCATATGGGAGGTATACGGAAGCCAGCACCATCTGTTCCCTGTTACCTTCTGCGGACCATTCCCACAATATTGCCGTGGCGTCTGTAGCTGCAGTTAGTGGAATTGAGAACAAGTTCAGTTCTTTCCTAGCTACTATGCACGTTCTTGGTATACCTAGAAAAATATGTAGGGCGGTCCCGAATCCTGAAACCATGTCATTTAACGTCCATGGTTCTTGAATTAGAGCGACGTCCACTTTATTCTCCATGGTTCTTGAATTAGAGCGACGTCCACTTTACAGTTGAAGCAGGGTAGCCGAGGTCGCCCTGCTACCTTGTAGATTAATTTGGAGGACACTCATATTAAGATTGAGTATCCCCCATATCAACCTCTTCTGTGAGGGTGTCATCCGAAGAGAGAACCTCTCCTTCCAGCAGCTCGTCCTCCTCATAAAGAAGGGTTGGCCTCCTCCTGCGAAACGCCCTCTACAGGCTTCGCAGCGGAGGTAGCTCCTACGGTTCCCATCGCGCCCACCACAGTACTGGTCGCCTTATCCTGTACCGGGGGTAACGATAGTTCCGTCCTTTCCGCTGTAGATGCTGCACTGCCCGGATCTGCCACTGGCTGATGAACGCAACTCTAGATGCATGCACATGCGGTGATGTAATATAATACAGTAAGTTTCTACAAATAATACTCAGACAAATGCTGTACTGTACAAGAAACTAAACTTCTAACTACACAAATTTTTAGAAAAATTTTGGTATAGGTATAATAATAGACTATTTTAGTTTAATTTACAGCATACATTTGTGCAAGAAAATTTTTAAAATTATGAAAGTAAAAACATAACAAAAGCTATAATTGCCAATTATTGGAAACCCGCATGGTGATATGGCATTGTTTCAAGTTTAATTGAATGGCGAACATTTGTATCAAAATTCCAGTTTGAAGTCAAACTTTCCAATAAGTATTTTTTTAAAATTTGTTCCAATCGGATTTTGATGTATGGGAGGTTCACCATACAATGAAACAAACGAGAACTGTCGAACTGATTTTACTGCGGATTCGTGCTGCACCATTCCGTGATGGAAGTCAGCAAAACCAATTTTGCTGCCAACGCAGTTTTGCAGCCGCAGCCGCAGCGAATGCTGCTTTATTCTGATATGCGCTTATCGGTCTACTGATGCAGCCAATGTGAAGTTAGTTGCGAATGAACTGGATGAAATTTCGCATTTACGCTGGATCGTTTTTTTAATGTTTAGTGTTCTAAGCCATTAAAAAAACGCAACTTATATAAAACTATAGTGACTATATAAAACTAGAGTGACTATATAAAACTAGAGTGACTATATAAAACTAGAGTGACTATATAAAACCAGAGTGATTATATAAAACTAGAGTGTGGTCATCGTGAGAGTCACGTCTGCAGCGGTATTGTGATTTAAATTTGGAAACGAGGTGGAAAAACTCACGCATGAATTTATCCGCCTAGTCAAATTCACTTCACTTTTGAAAAATACTCACCACTTCGGTATTGTGATTGTAAAACTCACTTTAAGTGGAGGTGAAAAAGAATCTACTACAAATCTAGTACGTAAATCATAAAAAGTGAGTTTATGATTTGACGTTTTGTCAGATGGGAAATAAACAATTCCGAAAGATCAGTCTTTTGGCTACTGTGGACGAGGAATATGAAAGGAGAAATTATTCCCGTATCAGTCGTCGGATATTGCGAGACACCAAGAACCCGTTCGACATGTCGCAGAGGCACTTCATTGGGCTATACCGTTTTCCGCAAAATTTGGCAACG
This sequence comes from Chrysopilus asiliformis, assembly GCA_964034945.1. Classification (NCBI taxonomy): domain Eukaryota; kingdom Metazoa; phylum Arthropoda; class Insecta; order Diptera; family Rhagionidae; genus Chrysopilus; species Chrysopilus asiliformis. The sequence goes on from OZ035962.1 coordinate 45,428,503, forward strand.
AATTTAATCAATGAATTAGCACCATTATTGCGTGAAAGCCGCTATAAGAATAGTATACCCGTATACCGTAAAGTGCTATCGGTACTTAGGTTCTACGCGCATGGCGGGTACCAAAATGCGGTTAGCCAGGAAGCTCATGTATCTCTTAGTCAGAAAGTAATGTCTCAGAATATAAAAGAAATATCCATAGCGCTGAATCGCTTATTGAATCGTTATGCCAAGTTTCCGGCAACCAATGAAGAAAAACTTCCCATTAAATAAAGGTTTGCATTTTTTTTTTGAATTCCATAAAAAAAACAATTCTGAGATTTTTTATTTACCTATGCCTTACAATCAATTGTGATTATTATAATTTTTTTTAAATAGATTTTGTTAAATGTTTTTCGGTTTTATGAAATCTCCGGGTTTCGGACAGTTGCACTTCAATGGGCGCTCCGCGCCAGTGACGGAGTACAGCGCTTCTATTTTTCGTCTCCCGACGCTGCTCCTGCCAATATTTTTGCCATTGTTGGGTGGTTTTGTGGGCGCCGCCCATAGAATTTAATAGAGCGGTCAGTTGATCCCACTTTTGTTTTTTTGTTGGTTTCCCAGCTTTGCCCTCAAACCGGGAATTGGCGAAATCCTTGTTTTCCAACATGAAATTTATGAGGGTTTCTCGCTGGGAAGCAGTCCCTTTCTTCTAAGAAAAGGGTAGCCAAAATTAAATAACATAACCTCAATTGTCCGATTAAACAAATTATTTCATATATTTATAAAATTACACAACAAATGATAAACAAAATTGATTTTTTTTATTTAGTTGAGTAAATAAATGGGGAAAAAATACCGCTTTTGTATCTATCTTACACTTCTACTTCCACTGAGAAACTCACTTTTAATTTCCGCTTGAGAAATACGTGGTGGAAATTTTGACATTTGAGGTGCAAATCTTCACGTTCAAATTTTTACCTTTTTTAAATCACAATACCAAAAGGTGAAAAACTCATTTATTCAGTTTTCTCACGTAAAAAAATTTCTCACTTTCTAATCACAATACCGCTGCTGTTGAGATTTTCAATTTTTTTTAGTCATTATCACATATTTGAATAAAAAATGTTTTGATCGATTCATTTAAGTACATTTTGCCTGGATCAAAGGTTTATTAAAGTTTTTAATATGAAAAATTATTTAAAAACATAACAAAAGCTATAATTGCCAATCTGGCAATTATTGAAAACCCGTATGGTGATTTAAGTGAATGGCAAACAGTTGTATCAAAATTCCACTTTGAAGTCAAACTTTCCAATAAGATTTTTTTAAAACTTGTTCCAATTGGATTTTGATGTATGGAACTTTAATTTAGAATCATGTCCTAAACAACTTTTGTTCTTGCACTTTTTTGATAAGATGCACCGTTTTTGAGATATTCGCAAAAAACATTTTCGTTCGTATGGGGGGTACCCCCCTAATGGTCCATTTTTGCCCATTAACGAACTTAGCCTCGCATTTTACGAAAAACGGACCTGTGCAAAATTTCAAGTCTGTGGCTCAATCCGTGCGCCCGCAATCCGCGCCACAGACAGACGGACGGACGGACGGACGGACGGACATGCTAAATTCAACTTTTCTCATCATTCTAAACACACTGGTGTAATTCATTTTTGTGTGCGATGACGGGATCTTGGCGTTACAAACGGTAAGCCAAAGTTAGTATACCCTTTGGTTTCACCATACGGGTATAAAAACTCAAAACAAAGCTGATGTTTTGAAAATTTTCGAAATAAGACGGTTCTAAAATTTTAGAACCGTCAACGGTTTTCCGATGGCCAGACTTTAGTTTTATATAGTCACTTTAGTTTATTTTAGTTCCGTTTTAAAATTTTACATGTATAGCGATTTGTGGTCAAAATATGATAATTTTGTCGTCATATTTTCCGTGATAAATAAAATGGGAAGTTTCTCAAATCTCAATTGAGAGAGAAGCAATACAGGGGAAAATCTTGAGAAATCTGACTCGGATTTATTTGGAAATTGTGTTCTGGCAAATATATGTTTTGGGGGGAACGAATTTCGGTAGAATTGGGACTTAAATTTTTTTTGGCGGGAAACGAAATCTTGAGGAATTTTACTCGGCTTGACTTGGAAATTGTGTTCTGGCAAGTACAAATTTTGGCAGGAAACGAATTTCGATGAAATTAGGCTCTGGAATTTTTTGGCGGGAAATGAGTTTTCTTGAAATTGGCTGCAGCAGTAAATCACCCTCATTCTGAATGGCGCGTCACTTCATTCGACGTGTTGATTGTTACGTCACGTCACGCCGGGTTTGCTATTCTCATAGTCGCGATAATAGACAATTTAATTCCATTGAACTTACAATATTCGCCGCGGCAGCACAATCGAACAACGCTAATATATTCCGAATGCTGAAGTTTAAAGACTATTTTAGTTTAACGCTTAATCGAATCAATCAGATGTTTTTATTTGCTTTCCACAAAACTGCAATGTTGTGTCCGGACTTATACGAAACATCATCTGAGGATGAAGAAATACTCGTCAATTTACGAGTAAAAAGAAGAATCCTGAGAGATTACTCAAATCCTTTGGATTTACCAGATCAAGCGTAAGTTGTGACGTGATATTTTTTTCAACTACATAATGCAATTTCATTTCAGTTTTCAAACATTCTATCGAATGTCAAAACATTCATTTAAGTGGTTACTGCAAATAGTAGATGAAAACAACCCAATCTTCACACTGAAATTTATCAAAAGAAATATTTGTTACATACCTATTAATTTATTACCATTTTAATGCAGTAAAAATTTCCAAATATTTAACTTACGTTTTCTTGTTATCCATGTTTTAATGGGCGGCACGAGTACTATCACTTCGAATTTGGCGGTGACAGAACGTCACGTGTCACGCTAACCTGCCGCTATTTGCCGATTGTCGCCAATAAGAATACCAAAATCCGCGTGACGTGACTTTTGTCGTGAAATTCGCCATTCAGAATGAGGGTGAATGTAATTCTTGCGCAGTTAAAGAGCAGTAAATTAGCAGTACATTTTCCATATTTTGTTTTTTCAACCTGAAGCTGGAACACAACAAATATCTCGAAATCGGCTGCAGCAGCCAATTTTATTTTTGCGCAGTAAAATAGCAGTAAATCTTATGGAAGAAAATTTTCTTATGTGCTATTTTTGTGTTCCAGCGTAATAGAGCTCGTCAGAAGACTTCTCCGACTGAAAAATTCGTTGTCCGTCGGTACTGCCCGTGGCCTCCCAACTGGGCCCCGGGTTTTCGTGTCGGGTCCCTCAAAAAGACGTTGCTGTGGTTGTCTTCTTAGCGCTGGCTTCCGCTAGTAGCCTCATATTCTCACGCCGTTGTTTGCGCTGTTGGCAACCTGATGGCCCTTTCCCCTTTTTGACCCTCGAGGTAGTGGTGGACTTTTTATCGGAGGAGTCCGTCTCCGTAGACCTTTTTGGGGAGGGGTCCTTCTACTTTAAATTCGACTCTATCTTGATCCTACGAGTAGAGGAGAAAATATGTCCCCGCCCGCAGAGCCCCTGTACGGACGTAAGGCCATTTAAAACAGGAGGTCGCCAGGTATCCTGAGTTCGCATACTAGAGACTAGATAACGCCCTAGCCATTCATTCTTCGGCGCATGCTGTTCCATCTTGAATTGAGGTTTTTTGTCAAGGTGTACTTCTTTAGCGTCGCGTTTTAGCCTAGATAAACCAGGGACGGGAAACGAAATAAAAAATCGTAACGTTATTCATTTCGTTACGTAACGAAATTGAACTTTTATTTCGTTACGTTATTTCGTTTTGTAACGATGAAAAATTTCATTTCGTTACGTTATAACGTTATATTTCGTTACACATTGTATGGAAACTGAAAACAAAAAAAAACACACTTTAATAATAGTTTGTCACAAAGTAATTCAGTTCAGTTTCCATAAAAATAAATTCTATGAAAAATAATAAAACTTAGCAAAAAGAAAATACAAAAAAAAACAAAAAATAAAATAGTGATTACTAAGTTAAAAAATCGACATTTTGGTCAATATCAAAGATATAGAATTTTAGGCTATTTTGATGTCGCTGATTCTGAGTCGCACCTAGCTTTCGCGAAATTCACTCTACTTCTGGAGTTACTAAAAATAAAATATTTTCGATACCAACAAAGTTGCTTGAAAGATTTCCTTTTTCGTATCTTCAGAAATAGAGGGAATCGGACCAAAATAAAATCCGATTTATGTAAGGGCCACATCTATCAGTTTTCCATCAGTCGCAACTGTTACGGTACTCGTCAGTATTCCATCAGTTTTTTTACATCCAGTTAAGCGTTCACATCTATCAGTTGCGACTGACAGTTTTTTGTGAAAATTTTCCATTCATTTTGGTTGTAGAGTTCAAAAAATACCGGTGGATAATAAAGAGAGAGTGTGTGTATGCATTATTATTGCATTAAGTTCAAAAAATAATTGGTTATATTCTAATGCGATACGACTGACGCGAACGTTCACACCAATCAGTTTCCCATCAATTTCCCAAAAACTGATGGAAAACTGATAGATGTGGCCCCTACATTAGAATCAAAATACGATTAAAAATAATACTCCAATATTTTTTATTATATTTTATGCAGGTGGCAGGTCTGTGGGGTTATACTTGATGAACTTTTGTGGAAAATTTCACAAAAATATAATACTGAACAAAACAAGGAAAAATTAATAAATAACGAAAAAAACCTAATATTTTTTTTTCGTTTTTCGTTACGTTTTTCGTTACGATTTTCGTTACGTTTTTCGTTATTGTAACGGAATTGAATTTCTATAACGTTATAACGTAATTATGAAGAAATAGCCCGAAAATAATTTCGTTATTTCGTTACGTTACGATAACGTTTCCCATCCCTGAGATAAACTAGTTACCGGTGGTCGCCACGATGAAATAACGCGAACACTTGCGAATCATAACATGGTTGATGTTACAACCATCGAAACCCCCTCCTCTGTCCGAAACATGACCGGCACAGTGGTGAGGACTCGATGCTGCTAAACGGGTTACGGGGCCAACATTAGTTGGCCTATTCCCCCCTGCCGCAGACGCCAGACCACCTTGTAGGTGCTAATATAGGTGAGGAAATATGATGATTAGAAAAAGCGACATGGATGAATTAAAAATACCAGTCCACTGCGGTTGATTAAACCAAATTTTGTAGGTGGGTAGAGGGTTGGAAATAGAGGGAATGTGGGTTTCTTGTAAGGCGATGATAGACGGTTGGTATTGTGTGATGAGAGATTCAAGATCAATGTACATTGAAACCTCGATACCGTATACCCTCAGTACTGTATACCCCTCAATAGTGTATACCCCACAGAAAGAAGTGTCAGGAGAAGGCAATGGGGGCGAAACAGCAGAAACTTCTTAACCAACAAACAATAACTTCTTACTTTGCTAAATAACTTTGTAAATTAAATGTATAAATGAGTAAAACATTAAAAAACGTATTCTCAGTTTTTTATAATTAAAACCATGACAATATTTTTTTTTCTTTTATAATACCCCTCGATATTGTATACCCCTCGATACTGTATACTACCCCGGTTTGATATCGGTATACAGTATCGAGGTTTCAATGTAATTGTTCCTGAATCCATTAAGATTCCATTGAACGATGCTAATATTAGAATAAGTTGGCATGATATAAAAAAGGAGAAAAAATTGCCTTACAAGTACTCTTCTCTCACAAAGAGTGGGGGCATCCCCTTTTATTTATTTATTTATTATCATTCAACATGTACATTTTGAACCATCTGAATACTAAGTTTTAGTAAGGAAACTTTTTAAATACATGCAAATATATACAAAAATATGAAACATTGAGGGAAAAAATTATTCACAGCTATAGAATGCATTCTTAATTGAATTTTTACTTAAATTAAAATTTACATCATGAGCATAGTCATTGTAGAGTCTACTCATGGCAGATATTGGTTTATAATGACCATAGTTCGTCCTATGGCCATCCAAATAAATAAATGTTTTGTCCCTGGTGGTACGAAAATGTGAATTAATACTAATCAGACTCAAAAGGTTTGGTGAGTTAATATTACCGCATAACAAATTATGATTGAAAAGCACACTTAGTATACACCTACGGTGATTAAGAGATGACATATGTAATAACTTTAACATATCATCATATGGTGGAAGCAATAAACGATTCTCCCATGGCAAAAATTTCAAAGTAAATCGCAGGAATCGTTTTTGAATAGATTCAAGACGAAAATGTGAATATTATAGTGCGGTTTCCAAACAACACATGCATATTCAAGAATGGGACGAGGGAGCGAACAAAACAAAGCTTTTAAAACATAAGGATCAGGAATTTCTTTGGACCAACGCTTAACAAAGCCTAAAATAGAATTAGGTCGAATAATAATATTGTTAATATGAAATCCTCACTAGTGGAATTTTTATAACTTAGGACCGACGGATACTGAGTAGACTTTCGTTTTGAGTTTACAAAATTCCAAAAATGTTTTGGATTATTAATAATGTTAGTTTTACACTCATTTGATAACAATACCTGTAATAAATATTATATTGTTTTCTAAGTTCAGAATAAGTTACATAATTGCTTTTCGTTACATCAAATTTCCTCCAAGCGGAATTATGTTTATTTCTTAATTCACGAAGTGTATCATCGTACCACCATGGAGATAAAATACGATCCCTTTTTTTTAACAACGGATACATGTTTTTTATACCTTCAGAAATAGTTATGTAGAACGAAAGTGTGGCGGAGCCTATATTGTTATTATAAATCAAAGTTTGCCAATCTAATTGTTAAAAAAATAATTTAGTGAGTGAAAATCTGCTTTTTTAAAATTATAATGGAAGATGTTATTATTCAGATGGTTTAAACTAGAATTATCTAAAACAAAAATGGCTTCTAATACTGGGTGGTCTGGAACTTCCTTAAGCATCGGATCGTTAGCATGACTGACAATGATACCGTCGGTATTGGACCAAAATATCAGGTCTAGCATTCTATTCCGAGCATTGCTAATAGAATTTACTTGCTTCAAGTCTAATGCGAATATATTGTCCAAGAAAAAAGTTTCACAAGACGATGTTGCATAACATATAAAAGATGAGTCCTCGTTAGATAGAGTTCACGTTACTTTTGGGAGGTTAAAGTCACCGAGAAGTAATACTTCGTCTAGCGCAGAACAGTTCGGGATGAAAGTTTCGATAGTGGATAGCACACTGCTAGAAATTTCGACCGGACTACCAGGAACAATGCAAATAACGATAACTAACATTGTATTTGCTGAAGCGGCCAGTTCTTTTACTGGAGAATGAAAAAAAAGTTTTTTTTTGGGAAAACTCAACGAGACTTTTGTTGTTTGACGGTTAACTTTTTAATGACTAAAATATTTACAAATTTTCTTAATCTAAGTTTGCTTAATCTACAAAAATGCAAAGTCGGCGTTTCTCACGATGACCAGGTGTCGTAATGCGTCTAGACGACGCGGTGTCATATTCGTGTGAATATTTGTCATCTGAGAAATTTCATCTGTCGACTCTTCACCCTGAATCATGTTTGCGATGGCCTTCTGTAATGAAGTCAGATCTGTTAAAGAAATTTTTTTTAAACAACCTTGAACTGATTCCATAGTCGCGGTGGAATTATCTATGATCGCATCTGAGAGATTGAAGGCCAGTACGACTGATGCTCGCAGCGTGGACTCTTGTAGATTATGAGATCGTAGAGTCATTGCCCCATGTTTTAGGATGCAACCTGACGTAATCTCAAGTAGTCCATCGCCACCAAATGTCTCGTGTATTATTTGTTCTCCGCAAATAATATTAAATGTTTATTCTTTAGTAAGAGCATACAACCATCTGTTTAGATTGTGCAATGGTATCCAAACGTCCTGGTTGTAATTGGTAAGCACACGTGTTGGGCAGTGCCTTTTGTGATTAAGTATTGCGATTTCGCAAACTTATCTTCTTTCTTCCTTGTGGAACGTTGGATGCCATTGTTTGCAATGGTAGTGACCACATTGTGGTTGTTCACACCATAAAAATTCCCTTTCCTTCATGAAATAATATCGATCGCGCTGCATGTTCACGATTAAATAATCTGCTGACGGCTTGATGCCAATCATGGTAGCATTTTTGATCGTAGGGATAGAAATTAGCTTGAACAGTTCATAGAACTCATTTTGAGCCAATGGAATTTTGATAGCAATTATGAGTTGCTGTGCCACAACCCTTGCTCTAGCAGACATCATTTTGTAACTTATTTGAAGATCATCTAAATTTTGAGCCGGTAATGAAAGATTTGGAGGGAGAAACTGACGTATGTGCCCTGGTTCCTGACGCAATTGATATGCGTGGATTAGCGATGGGTTGATTCTTCCGTGATGACTATCCGTAACCAATTCAACTAGATCGTCTTGTGTTCTTTGATGATGTCCCATAATGATCAAAAATGTAAATGTTTGGATGACTCTTTGTTGCATGGATGAGTTTTGCAGCTTCTCAAACACTTCTGAGACACGTTTCTCAATCGAATCAAACTGCTGAGTTATAATCTCATTATTTGTTTTTATTATATTTGACGTTAATTCAATTACGGATGTTTGATTTTTTGTGATGTGCTTGTCATCTTGTCGCAGCTTGTCAATAGTCGTTACCATTTCATTCGCATAATTTTGATCTAATACTCCAAAAAGAGCATGAGCAGCAGACCCAATAATGTCAAACGGTCATCTTCTTCCGCGGTTTCTTACCTCATGTGGTTTCAAGAGATCATCATTTATCTGAACACCGTTTTTTTTATGCCAGGAGCTTAGCCAAATTGCCTCTAATGCCGAAGCACAGCTCTCAAGACATCATTCATTCAACCATTCATATTTATTTATTTATTTATTACAAATTTCATCAAAATACTGATTACTGATTAATATTATTTACAATAACATATTTAAAGCTTACTCTTCAGAAACTCCAAACTATTGTTAAAGTCAATATTTTCAAATTTCAAATTGAAATTACGGCATATGTTAGATATAGGTTCGTTAAGACCATAGTTTGTACGATGCATAGCAACATGAAGAAAGTTATGACATCTAAGTGGACGAGAAGGAGTAAGTATAGATATATTTTCTAACATTTGAGGCGAGCTAATCTGTCCCGTCAACAATTTGAACATGAAGGTAGTCTTTGTGATACTCCTTCTTTCTTTTAAACTTTTTAAATTTAGCAGCGCAAGTCGATCTGCATAAGGAGGTATACTTAAGACGTTGTTCCAGGGCAGTCCCTTCGGCGCAAAACGACTAAATTTCCGTTGCACCTTCTCTATACGATCACAATGTATCGCATAGAAAGGGTCCCAAACCACAGAACAATATTCTAATATTGGACGAACAAGAGAGCAGTATAAGGATTTGGTGACAAAAGGGTCAGAAAATTCCTTAGACCATCTCTTGATACAGGGAATTAGTTCGACTCAAAATCGAATTTATATGATCAACAAAAGTAAGAGAAACGTCAAAAATTACACCAAGGTCCTTAATTCGTTGGAGCCTGATTAGATCAGTCCCTTCATGGGTATAGTCATAAAATAAAAATCTTTTCTTCCTACCATAACTATGGACAGAGCACTTGTCAACGTTTAATAACATAAAGTTTTTTTTACACCACACATAAAATTTTTTAAAGTCATTCGATAAAAGTACACAGTCATTTATGTCGCGAATAGGGAGGTATATTTTCATATCGTCAGCAAAGAGCAAAATAGAGCTATTTTTTATAATCAAATAAATGTCATTCACATATAACACGAAAAACATCGGACCCAGATGGCTTCCCTGAGGTACACCAGAAATATTGTATATTGTTTTCGAAGTTTTCCCTCGAAAACAAACTCTTTGAGTGCGATCACAAAAGTAAAAGTTTAACCACTTGAGAAATAATGGGGGAAAACCCAGAACTGAAAGCTTAAACAACAAAATTGTATGCGAAATTGAGTCAAATGCTTTAGCTAAATCAGTATATATGCAGTCGACCTGCAGCCCATTCTCGACGCTATTTTGTCAGAAAGATGTAAATTGAACTAAATTTGTTTCAGTAGATCGACCTTTTAGAAATCCGTGTTGCTGCGGAGTAATGATAGAGTTTATATGAAACTGTAACACAGAACAGATAATAGACTCAAATAGTTTAGAAATGGATGACAATTTAGCAATAGTTCTATAATTTGCAACATTCGATCTATTGCCTTTTTTGTGAATTGGGATTATATAAGATGCTTTCCAAATATGAGGGAAAATCCCATCACGAAGAGATAAATTAAATAAATAAATAAGTGGTTTGACAAAACTATTATTACAACACTTAAGCACGGCAGCGGGGACACCATCGGGACCAGACGAATAATTTAAGTCAAGTTTGTTTATTGATTCACAGATAGTATGCTTGTCAATGCTCAAATCCTTCATGGTCAAGGTAGTTAAAGGTATTTTAGTCAAGAAATCAAAATATTGTTCATCAATATCATAGTTTAAATTATCGCTAAACGCGCCTTGAAAAAGATCTGCAAACAGGTTACAGACTTCCTCAGAGTTGTCAGAATTAAAATTTTTCAAAAATAATGACGTCGGGTAACCGTCGACGTTCCTCTTACTATTAATAAAATTCCAAAATTTTTTTGGATCACGTTTTAATTTGGTTTTCATGGTCGACACGTAGCTATCATAAGCTTGGCTAGCAGTCGAAAGGAATTTGTTCTTAAAATAACAGTAAATTTTGAAATCGTACTCACATTGGAACTCAACAAATCTTTTCCAGTGTTTCGTTTTTAAGTTTCGCAGATGCATAATTTCAGCATTAAAACATTTAGGACGTGTTAGAAGATTTTTCTTCGTAAAGTAGGGTACTGTCAAATTTAAAATTTCAAAAATAATCATATCAAATTTAGAAGTTGCAATGAAAATATTTGCTTCATTTAAGACCACGTCCCAATTTACCATGTCAAAAAGCTTAGACATTTCTGAAAAGTTAGCTTTTCGAAAGTTAAAATCTTGAATATTACAAAAGAGACTAGTTGAAAGTGAACAATCAGTATGCAAAAAACAAGTTAACGCTGGATGATGACCACTTGCTGGCAGGATTGGAGAGATGCAGGTGCTCACAACCAAAGAAGAAGCATCTGACGTAAATATGAGGTCCAAAACGCGACCATTTGCATTGAGTATGCTATTAACTTGGCAAATATTGTGAGAGTATAGTTGATCCAGAAATGCAGATTCAGCTTGACATGAAGTACTCGGAATAAGGAAACTCGTCTTCACATGAAGACCATGAGACTGATGGCAAGTTAAAATCACCAAAAATTAAAATGTCATCTTCAGGATTCATTAGGTCCAGCACAAATTGGATTCCTCTATTATATGTATGGTAAATTTCGATTTGACATGACGGCGCATTGTAGAAGTTTATTACAAAAATGTTGCGTGAGCATAATTTAAGTTTGACACATAAAAACTCCAATTCTAGTACGTCAGGAACGTTGACAATGCAAGAGTCCAACGACGAACGAATAGCACAGAGAACGCCACCTCCAACTGTAGCATTGTAGGAACAGTGTCTGTCACGACGAAAGACAGTAAAATCAGAACTAAAAAGTTCGTTGTGCAGAAAGCTGGCATTTAACCATGTCTCAGTGAAGCACACTACGTCAAAGTCGCATCCAGTCGATGCGCAGAACAGCTGAGGAATTTTTGTACGAATCTCGCCTACGTTTTGGTAGTAGCAGGAGATGCGAGTACTCCGTTTTTTGAATTTCCCTTGAAGTGGGTTTTAAGGTTTCTAGGCTGAAACTCCTTGACGATCATATCAGAAGGCCAAAAATTCCCGTTTATTACATCCACAAAGAAATATTCTGGTAGAAAAACTTTAAATGACGATATAGTTGATCCAGGTTTTTGCATAAACTTTGACGATGCAATTTTATCGCCATTTTTAAATTTATAATTTGATTGAAGGAAACCAAGTACGTCGTCTGTTGTCGTTGAGGGATCCAGTCTGGATAAGGACAATACCCTTGGTCGGCTGACTGTTTTTAGTGTGGTTATCGAAGAGATAGCAGTTTTGGCGACAACATCAACCACTTGACTATTTCCCGAGTCCGTTTTTTCGTGCTCTGCGAGATCTTCAACCGATTCGACTCCACCATCAGGTAACGACGCTGATTTTTGTTCCGTGCCAAGTGGACGTCTTGCATCAGCATTTTTCAAAGGAATCCCAGACTTGGAACTGCGCGGCTCATTTAAGTCAACGCGGGCAAAGCTTTTGGTTGGATTTTGCCTATTTATTTTGGTGATACTTTTATTGTTTATATTATTCAACGTCGTATTTAACAAGTCAGAAAACGCATCCATTTTTGATGTTAACGTCTAAAGTTTCGCGGTGTATTCGGTTTTTAAAGTATCGATTTGAAGAGTTTGAGATTTTAATATAGTTACGACATCGCTTAAAGTAATATTGTTGCATTTGTCGCATCTAAAAGTTACATTTGACAATTTAGCACATGTATCCAATGTCGAAGTAGGCAGTTAGTAGCACTTTAAATGATAGGACCGAAAACAAGTTCCATCACATGCTATAAATCTACTGGATCTTGACTCCACATCTCCACATTTTCCACATTTTGGGTTGCATAAAGAATTACTAGCAAATGCCATAGTTTTTGCTTTGCGATTTCACGTAAATTGTTTTGTGTAATTTGTTTGCTGTGCGTATAACATGTGCGTATATATTGTGTAATTTGTTTGCTGTGCTAGTGACTATCAAAAATCCCGTTGGCGCTGATATCGTTTAGAAAGGTTGAAGCTCAGAAACGGCAAAAATTTCAGAAATTTCACACTGACAACACGCAGAAATGTCAAAATTTGAAATGTTTATGTTTTGAAATTTTTATAAACAATGTCGATCAACGACAGTAAAAAGCCAATTGCATTGTGGTGTTCATCGAGGACAGACATATTGATTTCTGGCTACAAGAATAATGGAATTTTTTGGGAGGAATCCAGAACAAAGGAGACACAGAGAAGTAGAAATTTTCTATTTTTACTCTTTAAGTAACATATTTATGACAAATAAAACAAAATATAAGTGTAAAATAAGAAAAAATGTCGAGAGGAGAGCTCGGGCTGGCTCAGTCTGGCTCGAGCAAAATGATTAGATGCGATTACGTTAACCCACATGGTAAAAGAAAAAAGTGAATACGATGATACGAAAATACCAGAGAACCAAGCCAAAAGAAAAATGAACCAGGAAATCCTGTTATATGACAACTCAAATGAAGCTCCTTTTTATGTTTATGTAGATAGATTTGATGAGGAAGGGAACAGAAAACAACTTTAAGCGATGTGTGTAAGTAATGTAATAATTAAACACGGCATTAAAAATGTGGTAAGCATAACAAGATAGGATACAATCGTGTAAAAGTGTCTTTCAATAAATTTGAAGAAGCAAACAAATTAGTGACGAGAAATGTTATAAATACACCAAATATCAAGACATTTATACCGAAACATTTCATAATCCGAACAGGAATTATCTTTGACGTCCTTCCTGAAAAGGAAGAGGAAGAAATAATGAATAATTTGAAATCAGACATAAAAGTCCTAAGAGTGGAGAGGGTTTATAGAAAGAAAAGAGAAGGAGAAGACACCGGAAAAAGACCAAGAAAAGGATCTGATAAGAACGAACAGAATGAAGATAGAATTTAGAGGATCAAACTTACCGAAAGAAGTAGAGATTAATTATGTTGTGTTCAAAGTTGATTACTTCGTACCTAGAGTAACACAGTGTTTTAGATGTTATCGATTTGGATATCATGCAAAAATATGTAAAAATAAAGAATCCAGGTGTGGAAAATGCGGAGAATCCCATAACTTGGAGGAAACTTGCAAGACACAGGAATTGAAATGTACAAATTGTGGAGGGGCGCACGGGGCATACAGCAACAGTTGCCCAGCCAAAATCAAGGCGCTCAGTATGAAGAAGATGATGGTAATAGAAAATTTTACACTTTGCAGAAATTCAGGGATGTGATGAGTAACACATACAACATGCTGGATGAGGTAAATCTAGATGAAAATTTTCCAAAAATGATGTATTCGATATGCTCCTATAGGTATGCAGTGATTATGAAAAAGGAAAATAGAAAAAGAAGTGTCCAAAACAATGTAAACAGAGAGAAGGAGAAGACGGATGAAATAACTACATTGACGAAATACAACTTAATGATGAAAAAAAAACAAAGTCGAAGAAATAGAGAAACTACTGTACAAAATAAGGAAGGAGCTGATGGGAATGGGAGATGAAGTAGGAGGACGTAGAGACGAAAGAACAAGAAGTATTAATGAACAAATTAACATCGTAATAAACGATTTAAATTTAAAACTAATTAATAATGGATGTAACAATAGCACAATATAACATACAAAGTATTTGTTATGCCCGAAAGCAAAACTTTAAATTAAAAATACTGGATTTTAAAATGGGCGAAGTAAAACAAAGCGATAAATTTATATTGAAATTAACAATTTAATAAATCAATTAAAATAACAATTATTATGACAATTCTATTAAACTTATATTAATATCAACAATAAAACTTGTAAGTAATAATTGAAGAAAATGTATATCGTTGATAGCACGATTAAAGTATCGTTTATTATCGGAAAGTATTCCTTAATAAACGATTTTAAATGAAATTGAAATATTTGTTTATTATTGGAAAGTATTCCATATAATAAACAAATCAAATGAAATAGTGAGAATGAAAAAACCTTTATGTAAAGGTATCGTTTATTATTGGAAAGTATTCCTTATAATAAACGATTTTTAAATTAAATTGAAATATTTGTTTATTATTGGAAAGTATTCCATATAATAAACAAATCAAATAATAGGAACAAACGAATTTATACGCGAGAAAAACCCTAACACAAATGAATTTATACGCGAGAAAAACTCTAATGAAAAAAGAATCGTTTATAGTCGGAAAGTATTCCTTACAATAAACGATTCAACTACAATCAGAATATTTGCCTATTATCGGAAAGTGTTTCTTATAATAAACAAACAAAATGATTGTTTTGTCCCTAAGAATTCTTTTAAGACCTTACCGAGAGAGTGCTCAAGGGCTTCAGCCGAAAGAATCCCTGAGCTGTCGCGTTACACGCGCTTTTATATGATTTTTGGACTTATTTCGGTTACTTAGATTAAACTTAAATTTAATTTGACAAATAATATTAAATTAATGTACAGTAATATTAAAAATGACTAAACATAAATTAATGACTAAATATAAAACTAAATAGAAATATTAAAATTGAAAATTATGTTGCGAGTGGTCGGAACATTCTCCCACTCCAAAAAAAAACTTATGGTTATAATAATAAAAAATCTTATCAAATAATTATAATTATTATTAGTTTTTATTTAAATTGCTTATTTCTATAATTTTTATATATAATTTTATGATTTTTAGTTATATTTATTGTTATTTTTCCACAATGGTGACTTTTGTGCTGGAATCAATTTTTTCCTCAATGTCAAATTCCGCCCTGGAGGCAATCCATTTGGAGACATATCCTGTTTTGATAATTTTGGCGATTCGGGAGAATAGATTTGATTAAGCCAATCGTTTTCTTCAGCACCCAAATTTATTTCTAACGATTCTGATACCATTTTTTTTTCTTTTTTCTTTTTTCTTTGTTTTTCTTTTACTAAGAAAGAAACATTTAATTAATATATTAAATAGATAAGTTTTATAATTGTATATTAACCAGTGTTCAAAACGCTCCCATTTGTAGTCTTTCGTTCTGCTCCTAAGGAGGCATTGAAAACAATGGAAAATAAAAATCACTCTCTAAAGAATGAAATTCGACATTTCAGTAAAACGCTCCCAAGAACGAGAACGAAATTATAGTTTTTACGTTCTTGCTCTTAGGAGTTTTATATTTGCATTTTGTTTTTACGTTCTTTGAGAACAGAACGTTAATGCTGGGAGCGAAATATCGTTCTCTCACTATTAAAATACATATTTATATGTGTGTGTGCATCATACCAAAAAGCCATCGCTCGAGGCTTTCATTCATTTTTATGCGAGACCCACACACCGCTTTGAACAAGGAGCGAAAACTTAAATAGAAATCATTTCGTTCTTAACTTGGGAGGGAGAACGAAAAATGTGCATAGCTCGTTCCGACTCCTAGCAACAGTACAGCGGAGCTGAAAATTTCACTCTTTACAGAACGATTGTGTTTGAAAATCATTTTCGTTCTCGAGAACGGGAGTCGGAAAACGCAGCAAGCGTTCTTGTCGTTGGGAGCGAAACTTTTAAGAGCGAAAAGAACGACAAAACAAAATAAAGTTTTGAACACTGATATTAACCAAAATTTCTTTTTTTTTACTTTGACAAATATATTTTTCGTTTTCATGGCGAACTTAAAAATTTTTTTTTTCTTTTTTCTTTTTTTAAATTTCTTAGGATCATTTCGCCATAGAATTCTTTGAAATTTTCGTTGTAAGCTATTGATTTTAATTTGGCGATACATTTTTCCTATGTCTACCCAAAAAACTATATTTTTTAACCTCCATCGTAATATAATTGATGTGAAATTATCGTGAATTGTAGGTCCTACATACATGCATTCATTAAGACTTTTACCTGAACTTGTTTTTTGAGATGCATCAAATACAATTCTTACTCTGGTTGAACTACTAGATTCTTTGATAATTGCATGGTGTGGCAAATAATAATGATCACTAATTAAACCTTCATGATTAAAAAAATGTTCCTTTTTTAAAGAAATATCGTCTCCGTGATTTAAATTAAAATATTCATTGATTACATTTTTATAATCTTTATAAAAAACAGGATCTTTAGCAAATCTTCGTTCTAATTGGAAAAAACGTGATAAAGCAGCTTTTCTTGATTCTCCTAACTTTAAAATGGATTCGTTAAATGGAAGAGTCACAACATATCGTCCATCTAATTGACGATAATGAGTTTCCTTAAATATTTTTTCACATTTATTTTCATCCTCTGTGCACTTTGAAATTGAAGAAACTTCTTCGACTTCCCAAAACTTTTTAATTTGAGCCTCAAATTCTAATGTATTATGGCAAGTTGTTATTTTCAAAACTTTGTTATTTGAACTGTTCTACTGTACCCGAGATAATCCATCCTAAGTGTAAATTTTGAGCTAATAAAGAGGAATTAGATTCCTTTTTAATCCCTTCTAATAAAATCTTTGAATATACATCTGCACCCAAAATTATATCTATCAATCCTGGAGTTTGATAATGTGGATCTGCCAAGGGTAAATTGGATAAAAATTCAAATTTATTGCATTTTACTTTTTTGGGTGGCATCGTTTTAGCTACATTTTTTAAAACTAAAGCTTCTACTTCGGTGTGGAATTCTTCATTATATAAAGATTTAAAGGAAAATATTATTCTAGCATTACAGTTTATCAATTTTTGTCCTCCAAGACCTGATACCTGAGCATTTATTTTTTCTTTTCGCAATCCTAATCTTTGTGCCAAAGATTCAGACACAAATGAAGATTGTGAACCTTGATCTATTAAAGCACGTGCTAGGTGAACTCCGGTATTTGTGATGATTTTAATTAATGCTGTAGCGAGTAAAACGAAATAATCAATATCTGTACTAAAATGTGATGCTACATTTTGTGTAACTATTTTTGATGTACTGGGTTCTATGCTAAATTGGGACGCATCATTTCGAGTAATCGTTCCTAATGTAGTAGATTCTTTAGGATTATCTATACTAAAATGTGTTGATACATTTTGTGTAGCTACCTTAGATTTCTCTAAAATTTCTTTTGGTTGAGATTTATCTGATTGTTTAAAATATTCTTTATGTAGTAAAGTGTTATGTCTTTTCCCACATTTCAAACAATTAAATTTACTTAGACATTGATTAAGCATGTGTTTTGTGCTAAGACAATTAAAACACATTTTATTCTTCTTTAAGAATTCAGTACGATTTTGTACATCCATATTGATAAATTTAGAGCATAATGCTAATTTATGTGCTTCAGAACACAAGGAACATTTGAAAACAACGTTGGAATGGAGAGATTGAGAATTTTTGATATTCTTTTGTATATTTAAATTTTGAAATGATTTCTTTGATTGCGTAATTTCAAGGGTGCGATATCTTTTTTCTAAAAATTCTTGCAAAACTTGAAATTTGGGAATTTTTTCTAATTCATGAATTTTTTGTTCCCATAAAATATGAGTGTCTGGATGCAATTTTTGAACTGTTATGTGAATAACAATTGCATCCCACGAATCTGTAGAAATGCCTAAATTGTTTAATGTTAGAAGACATTCTGTAGTGATATCTAATAATCGTTTGATATTAGCTGCATTATCAGCAATAATAGCAGATTGCGAAAGTAATTTCGTGAGTGCAGTAGAAACTAAAACGCGTTGATTTGAATATCTTTGAACCAGGATTTTCCATGCAGGCTCATAATTTAATTCTGTTATTTGATAAGAATGAATTAAGCGTTCAGCTTCTCCAGTAAGTTTTGATTTTAAATAATGAAATTTGTGAATTATTGAAATTGTGGGATCATCATGTATCATTGTTTTGAATAGATCATGGAACGAGGGCCATAAATAATAATCACCTGCAAAGCTAGGGATTTCAATAGGAGGAAGTTTGATTGGTTTTATTATTGATAAAACGTCATTTGATTGAGTTCTAGAAGCATTCATATTATTATGTGATGACTGTTGCAGTGCTTCAATAGCTTCATTAAATTCACTATTTGTATCTAAAAAATTGTTGAGACTATGTTTGATTTTCTATTACATTTACAAACTCAATATCTAAATGAGATATTTGAGTCCAATAACTTCGCAGTAATTTTTGCTTAGTTGTAATTGAAACCGCTGTTTGTCTTTTACCATCTGTGATAAATTTGTTTCGAATTGTCTTCATTCGACTAAAAATTCGAAACAATTTTTGAATTAGAATTGTAGTATCTGATGATACCGAATCTTGTTCAATAGTTTCAATTGGCTCAGACATGTTAACAGACGGATAAAATTAATTGAAATAAAAATTGAAAATTTTAAAACAATTCACACTTCGAATTTTCACCAATTTAAAAATTCGGCTCGAAGGACCAAATGTTATGCCCGAAAGCAAAACTTTAAATTAAAAATACTGGATTTTAAAATGGGCGAAGTAAAACAAAGCGATAAATTTATATTGAAATTAACAATTTAATAAATCAATTAAAATAACAATTATTATGACAATTCTATTAAACTTATATTAATATCAACAATAAAACTTGTAAGTAATAATTGAAGAAAATGTATATCGTTGATAGCACGATTAAAGTATCGTTTATTATCGGAAAGTATTCCTTATAATAAACGATTTTAAATGAAATTGAAATATTTGTTTATTATTGGAAAGTATTCCATATAATAAACAAATCAAATGAAACAGTGAGAATGAAAAAACCTTTATGTAAAGGTATCGTTTATTATTGGAAAGTATTCCTTATAATAAACGATTTTTAAATTAAATTGAAATATTTGTTTATTATTGGAAAGTATCTATATATATAAAAATGGAAGTTTGTTGGTTGGTTGGTTGGTTGGTTGGTTGGTTGGTTGGTTTGTTGGTTTGTTGGTTTGAGATTACAAAACTCAAGAACTACTGGACCGATTTTTACGCGGTTTTTTGCAAAATGATCTGTGTTGCCAGGAGCAGGTTTTTAGCTATGTAGATTTCGAAATGGAAGGTCCTTTAAGGATAAAGGAAGTATCCTTTTTCCCATTTTTCTCCGGAAAAGTTGCCATTATGGGGTTTTTGGGGTCTCTGATCACGAATCCGGTGTTGGAATTTCAAAATTCGAAACGAAAGGTCCTGTAAGGATAACGCAAATATCCTTTTTCTCATTTTTCTCCGGAAAAATTGCCATTATGGGGTTTTTGGGGTCGCTGATCACGAATATGGTGTTGGAATTTCAAAATTCGAAACGGAAGGTCCTGTAAGGATAACCCAAATATCCTTTTTCCCATTTTTTCCCGGAAAAATTGCCATTATGGGGTTTTTGGGGTCGCTGATCACGAATCCGGTTTTAGATTTTCAAAGTTCGAAACGGAAGGTCCTGTAAGGATAATACAAATATCCTTTTTCCGATTTTTCGCCGGAAAAATTGGTATTATGGGGTTTTTGGGGTCGCTGATCACGAATCCGGTATTAGATTTTCAAAATTCGAAACGAAAGTTCCTGTAAAGATAAATATCCTTTTTCCCGTTTTTTCCCGGAAAAATCGGCATAAGGGGGTTTTTGGGGTCGCTGATCACGAACCCGGTATTAGATTTGCAAAATTTGAAACGGAAGTTCCTGAAAGGATAACGCAAATATCCGTTTTCCCCGGAAAAATTGGCATTATGTTTGGGATCGCTGATCACGAATCCGGTGTTGGAATTTCAAAATTCGAAACGGAAGGTCCTGTAAGGATAACGCAAATATCCTTTTTCCCATTTTTTCCCGGAAAAATTGCCATTATGGGGTTTTTGGGGTCGCTGATCACGAATCCGGTATTAGATTTTCAAAATTCGAAACGGAAGGTCCTGTAAGGATAATGAAAATATCCTTTTTCCCATTTTTCCCCGGAAAAATTTGCATTATAGGGTTTTTGGGGTCGCTGATCACGAATCCGGTATTAGATTTTCAAAATTCAAAACGGAAGGTCCTGTAAGGATAACGAAACTATCCTTTTTCCCATTTTTCCCGGGGAAAAAATGGCATCAGGGGGTTATCGGGGTCGCTGATCATGAATCCGGTATTAAATTTTCAAAATTCGAAACGGAAGGTCCTGTAAGGATAACGAAAATATCCTTTTTCCCATTTTGCCCCAGACAACTTGGCATTATAGGGTTTTTGGGGTCGCTGATCACGAATCCGGTATTAGATTTTCAAAATTCGAAACGGAAGGTCCTTAAAGGATTACGCGAATTTCCTTTTTAAAAATTTTCTCGCAAAAATTGGCATTAACCTTCATCCGTCCCTCAAAAAAAATCACACTAAAGTTCCTCGGGTCTATTTTGACCCATAAAGGTTTAGTGTATACAAAAATCAAAAAACGAGTTTTTTTTATGTTTTTTGAAATTTTTACAACATACAACAACATATGTATAACCCAAAAGACTTATATATTGTTCTAATGATCTCTCCCCGAAAATAGCGGTCAAAAAACTTCATACAAAAATTGAGAAATATGGCAGTTGAGTTTTCCCCAATTGACATCCAACAAAATCGGTTTCTTATGCTACATTTACACGAATGACAAATTTGTCATTTTTTTCTTGTCATTATGTTAATTCCCGTGTAAATGGCATAATTTTTCTAATTTTTTCTGTCAGAAAATGTCAATCTCTCATAAAAGAATGAACTTGTCCATTCTTTTATGCCAGATTATCATTCGTGCAAACGCAATATTAGTTATGACAACTTTAGTATTCAACTTTTGTCATAACTAATATTGCGTTTGCACGAATGACAATCTGGCATAAAAGAATGGACAAGTTCATTCTTTTATGAGAGATTGACATTTTCTGACAGAAAAAATTACAAAAATTATGCCATTTACAAGGGAATTAACATAATGACAAGAAAAAAATGACAAATTTGTCATTCGTGTAAATGTAGCATTATACCCGAGAAATCACCCCGTTCGGTCAAAGATTTTAGATCCGTATTCTAGATATAGTTTACAAACACTAACTAATATAATATAATATGACTAAATTAAACATTTCTTATACGAATAACTGCCTTGGGTCATTTTAGACCCGAAGGTCTTTAGTGTGACTATTTTTGTAGCAGTGTAACGGGTAATCGGAAGTTGCCAAATTTTTGCATACTGCTAGTTTACAATAAATAAGGCAAAGTCAAAAAATTTCAGGTTCGTAATATAAATATTTTTAAAGGTACAAGCAAACTAATTTCTGTTTGGGTCAAATTAGACCCGAGGGACGGAAGAAGGTTAAGGGGTTTTCGGGGTCGCTGATTACGAATCCGGTGTTTCAGTTTCAATAACTCTAACGAAAGGTCCTGTAAGTATTACGTTGATTTTTGAGTTTTTTAAGTTGATTTTTTGGTATTCTAAATCTATATGTGCAAAAATTAATAGACTCAAAAACTACTGGACCGATTTTTACTTGGTTCATTGTAAAATGATCTGCGTTGTCAGGAGCGAGGTTTTAGCTATGCTAGATTCTCAAAATTCGTAACGGAAGGTCCTGAAAGGATAACGCAAATATCCTTTTTTCCGTTTTTCCCGGGAGAAATCGGCATTAGGGGGTTTCCGGGGTCGCTGATCACGAATCCGGTATTAGATTTTCATAATTCGAAACGGAAGATCCTGAAAGGATAACGCAAATATCCTTTTTCCCGTTTTTCCCGGGAAAAATCGGCATAAGGTGGTTTCCGGGGTCGTTAATCGCGAATACGGTGTTAGGTTTTTAAAATTCTAAACGGAAGGTCCTGTGAGGATAACGAAAATGTCTTTTTTCCAATTTTTCTCGCAAAAACTGGCTTTGGAAGTTTTCAGGGTTGCTTATCACGAATCTGGTGTTGGAATTTCATAATTCGAAACGGAAGGTCCTGTAAGGATAACCTTTTTTCCAAAAACTTTTTAAGTTATTTATGTTTTTTTGGCATTCTAAAATTTATACAAAAAACTTTTAGCTGGCAACGAAGGGTCTGCTAGTTCCATATAATAAACAAATCAAATAATAGGAACAAACGAATTTATACGCGAGAAAAACTCTAATGAAAAAAGAATCGTTTATAGTCGGAAAGTATTCCTTACAATAAACGATTCAACTACAATCAGAATATTTGCCTATTATCGGAAAGTGTTCCTTATAATAAACAAACAAAATGATTGTTTTGTCCCTAAGAATTCTTTTAAGACCTTACCGAGAGAGTGCTCAAGGGCTTCAGCCGAAAGAATCCCTGAGCTGTCGCGTTACACGCGCTTTTATATGATTTTTGGACTTATTTCGGTTACTTAGATTAAACTTAAATTTAATTTGACAAATAATATTAAATTAATGTACAGTAATATTAAAAATGACTAAACATAAATTAATGACTAAATATAAAACTAAATAGAAATATTAAAATTGAAAATTATGTTGCGAGTGGTCGGAACAGTATTGTTAAAGCTGGTAACCTTGAATTAATAGAAAACTTTATTAAAGAATAAAAGATAGACATTTTATGTTTGGAAGAAACTTGGCAAAAAAGGGGGAAAAAATATTATATTGAAGGGTACAATTATATTTATACAAACAGGAAAAGGGGCAACGGAGGTGGTGTTGCCTTTTTTGTTAATAAAATTATAAAATTTAAAAGATTAGACATAAAAACCAATCTGGAACTCATCGCAATCAGGACAACGAACCTGACGAAAAATTTTACGGTAATCAATGTGTACCTAAACCCGAAGCTAAACAACGACAGTATCATCAAAGAATTTGACAATTTTCTAGTACAACTAGGGCAAATAGGTAATATTATTTTCACTGGGGATTTCAATGCCAAGTCAACAACATGGGGAGCGAAAGAAAGAAACAAAAGAGGAGAAATACTTGAAGATCTGTTCGAAACCCCAAACTTAAAAGTTATCAATAATGGTGAACCTACATATATGGGAAATGGGGGCAAAACACATCTAGATGTAACAGCTGTAACCGCAGGAATCTATACGGAATCGAAAGTGCATTCCCTTAGAGAATAACTAGTAGCTACCATTTACCAACGATAACAAAGATAGTAGACAACAGAATAAAGATAGTCAACAAAATGTTCATATCGAAAAAAAAATTAGAAGAAGGGTTAAAATATCTAAACACCGGGGGCACCATTGAGGAGATAGAGAATAGGATAAAAGAAAAAAAATCGAAAAATGCACAATAAGAGTGGAAGAGGTGAATGGAAAGTTTTCTCCAAAAGCTTGGTGGAACAAAAACATACAAAAACTTCATCACAAAATTAGCCTACAAAGAATATACAACAGAAACAAGAGTTTTATTACGCTGAGAAAACTAAAAGAAGTTAATATCGAGATTACAACAGAGATCCAAAAAACAAAACAAAAAAGCTGGGACACATTCTTGGAAGAACTCAGTGACCAGAAGAACAATCCGAACTTTGTATGGAAGAAAATGAAACAGATAAAAAGTAGTAATAAAGAGAAAAACCAAAAGATATGGACGGAGCAACAAAATAGGGATTTTCTCGAGATGATTGCAGATAAAAGCTTACTGAATCTCAGCAAAGACAACAACCCAGAAAAAACCAATGAAATTTTTTAGAACCTAGAAGACTTTACAGATATGATAAAATCAAGAAATAGTTACTCAGCCCCAGGTGAAGATAAAATTGCCTATAGAGAAATAAAGAAACTAGATGACAAAACAATTGTCAAGATATACAAAGCTGTAATGGACACTTGGGTTACAGGTAAAATACCGGTGAACTGCAGAATAATCAAAGTAGTGCCCATCCTAAAAATAAATGAATCAAGCGACAACGTTGAAAATTTTAGACCGATATGTTTTCTATCATCATTCTTCAAAATACTAGACTCCCTGATCAAAGACACGATTGACAAAAAAATTGAGAAGTCACATATCCTAAGCAATAAATGTTATGGTTTCAGGAAAAATCGTTCAGCAACAATGTGTATAAATAACCTCATAAACACAGTTGAGCACCACAAAGAAAACAAAATAGTTATAGGATGCTCTCTAGATATAGAAAAGGCGTATGAAGGAGTAGATACGTACATTCTTACCAATGAACTTAGAGAATCCGACATAGACGAAGGTATAATCAAATGGATAACAAGTTTCTTACAGAACAGACAACTAAAAATGGGTAACACCAAAGTACACACAAGTAAAGGATTAATGCAGGGGAGCCCGACCAGTCCCACACTCTTCAATATATATACCAGAAGGCTACACAAAATCGAAGATGAGAACACACAAGTCTTCCAGTTTGCAGACGATTTTTTCATACTCTCGGCCCACACAAGAAAGGAAAAAG
The DNA here is from genome assembly GCA_964034945.1 of Chrysopilus asiliformis. Lineage (NCBI taxonomy): Eukaryota > Metazoa > Arthropoda > Insecta > Diptera > Rhagionidae > Chrysopilus > Chrysopilus asiliformis. The sequence goes on from OZ035962.1 coordinate 45,453,704, forward strand.
CGGAGAAGAATCTGACGAAGAAGATTAATGAATTTGGAAAGATTACATCGGAACTAAAACTACAGATAAATACAGTGCAAGCTCACTTATATTAATACTTACTCATATTTACTCCCTCTTATATATACACTGGATATTCTGTTATGGGGCACCTTATTATATTAACACTGCCGCTCACTTATATTAACCTGGCAACCTTCAGCAAATGAATATGTATTTTTCCATTTATTCTTGCATTTTTTACGTTTTGGAATTTTTCAAGGAATAACTGTAATATGTTATAACTGTAATATGTTCTAGATTTTTTTCTTCGAAGCCGCGTGAGTAGAAATTTATTATTTCTTTAGTTAATAGATCAGAGTGCACGGTTCGAATTTGATTATATTGAAGTAGATTATATTCAGTGTAAAACTGTGGAAAATGCCGCGAAAAATTCGGAAATGTTTAACGCTAGTTCAAAAAGCCGAGATTTTAAAAATGCTAAAATCGGGTAATCAAAGTTTAGCGGCAATTGCTACCAAATTTAATGTGACAAAGCCAGTAATTACAAAAATTAAGCAAGATGAGAAAAAAATTGTGCGGCTGCCAAATAAACCAATTGTGGCATCTGGACAAAAGAAACTTCAGGTACAACGTGGCGAATTTCCTCGCATGGAAAAGAGGCTGTACAGCTGGTTCTGTAAGCAAAGAAAAAATAATTTGCCAGTCACATCATCACTCATAAAACAGCAAGCGAAAAAAATTCATAACAAATTAAAGGAAAATGAGAGTGGCTTCTTCGCAAGTGACGGATCTCACAAAGTTAACCCCTTGGTTATTGGAAAGTCAAGGAACCCTAGATGCTTCAATAGTTGGCATAATCCGTTGCATTACAATTCTTCGAAAAATGATTGGATGACCAATACGATTTTGTCAGACTGGTTCCACAATTGTTTTGTGCCTGATGTAAGCCTAAGATCTTTATTTTGTTTCTCATATTAGTAGTGTTTACTTTTTAGGTCCGCAGATTTCTTATTCGTAAAAACCTTGAGCCGAAAGCTATCTTACTGTTAGATAACTGTCCTGCACATCCACAGAATATGCAATCAAATGACGGTTTGATTGTCACAAAATTTTTACCACCTAATGTCACCTCGCTTATACAGCCAATGGATCAAGGAGTGATTCGTTTGACTAAACTGCATTATAGATCTAGTTTATTAGCTCAATAATTACGACCAGTAATCCGATAGACAAATTGAAGCAGATTACATTAAAGGATGCTGTTGTACATCTAAAAATTGGTTGGGAGAAAGTAAGTCAAGGAATAATAAAAAAATCATGGAAAAATATTCTGCTCTCAACTAACGAAGATGATCGCGACGAAAACATTCCTTCGGCTGATTTAAAACGGATGTGGAGTAAAGATGTCGAAAGAAGATGTATCCGTGCTTTTAAATTCGATTCCAAATTCAGTATGTATCGATATAAAATTAAAAGTTAGAAAAGTTTAACAGAAATGGTTTTTTAAAGGGCCTTATTACTTTCGCTGATATTCACCAGTGGAACCTGGACATCTGCGAAAATATTGAAGAGGGAGATATAGTAGATGAAGAAATAGCGGTGGAATCCGAAAAAGGGTCAATGCAACACATACCAACTGCAGAAGCGGTGAATGCAATATCCAAAGTTATACAGTGGTGCGAAGATAATGGTACAACTTACAATGAAGTTCAGGTCTTAAGACAAATACAACAAAGGGCTGTACTAAAAAATATTGGGAAAAAACAAACAACATTGCATGATTATTTTGCTCAAAAATAAGGTGTAATTTATGGGCCTTACCAATGACCATTTATAAAGTCGAGTTTACTTAGTTTTGAAACTAGCGAATTTGAGTAGTTGACTTTTATATTATTATCAATGGCAAATTTAGTTTCGACTCTAACAAAAAATAAAGTATTTTAGTCTTTCATTAAGTTGTTACTAATGACATAGCGACAATTCGTTGTTAAGAGCTATTAAAGTCTAGTACTAAAATTCACTAGTTTTAAAACTAAGTAAACTAGACTTTATAAATGTTCACTGGTAAGGCTCTACGCCTTTAAAAAGCTACTTCTCAATAAAATAAAGAGATATTTTTCTTTCACTTATATTAACATTCTATTTATATTAACACCCACTGTGCAGCAATTAGGTAATATAAGTGAGCTTATACTGTATATCAAAAAGTCAGGTAATTGCCTTTGGTAATAAGAAAAATGACATAGACATTAGAATAAATAATGAAAGAATTCCTCAAAAAGATTGTATTGAATTCCTGGGAAGAAAGATACAATCAGGCAGAAGCTCCAAGGAACAAATCAACAAAATGATCTCTAAATCAGAGGGGATAAGCAACCTCATTTTTTTGTTCAACAACTGCAAATCAGGGGTCCATCCGAAACTAGGTTTAAGACTTTTCAAGTCATATATCAGACCCGTAATGGAATATGGTGTTACATCGATCAACAGTAACATCAAAGATAATACCAACAGAATACAAACGAAAATAAACAAAGTATTAAGAAAAGTCCTGGGGTTAATTAAAAGTACGCCAAACCAAATAATATATGCATTGAGCGGAGAGCTACCTATAGATCTGAGAATTGAGCAGCTAACTGGCAAAAAGCCTATGGATAAACCCAGAGCTAAGACTAATGCTGAAAAACACAAAAATGAACACAGCTTACAGATGTATATATATAACAAATATGTGTGCGTAATTTCATTGAGTCAGTCGGTGCTTAGCCACCGACTCCTAAACATATCCCAAATAAACAAAAATTGAATGCAAATAGTGAAATACCAACTGCAGGTAGTTTTATTTTTCAGATAGATAGGAAAGAGTAAATGCCATAACAAATTACCAGTCCTTATTTTTCTATTGTTGGCAGTTTCTATTGTGGCAATTCATGTTGCCTCTGTGCTAGATAGTAAGGGAATGAGCTGGAAATACAACACATATATGAGAACCACGCACACATGAGCGATCGCTTGTTGTAAACAAGTTTTTCCTACTAAAAAGTTAAGAAACGTGTACGTCGGAAAGGCATTTTGAGGACCAAAAGTTTCCGCGACGAGATGAACCGTGTGCGTTGGCTCTTAGGAAAACTAAACAGCGAGAGAATGAGACGAATGCGGTATCAGGAGTGGGATAGTAATAGCGTTTATTTATTATAATATTGGTACCAAGTTCAAAAGTTATATTACATTTTTATTCAGACTCTTTGTTTTCAATTTCAATAAATGACACGAGCGCCTTATGATAACTAAAGTATAAAATGAATGCTTTGGTTTGGGTTTGATCAATATATCTTTGAAATACAGCGTCAATTACTGTTTTCGATCTTGTTGTCGATTCAGTGCGACTGGAGCACATTTTTAAATTTAATTTGGTGTTGAGGAACTCAATCAAAGGGAGCGCTGTATCCAATGCAAAATTCACATTAAAATTTCCACTTAAAATCATAGGAATTTTATCGTATTTTTTTAACAATCCGCGATATTTCTGGTGTGTACTTTAGCAAATTATCGTGGATAATTTCTTTTATTGATTGGTTGTATTTATTTATTGGTTGTATTTATTGATTGGTTGGGAGAAATGTAAATTGCCACAGCTATAACTGATTTATTATGGTTCAATCGGGTGCCGGTCAATTTATCGTAAACAACTTATCGTGAACAATTTTATCGTGAACAATTTATCCTAAAACAATTTATATATGTATACTAGAATCTGAACCTTTTACCTGTAAATATTTTTCTTTCAGGGCATTGTAAATTGCGAGAGCTACTTCTTTTACTATTCTTCCTATGGTACATACAGGAATCCTAAAAACGTACTGAAGGCTACTATACAAAAAAAAATCGAAGGGTGACCAGAATTCGATCACGCACTGATATCACTTGTCTCATTTCAGTGTCCTTTTTAAAAATTACCGGCCCGACAGTTTTTATGAGAAACTCGATTTGAGAGCTAGTCAGACTACAAAAATTTCGGAATTGTTGCGCGTCTCCAATTTGCAATTCCCGTAGTAGATTGTTGCCGGCACCTAAAATACTTCTTCTCCTAATCCAGGGCTTAACCCAGCACTTTTTTTAGTTGATTTTCTTCGTTTCCTGCAAATTTTAAGAATTATGATAGCTGCTGCAATTTTTCTGCGGTACAACATTTTGATTACTCTCCACGTAAGCCAAGTGTCAAATTTCAAGTGAATAAGGTTTAGAGAGCGCTCGCGGAAATATTCTTGGCGAGAAGCTCGCCGAGTACTTTCGATAGTAAATTCGCCAAAATAAACTCTCAAATGGAAGGCCTTTCGCGAGATGAACTCATGATCGCGAAGTGATGATACTCATGATGAGTTTTGTTCTATACGAACGAAAAAGTTTTTTGCGAATATCTCAAAAACGGTGCATCTTATCAAAAAAGTCCAAGAACAAAAGTTATTTAGGATATGATTTGTGGCGGCAGTTTAATACACTGTAAATTTTGATTTTAATAATTTTAAAATTTCAACTGTAAATTTTCTAACTGTAAATTTTAAAATAATTTAAGTATTCCATTAGGTAAACGTGTCAAAATTTATTAAAAATTTTATCATTAGTAATTGTGATTTCAAACTGAGAAGTTTTGTTTTAATTGAATTGAAAATCAAATAAATATAATTTAATTTAAATGGTGTTTCGAATAATTAATATAAGACTATATTATTAATAAAAAGAAGTTTGGAGTAATACATCCACTTCAATTGGTGACCCCGACAAAAGAAGTTCCCGGACAACGGAGACCCCGACAAAAGAAGTTCCCGGACAACGGAGACCCCGACAGAGAAGTTCCCAATAAGGATTCAAACGCATTTTTAGCAGCCACATAAAAAACGCTAAAACTTGAAGCTTTTCAACAAAAAAAAAATTAACGAAGAAAAGTCCAAGTGATTCAATTTTGTAACGGCTTTTTGACGAAGAATTTAATATTTGAATAATTTATCGGCGAAGTAAGAAATATCAAAAATAATTATGAAAAATGGTGAAGTGCCAATCAAATGAAGCAAAAAAGTTCAATCAAGTCTGCAAGATTTTCAATTCTACATATTAAATGCAGATTGATCAACAAAAGCATTTCAAATTTCACCTTGCAACTACAATTTTTCATCTATCAACAACTTATCGTTTGTGTTCCTGCAGCTGTGTATTTTCCAGAGATTTTTCTTCTATCAAGCTTAACTTAGTATTTTAAGATAAGTTTTCTTTAAATTTTCATATTTTATTCATAATTACATTAGTTTTTAATAAAATTCATATAAAATGAGTGAGGGCGATAACGTTAATTTATCAACTGCCAACGCTTCTTCCCCATCAGATTCACCAAATATTAACAATAACGAAATTAATTCAAATATCGGTGCGGTTAGTGTTCGTGCTCCAAAATTTTGGAAGAATAAACCACTTCTTTGGTTTATTCAAATGGAAGCTCAATTTTCCAACAGTCATATTTTGAGCGATAATATAAAATATAATATTGTTGTAGCTTCTTTAGATGAAGATATTTTAGACCACGTCAGTGATGTTCTAATAAATCCTCCAATTTCGAACAAATATTACGCATTAAAACAAGCTTTAATTGGTCGTTTAGCGGAATCTGAAGAAAGTAAATTAAAAAAAGTATTGAAAGATCTTGATTTAGGTGACAAAAAACCTTCAGATCTATTGCGACAAATGAAGAGTTTGGCAGGCGATTCAATTTCGGACAATGTTTTAAAATCTTTATGGTTAGAGCGTTTGCCTCATACTGTCCAGGCCATTTTATCTGGGAGTAGAGATCCTCTTGATGGATTGGCCGAAATGGGTGATAAGATTTTATCTGTTTATATTGGACATGAAATTGCCTCAGTTTCCTCATCTAATAATAAGCAGTTGGATAATAATATTTTATCACAACTTAAACATGATATAGAAATATTAACGGATGAAATTAAAAAATTAAAATTTGAACAAAAACATGTTTCTCGTTCACGTTCTCCTTCTCGTTCTAGTTCACGAAATAATTCAACAAGTAAATCTTTTTGTTGGTATCATGGTAAATTTGGCGATAAAGCAGCCAAATGTGTTCTTCCATGTAATTACAAATCGAAAAATTCGGAAAATTAACGGGTCCATCATTACTGGTGACGAATGATGTGGCCAATTCAAATAGTCGCTTATTTTTATACGATGATTCAAATAAAATGCAATTTTTAATAGATAGTGGTGCAGACGTTTCGGTAATCCCAGTTTCTGCTCGTAATAAGCCACAATTATCAGATTTCAAATTATTCGCGGCTAATTCTACTAAAATCAGTACTTATGGAACCAAATTGTTAAGATTGAATTTTGGTTTAAAAAGAAATTTTACATTTCCTTTTATCATTGCTGATGTTTCAAGACCAATAGTTGGGGCAGATTTCTTAAAGGCATTTGGTTTGTTGGTGGATGTTAAACGAAAAAGACTTATTGATCCATTAACAAATCTAAGTGCTTCTGGAAAATTAATATTAGACCCTACTTCTTCAATTTCTTTAATTTCTAATGATTTGGATCCTAAAATTATTTTTCTTTTAAATAAATATAAATCAATTACTGAAATAAACAATTTTTCACAAAACGTTAAACATAATGTAACACATCATATCATAACAAAAGGTCCTCCTGTTCATGCAAAGGTTCGTCGGTTATCACCCGAAAAATTACAAGCTGCAAAACAGGAATTTGAATTGATGTTGGAACAAGGTATTTGTCGTCCATCTAGCAGTTCTTGGTCTTCTCCACTTCATTTAGTTAAAAAAAAGAATGGTGACTGGAGACCATGCGGCGATTATCGAAAACTAAATGATATTACTGTTCCAGATCGTTATCCCATTGGTTATCTTCAGGATTTCACTTCTCAATTAGATGGTTGCATAATTTTTTCATCTTTAGATTTAGTGAAAGCCTACCACCAAATTCCAATCGAAGAATCAGATATTGAAAAAACTGCTATCTGTACTCCTTTTGGTCTGTTTGAATTTACCAGGATGACTTTTGGTTTTCGGAATGCCGGTCAAACATTTCAGCGTTTTATTAATTCGGTATTACATGATTTAAATTTTTGTTACGTTTATATTGATGACATCTTAATTTTTTCACGGACTGAGGAAGAACATATTTCACATTTAGAAATTATTTTTAAACGCTTTTCAAATTTCGGTATAATTGTTAACATTGAAAAGAGTGTATTTCTTAAAAATGAAATAAATTTTCTTGGCCATAGTATATCTAGTAAAGGTATTCTTCCTTCAGCTGAACGTATTCAAGTCATTAGTGATTTTAAACGTCCCGACACCGTAAAAGAATTAAGGAGATTTCTCGGTATGATAAATTTTTATCGCAGATTTGTTCCTCATGCCGCAAAAGACCAATTAATTTTAAACGATTATCTTAAAAATAGTAAAAAGAATGATAAAAGAAAAATTAATTGGAATGAGGATTCGATTCGTTCTTTTGAGTTATGTAAAGAAAAGTTATCTGCAGCTACAATCCTGGTACATCCTTCATCTTCAACAGATTTGTCTTTGATGGTAGATGCTTCAGATAAATCAGTAGGTGCAGTTGTTCAACAACTTATTGATGAAATTTGGCAACCATTAGGTTTCTTTTCGGTTAGACTAAATTCTGCTCAACAAAAGTACAGTGCATATGACCGAGAACTTTTAGCAGCATACCTAGGCATCAAACATTTCAGATACCTTCTTGATGGCCGAATTTTCACTTTATTCACGGATCATAAGCCATTAGTTTTTGCATTTAAGCAAAATTTAGATAAGGCATCTCCCCGTCAAGTTAGACATCTTGATTTCATCAGTCAGTTTACTACTGATATTAAACACATATCTGGTAAAGATAATGTAGTAGCTGACAGTTTATCAAGAATTGATTCTATTAATGTTACCCAATCTATTGATTATGCCCTTTTGGCAAATGCTCAAGAAAATAATGATGAATTAAATTTGTTGTTTGAAAATAATTCCTCACTTAATTTTCAAAAATTTCCAGTCATTGGAACCGACAAATTTTTATGGTGTGATATTTCCAATGGAAATATTCGACCATTTGTTTCCGAAAATTTTCGTAAGAAAGCTTTTGGAAGTATTCACAATCTAGCACATCCTAGTATTCGAACAACAGTTAAAATGATGGCTAAAAAATTTATCTGGCCTTCAATGAACAAGGACGTTACAAACTGGACGAAAAATTGTTTATCATGTCAAAAATCCAAAATTACGCGTCATGTTCAGAGTGAACCTGGCAATTTCCCTATAATAAGTGAACGATTTAATCATGTTCACATGGATATTATCGGACCATTGCCATCCTCTGAAGGTTTTCGGTATTGTCTTACGATAGTAGATCGTTTTTCTCGTTGGCCTGAAGCCATTCCAATTATGGACATCCGAGCAGAAACTGTCGCAAAATTTTTCTATAGGGAATGGATCTGTAGATATGGTGTACCTTTCATAGTTACAGATCGTGGTTCGCAATTTGAATCAGAATTATTTCGTGAATTATCAAAATTACTTGGTTTTGAAAGGCATCGTACTACTTCTTACAATCCCAAAGCAAACGGTTTAGTGGAACGCTTTCATCGTACTTTAAAAGAATCTATTATTTGCCATAGTGATACAAGTACCTGGACTCATTCCTTACCTACTATACTTTTAGGATTACGTGCGGCTTTTCGGGAGGATTTTCAAACTTCTTCTGCAGAATTAATGTATGGTGAAAATTTACGTCTACCAAGTGATTTTCTACATAATTCTACTAAATTCACATTTCAAAATGATTTTGTTAAAATTTTACGTGATCATTTTAATAACATTAAACCCGTTCCTCCTACTAATCATTCAAATAAAAAGGTTTTCGTTTTTAAAGAATTAAAATCATGCTCACATGTTTTTGTTCGTTCTGATTTTGTTCGATTATCTTTACAACCGCCATATTCTGGACCTTATAAAGTTGTCGAAAGATTTGATAAATTTTTCAAACTTGATGTCAAAAGCAAACATGTTAACATTTCTATTGATCGTTTGAAGCCTTGTTTTGAAACCAACTTGCATGTTTCTGAAGAAAATTCATGTCCAATTAATAACGTTGAACCAATTTTGCCTGACAAAGTTAAAAATGTACGTAAATGTTCTTTGTCAAAGAAGAAAATTCGGTTTTCTTCAGATTCTTAACTAAAGCTTAATTTTTCGTTACGGTCCTAAAATTAATACTTTTAATGTTTATTTCCCTACACTGGGGAGGGAGTAGTGTGGCGGCAGTTTAATACACTGTAAATTTTGATTTTAATAATTTTAAAATTTCAACTGTAAATTTTCTAACTGTAAATTTTAAAATAATTTAAGTATTCCATTAGGTAAACGTGTCAAAATTTATTAAAAATTTTATCATTAGTAATTGTGATTTCAAACTGAGAAGTTTTGTTTTAATTGAATTGAAAATCAAATAAATATAATTTAATTTAAATGGTGTTTCGAATAATTAATATAAGACTATATTATTAATAAAAAGAAGTTTGGAGTAATACATCCACTTCAGATTCTACTCCCATACATGAAAATCCGATTGGAATAAATTTTAAAAAATCTTATTGGAAAATTTGACTTCAAAGTGGAATTTTGATACAACTGTTCGCCGTTGACTTAAATCACCATACGGGTTTTCAATAATTGCCAGATTGGCCATTATAGCTTTTGTTATGTTTTTATTTTGACTACAGCTTTGGGTTTTTCCCCTTTTATGATTTTTCTTGTATGCAGATATTATATTGTACTAGCAGACCCTACGAATGCCAGCTTAAAGTTTTTTGTATAAATTTTAGAATGCAAAAAAACCATAAATAATTTAAAAACTTTTGGGAAAAAATATTATTCTTACAGGACCTTGCGTTTCGAATTTTGAAATTTCAACAACAGATTCGTGATAAGCAACCATGAAAACCTCCTAAAGCCAGTTTTTGCGAGAAAAATTGGAAAAAGGATATTTGCGTTATCCTTACAGGACCTTCCGTTTAGACTTTTTAAAAACTATTACCGGATGCGTGATCAGCGACCCCGAAAATCCCATAATGCCAATTTTTCCGGGGAAATTTTGGAAAAAGAATATTTTCGTTATCCTGACAGGACCTTCCGTTTCGATTTTTAAAAATCCCACTGCAGAGCTGTGATCAGCGAGCTCAGAAACCCCCTAATGCAATATTTCCTGGAACAAATGGGAAAAAGATACTTCCGTTACCCTTACAGGACCTTCCGTTTGGAGTTTTGAAAATCTAACACCGGATCCGTCATCAGCGAACCCAAAAACCCCATAATGGCAATTTTCCCGGGGAAAAATGGGAAAAAGGATATTTGCGTTATCCTTACAGGACCTTCCCTTTAGCATTTGAAAAATCGAACACCGGATTCGCGATCATAGACCTCGAAAATCCCTTAGTGGCAATTGCATCAAGAAAAATTGGAAAAAAGACATTTGCGTTAATCTTGCAGGACTTTTCGGTTAGAATTTTGAAATTCCAACACCGGATTCGTGATCATTTTTTCGAATTTTGAAAATATAATACCGGATTCGTGATCAGCGCCCCCAAAAACCCCCTTATACAGATTTTTCCGAGGAAGAACGGGAAACAGGATATTTATCCTTACAGGACTTTTCGTTTCGAATTTTGAAAATCTAATATCGGATTCGTGATCAGCGCGCCAAAAACCCCCTTATACCGATTTTCCGAGGAAAAACGGAAAGAGGATATTTATCCTTACAGGACTTTTCGTTTCGAAATTTGAAAATCTTATATCGGATTCGTGATCAGCGATCCCAAACATAAAGCCAATTTTCCCGGGGAATAACGGGAAAAATGATATTTCCGTTATCCTTTCAGGACCTTCCATTTAGAATTTTAAAAATCTAACACCGGATTCGCGGTCAGCGACCCCGGAAACCTTATGCCGATTTTTCCCAGGAAAAACGGGAAAAAGGATATTTGAGTTATCCTTACAAGACCTTCCGTTTAGAATTTTGAAAATCTAATACCGGATTCGTGATCAGCGCCCCAAAAACCCCCTTATACCGATTTTTCCGAGGAAGAACGGGAAAAAGGATATTTATCCTTACAGGACCCTCCGTTTCGAATTTTGAAATTCCAACACCGGATTCGTGATTAGCGACCCCAAAAACCCCATAATGGCAATTTTTCCGGAGAAAAATGGGAAAAAGGATATTTGCGTTATATTTACAGGACCTTCCGTTTCGAATTTTGAAAATATAATACCGGATTCGTGATCAGCGCCCCAAAAAACCCCCTTATACAGATTTTTCCGAGGAAGAACGGGAAACAGGATATTTATCCTTACAGGACTTTTCGTTTCGAATTTTGAAAATCTAATATCGGATTCGTGATCAGCGCGCCAAAAACCCCCTTATACCGATTTTCCGAGGAAAAACGGGAAAAAGGATATTTATCCTTACAGGACCTTTCGTTTCGAATTTTGAAAATCTAATATCGGATTCGTGATCAGCGACCCCAAAAACCCCATAATACCAATTTTTCCGGCGAAAAATCGGAAAAAGGATATCTGTAAGGATACAGGACCTTCCGTTTCGAACTTTGAAAATCTAATATCGAATTCGTGATCAGCGACCCCAAAAACCCCATAATGGCAATTTTTCCGGGGAAAAATGGGAAAAAGGATATTTTCATTATCCTTACAGGACCTTCCGTTTCGAATTTTGAAAATCTAATACCGGATTCGTGATCAGCGACCCCAAAAACCCCATAATGGCAATTTTTCCGGAGAAAAATGAGAAAAAGGATATTTGCGTTATCCTTACAGGACCTTCCGTTTCGAATTTTGAAAATCTAATACCGGATTCGTGATCAGCGACCCCAAAAACCGTATAACGCAAATTTTTCCGGGGAAAAATGGGAAAAAGGATATTTCGATTATCCTTACAGGACCTTCCGTTTCGAATTTTGAAAATCTAATACCGGATTCGTGATCAGCGACCCCAAAAACCCTATAATGCAAATTTTTCCGGAGAAAAATGGGAAAAAGGATATTTTCATTATCCTTACAGGACCTTCCGTTTCGAATTTTAAAAATCTACATAGCTAAAAACCTGCTCCTGGCAACACAGATCATTTTGCAAAAAACCGCGTAAAAATCGGTCCAGTAGTTCTTGAGTTTTGTAATCTCAAACAAACAGACAGACAAACATCCATTTTTATATATATAGATTAGATTGCCCATATGTGCAAAGTTGTAATTTTTGCTGCTCCCCGTCCATTTTCGTGAAGTTTAGGTCAAAAAAATAAGATTTAAAAAAAAAGTAGGAATCTGTAGTGGAAAAAACCCAGCCGGTTTTTCATTGAAGTTTCCAAAATAGACTTTAAAATGGTGAATCGCTTTAACTGTCCGTAACTCCTATAATACTTAATTTTTCGTTGATGGTCTAAAGACAACTTTTGTAGAGGATAACTAGACGAACATCTAATTCTCACGAAGTTTTGACCTACGGTTGAAATTTAATGCTTTTTTGGTCCCAAAACAGCGATTTTTTAAGAACATTTTCATGAATTATTTTCTTTAAATGTATTTTTTGCACTTTCTAAAGGGTGGAATATTTCTTCTGGTAAGCCTATGTTCTAGAGAATGAAATGTAGATTTATTTTTTAAAAAAAATTAAGCCGATCTAAAGTTATACGACATACATACAGACCGACAAACAGACAGATCCTAAATTTTTTGTCTGAAACGGATTTTGTACTGGTCAGAAGTATTGAAAAGTATATTTTTTTTAAGTTTTTCCGATATTCTTATTTGTTATAAAACATTTTAACCCTTAATTTATGAGGTGAAAATCATATGCGTAAATGATGAGGTGGTTTCCAATGGACTTGTTCTAATCACATACCAAATCCGTGCTTTTAACTCGGCACACAACACCATACTGTATGAAAATACTGAAGATTTCAGAGTCACTGTGCTGAAAACATAAGAAATAGCAAAGAGAGAAAAGTCAATGTGGGTCCACTGGACCCACCTCATCAATTAAGGGTTAAAATACAAAATTTAATGGATTTTTTTTTTAAATTTTCTTGAAATTGTTCATAATTTTTTGTTAAATATTCAATGAATTTTGCTTTCGAATAGCTTTGCATTGATATTTGTTTATAATGCTGTTCCATCGCATGCAGGATATACTGTTTTTGTTGCTCCTGGTGCGTTGGAACAGTATTATATCGAGTCATCAGAATTGTGCGATTTTGTTAGTAATAACACATACTTTTTCTTTGATAAAATATTAAATCAAGAAATCACTGGTATAAGGAACAATTTTTTGACTGCCGATCAAACAACATGCGAGGAAGACGAGAACTACATCGCTGCGAAGGCAATGATTAAAAATTTACTTGTGGTGTATGATATAGCAGAGCGTGGAGTAGCTTTGATAAAACAAAAGACGTGGTTCACGAAGCAAGAATATAGTGCAAGGAACACCAAGTTAATGAATAGAATACTAGCGGACCATGGATTTGAGAAAAAAACTTTATTTAAAATGAAAATATGTGATAATGAATACTGTGATAAATGTAATCAAGTGGAGGACATTGAGCATATACTGTTCAAATGCAAAAAATTCGAAACAGTGAGACCAGAAAAATGGTCAAATCTATATATATATAAAAATGAATCGTGGTCCGTTTGACTATCCATAACTCGGCTGAATATAATCCGATTTGCATGGGGTTTTTTTGTTGGATTCATATTGCAACAGGTAAAAACACAACGGAGCCGAAAATTGGAAATTTCCACCGGAAAAGTTGGAAAATCTTGAAAAACCGAAATTGCATACTTTCAGGGGTTGTTGCACTTTTAGTAACTACATGGCTTGAGATATCGAGGTGAAATTTATTGTGTTGTGTTCAGTACAACGCCAATAAGGATATTTTACATACTTCTCCCTGTTGACCCACTCCCTCTAATCCCCTCTCCCGTTAGATTCTACATCGTTTGAGATATCGAGATGAAATTTTTTATGTTGTGTTTAGTACAACGCCAGGAAGGATATTTTATATATTTCTGCCGTGTTAACCTACCCCCTCGAACCCCCTCTCCAGATAAATTTTACATTGTGTGAGATATCGAGCTGATTTTTTTTTGTTGTGTTCAGTAGAACGCCAGGAAGGATATCCCGCTAGATTTTACATCGTTTGCGATATCCAGTTGAAATTTTTTGTGTTGTGTTCAGTTCTTTTACCCGCTTAAATGTCCTCCCCTGCTAGATTCTACATCGCTTGAAGTATCGAGTTGAAATTTTTTGCTTTGGGTTCAGTACAATACCAGGAAGAACATTTTACGTATTTTACCCTGTTGTTCTGTCTCCTCAAGCCCCTCCCCTGCTATATTGTACGTCGTTAGAGATATTGAATTGAATTCTATGTGTTGTGTTCAGTGCAATACCTGGAAAATGTTTTTATATATTTCCTCTCTTCGGACTTATCCCATGAAACGCCTCTCCTCCTTAATTCTACATCGTTTTAGATATGGAGTTGAATTTTTTGTGTCACGACACCGCGGAGGATTTTTTACATACTTATCCTCTTTGGCGCCTTGGATTCCCTATTTTTAAGGAATCGCTATAAAAAAAGCCCACTTCTCATATGTTACTATTTATTGTAGCAATCTATCCTATTCTTTCTCTCCGTGTACAAACTGATTTTGTGCGAAACTTCATGAAATAAAAAAAATTAATAAATAGTTTTAAGTGAAACCACAATGTTTGTGACAGATGAAAGATAAATCGAGATAAGAAATCATTTTAAACACTAACTAAAAATTAATAAAAGCGTTAAAATTTGTTATACTAAAAATCCGGTTCATAGTTAGGAGCGGTCGCGGTATCGGCCACCTTCCACCCCCTCGCCTGATATCTTCGCAACCACCGGAGGGATTTGAATACGGTGTTTCAGTGTTGCGCAGGTTAATCATAAAAGAAATTTTCATCCACTCAAACCACTCTGCTGTACATGGTGCGAGCCCCCTCTCCTGCTATATTCTAAACTACACAACGAAGAATTCGCTCTATTCTCCCAAGCAGATAGAATTTTTTTTTTGCAATTTTCTTAAGAACAAAAATTTTTTTAAAATATAATTACCGCATAATTTTCCTATACATCAAAACACTTTTGGAAAAAAAGGATTTTTTCATATTCAAAAATTTATTACTACCCGGCAGTGTTGGGCGTAATCATGTCATGGCCAATTCAGCCATGATTACTTCAGTTATGATTAATACAATAGTCATAATAATAATTGAACACAGTAATCATTAGTTTTTCAATCATCAATTTCAATTTCAATCAAGGATAGGAATGATTAAATTCAATTCCGCGCTAAATTTTTTGTATAGAATTGATAGTAGGCTTTAGGAAAACAATTAAAATTCAAATAATTGAAATAGAAAATCAATTATCAAAAATGGATGAAATTTTTTATACAATAAAAGCTCTCTTCGCGGACACATTCCATAGGTGATCAATTTCCTTAACCCTTGTTGACAATTGGTACTTTTAAGTACCACCAACTTTAAATCCTTATATTTTTTGCTTATCCAATGGTATCAACGTGAATACCACCCCCTCTATAAAATTAGTTAATGTCTTTTTTTTAATTGCTTTCTGGAGCCATTTTAAACGAAAAAAAGTCATGGTTATTGATTTATTGTTGTTCACTACCTGGTCCACAAAGGGTTAAACGGACACATTTCCTATGACCAATTTCGCAAATCCAACTTATTCTGATTAACTCATAACCGGACATAAATCTTGCCCCGTGAGTGTTCGCTAATGGGAACTTTCACTATAATTTGTAATTTCAGTTACGTTTTGACTACAAAAATATCAGATGTAAGCATCTCATGACTTCATGAGTCGGTATCCGTCAAGAATACAATACTTACCTTTATAGAGAAAAGTAAAAACTGAAATGATTTAGAATCAATCATAAGAGTTAGTTTTTCAATCATGATTATGATTAAAACTAATCAATCAGAATCAAAGTAACGAATGATTAATGACTAATTCAATCACGAATCAAAAAAAAAATATGATTGATTTTTTCAATCATTAGTTTTCAATCATTAGTCAGATTGAATTTTGCCCAACACTGCTACCCGGGCAACGCCGGGTCCTTGCAAGCTAGTATCCATATAAAATATAGTAATTTCAACTTCGAGGAAATAATTGATTTCATTATAAAAAGCAAAGTGATTATATAAAACTAATCGATTTAAAATAATTTTTAGATAATTATATATGTGTAACAGAGTCTGTTACAAAACGAGCAAAGTGATAAAATAAGACAGCGAAAAAAAAATATATAAACGGTTTTGTGTTTTTTTTTTGTTATTTTTTCTCATTTTTATATATGTGATGTTAATGACAATCTCTCGAAGAGTGTTCACTGGTTATTATTAGTAAATAAAAGTAAAAGAGAAAGTAATAGAATAAATACACTAAGACAACAAAAAGCGCGGCAAAGTGGTCATTGTCTTTCTCAATAGATATATGTATGATTGTATGAAAATGTCAAAAAGTTTTAAAAGTTTGTTTTTCGAAAAAAGAAGACTACGCAAAACTACGGTGACAATTTTATAACCACCAGGATAGCGAAATGTGAACTATCGACGCAGCAAGAAACTTCGTATGAAAGTAATTTCAAAGCACTCAAAATTTTAATTTTACCAGGCAACAACTCACTAGGCAACAACTTGTTACAACTACAACTTTTTAGTACATTCTCTGAATATTCCTCATCACACTGCAACGAAGACTTGGCGCGACAGTTCATAGCCTTATCCAGTCCATTGTGTCCTGTTACAGAGCTTGGAGGCGTATTCAGGCGGCGGGAGGCGAAGACCAAACTGGTCCGTGTTTTAAAGTCCACGAGCAGAAAAGTTCCAAATGCGAACCGAATTGTTTTGCCCTGAGTGGGATTTGAACCACTGCTCTTTAGATCACAAGGCAAGCACTTAGCTCACTGAGCCATCCACGCCACAATTACCTGGCATAACTGCGAAACTATAGCTTGGCATGACGCTATGTTGTCAGAATTTGTTATGTTACATAGGTTGTTCAACTGATTGATGCAATGCAGCAGTCGATTGTACTCTAGCCAGTAATTAGATAGATCATAGTAAACTACCAGATCCCACTCATCGGTTAACAATTTCACTTGACCCAGTCCTTCAAAGTATATTCCTGGATTGTCCTTGAATGGATTGATATTGACGAACTCCCTAGTTCTCGAATATACAGGTAATATCAAACACGAGAGTGTAAGTAGTGAAACTAATGATGATGAATTTGTTTTGTTCGATCGTCTAGCTGTACGTGGTTGCTCTTCCGTGTTGGAAGTGCTGTTAGCGATTGAAGTCATTGTATCTTCTTCATCGTTTTGAGAGCTTTAACCTTGAGATTCTATTGTATTGCAGTTTTGGATTGGAAGTGGACTTAACTTGTGAATTGCCCGACGGAGAACACCTCTCGAGGTTTTGACATCAGCAACTCTGATTAATCCGTTATTTCCAGCAATTACGCGTTCAATTCTGCCCATTTGCCATTTTAAGGGTGGCAAATTTTCCTTATGTAGTAAAACGAAGGTACCGGGCGAGAGATCATGATTTTGTTGTCGCCACTTAGACCTGGTTTATAGTTCGTAGAGGTATTCCTCGTTCCAACGATTCCAAAATTGCTGGCGTATGCCCTTGACAAGAGCCCATCGGCTTAGTAATTCCAACTTATTTCCTGTCAGTGGTTGTGGTATAGCGGTCAGTGGTTGGCCAATAAGGAAATGACCCGGAGTTAGCGCCTGTAAATCGTTGGGGTTTGAGGATAGCGGAGTGAGCGGACGAGAGTTGAGTACTGCTTCGATCTCTACCATTACCGTCGACAATTCCTCGTATG
The DNA here is from genome assembly GCA_964034945.1 of Chrysopilus asiliformis. Taxonomy (NCBI): domain Eukaryota; kingdom Metazoa; phylum Arthropoda; class Insecta; order Diptera; family Rhagionidae; genus Chrysopilus; species Chrysopilus asiliformis. The sequence continues at coordinate 45,471,759 of OZ035962.1, forward strand.
TGAGTGACGCTCCTTGTACGACACACGTCAAATGATATTTGGCCGACTTTACCGTCGCCTCCCATAACCCTCCGAAATGAGGTGATCGGGGTGGTATTGGACACCATGTGATACCCTGTTGACTGCAGTCCCGATAAATCTCGGACTCATTTTCCTCGATCATGTGCTGTAGGTCCCTGAGTTCTGCACGTGATCCAACAAAGTTTGTCGCATTGTCGAAGAAGATCTTTTCTGGTTTGCCTCTTCTACCTACGAATCGCTTGATGGCACCTAGAAATGCCGCTGTGGTCAAGTCCGAAAATATTTCGATGTGGGCTGCCTTGGTTGCAAAACACACAAAAACAGATACGTATGCTTTGGTCGGTCTTTTGCCACGTATTTTGTAATGAATATAGATAGGACCGCAAAAATCGATCCCAACGTTTTCAAATGGCCGTGACTGTGCACTCTTTCTGGAGGGAGGCTTCCTATTAGTTGTTTTATGCTGCGAGGGCGAGCCCTTGCACATATTAAGCAATTGTGCACTATTTGCGTTGCAATTTCCTTCCCTGTTAAAGGCCAAAAACGTTGATGCGTTATGGCTAATCATGCCTGAGGACCCGCGTGTAAATGTTCTACATGAAGACGTTCCAGCAGCAATCTCGTGTACATATGCCTGTTGGGAAGCAGTATGGAATGCATTGCATCGTAATTTAACTTCGCTGCTTGCAGCCTGCCTCCGACCCTAATTAACCATTTTTCATCTAAAAAGGGGTTTAAGCTGACATATCTACTACTCGACCTTAGCTCCTGAGGTTTGCTCAGTTGGACAAATGCTTCACTAAATACCTCTCGCTGCATGACCTCAATGATGGTAAAAAGGCTATTCTGTAGCTCGTCGGGATCTAAATTCTTGCTCGATTTCCGCTGGATTTTCGGAAATCTTAGGTTATTAATAAACCGCAACATATAAGCAACGACGCGTTGCAGTCGGATGAAGGTATTCCGATGATCAATCTTCGAAATGGCAGAGCTGTCGATCTGAGCCGACAAAACTATTTTCATGGGCTTCCTTTCATTATCTGTGGTTTCAAACGATGTTGCTGATTTATATGGCCATTCTGAAGCACTAACATTCAAGAATTCTGGTCCTTGGAACCATAATGTTGATTTTAAGAGCTGTTCTGGGAACACTCCTCTAGACAAAATATCAGCTGGATTCATCTTAGAGCTTATGTGAAACCATTGCGATGGCTCATTTACTTGGATGGCGGAAATACGATTCGCGACAAATGTTTTGTACTGCGACGAAGTAGATATGATCCATGATAGGACTATTGTAGAGTCCGTCCAGTAAAAAATGTCTGTGATAGGTATGCAAAGTGTGGTCTTCAAACGATGTACCAGTTCTGCCATCATTTTTGGTCCAGAAAGTTCCAATCTTGGCAATGTTGTAGCTTTAATTGTTGCGACCTAAATTTACCATTACTTGCCCGTTTTCACACAGTAAATTTACCATTACTTGCCCGTTTACATCGACAGCTCTGATATAGATGCGACGCCCTACGCCCTTTCGCTCGCATCGGAATAGGCATGGATTTGAATTGTGCGAGGTTGTCCCTTGGGCAAAATGTGTCTTGGGATCTGGATGTTTTCCAGTATGCTCAGCTTGCTGCGAAACTCGACCCATTTAGTATGCAGGTCTTGTGGCAGGGCGGCATCCCAATCGAGTTTTAGTATCCACAATTGTCGGAGAAAGATTTTAGCTAAAACTATAACTGTGTTAACGATCCATAGCGGATCGAATATGTGAGTGACGTCAGCCAATATAGATCTCTTTGTCACACGCACTGGAGTTTGAGCTAGATTCGTTTTGATCGAAATAACATCGTTTTTTGGAGACCATGTCAATCCCAACGTCTTGACTGTATTTGACATATTTGTAACTGCCTCTAATGGGAGTTCTAAGTCCTCCTCCGGAATGTTTTCCATTAAACTGGGGTGGTTAGAGCACCACTTTCTTAATTGGAACCCGGCAGTCTCCAATATGAAACGAATTTCATTGCGCAGGCGAAGAGCCTTTTCGAGAGTGTTCGCCCCGGACATAAGATCGTCCATGTAGAAATCTCGCTTAATTACTTTTGAGGCATCTGAGTAACTGGTTGAGAACTCATCAGCTAACAGAGCTAGACATTTTGTGGCTATGTAAGAAGCGGGTGAAGTCCCGTATGTAACAGTTTTTAGTTTGAAAAATTTCAAATCTTCGTCGGGATGTTTTCTCCAAACAATAAGTTGAAAGTTTTGATCAGCTTCGGATACCTATATTTGTCGATACATTTTTGTTATGTCGCCAATAATGACATAACTTGGTAATCGAAAACGCAATACTATAGATGTTAAGTCGTCCTGTATGGGCGGACCTGACATTAGTATTTCGTTAAGGGAAACATTTGTCGTTGTTTTAGCTGCAGCATTGAACACTACCTTTAGTTTGGTGGTGCTGCTAGTGGGTTTCAAAACGCAGTGATGAGGAAGAAAACAATGATATTTTGGAATCTCTTCCGGGAGCACCTGTGCCATATGCTGAAGGTCTAAATACTCTTGTATGAACTGTGAGTATTCCTGTTTCAATTCATGATTGCGACTTAACCTTTTCTCAAGGTATAAAAACTGACGAATGGCATTTGTTTTGGAATCGCCGAGTTCAGCAGGGCTGTGAAAATGGGGATGTTCCAATTCCACAGAATATGTCGCCTTGGCGGGTTTCACTAACTCTTCCCAATATGATCCAACCCAACAGGGTGTTTTGCAAAGTTGGTTGTGCCCGACCTAACCTTATTTGACCGACTGACATTAACTCGCTGTATAGCTCTGCTCCGATCAAGATATCGATGGGAGCCGATTTATTAAATTCATCATCTGCGAGCGAGATATTTTTTGGGATTTCCCAGTTAGTCACATCAATGTAGTGATCAGGTTGTTGTACGGTAATTTTTGGTAGAATGTACGCTTCTAAATTTGTGCTATATCCTCCTACCATTGATTTCAATTTGAAGTTTATGCTTTGCTGAGGAATTACTGGGTTAGTCCCGAGGGCAGAAATATTAAGTTGCTAGGAATGGTTTCGCAGACCAAGTCTTTCACTGAATTTTTCCGTAACAAAGCTCACTTGGGAGCCCGAATCTAACAACGCTCTACCTTTACTACGTTGCCTTGTTTGTCTACTACATGAATCTTGGCTGTGGCCAACAAAGCATAATTTGAGTTCGAATTTTGATTAGCTCGAGCTGAAAAATTCACACCTGTGGTGGGTTTATTGGGTTTTGCTTTTTCAGTGCCTACCTGAGTACTTTGGGATTGCAAGGTTGTGTTTCGACTAGTAGAAGGCACTGAAGGACTAGGTCCCGGATTGTTTGGTGCAATCTGGAGTTCTGTTGAACCTTGATCCTTTTTTTCTACAAAATGTAAGAGCATATTATGGCGACCTTGGCATTTGCTGCATGTTCCAGCGTAGCACGATTTGATCCCATGCCCAGTTTTTAAACAATTGATGCACAAATTGGCTGCTTTAATGTGTTTCAGCCTTTCATTGGGATTTAATTTGAGAATTTTTTTGCATCTGAATATTTTGTGTTCATTACTTTTGCAAATTAGGCAACTAGTTCCCGCATCCTTTGTAGCGAGGAGAGAAGACATTTATATTTTACTCTTTGAATTGCTGACATTACGTCCCGATCCTTTATTTAGGGCTTCCAAATTTTGGAATCTTAGTTCTAAAAATCCCATGAATTCGTCCAGACTTTGTAGGTCTCGAGGAGCAGTCAATGATTGCTCATATTGTTTTCTGGACTCCTTGTCTAATTTGTAAAGGAGAATATGTAGTATTATGGGGTCCCATTCTGCTGTGCGGACCCCCAAATTTGAGATTGCTAGTAAACATTCTCGAGTTGTGTTTTGTAGACTTTTAATGTTACTCGAAGTATCGTTAACGATAGACGATTGAGTTCAGAGACGATTTAACAGGGACGTTAAAATTCATCTTTTGTTCTCATACCTGTTTATGATTGTCTCCCAAGCGATCATGTAGTTTTGATCCGATATCTGCAAATGCTGGATCAGCTTGCTCGCTTCATCTGATAGGTTGGCTTTCAGGTAGAACATCTTCTGAGGGGAACTCATTTGACGGCGATGAATTAGCTGCGTATACAGGTCGTGGAATTCTTCCCACTTTCCATAATCTCCATCGAAGGACGGTAGCTTGATCTCTGGCAGCTTCATTTGAAAATCACTGGTTGCGCTTGGAGCATGTGTTTCTAATATTTCCTTGAGTCGAATGACAGTCTTCTGAAGCTGCCGTTCTGTTTCCGTGTAGAATTCTTCTTGATAGTCGCGAACATCCTCGTTTTCCATGATTTCGCCGTGAAGTTCCATTATGCTCTTCCAGTAGTCCTCAAGACACCTTATCTGATGTTCATAATTTGCCTTTGAGTGTGGAAGGTTGGCTTCCTTTTCGATGGACAACATGAGTCTGGTACATGCTGCTATGGTTGCGCGTTGTCTTCGGATCGTCCTGCTGAGCTGGTCGGGTTCTGATGGCAACGATTGCTCATTCTGGCAGGCTTCCGCATCGAGGATTTCTATCAATATTCCCTTGATTTTCTTATAGACATCACCTACTTTATTGTGATAATTATTTGCGAAATAGGGATGCTTCTCACGTGAAACCTCGAACGCCTGTATTTCTATGTGTCCCTTTTCAAAGTCATGTCAGAGTTTATCGAGTTTGAATAACCTTTCCTCGGCATATTTTCGTGTTTTTCTATCCACACCATCCTTTTTGACGTTGGTTAGGATCTTGTCGATCTCCTTTCCTAGCTCGATTTGTCGCTGAGATATCTCTTCTTCAATCTCTGTCATGTTGTCATTTTGGACTACCGTTTTCACTTGAATGCCCTTCACAAAAAAACCTCTGATTTTTATCGTGAGTCGCTTGATTAATAAAAACAAAGCAGTCATTGGGACTGCCGACAGAAGTGATAACCTTAAACTATGAAATAACAGAATTTTTTTTGATTTTGAAATTATTTGTAGTATCAAAAATTAATATTTCATAATTTGTAAATTAAAATCATTAACATTAGTCTGGTTTTCACATCTATCGCCACTCCGAGCAACAATTACATATATACATTAGCTGTTTTTTTTAATGATCCATATGGATCTGTTATCCGGATCATTAAAAAAAGCAGCTGTTATCAACCAGTTCAAGCTGTGAGAAATCTTTTTTAGAGAAGAAGCTTTATTAACCCTCCGTCTACCGAAAAAAAACCTGCTAGAACTACCGTTGGGGTCAATTAGACCCCAATCGGTAATAAGCCATTTTCCTTTAGTTGTTATTGAAAATGTCTGAGTACGCTTAGAAAAAACTTCAATAATGTCAATAGATTCCAGCAAAATACAATGAAGAATTTTTAAAGAAACAATGTCAAGAAGTTACAAAGTCCAAAACCTATTACGGCTAGAATTAGAGAAAAATTTTATCGCTGTGGGGTCAAATTGACCCCAATGGTAGACGGAGGGTTAAAAAACTGCAGTTGAAACGCGCAATTGGTAAATCCAACAGACTTTTTTAATATCTCGAGTTTTTTTTTTGAGCGCAGTTTTTCTTTCGTGCAGTTGTGGAAGTAAACTTTTTCTATTGTAAAGTTTTTCTAAAATGAAAATTCAAGACCTCGGTGCAAAAAGCGGTCATGTCCACTTTTTTGCGAAAATGAGTTATTGATGCCAAATGCAAGAATAAACGAATGCGCACATTTGGCTGCAAAGAGCATACTTTTTAGAGGCCTGTGTAAAAAGTTATTAAAGAAAAGATGCATTGTTTCATATAATTTGACGCGGATTTTTTTTTCCAAAAAATTTTTTTTTTATTCTGGGAGTTTTGTTTTGTTAAATTGAATATTTTTTTATTTTTTTATTTGTTTTTTACTAAATAAAGGCTAGTTAACAAGTCTGGACTGTATTTTGTAGTCATAAATAAATTTTAAAAACCGCTTTTTTACTCTTGAGTGCAAGAAACAACTATGTCCAAAACTTTAAAATGTCCATAACTTTTTCAAAAAAAAAAAATGGATTTCTCTCAAATTAAAATGATGTAAGAATACATGCTTGATTTAAACTGTAAATTGTTAACTTTGTCCCAGAGCAAAAATTTCACGCTAATATGTTTTTTGTCTCTCCTGAAAAATTTGAAAAAGTGGAGATGACCGCTTTTTGCACCAAGGTCTTCATTATCATTATCGAAAAAACCATAACAGAAAGCTTGGAAGTTGAGGTGCTTTTTTTAAAAGTTTTCCAATGTGGAAGTTGAAGCTTAAAGCTTTGGAAGTTGAAAGGTTTTCCAATGTGGAAAGCGTCACGTTTTGTGGAAAGCAAATGCTGACGCCAAACCATAAGTTTTTACCCATCCAAAAATCGCCCAACGCGCCTAAAGAAGTTATCACTTCAATAACTCCAGCAGCAAATCATGGATGATCTCTGGAGAGGCTAAATTTGACCGAACTCCAATTAGAACACCTCCACCCACGGGAGCATTAATGTCCGGCTGACGATATCGTCGAAAAATGGAGAAATTGTGGTCAAAAAGTTCGGCATTAAAAATTTCTGCATGTAACTAGATTTTGTGAGGCAAATAACATCATAGTTTGAAGAGTGTGATTAGTCTTAGTCCTGAGTCCATTGACATTTTGATAAAAAAATCTTAATGTCTGCTGTTTTGCTTTCGAAACCCCAAAGTTTTGCGAGGTGTGAACTCCTTAATGCAGCGTTTTCCAAACTGGGAGGCGTGGACTAGTCTAAGGGGAGGCGCGAATATTAGCCAGTATTGACAAAAAAAGTGCACGTGCAGCTAATACAATACGTAACATATAGGTACATATTAACTAAGTACTATGCTGCTGATGCTACCCTTACCCCGTAGCAAACATAACGGTTCAAATATTTTTAAGGGAGCCGTGGTAAAATAAAGTTTGGAAACCACTGCCTTAATGAGTGTATCGATGGCCATATAGAGGGGGTCGAAAGAATTTCAAAACAATGTTTCGGGATGCTGAGTTTGAATGAAGCGTAATCCAATGGTCGTTTTTGTCGTCGCTTGGCCAGCAGATCAAAATACTTGATCTCCTTCGTATCTTCTGTTGACAATACATTTTTAGACAAAAGCCATTGGGCGCGTTTATACCGGTGCTAAAGTGGCAGTTTTTTCAATGTAGCACCGGTATAAGCGCATTCTACTTTAGCAATGCCTGCCAGTTGAGCGGTGGGTTTTTGGCACTGCTAATTTTTAGCGCTGCTATTTTCAGACGGTATGAACGGAATTATATTTTGGCAGTGCTGTTTTAACCTCAGAATTGTGATATTTTGTATTTCGCACAGCTGTTTGCGATGAGTTCCGCAGAGAAAATGCAGCAAAATCCCTGCGGACAGGCGAAAACAAATTGGTCTGTGAGTGAAACGAAATCATTACTGGACATAATGATTGATAAAAATATAATGGAGAAATTTGATGACAAAAAAACCAGATCTCGCGATATATACAAATATCTGACAAAAGAAATGGAATCGAGAAATTACTTTCGAGACGAGGAACAAATAAAAACCAAGTTTCAAAAGCTTGTTGGTTTTATTTATCCTTTTTCTAATTCTTTCTGCCCTTTTCATGCTATATATTGCAAAGATTTTATTTTCCTCCATCCTACCTGGGTGAAATAGTCACATAATCACAAAAAATTGACAGTTCACGCAATATACACTTCCAGTTTGGCATTGCCAGATTGGCAGTGCCATCTTAGCACCGGAATAAACGCGCCCATTGACAGACGTCACCATGTGGTGTTGTTTCTGGTGCGAGGTTTGATACAAACAACATTTTGGATTGTTGTTTCCTGGTTGCCGTTAACAAAAAAACCTGGTTGCCATGATCGACGTATGACAGGACTGTTGTTACTGTTATTCGAGATTTGTTGGTATTGGATTGAGTTGACACGAGCGTTCGGAGTAATATTTCTGTGTGCTGCAAAGGATGACCATGATGATGCGGTTGCCGCTAGCCCAGTCATTTGAGTTAGGGAATCCGTAGGGTTGACTATGATATGTCGATTAGGACGTGAGTTCGAGGGATGATTTGGAAGATCATCCAGGGGTGTTGTGGAAGATCATCCAGGGGTGTTGTGGAAGGATTGGAAATGGTGATGCTGTTTGTAGGTTTAGAAGTAGTTGAGTGATTGTCGATAACTTTTGAAGCAAACGTGGCGAGGTTAGTGGATTTGAGGCCGATGCGTCGAGAATTGTGAATTTTACAGGCTTATGAGAGAGCGCACTTTTCGTCGGACAGAATTTTAAGTTGTTCTTTCTTCGCTAAGTATGAGGAACACTTAAGGCGTGTGACATGGACCCGCCCAGTTGACGGAAAACCTGCGCGTACATTGTGTGTCACTTTCGTGAGAGAGGGCGCAACTTTCTGTTGGTTCAATAGGCCGTAAAATAACAAAACCAACTGCAACGAATGATGGTCAGTACGAGACTGATACCCCTTAAAAAAGTTAAATTCTTGTAGTATGGCAGCGGAGAATTTTTTTTTCTAAAATACTGCACTCATCCACATTATTCTGTGATGGAAATTATTTGAATTTCTTGACCTCTAGGATTTTACTATCTTTAGAGTTAAGATAATATCTCAATCCGTCGAGACCTTTCATTTCAGATACCACATGCCCTCCTACCTCTTCTAAAAAATTTTTATACAAACTTTAAGCTTCCTTAAGTGGGATAGGGGATGGGAGGGAGGATAAAATGCAAATTTAGGATAGGGGACACTCCCCTTCACACACATTAAGTATGTAGAATCATTGGGGCTAAACTGAACATTGCCAGTTTTCATGTTTTTGAACACATATTTTGTTGTTGTGCTAGTGGCTTGATATTTGTTTCAATATATTCAGCATGCCAAAAAACGTGACAAATGGTATATTTGGGAAGAAAATTTCTGGAACATCCCCGTCCAAAAAACGACTTTCCCCACTTTAATTTTTATGGACTCATGGATTCTTAAATTAAATTTCGTGTGGGGATTAATTTTTTTTCAGAAAAGGCTATTTTCCTTTTTGGTTTACAAAGAGATTCATTTCGCATACTACGTTTACAGCATAAGGTCTTTGTGGACGGGATATACACCGATTCAATAAATCGTTGCAGCAATTTAATCACCAATACTAATTTCGTTGATAGAGTTGGACGATTTACCTTGATTCTTTACTAAACGCCAGGAAGCCTTTTGATTTGCGGAAGTAATCGATTGCTGAATTGAAGATACGTAAGATGCATTTTACATACTTTCTGATACAAAGTAAAGAGAGCATAATCGTCTGATGAGTTAGTAGCTTTAAATTTACGGTGGTACTTACTTCTACTACTAATTCAATCGAGAACGAGGCAGGATAGCATGCAGTACGTTTTGAATTGTTAGGTGAGTGTTGTGATATCAAAGCATTCAGGATATCATATAACTTATCTACAGTTACCTCACAGTCAAGATTTTCTAGGGTATTTTACATGGTCTCAATTTGGCCCACAGCACAAATTTTTTATTTCAAGTTTTTTTTATTTAATCAAAAAAATTTTTTTTTTATTTAATCAAAAAAAATTTTTTTTTATTTAATCAAATAATATTTTTGTTTAATAAAAAAAATTTTTTTTATTTAATAAAAAAATATTTTTATTTTTATTTAATCAAAAAATATTTTTATTTAATAAAAAAATATTTTATTTAATCAAAAAATATTTTTATTTAATCAAAAAAAAATTGTTGATTGTATCAAAAGGTAAGTATGTTGATCCCATTATTACCCATTGGGACAAAGAATTTCAAGAAACCTATGAGTCCAAAAACTGTTATAAATAAGGTGGTCCTTATTCACGTCACTTGTTTCGGTTTTTTTAGATGAATATAACAAAATACCATAAAATTATCAAATGTCAAAGCGCTCATAACAGCGTACATTGGGCCTCAAATGCTTTAGCACATCGAAGAAAGAAACTCCTTAATTTGACTCGATCTTTAAATATTTTAAAATATTTATGATTTTTAAAATATGTTTTCTTTTATAATTTAAGGCTTGCATCGATGACAATTTAGAAATGGTCGAGTTTTTGGTCCAACATGGAGCGGATATTAATAGACAGGATAATGAAGGGTGGACACCTTTGCATGCTACTTCTTCATGTGGGTTAGTATTTTTTCCAATACAGGTAATCCTCGTATAATGTGGTACGTCTATACGCGGTACGTCGATGCGCAGTATGCCTAAACGCGGTCCACGGTTTCACATAACGAGAGAAAATTCAGTAATAAAGAGGATATTTTTTGTCCAGCTAGTTAAATTTCGCACAGCAAGATTGTTAAAACTCAACGTTTTTCAAAAACTTATCTAGCTTACATGCGAAGGGTTTGTAAAAAAAATTATGACAGAACCTATTGTACACATTATGTTTGAAAAAGCAAATAAATTATGAAATTTACGGCTTATAGGTAATATTTTTGTTTTGTGAGTAATACGGCACTTGAATTGAAATGGTTTCGAGAAAAATAAAAATGTTCCAAATTACCGTGACCCAAAAATTTCATCAAAAAAATTTCTGCGGTTAATATTTATAATTCAAACGATTAATTCTAGCAAGTTCATGCATTGGTGTTACATTATTTTATACGTTGCCAGCCTAAACGAATCCGATGTTAGATTTTTAAAATTCTAAACGGAAGGTCTGTAAGGATAACGAAAATATCCTCTTTCCAATTTTTCTCGTTTTGGGATGGTTGCTTATCACGAATGCGGTATTAGATTTTCAAAATTCGAAACGGAACGCAAATATCCTTTTTACTTTCTTCTACGGAGTATAATAAAGTATTGTATTCATGAAAAATTTCGACCTCTTAATTTTGCCTAAAAAACATTTCCCGATCACTCCTGAGTCGATTGTAGTCATATTAAAAAAATGTCTTTCTGTCTGTCAGTCTGTCAGTCTGTCTGTCAGTCTGTCAGTCTGTCTGTCAGTCTGTGTACAAGATTTCTCAAAAACTAACAGAGCTAGCGCCATGAAATTTTATAGGCATATTGGGTCCTGAAATGGGACGATCCTATCAACTTTTGGTGGAAATCCGTTAACCGGAAGTATCCAAAATGGCGGTTTTTAAAAAATCGCAATTTCGTTTTTCTCGATTTACTCCCAAACCACGGGTTTTTTAGTCGCCTTAAGTATGACAAAACTTGGAGAAAATAAAATTTCCCACACTTTTGTCTTTAGCTATAACTCGATATCTCAACCTGTTATCGAGATAAACCGTTATTTCCAAAAAAACAGTTTTTTGCGATTATCTCGAAAACTAACGGGTTTTTGCTGACTGAATGTATGAAGTGAATTAATGAGAATGGCATTCTGCACAATTTTGTCTTTTACCGTTATCCGTTATATTTTACCATTATTGAGATATTTTCATTAATATGTAAAAAATCATATTTTTGCGAATAATTTGCAAACTAACGGTTTTTCGACAAATCACTTAAAAGAATAATTAAAGATGTTAACCTTTTCTACATTTTTGCCATTTACCGTAAATTGATATCTTTTACAGTTCTCAAGTTATCTCAAATTTTGTACGTTTTAAATTTTAAATTTAAAAATTTAATTAAATTAAATTTAATTTAAAATTTAATTATTTTTTTTAATTTTAAATTTAATTTTAAATTTTGTTTCTCAAGTTATTTTTTTTTTATATTTTTGGATGAACCAACAATTTATTGGGAGGTCGTCTTAGGTTGACAACGCGACAGGGCTCTAGCGTAAATTGCACAGGGTCGTAGATTTTGTAGAAGAAAGTTTTGTGTTGACCACAACTGATATTTTTCCGTGTTTCCCGGGAAAATCTGCATTAGAGGGTTTCCGGGGTCGCTGATCACGAATCTGGTGTTGGAATTTCAAAATTCGAAACAGAAGGTCCTGTAAGGATAACGTTTTTTCCCAAAAGTTTTCAAGTTATGGTTTTTTGGCATTCTAAAATTTATACAAAAACCCTTAAGCTGGCAACGAAGGGTCTGCCATACGAACGAATTTTTTTTTAACGAATATCTCAAAAACGGTGCATCTTATCAAAAAAGTGCAAGAACAAAAGTTATTTAGGATATCGCACACCTAGATGAAAACAGCGTTAACTCAAAATTTTAGATTTTTTAGTTAATTATACATATCAATACCAAATCCAATACCTAACCTAATATCTAATACCTAAAATTTTCCTTTTAAATGCATTTTCTCTGGAATTAAGTAAACAGCAAATTCCTTTTATGTACAACTGCACGAGAGTTTTTCGTCATTTCTGAAAGGATTTTTTTTTGAGTTGACGCTGTTTTGATCTAGGTGTGCGATATGATTCTACATAAAACTCCCATACATAAAAATCAGATTGGCAATTATAGCTTTTGTTATGTTTTATATTGCAATTTAGGACAAAAATTTTTATATATACAGATTAGATTTTCACTGCCGCTGTTATGCTGTGTTTGCTGCTTGTAGTGCAGATTCCACATTTATACTCTTTTTATGTTTTCTTTGTGATATTAAATATTTGGAAGAGGCACAGGAAAGAGAACACGACGAAGTATATTGAGGTTGAGTGCAAGCTTTTACTCTTGATTGTTTCTCTTCTCTATATGGGTTGTTCTGGTTCTGGAAATTCATTTTACTTGATTGTTTCTCTTGATTGTTTCTCTTGATTGCCCAGTGTTTGCTTTAATTTCTGTATACGATTTGTGTGAGCGGGCGGATTGTGATTTTAGTTGCTGTAAATTGAAATTGCTTTGTTGATTTTATCGTGTAATTTTTTTTAAATTTGATTTTTATTTGTTTTTCATCTATGGGCGTTTTCATGAATGCAAGTTCTGCAAATAACACAAAAGATTTTGATAATAATAAACCCAGTTATATGTTATTCGTTTAGTTAGTTTACGTTCGCAAATTATTGAACAACTAAGTATTACGGGGAGATGGAAGAAAATGTTTTGTGCAATTTGCGCAACTTCCGAGTACATATATGAAAATGCCCTATAACATTTCAGAATTAAACATTTGTTCGTTGTGTTGCAAGTGAAATTTGATTTTTAGGGACAAGATGCCGAAATTCGCCAAACGGAAAGGCACATTCTGTAAACGTAACATTACGGCCAATCAAATTGTTTCTTTAGTTTTCTTTTCACTAAAATTTCTTACTTAAATATCTATTGGCGATCGTTGTAGGCGGATCCACGTCTTCTGGCCGTCTCTACGAGACAGACACCTGCTTTTTTCGCTGGAAGTTCAGAAAAAGCGTAGTCCAATTATCTAAAAATTGCTCTTAACTCAAAAAATGTGAAAATGGCGTATGGCACAAATGCAAAATCAGGTGTATAGACGGACGATAAAAGCCTGATAAAAGCCTGTTCTGGGCTAAATTTAAATTTTTTACCTTAACTAGTTCCCGAATTTTCAAATGTTTTAAAATAAGAAATTTCAGCATAATAAAGGCTCTCAGTAGTTGGTCTGTGTTGAGGACCAACGAACTACAAACATTGTTTAGAGCAGGCCTCGGCACCATGTATGTAGTGATTTACTATTACTCGAAGAAATTTTATGTTTTTTCATATACTATAACACAAAATGAGAAAACGCATCTTTTTCATTTTTTACGCTCTTTCGCTTTTGATGGAGACGTTTAAGAACAGTGGACTACAAAATTTATCATGATGCGATTACAAAAAAATAATAAGTTCCGCTATGCAAAAAAAACTGTTGGGACGTATTTTTATACCCGTATGGTGAAACCAAAGGGTATATTAACTTTGCCTTACCGTTTGTAACGCCAAGATCCCGTCATCGCACAAAAAAATGAATTACACCAGTGTGTTTAGAATCATAAAAATATTTAATTTCTGCATGTCCGTCCGTCTGTCTGTCTGTCCGTCTGTCCGTCTGTCCGTCTGTCTGTCTGTCCGTCTGTGGCGCGGATTGCGGGCGCACGGATTGGGCTAGAGACTTGAAATTTTGCACAGATCCGTTTTTTGTAAAATGCGAGGCTAAGTTCGTTAATGGGCAAAAATGCACCATTAGGGAGGGTACCCCCCATACGATCGAAATCGTTTTTTGTGAATATCTCAAAAACGGTGCATCTTATCAAAAAAAGTCCAAGAACAAAAGTTATTTAGGATATGATTCTACATAAAACTCCCATACATCAAAATCCGATTGGAATAAATTTAAAAAAATCTTATTGGAAAGTTTGACTTCAAAGTGGAATTTTGGTATAACTGTTCGAATTTTGATACGAATATCACCATACGGGTCCCCAATGATTGCCAGATTGGCAATTATAGCTTTTGTTATGTTTGGTTCTGTGCTTCGAAAAAGCATGCGCTAAATTGTATTATGTTACCTGATAGGACAGCTGTTGTAATGGCGTTCTAGATTGATTTTTTTATTCGACATGTAACTGCAAACTAGACATTGACGGTTATCATTATTTGTGGTTATTAAATATTTGTTTTTTCTCAATTACACGACATAGTATTTAAATTTGAATATGAGCGCTTCATAATGGAAAATGAAAACTAAAAAAATCGAATTTCTGAAAAAAATTCGTACGTCAGTGTACTTTGGGAAGCAATTAGGGTTTTGGGGAGCAAATGTATACATCCGCACGCATCAACAACAGATATTATACTGAATGACTGTCGTAGGCTCGCTCCATCGATTGTTAGCCAATCGTTTGATTTTGGCTGCCGAAGTGGCCGTCGTCAACCAACACGTATAATTGCGTTGGAGAGTCGACTAAAAATGTTCATACATTGATTATATTCTCGTAAAATTTGAATAAAAATGTTATCGTTGTGAGGAGCCAGGCGAGCCAAGGAGTGCCGAGCTCTGGTTTAGAGGAATTCTAGTTGACTTGAGGTTATTGACCGCTGGACGTTTTTGCACTTTATTTTCGATCAACACTTTAAATCGATTTAACACGAGAATACTCATTTAATGCCCTTATTTTACAAAATCCACTTTTGCGAGGTGTACACTTGTTCTAATGGCTGGATCTGACAAAGTAAGTATTTAGTCAAGTGATTAACTTGCTATTAAATATTTTAGTAGTCCAGACCTATGTGCGTTAGTGTACTAGCAAAGATTATATATACTCTACATAGATAACCGAAGCCTAACAAGCAATTTTCGGAGGCGAAAAATGAGTTTGCCTCCAATATACTGCCGACAGCCACTGTTGCTGCTTTTAACTTGCGCTGCAACGAAGTTGAGTTGCATGCTATCCGTTGTGGATAGGAAAGACGGATCAACACAAAGAGTTATGAGGGGATTTATGGCTCGGGTTGTGTGCTTTACGGTACATTTGAATTTCTTGTTTTGTTTGTTGCTTGCTACTCACTTTTAGTTATCGATGAATGAAGTTCTTGCATTCTTACCTTTGGACAAATTGATATAGATTTTGCTGAAAAAACATTGAATTTGTGCATCTCAAAAATTCCACATAGGTGACAAAAAAAATTAATAAGAAATTAAAAACTATCAAGGAATGAAAAAAAAGTGTACTAAAAAATGTGCTTTTAAAAAACGAAAAAAAAAATTAGGTGCTTGTCTGATAAAAGCGAGATAAATATTTTATTTAACCTTTTTTGCTTTTACTTCACTTTTATTTCTGATATACAGCGCCTAAACTTTTTTCTTTTTAGTACATTTAAAAAAAAACTCTTGTTTTTAATTTTTTTAAATAATTTTTAGTCTATTATATTCTTGGCTTTGAGGCATTGTTACGGACTTCTTAACGCCAGCGACGCAAGATACCTCGAAAAGAGGTTTTTTTCGGAAAATTTGAGTAATATCCTGGCAAGGACCTTCCGTTATCTTTACAGATTTCTGATCGTCAGAATCGGAATCAGTGACCCCAATTTTTCCCGGATAATTTGTGAAAAAGGATAATCACGTTATCCCTACAGGACTACATTATTCTTACAGGGACGAAGTCGTGAGAATATTTCGTGCAAAAAATGTGTCCAAAGTTGTTTCAAGTCAATCGGATAAGACGAAGTGGGTGAAAATTTAATAAAAGATTTGACGCTAACAGAGAAAACAGGCAGACAAACAAGTGAAACTAAATAAACGCTTGAAAAACAAAATAATAAAAAACGCGAAAACTGAAAAAATAAATTTTTGTCAGCACAAAAGAAAGAACAAAACTTTAAAACGAAAATAAAACGATACTACGAGCCGAACCATAAATCCCCTCATAACTCTTTCTGTGTTGATCACCGTCTTTCCTATCCACAGCGGATAGCATCCAACTCAACTTCGTTGCAGCGCAAGTTAAAAGCAGCAAAAGTGGCTGTCGGCAGTATATTGGAGGCAAACTCATTTTTCGCCTCCGAAAATTGCTTGTTAGGCTTCGGTTGTAAGTGGTTTGCCAAGCTGAACAGAATTAAACCATGAATCAAATACAGTTGTATTTGATTCATGGAGTTAAACGTTATACTAAGTTCACACCGACGCAAAATTAGGTAATTTTGAAGATTTTCGTAATTTTGAACGAAATCTTCCTTGAAATCACGAGGTTTCCAGTACATTAGCCTGTTTTCAAAATCACTAAAAGTATACAATTTCCACAAAATTAGGAACGAAATCAAGCAAAAACAATGAATACAACCCTGCATCACTTATTCAGCTCTCTTCAGTACATCAGTTTTGACATTTGTACTGGATTGGAAAGACGGAAATATAAGAAAAAGAAGCCGTGTTTCGCACGCGAAGAGGATATATTAGTAAACCTGCAGCGGTATTGTGATTTAAATTTGGAAACGAGGTGGAAAAACTCACGCGTGAATTTATCCGCCTAGTCAATTTCACTTCACTTTTGAAAAATACTCACCACTTCGGTATTGTGATTGTAAAACTCACTTTAAGTGGAGGTGAAAAAGAATCTACTACAAATTTAGTACGTAAATCATAAAAAGTGAGTTTATGATTTGACGTTTTGTCAGATGGGAAATAAACAATTCCGAAAGATCAGTCTTTTGGCTACTGTGGACGAGGAATATGAAAGGAGAAATTATTCCCGTATCAGTCGTCGGATATTGCGAGACACCAAGAACCCGTTCGACATGTCGCAGAGGCACTTCATTGCGCTATACCGTTTTCCGCAAAATTTGGCAACGAATTGAATCAATGAATTAGCACCATTATTGCGTAAAAGCCGATATAAGAATAGTATACCCGTATACCTTAAAGTGCTATCGGTACTTAGGTTATACGCGCATGGCGGGTACCAAAATGCGGTTAGCCAAGAAGCTCATGTATCTCTTAGTCAGACAGTAATGTCTCAGAATATAAAAGAAATATCCATAGCCCTGAATCGCTTATTGAATCGTTATGCCAAGTTTCCGGCAACCAATAAAGAAAAACTTCCCATTAAACAAAGGTTTGCATTTTTTTTTTGAATTCCACAAAAAAAAAAACAATTCTGAACGTTTTTATTTACCTTAGCCTTACAATCAATTGTGATTATTATAATTTTTTTTAAATAGATTTTGTTAAATGTTTTTCGGTTTTATGAAATCTCCGGGTTTCGGACAGTTGCAGTTCAATGGGCGCTCCGCACCAGTCCCTGCAAACTGTTGACGGAGTACAGCGCTTCTATTTTTCGTCTCCCGACGCTGCTCCTGGCAATATTTTTGCCATTGTTGGGTGGTTTTGTGGGCGCCGCCCATAGAATTTAATAGAGTGGTCAGTTGATCCCACTTTTGTTTTTTTGTTGGTTTCACAGCTTTGTCCTCAAACCGGGAATTGGCGAAATCCTTGTTTTCCAACATGAAATTTATGAGGGTTTCTCGCTGGGAAGCAGTCGCTTTCTTCTAAGAAAAGGGTAGCCAAAATTAAATAACATAACCTCAATTGTCCGATTAAACAAATTATCTATATATATAAAAATGGATGTTTGTTTGTCTGTCTGTTTGTGATTACAAAACTCAAAAACGACTGGACCGATTTTTACGTGGTTTTTTGCAAAATGATCTGCGTTGCCAGGAGCAGGTTTTTAGCTATGTAGATTTTCAAAATTCGAAACGGAAGGTCCTGTAAGGATAATGAAAATATCCTTTTTCCCATTTCTCCCCGGAAAAATTTGCATTATGGGGTTTTTGGGGTCGCTGATAGAGATTTCATTCCGATTAATCGGTTAATCGATAATCGATATTTTTCCTATGTTTACGATTAATCGATTAATCGTACGAAATTTCACGATTATCTCCGATTATCTCTTTCCCGAATTTTTTTTATAGAATACTATAAAAAAATAAAAATCTCCATATGAACACTTTTTACTAAATACTAAATATATGTTTTGTTTGTACTTTTGCAATGTATTTAAAGTACTCGTCATATAAATGCAAATAATACACATACACCTAATTCTCTTTTTACATGATAGAACTGAACTATGCTTCTCAATTCTCAGAACCAAAATAGATTGAGTATAAAGTACATTACGTCTTTACTTATATATAATTCGGGAAATCCCACACAAAGAGAAAATACGCATATAATCGACATAAACTAACTGAGTTGTGAGAAATATAATGCGAATTTATTAAAGGCAGAAGCAATTCTTATGTACATTTTCCAAAAGCTAAAGGATATAAATACGGAAATGTCACTTAATTTGTTTGAAACATCAAAAAAACGTATCGAAGAGCGTCCAAACAAGGGTCTAAATTCTCTTATGTATTTTTTGAAAAATTTTACTTAAAATTTTACTTATGAATTTTTGCCATATACATCGAAAGCTGATATAGGTTTATTGGCCAGTGAAATATACAAAAGATTATTTACATTCGGAGACAATTATAGTATAACTCAACAAGAAGTATTAAATATTGAAGAAAAATCTGGTGGATCTGGATCTGAATCTGAATTTACAAAAATGCAAAAAACTATTGATTCTTTTTTGATGGTTCTAAAACCAAATACGTCGTACAACCTAAAAAAAGATTTTAAGATTGTAGAAGGAACTTGTCAAAGAAGCAAACAATTGGAAAATCTTTATCAAGCCCTATTGATCATTCAACCAACTTCGACAAATAGTGAACGAGCATTTTTTGTTTCTGGAAATTTTATGACCAAAATTAGAAGTCGTTTGAATACGGATACGTTAAATGCTCTTGTTTTTTTAAAATTCTACTTCAATAAAGATTAAATTTGAATTGTGGTATAAAATTATTTTATTGCTTTAGTACCTACTCATTTTGAGACTTCACTTTTTTGAATAGAACATCTGTAAATTTTTGAATATTTCAATATAATCGATTAGCCGATTAACCGATTAGTTAGGAAAATAAGTAATCGACTAACCGATTATTCTAAAATCGATTAATTTGAAATCTCTAGTCGCTGATCACGAATCCGGTATTAGATTTTCAAAATTCGAAACGGAAGGTCCTGTAAGGATAATGAAAATATCCTTTTTCCCATTTCTCCCCGGAAAAATTTGCATTATGGGGTTTTTGGGGTCGCTGATCACGAATCCGGTATTAGATTTCGAAAAATTCGAAACGGGAGGTCCTGTAAGGATAATGAAAATATCCTTTTTCCCATTTCTCCCCGGAAAAATTTGCATTATGGGGTTTTTGGGGTCGCTGATCACGAATCCGATATTAGATTTTCAAAATTCGAAACGGAAGGTCCTGTAAGGATAATGAAAATATCCTTTTTCCCATTTCTCCCCGGAAAAATTTGCATTATGGGGTTTTTGGGGTCGCTGATCACGAATCCGGTATTAGATTTTCAAAATTCGAAACGGAAGGTCCTGTAAGGATAATGAAAATATCCTTTTTCCCATTTCTCCCCGGAAAAATTTGCATTATGGGGTCGCTGATCACGAATCCGGTATTAGATTTTGAAAAATTCGAAACGGGAGGTCCTGTAAGGATAACGCAAATGTCCTTTTTCCCGTGTTTCCCGAAAAAATTGGTATTCAGGGTCGCTGATTACGAATCCGGCGTTTCAGTTTCAATAACACTAACGTTGATTTTCAAGTTTTTTTAAGTTGGTTTTTTGGCATTCTAAATCCATGTGTAAGAAAATGGATGTTGGTATAGATGTATGTATGAGATTAATAGACTCAAAAACTACTGGACCGATTTTTATGCGGGTTTTCCCAAAATGATCCGCGTTCTCAGGAGCAGCTTTTTCGCTATCGAAATAGAGCGTAAAGATCATGCACAACATTGGAATAAAGTAAAGTGAATTATAAGGAAAAAAATAACAAAAACCCAAACTTAAAAATTTTCAAAATATTCATATGGCCAAAAAGTACTCCAGAGGGTTGCTAGAACCCAGTAAGGGATACCCAAGCAGAAAAACAACTGAATTAGCAAATAATAGACGGCACTAGGTGCCGGTAAAAAGATTAGAAATGGACTGAGTAGTCCTAGACCAAAAAATGATAAAGGTTCTACCTGAAGATAAGTGATTACGTGAGTCACCCCCAGTCAGTACTGATCCCTAATTAATTACTTATTACTGATCACTAATTGGGGCTTAATTGCACCCATAATTCCTAGGACTTAATTTATTGTGTTAATTACCAATAGGATTTACCCAAAAATATCCTTGATTAACTATTTTATAATCGCCATATGTTGCAGGTAAATTTTTAAGTCGGAGCAATAAAATAATGTTATTAATCTGGGTTTATAATTTCCCTTATCTAAAAATACCAATTAATTTTTTTTTATTGGTTTCTCTTAATAAGTTTTTACCAAAATAAAAAACAATTTTTAGTCCTCAAATATATTTAAAATAAATAAAACTATAATTTATAATACAGTCAAAATCTGGTAAAAAAATAGCTCCAACCATGATTTTAATATTGTTTACTGTATTTTCCGCGTACATTTCCGCAACATCCCATATGGTTTTTTAGGTGTCAAAATGTGTCTTCTATCAGGTAAAAAAGGTTTCAGCTTAACGTCGCTTAGCGGCCATTGTTGATTTTCAACATTTATACAATTTTTTTTATGAAAAATTATGTACTTTACAAAATATATCACAACGAAGCCCAAAATCAACATATCTGGTTTATTTTTTCCCCATTTTAAAGCTAATTCTAATAGTTTGTAAGTTTAGGTGGAAATATAAGGAAATGGTAACTTTTTAAAGTTCATAAAAAATATTGAAAATCAATAAATCTATTTCGAGTTTTAAAAAAAAGTTTAGGTGGAAATATAAGGAAATGGTAACTTTTTAAAGTTCATAAAAAATATTGAAAATCAATAAATCTATTTCGAGTTTTGTTTTTGGACATTTGAAGTACCATTATTTGATAAAATATCGAATAACTTCAAACGGTTCTACAGCACCTACAATCTATCGTTTTGACAAATGTAAAAGTCACATTTTTTAAATTATGTCCGCTCACAAGACCTATTGGCCGCATAGTGCCCCGTTTTCCCGACAAAAAATTATAAAAAGGACATTTGTGTTATCCTTACAGGACCTTCCGTTTCGAATTTTGAAATTCCAACGCCAGATTCGTAATCAGCGACCCCGAAAACCTCATATTGTCAATTTTTCCGGAAAAACTTGGAACAAGGATATTTGCGTTAATCTTACAAGACCTTCCGTATCGAATTTTTAAAATCTAACATAGCTAAAAATCTGCACCTGGCAGTGCGCGGATCATCAAAAACCGCATAAAAATCGGTCGAGTAGTTTTTGAGTTTATTAATCTGATATACCTACATACATACCAACATCCATTTTATTATAATATAGAAAAAATACTTTCTTTTAATAAAAACTAGGTACAATTTTTGGAATTTTTGTTGTCCATGCGTTGTTTTTGTCGAATACCATCCATACGCTCAGGACTTTTTATACCCGTATGGTGAAACCAAAGGGTATATTAACTTTGCCTTACCGTTTGTAACGCCAATATCCCGTGATCGCATAAAAAAATGAATTACACCAGTGTGTTTAGAATCATAAAAATAATTAATTTCTGCATGTCCGTCCGTCTGTCCGTCTCTCTGTCTGTCCGTCTGTCCGTCTGTCCGTCTGTCTGTGGCGCGGATTGCGGGCGCACGGATTGAGCTACAGACTTGAAATTTTGCACAGGTCCGTTTTTCGTAAAATGCGAGGCTAAGTTCGTTAATGGGCAAAAATGGACCATTAGGGGGGGTACCCCCCATACGAACGAAATCGTTTTTTGTGAATATCTCAAAAACGGTACATCTTATCAAAAAAGTCCAAGAACAAAAGTTATTTAGAATATGATTCTACATAAAACTCCCATACATCAAAATCCGATTGGAAAAAATTTTAAAAAATCTTATTGGAAAGTTTGACTTCAAAGTGGAATTTTGGTACAACTGTTCGAATTTTGATACGAATATCACCATACGGGTCTCCAATGATTGCCAGATTGGCAATTATAGCTTTTGTTATGTTTATAAGCTTCATTTCCATCTGGGGTATTATCAAACATGTGTTGATCGATTAATCGATTATTAATGACGATTAAATCGAAAGTCGATTGCAGCTTGCTTGGTTTTTCCAGATTACTTTTTCAACTTTTCGGCAGAAATGGGCGGAGCCACAAACAACATAGGTTACTAATATACCGATTGTGAAATAACAAAGGCGCTAGGAGGATATAAATACTAGAGAACCAAGGAGTAATAAATCAGTTGTTAAAAGTCAGTCGACTAGGTTACAACAAAAAGTAGAAAATTGTGAAAGTCATTTTTGAAGGTGAAAGAAATTACCTGTAAAAATTGTAGAAGTGAGAAAAGTAACATTGAGCACGGAGAAAAGCAGACAAATAAAAAAAGGTTATTGTGAGGAAGTGAATAAGAGTATTTTCTGATACTCGTGTCGAGCGGACGTTCTTCAATTACCTCTGATTAACCGGATTTTTTTTTTTTTACTTTTATTGCCAACAAAAAGAAATAAGTTTGTTTTAGATATAAATTTTTAATAAATTCTAACAATTATGGCACCGGAACTTCGTAATAAATCAACCAATAATTTAAATAAAACGCGTCCGAATCTATCGACATCGTCTAGTGATTTATCGTCGCCATCAAACCAAAGACTGTCAATAGCGGATTTGAATCTAAAATTGAAAATTCTCGAGAACACCGTTGTTAGTGTAATTGATGGAATGCGATCAACTATCTGTGCGGAAATCAATAACATCCATACATCTATTATCTCGGAATTAAAGACACAGGTCTTGGATATCGATAATAAAATTATTTCGCTGGAATCAAAATTGACATCGATTATCGAACCGGATTTCATAACTCAAATGACTGGGTTAGCGGCAACCGCGTCATCATCGCCATCCGTTGCAGCACACAGAAATATTACTCCGAACGCTCGTGTCAACTCAATCCAATACAAACAAATCTCGAATAACAGTAACAACAGTCCTGTCATACTTTCGTCGATCACAGCTGATAGTGTTGGTACTCCGATTTTGTTAACGGCAACCAGGAAACAACGGTCCAAAATGTTGTTTGTATCAAACCTCGCACCAGAAACAACACCACGAGACGTCTGTCAATGGCTTCTGTCTAAAAATGTATTGTCCACTGAGGATACAAAAGAGATCAGATGTTTTGATCTCTTGGCAAAGCGACGACAAAAGCAACCATTAGAATATGCTTCGTTTAAACTCAGCGTCCCGGAACACTGCTTTGAAATTCTCTCGGCCCCCTCTATCTGGCCATCGGACATCCTAATTAAGGAGTTCACACCTCGACGCAAATCATTGGGGTTTCGAAAACAAAGCAGGAGACATTAAGAATATTTTATCAAAATGTAAATGGACTAAGGACCAAGACCAATCAATTCCGTTTAAATGTGACTCTCTCAAACTATGATATTGTGTGCCTGACAGAAACCTGGTTACATACAGGCATTTTCAATGCTGAACTTTTTGATGACAATTATACTGTTTTTCGACGAGATCGCCATACTGACATAAATGCTCCCGTGGGTGGAGGTGTTCTAATTGGAGTTAGGACAAATCTAGCATCTGTAGAGATCATCCATAATTTGCCGCTAGAGTTATTATGCGTCAAAATTAATATGTCAGATAGGAAGGTATTTGTTATCGTCGCTTACATTGTTCCTGGTAGTCCAGTGGAAATTTATATCAGTGTGCTTTCGGCAATCGAAAGTTTCATCTCGACCTCTTCTGCGCTTGACGAAGTAATACTTCTAGGCGATTTCAATCTTCCAAAACTTATATGGACTCCATCTGACGAGGATTCTTCTTTTATAAGTTATGCATCATCGCCTTGTGAAACTCTTTTCTTGGACAACGTCTTCGCATTAGGTTTAAAACAAGTAAATTCCATCAACAATGCTCGCGATAGAATGCTAGACCTTATCTTTTGCTCCAATATTGACGACATCAATGTGAGTCATGCTCACGATCCGCTGTTTAAAGAAGTTCCAGATCATCCAGCATTAGAAGCAATTTTTGTTTTAAATACTACTAGTTCAAGCCATCTGGACAATACTATTTTTCATTATAATTTAAAAAAAAACAGATTTTATTTCACTAAATTCTTTTCTTTACAATATAGATTGGCAGACATTGATTTATAATGACAACAATATAGACTCTGCTACAGTTTCGTTTTACAAAGCTATCTCCGAAGGTATAAAAAAATTTGTACCCATTATTAAAAAGAGA
The DNA here is from genome assembly GCA_964034945.1 of Chrysopilus asiliformis. NCBI lineage: Eukaryota > Metazoa > Arthropoda > Insecta > Diptera > Rhagionidae > Chrysopilus > Chrysopilus asiliformis. The sequence continues at coordinate 45,496,579 of OZ035962.1, forward strand.
AACGGTTGTCTATCTCCATGGTGGTATGATGATATACTTCGGGATTTAAGAAATAAACGTAACTCTGCTTGGATAAAATTTAACAATACGAAAAGCAATGACGACTATGTAGACTATTCTCAACTACGGAAACAATTTAATATTTATTACAAGTATTGTTATCAGTGTTACTTAAATGAGTGTAAGACCAACATTATTAACAATCCTAAACATTTTTGGAATTTTGTAAACTCTAAACGCAAGTCTAGTCAATATCCGTCGGTTTTAAGTTATAAGGATTGTTCTAGTGATAATCCCTCAATGATATCACATCTACTACTACTAATCTACTGGAACTTACAAACATTTGCTTAACAGAAATTGAATTAGGCAATCGAGTCGACTGTGTCTACACAGATTTTTCCAAAGCGTTCGATAAATTGCCGCACAATATATTATTGTTTAAGCTCCGAAGTGCCGGGTTTTCAAACGCAATTTTACGCTGGATCGAGTCGTACCTCTCCAAAAGGACTTTTAAAGTTGTTTTCAAAGCATCACATTCCAAAGTTTCTGTAGTTCTGTCAGGTGTACCACAAGGTAGCCATTTAGGTCCGTTATTGTTTAATTTATTTATTAACGACGTGTTTTCACTGATGAAAAATAGTTCTGTTCTCGGATTTGCTGACGATTTAAAGATATTTAATGTAATACATGATAGGCAAGACCAGCTTTTTCTGCAAGGAAGCTTAAATACCTTTTCCTTTTGGTGCTTAAAAAATGGATTAACGCTTAACGTACCCAAATGCTCTTTTATTTCATTTGGACGACAAGCTGAAAAAGATAGCTTATTGAGTTATTCTTTAGGTGGTTCTACAATTGCTAGAACCGATAAGATTAATGATCTTGGTGTATTACTTGACGAAAAGCTGAGCTTCCAATTTCATGTCAACAATGTTATTATTCGAGCAAATTCAATGTTAGGGTTTGTGAAGCGTTGGTCAAAAGAAATTTCTGACCCTTTTGTCTTAAAAGCATTGTTTTGCTCTCTTGTTCGTCCCATTCTTGAGTATGCGTGTGTTGTCTGGAAACCATACTATAGCATCCATATTTCTCGCCTTGAATCTGTGCAGAAACGATTTCTTAGATTTACTTTAAAGTTTTTGCCATGGGAGAATCGTTTATTGCTTCCACCATATCAGGATAGATTGAAATTGCTACATATGTCGTCCCTTAATCACCGTAGGTGTATACTAAGTGTGCTTTTTATTAATGATTTGTTATGCGGTAATATTAACTCATCAAGCCTCTTGAGTTTGATTAGTATTCACTCACATCTTCGTGCCACCAGGGACAAAACATTTATTTATTTGGACTGTCATAGAACAAACTATGGTCATTATAAACCAATGTCTGCCATGAGTAGACTCTACAACGAGTACGTTTATAATGTAGATTTTAATTTAAGTAGAAATTCCATAAAACAAGCATTTTTGTAAATATATTTTATTTCTGTCATTATTTCTTTTTTACGTATATAGTATTAACTTTTAAATATTCAGATGGTTATAATTATACCTGTTGGATGATAATAAATAAATAAAGAGTAAAAGCAGAAATTGGAACATCAAGGAAATCAGAAAATCAAAGGAAAAAGTAAATAATAAAGATTTTAGTTTTTCATGACAATTAAGGCATCGTCAACGAACATTAAGCACTGGAAATTAAGTACCGGAAATTATTTGAAATGCCATTCAAAAAATCAAACATTGGAAGATCAACCAGACATACGCGGCAATCGTCAGCCAATAGATCTGCTGAAACATCTGAAGAGCGAGACACACGCCAAGAAACTGAGCGGATCAGAGCCTCTACTTCAAGAGCTGCTCAAACATCAGAAGAGCGAGACGCACGTCGGGAAACTGACCGGATCAGAGCCTCTACTTCAAGAGCTGCTGAAACATCTGAAAAGCAAGACGCACGCCAAGAAACTGAGCGGATCAGAGCCTCTACTTCAAGAGCTGCTGAAACATCTGAAGAGCGGGACGCGCGCCGGGAAACTGAACGCTCACGGCGCAGTCAATCAAGAACGAGAATCGATCTCAAGAAAGCGGCGTTCAATTACGATAAAGACTACGATGGTAAAATGACTAATTTGTGCTCTCATTGTGGCGCTAAGAAATTTCAAAGAGAAACGCCTGGCATGTGTTGCTCCAATGGCAAAGTCAATTTGCCACCACTGGCTGAGCCACCAGAACCACTTTCAACTTATTTGGCTGGAGCTAATCGGGAGTCCATCGGGAGTACCGATCGTACGATGCACTTCAATATCCAATACTGTTTCCGCGTGGAGAAGACGGATATCATCTCGAATTGTATCAAACCCATCCCGTCACAGGTGCTACGACAACGAAAAAAATCAGTTGTATGGATTTTTATGCATATCGCATCATGATTCGAGCACAACAATCTAACCACATCCTGAAGTGTCGTCAACTTTTCCAACAATTCATCGTTGATATGTACGCTAAAGTCGAAAGCGAACGACTGAATTACATTCGTTACAATCAATCGAAACTTCGAGTCGAACAGTATATTCATTTACGAGATGCTATTGCGAATGATGGAACAGTTACTGACATTGGACAAAAGGTTATACTTCCGGCTTCGTATACTGGAAGTCCAAAACACATGCACGAATATGCTCAGGATGCTCTGACATATGTTCGCAAGTATGGACGTCCAGATCTTTTCATCACGTTCACATGCAATCCATCTTGGACCGAAATCAAAGATTTACTTCTGCCTGGCCAGCAACCATCCCATCGGCATGACCTCACAGCGAGAGTTTTCAAACAAAAATTGATACATTTTATCGATCTCATCACTAACAGCCATATATACGGAGAAACTCGCTGCTGGATGTATTCGATTGAATGGCAGAAAAGAGGTTTACCACATGCCCATATCTTAATTTGGTTGGTTGAAAAAATTCTTCCTACTCAAATTGACGATATCATTACTGCTGAGCTGCCCGATCCGGAAGAAGATCCAGAATTATTTAAAATCGTGAAAAAACATATGATTCACGGACCATGTGGACCACACAACCCTCATTCGCCATGCATGAAAGATGGAAAATGCACCAAAAATTATCCACGTCAGATGCTCCAAGAAACGCAAACTGGTGGCGATGGTTATCCGCTGTACAGACGACGAAAACCAGATGATGGGGGACACACAGCAACTATAAAAATCAATAACGTTGATTTTGAAATTGATAATCAATGGATTGTGCCATACTCTCCTATTCTTTCCAAATCATTCAATGCGCATATTAACGTGGAGGCCTGCAATTCGGTTAAATCTATTAAATACATATGTAAATATGTTAAAGGCAGCGATATGGCAGTTTTCGGACTTGCGAATCCCAACGCACCCGTCAATGAAGTCGAACAATTTCAAATGGGACGTTATATTAGCAGTAATGAAGCTGTATGGAGAATCCTAGGTTTCGACATTCATGAACGTTTTCCTGCTGTCATCCATCTCAGTGTTCACTTGGAAAACGGTCAACGAGTCTACTTCACGGAAGAGAATGCACCCCAGAGAGCTGCAGATCCACCAAACACAACATTGACCGCTTTTTATACTGTTCATCCAAATAATGCTGAATGCTACTATTTGCGAATGCTGCTTCACGTGGTCAAAGGACCAACATCGTTTCAAGCAATCAAAACCATTGATGGTCAAGTGTGTCAGACATACAGAGAAGCATGTTTCAAACTTGGTTTGCTTGAAAATGATCAACATTGGGACAATACATTGACAGAAGCATCTGAAACACGTAATGCTCATCAAATACGAACTCTGTTCTCCATAATTTTGACAACCTGTGCGCCTTCTGGTCCCAAAGATCTATGGCAAAAACACAAAGAGAGTATGAGCGAAGACATACTTCTCCGAGCACGCAGAAACAACCCCGGCCTGGATGTACAGTATTCGGAAGACATTTTCAATGAAGCACTGATATCACTTGAGGATATGTGTATGTCGATTAACAACAAAATCCTCAATCAGCTTGGAGTATTTTCACCGGTACGTGACAGAAACGATGTTGTCGATAGAGACGTATTGCGAGAAAAACAATATGACGTCGATGCGCTACAAGTTTATGTTGAGGCTCAAAAAAGGCGCTTAACAAACGATCAACGACTCGCGTACGACACAATTATGGATCATGTACGAGGCGGAAATGGTGGACTTCTTTTTCTTGATGCACCAGGAGGCACAGGAAAAACATTTCTTCTCAATTTGATACTCGCCGAAATTCGAATGAAGCATGAGATTGCTCTGGCTGTGGCATCATCTGGGATTGCAGCAACGCTACTTGATGGAGGACGCACGGCGCATTCGGCTCTCAAGCTACCATTGAATTTAAATCTAGCTGCAGATCCTCTTTGCAACATTGGAAAAACATCTGGGATGGCAACTGTATTAAAAACATGCCAAATCATTATTTGGGATGAATGTACCATGGCCCATAAAAAAGGGCTTGAAGCACTTGATCGTACTCTGCGAGATTTTCGAAGCGATCAACGTCAAATGGGCGGAGCTCTGATATTGCTCGCCGGTGATTTCCGTCAAACTTTGCCCGTCATTCCAAGATCAACTCCAGAAGACGAGCTGAACGCATGTCTGAAGAATTCGGCTCTCTGGCGACATGTGAAGAAAATTACACTGTCGACCAATATGCGTGTGCATTTATTTGGAGATGTTTCTGCAAAAACATTTGCCAAGCAACTTTTGGATATGGGCGACGGCAAACTTCCAGTTATTCCTGAAACAAAGGAGATATCGTTCCCACTGAACTTCTGTCAACTTCAGTCATCAATTGAAGATCTTGAAAATAAGGTTTTCCCGAACATCACCAACAATTTCAGGAATCACGATTGGCTATGCGAGCGAGCTATCTTAGCTCTAAAGAATGATGACGTCAATCGAATTAATAATAACATTCAATTAAAAATTTCTGGTACGGTTACGAAGTACAAATCCATTGACACAGTTACAGAAGAGGATCAAGCTGTTAATTATCCAGTAGAATTTCTCAATTCATTGGAGCTTGCTGGAATGCCACCGCACATATTGACATTGAAAGTTGGCTCACCAATTATGCTCCTTCGGAATCTCAACACACCAAAGTTGTGCAACGGAACTAGACTTTCCGTTAAAAAACTGATGCCGAATGTAATTGAAGCAACAATTATTAACGGCAAATGTAAAGGAGAAGATGTGCTGATTCCGCGCATTCCAATGATTCCCACTGATTTGCCCTTCTCATTTAAACGACTACAGTTTCCTGTGCGTCTTGCTTTCGCGATGACAATCAACAAAGCTCAAGGGCAGTCACTGCGCGTTGCCGGATTAAATTTAGAAAAACCATGTTTTTCGCATGGTCAACTATATGTTGCTTGCTCCAGAGTAGGAACTCCAAAAACTCTGTACATCTATGCACCAAATCAGAAAACCAAAAATATTGTTTATCCCCTCGCGTTACGCTGACTGTTAGCATTAGTTTAAATTATTTTAAGTTTGTACAATTATATAGCGTCTGGAATAGTCAAAAATATTTTTAATTCAAGTTAATTATTTTAAAAAAATGTATATACATAGTTCATCATCAATTTATACCAATAAAAATAATAGATTCTCATCTGGCTCTTTCATTCTCCCACATTTTCCTACAACGAATTATAGATTCTAGATTACATACAAATCATTCATGTTTATTTTTACATCGGTAAATAAATATACAGAGGCAGGACAATCTATCTATACATATAAAAATGGATGTTTGTTTGTCTGTCTGTCTGTCTGTCTGTCCGTTTGAGATTACAAAACTCAAAAACTACTGGACCGATTTTGACGTGGTTTTTTGCAAAATGATCTGCGTTACCAGGAGTAGGTTTTTAGCTATGTTAGATCTTAAAATGTGGAACGGAAGGTCCTGTAAGGATAACATTTTTTGCCAAAACTATTTAAGTTATTTATGGGTTTTTGGCATTCTAAAATTTATACAAAAAACTTTTAGCTGCAAATGTAGGGTCTGCTAGTTTCATATATTTATAAAATTACAAAACAAATGATAAACAAAATAGATTTTTTTTTATTTAGTTGAGTAAATAAATGGAAAAAACGTACCGCTTTTGTATCCACTTTTAATTTCCGCTTGAGAAATACGTGGTGGAAATTTTGACATTTGAGATGAAAATCTTCACGTTCAAATTTTCACCTTTTTTAGATCACAATACCAAAAGGTGAAAAAACTCATTTATTCAGTTTTCTCACGTAAAAAAATTTCTCACTTTCTAATCACAATACCGCTGCTGTGGTCTGAAAAAATAAATAAATGGACATGTTTATGATGCAGTTAAATATGAAATGGAAAATAATTGTTTATTTTCATTACAGTTAATTTCCATTTTAGTCTAAAGTGTCTAATTCTGTTTGCACATATTTCATCGATGTTTTGAATTGTATTATTCATCATATTACTAAAATTCATAGCAATCCTACACTAAAATTCATAGCAATCCTGTAGTTGAAATGTCAAACAGAATTACCTTAATCTCTGTGTGAACACTTTGGTTTAAGATCTAAATCATTTCGCAAAATTACGTGATTTTGCGTCTAAGAAATTCCGATGTATCTATTGCGGAACAAATTATTATAAGCAGATCGCTTTTCTGCCTTATTTTCATGGACAGGAGATTTAAAATTCCAAAGCACTCATGGTTTAAATTTGTAGTCATCCACCATTGCCTCACTAAGCTTCTCACATGCTTAAAATTTTTATCTATAGTGACAGAGCATTTTACTCAGTTATGACCAATATTGTCACATTTTAAGTTGTATCTCGTAAAAACTTATGCAAGTATTAAACAGCGGACCAAAAATGAGCGAATTCTATGAGTTAAACACTTCATTTACTCAATAGCATTTCTGCTGTTAATGCGGGAGTTGGTATGTTACTTCTTTCCTTTTGTAGACTGAGGTACAGTGACATAAATTTACGTCATAAACTAACTATCAGGGTATTCACAGTCGTCTTTTAAATTGCGGGTAAATTTACCGCTCGGTAATTCAGTCAAATTTAACAGATTTTTACCGCGACGGTAACTTGGTTCATGTAAAAATGAATTACCGGATTCGGTAATTGTATACATGCCTTGAGTCGTGTTTTCCGGCCCGGTTATTCGGTATCAAGAATCAACCGCGGGTGGCGCTAGTAATGTTTTTAGTTGTCAAATTTTCTCGCTGGCTTTTTGTTAATCTCATCGGACTGATGCAAATTTTTTCAATTTTGATAGCCGTTGCCACAATAGAAATTCAAAAGAATACATCAAATATGGATTTAAAGGTATGTGACATATTTTACAATTAAATTCGCAGTTCATGATTTGGTCACGTATCAAATAAAAGCGCTGTTCTCAAATCTGTGCTGTGGGATGTTCACAGCAGAATATTTTCAGTCTTTTAATATTACCGAAAATACCGAATACCGAAAATTAAAAGAGGATTGTGAATACCCTCTATCTTTCATTTTTATATCCGTATGGTGAAACCAAAGGGTATATTAACTTTGCCTTACCGTTTGTAACGCCAAGATCCCGTCATCACACACAAAAATGAATTACACCAGTGTGTTTAGAATGTTAAAAATGTGGTGCGGATTGCGGGCGCACGGATTGAGCTATAGACTTGAAATTTTGCGCAAATTCGGTTTTCGTAAAATGCGAGGCTAAGTTCCTTAATGGGCAAAAATGGACCATTAGGGGGGGGGGGGGGTACCCCCCATACGAACAACAACGTTTTTTGTGAATATCTCAAAAACGGTGCATCTTATCAAAAAAGTCCAAAAACAAAAGTTATTTAGGATATGATTGTACATAAAACTCCCATACATTAAATTCCGATTGGAATAAATTTCAAAAAATCTTGTTGGAAAGTTTGACTTCAAAGTGGAATTTTGGTACAAATTTTGATACGAATATCACCATACGGGTTTTCAATAATTGCCAGATTGGCAATTATAGCTTTTGTTATGTTTTATTTCCAACATTGAAGCCCTCACACCCTGGTTCCAGTGGCGTAGCGAGGGTGGATGGAGGAGGGGGGGGGGGGGGTTAGGGTGTTCCGCCCCAGGCGGCATTCTTTATGGGGCGGCAAATTCACGACATTCCGGAACAAATTTAAAAAGAAATGTTTCAACACATTTCGGAACAAATGAAAAAATTGGGTGTTAAAAGATAGTGTCTTTGATATAGGAAAGTTTACGCGCTGCTTTTTAAGCTCGAATTTCCTCTTTAAACATTGTCACGACGCACGTTGGGCCCAAAGTGCTATTCGGCGGCCAAAAATACAAATGTTGAGTTCTGCCTTTGAAGGATTTCGGTTATGTCATTGCGTTGAGAATTCTTAGGAACCTAGAAATCCAAAAGGACAATCTCCTGGGACAAGTAATTTCCGAACGCCATGGGGTCAAAGTTGGTAAAAATTATGGTTTTTTTAATTTTCGAATTTTCAACAAATTTTTTGAACTTTATTAAGTCACTTAGTACAGAAAAATCGATTTTATCATCAACCTGAGGACATATTTAGGCAATTATAATAAAAATTAAAAATTTGTAGTACTACATTTTTTTTTTCTTAAAATTGTTATCCCGGAATTCTAGGCATTCTAAAAATACTATTTTTTTCGCTAAATTTTGTGTATATATGGCTCTGCAAAAAATGTACCGGCTTGTACCGGTCAGGCGTCAGTTGGACATGATAGCCAAGGTCAATACCTTTCAAAATATCCATATTTCATCTGCTACTACCTGCAACTCTGGTCACCGTAAACAAAAGTCTGATTTCTTACATATTATTTTTTAAAAAATGTCTTACTTTGTCACAACAACGGATAAAGATATTTCGTCTAATACGCTAGGAAATTGTTTTAATTACTTTTAGTATACATAAAAGCGGAATATTTTCTATACCAGCATACAGTGAAACCATTAAATATCACCCTTCTTGACAGTAAAACCGCTTAAAACTGGTAATCTTATCCTATAATATAATACGAGAAATGACTGCACAACGATCTCGAAAACCCGCCAAAGGATTTTCACGAAACTTGGGGGTAAGGGATTTTCGGGGACAAGGAATCGATCTAGATAGGTCTCACCTCTGAGAAAATTCCCCTCGATACCCCTCGCTTGGTATCTTCGAATTACGTGAAGGTATCTTAATGAAAATTCGCAATATTGCTAGGGAGTAAGGTTTTGCGATATGTATTCTAAAAATATCACTTTTTAGATATCTATCGGCAGCGATAAATAGTAATTACAAAACAATCAAGTTCCCTGAACCTCGTTATACGAATCATGTTGCAATTATAATCGGATTCAGCTACTCAGAGACAGAGGCAGAAGGAGAATTTTGAAATCGCCGAGCATGGCTCGGTCGACCTGGTACTATGAATAATTAGAGCAATAAAAGTCAATATCTTAGATATACATATGTACATATGTATATATGTTACAACAGAATATTAAGAAATTTGCATTAATTCGACGATTGAAAGTTATATTATCGGTGCTTTCAAGCAAGCAGGCAATAAATCCAGATAAATTCAAATCATATGCCAAGTCCACAGCTGATTTGTATAATAGACATTACAATTGGAGAAATATGTCTGCAACAATGCATAAAGTGCTTTTCCATGGCGAGCTGATAATTGAAAAAAACATTTTACCACTTGGGGAGCTTTCAGAAGAAGCTCAGGAATCGAAAAATAAAGACTACAGACATTTTAGACTAACCAACACTAGAAAAAACGATAGAATCAACCAAAATGAAGATTTGATGAATATATTACTTCTATCGTCAGATCCATTTTTGGCTTCTCTGCGTTCTAAATGGACAAATGCAAAAGATGAATTGGATGATGAGGAAGATCAAGAAATCCTACAATGGTTAAAATTCGACGAAGATCAAGACATTATTAGAATATAATTTTTCCTCAACTTAATGTAATTTTAGCCATGTGTATTTGTATCAAAATGTATTAAAATAATCGTATTAAAAATAGTTGCCTTTAAAACAGTCTGTCTGTCAGTCTGTCTGTCAGTCTGTCTGTCAGTCTGTCTGTCAGTCTGTCTGTCAGTCTGTCTGTCAGTCTGTCTGTCAGTCTGTCTGTCAGTCTGTCTGTCAGTCTGTCTGTCAGTCTGTCTGTCAGTCTGTCTGTCTGTCAGTCTGTCTGTCAGTCTGTCTGTCAGTCTGTCTGTCAGTCTGTCTGTCAGTCTGTCTGTCAGTCTGTCTGTCAGTCTGTCTGTCAGTCTGTCTGTCAGTCTGTCTGTCAGTCTGTCTGTCAGTCTGTCTGTCAGTCTGTCTGTCAGTCTGTCTGTCAGTCTGTCTGTCAGTCTGTCTGTCAGTGTGTCTGTCAGTCTGTCTGTCAGTCTGTCTGTCAGTCTGTCTGTCAGTCTGTCTGTCAGTCTGTCTGTCAGTCTGTCTGTCAGTCTGTCTGTCAGTCTGTCTGTCAGTCTGTCTGTCAGTCTGTCTGTCAGTCTGTCTGTCAGTCTGTCTGTCAGTCTGTCTGTCAGTCTGTCTGTCAGTCTGTCTGTCAGTCTGTCTGTCAGTCTGTCTGTCAGTCTGTCTGTCAGTCTGTCTGTCAGTCTGTCTGTCAGTCTGTCTGTCAGTCTGTCTGTCAGTCTGTCTGTCAGTCTGTCTGTCAGTCTGTCTGTCAGTCTGTCTGTCAGTCTGTCTGTCAGTCTGTCTGTCAGTCTGTCTGTCAGTCTGTCTGTCAGTCTGTCTGTCAGTCTGTCTGTCAGTCTGTCTGTCAGTCTGTCTGTCAGTCTGTCTGTCAGTCTGTCTGTCAGTCTGTCTGTCAGTCTGTCTGTCAGTCTGTCTGTCAGTCTGTCTGTCAGTCTGTCTGTCAGTCTGTCTGTCAGTCTGTCTGTCAGTCTGTCTGTCAGTCTGTCTGTCAGTCTGTCTGTCAGTCTGTCTGTCAGTCTGTCTGTCAGTCTGTCTGTCAGTCTGTCTGTCAGTCTGTCTGTCAGTCTGTCTGTCAGTCTGTCTGTCAGTCTGTCTGTCAGTCTGTCTGTCAGTCTGTCTGTCAGTCTGTCTGTCAGTCTGTCTGTCAGTCTGTCTGTCAGTCTGTCTGTCAGTCTGTCTGTCAGTCTGTCTGTCAGTCTGTCTGTCAGTCTGTCTGTCAGTCTGTCTGTCAGTCTGTCTGTCAGTCTGTCTGTCAGTCTGTCTGTCAGTCTGTCTGTCAGTCTGTCTGTCAGTCTGTCTGTCAGTCTGTCTGTCAGTCTGTCTGTCAGTCTGTCTGTCAGTCTGTCTGTCAGTCTGTCTGTCAGTCTGTCTGTCAGTCTGTCTGTCAGTCTGTCTGTCAGTCTGTCTGTCAGTCTGTCTGTCAGTCTGTCTGTCAGTCTGTCTGTCAGTCTGTCTGTCAGTCTGTCAGTCTGTCTGTCAGTCTGTCTGTCAGTCTGTCTGTCAGTCTGTCTGTCAGTCTGTCTGTCAGTCTGTCTGTCAGTCTGTCTGTCAGTCTGTCTGTCAGTCTGTCTGTCAGTCTGTCTGTCAGTCTGTCTGTCAGTCTGTCTGTCAGTCTGTCTGTCAGTCTGTCTGTCAGTCTGTCTGTCAGTCTGTCTGTCAGTCTGTCTGTCAGTCTGTCTGTCAGTCTGTCTGTCAGTCTGTCTGTCAGTCTGTCTGTCAGTCTGTCTGTCAGTCTGTCTGTCAGTCTGTCTGTCAGTCTGTCTGTCAGTCTGTCTGTCAGTCTGTCTGTCAGTCTGTCTGTCAGTCTGTCTGTCAGTCTGTCTGTCTGTCAGTCTGTCTGTCAGTCTGTCTGTCAGTCTGTCTGTCTGTCAGTCTGTCTGTCAGTCTGTCTGTCAGTCTGTCTGTCAGTCTGTCTGTCAGTCTGTCTGTCAGTCTGTCTGTCAGTCTGTCTGTCAGTCTGTCTGTCAGTCTGTCTGTCAGTCTGTCTGTCAGTCTGTCAGTCTGTCAGTCTGTCAGTCTGTCAGTCTGTCAGTCTGTCAGTCTGTCTGTCAGTCTGTCTGTCAGTCTGTCTGTCAGTCTGTCTGTCAGTCTGTCTGTCAGTCTGTCTGTCAGTCTGTCTGTCAGTCTGTCTGTCAGTCTGTCTGTCAGTCTGTCTGTCAGTCTGTCTGTCAGTCTGTCTGTCTGTCAGTCTGTCTGTCAGTCTGTCTGTCAGTCTGTCTGTCAGTCTGTCTGTCAGTCTGTCTGTCAGTCTGTCTGTCAGTCTGTCTGTCAGTCTGTCTGTCAGTCTGTCTGTCAGTCTGTCTGTCAGTCTGTCTGTCAGTCTGTCTGTCAGTCTGTCTGTCAGTCTGTCTGTCAGTCTGTCTGTCAGTCTGTCTGTCAGTCTGTCTGTCAGTCTGTCTGTCAGTCTGTCTGTCAGTCTGTCTGTCAGTCTGTCTGTCAGTCTGTCTGTCAGTCTGTCTGTCAGTCTGTCTGTCAGTCTGTCTGTCAGTCTGTCTGTCAGTCTGTCTGTCAGTCTGTCTGTCAGTCTGTCTGTCAGTCTGTCTGTCAGTCTGTCTGTCAGTCTGTCTGTCAGTCTGTCTGTCAGTCTGTCTGTCAGTCTGTCTGTCAGTCTGTCTGTCAGTCTGTCTGTCAGCTGTCTGTCAGTCTGTCTGTCAGTCTGTCTGTCAGTCTGTCTGTCAGTCTGTCTGTCAGTCTGTCTGTCAGTCTGTCTGTCAGTCTGTCTGTCAGTCTGTCTGTCAGTCTGTCTGTCAGTCTGTCTGTCAGTCTGTCTGTCAGTCTGTCTGTCAGTCTGTCTGTCAGTCTGTCTGTCAGTCTGTCTGTCAGTCTGTCTGTCAGTCTGTCTGTCAGTCTGTCTGTCAGTCTGTCTGTCAGTCTGTCTGTCAGTCTGTCTGTCAGTCTGTCTGTCAGTCTGTCTGTCAGTCTGTCTGTCAGTCTGTCTGTCAGTCTGTCTGTCAGTCTGTCTGTCAGTCTGTCTGTCAGTCTGTCTGTCAGTCTGTCTGTCAGTCTGTCTGTCAGTCTGTCTGTCAGTCTGTCTGTCAGTCTGTCTGTCAGTCTGTCTGTCAGTCTGTCTGTCAGTCTGTCTGTCAGTCTGTCTGTCAGTCTGTCTGTCAGTCTGTCTGTCAGTCTGTCTGTCAGTCTGTCTGTCAGTCTGTCTGTCAGTCTGTCTGTCAGTCTGTCTGTCAGTCTGTCTGTCAGTCTGTCTGTCAGTCTGTCTGTCAGTCTGTCTGTCAGTCTGTCTGTCAGTCTGTCTGTCAGTCTGTCTGTCAGTCTGTCTGTCAGTCTGTCTGTCAGTCTGTCTGTCAGTCTGTCTGTCAGTCTGTCTGTCAGTCTGTCTGTCAGTCTGTCTGTCAGTCTGTCTGTCAGTCTGTCTGTCAGTCTGTCTGTCAGTCTGTCTGTCAGTCTGTCTGTCAGTCTGTCTGTCAGTCTGTCTGTCAGTCTGTCTGTCAGTCTGTCTGTCAGTCTGTCTGTCAGTCTGTCTGTCAGTCTGTCTGTCAGTCTGTCTGTCAGTCTGTCTGTCAGTCTGTCTGTCTGTCAGTCTGTCTGTCAGTCTGTCTGTCAGTCTGTCTGTCAGTCTGTCTGTCAGTCTGTCTGTCAGTCTGTCTGTCAGTCTGTCTGTCAGTCTGTCTGTCAGTCTGTCTGTCAGTCTGTCTGTCAGTCTGTCTGTCAGTCTGTCTGTCAGTCTGTCTGTCAGTCTGTCTGTCAGTCTGTCTGTCAGTCTGTCTGTCAGTCTGTCTGTCAGTCTGTCTGTCAGTCTGTCTGTCAGTCTGTCTGTCAGTCTGTCTGTCAGTCTGTCTGTCAGTCTGTCTGTCAGTCTGTCTGTCAGTCTGTCTGTCAGTCTGTCTGTCAGTCTGTCTGTCAGTCTGTCTGTCAGTCTGTCTGTCAGTCTGTCTGTCAGTCTGTCTGTCAGTCTGTCTGTCAGTCTGTCTGTCAGTCTGTCTGTCAGTCTGTCTGTCAGTCTGTCTGTCAGTCTGTCTGTCAGTCTGTCTGTCAGTCTGTCTGTCAGTCTGTCTGTCAGTCTGTCTGTCAGTCTGTCTGTCAGTCTGTCTGTCAGTCTGTCTGTCAGTCTGTCTGTCAGTCTGTCTGTCAGTCTGTCTGTCAGTCTGTCTGTCAGTCAGTCCTGTCAGTCTGTCTGTCAGTCTGTCTGTCAGTCTGTCTGTCAGTCTGTCTGTCAGTCTGTCTGTCAGTCTGTCTGTCAGTCTGTCTGTCAGTCTGTCTGTCAGTCTGTCTGTCAGTCTGTCTGTCTGTCTGTCTGTCTGTCTGTCTGTCAGTCTGTCTGTCAGTCTGTCTGTCAGTCTGTCTGTCAGTCTGTCTGTCAGTCTGTCTGTCAGTCTGTCTGTCAGTCTGTCTGTCAGTCTGTCTGTCAGTCTGTCTGTCAGTCTGTCTGTCAGTCTGTCTGTCAGTCTGTCTGTCAGTCTGTCTGTCAGTCTGTCTGTCAGTCTGTCTGTCAGTCTGTCTGTCAGTCTGTCTGTCAGTCTGTCTGTCAGTCTGTCTGTCAGTCTGTCTGTCAGTCTGTCTGTCAGTCTGTCTGTCAGTCTGTCTGTCAGTCTGTCTGTCAGTCTGTCTGTCAGTCTGTCTGTCAGTCTGTCTGTCAGTCTGTCTGTCAGTCTGTCTGTCAGTCTGTCTGTCAGTCTGTCTGTCAGTCTGTCTGTCAGTCTGTCTGTCAGTCTGTCTGTCAGTCTGTCTGTCAGTCTGTCTGTCAGTCTGTCTGTCAGTCTGTCTGTCAGTCTGTCTGTCAGTCTGTCTGTCAGTCTGTCTGTCAGTCTGTCTGTCAGTCTGTCTGTCAGTCTGTCTGTCAGTCTGTCTGTCAGTCTGTCTGTCAGTCTGTCTGTCAGTCTGTCTGTCAGTCTGTCTGTCAGTCTGTCTGTCAGTCTGTCTGTCAGTCTGTCTGTCAGTCTGTCTGTCAGTCTGTCTGTCAGTCTGTCTGTCAGTCTGTCTGTCAGTCTGTCTGTCAGTCTGTCTGTCAGTCTGTCTGTCAGTCTGTCTGTCAGTCTGTCTGTCAGTCTGTCTGTCAGTCTGTCTGTCAGTCTGTCTGTCAGTCTGTCTGTCAGTCTGTCTGTCAGTCTGTCTGTCAGTCTGTCTGTCAGTCTGTCTGTCAGTCTGTCTGTCAGTCTGTCTGTCAGTCTGTCTGTCAGTCTGTCTGTCAGTCTGTCTGTCAGTCTGTCTGTCAGTCTGTCTGTCAGTCTGTCTGTCAGTCTGTCTGTCAGTCTGTCTGTCAGTCTGTCTGTCAGTCTGTCTGTCAGTCTGTCTGTCAGTCTGTCTGTCAGTCTGTCTGTCAGTCTGTCTGTCAGTCTGTCTGTCAGTCTGTCTGTCAGTCTGTCTGTCAGTCTGTCTGTCAGTCTGTCTGTCAGTCTGTCTGTCAGTCTGTCTGTCAGTCTGTCTGTCAGTCTGTCTGTCAGTCTGTCTGTCAGTCTGTCTGTCAGTCTGTCTGTCAGTCTGTCTGTCAGTCTGTCTGTCAGTCTGTCTGTCAGTCTGTCTGTCAGTCTGTCTGTCAGTCTGTCAGTCTGTCTGTCAGTCTGTCTGTCAGTCTGTCTGTCAGTCTGTCTGTCAGTCTGTCTGTCAGTCTGTCTGTCAGTCTGTCTGTCAGTCTGTCTGTCAGTCTGTCTGTCAGTCTGTCTGTCAGTCTGTCTGTCAGTCTGTCTGTCAGTCTGTCTGTCAGTCTGTCTGTCAGTCTGTCTGTCAGTCTGTCTGTCAGTCTGTCTGTCAGTCTGTCTGTCAGTCTGTCTGTCAGTCTGTCTGTCAGTCTGTCTGTCAGTCTGTCTGTCAGTCTGTCTGTCAGTCTGTCTGTCAGTCTGTCTGTCAGTCTGTCTGTCAGTCTGTCTGTCAGTCTGTCTGTCAGTCTGTCTGTCAGTCTGTCTGTCAGTCTGTCTGTCAGTCTGTCTGTCAGTCTGTCTGTCAGTCTGTCTGTCAGTCTGTCTGTCAGTCTGTCTGTCAGTCTGTCTGTCAGTCTGTCTGTCAGTCTGTCTGTCAGTCTGTCTGTCAGTCTGTCTGTCAGTCTGTCTGTCAGTCTGTCTGTCAGTCTGTCTGTCAGTCTGTCTGTCAGTCTGTCTGTCAGTCTGTCTGTCAGTCTGTCTGTCAGTCTGTCTGTCAGTCTGTCTGTCAGTCTGTCTGTCAGTCTGTCTGTCAGTCTGTCTGTCAGTCTGTCTGTCAGTCTGTCTGTCAGTCTGTCTGTCAGTCTGTCTGTCAGTCTGTCTGTCAGTCTGTCTGTCAGTCTGTCTGTCAGTCTGTCTGTCAGTCTGTCTGTCAGTCTGTCTGTCAGTCTGTCTGTCAGTCTGTCTGTCAGTCTGTCTGTCAGTCTGTCTGTCAGTCTGTCTGTCAGTCTGTCTGTCAATCTGTCTGTCAGTCTGTCTGTCAGTCTGTCTGTCAGTCTGTCTGTCAGTCTGTCTGTCAGTCTGTCTGTCAGTCTGTCTGTCAGTCTGTCTGTCAGTCTGTCTGTCAGTCTGTCTGTCAGTCTGTCTGTCAGTCTGTCTGTCAGTCTGTCTGTCAGTCTGTCTGTCAGTCTGTCTGTCAGTCTGTCTGTCAGTCTGTCTGTCAGTCTGTCTGTCAGTCTGTCTGTCAGTCTGTCTGTCAGTCTGTCTGTCAGTCTGTCTGTCAGTCTGTCTGTCAGTCTGTCTGTCAGTCTGTCTGTCAGTCTGTCTGTCAGTCTGTCTGTCAGTCTGTCTGTCAGTCTGTCTGTCAGTCTGTCTGTCAGTCTGTCTGTCAGTCTGTCTGTCAGTCTGTCTGTCAGTCTGTCTGTCAGTCTGTCTGTCAGTCTGTCTGTCAGTCTGTCTGTCAGTCTGTCTGTCAGTCTGTCTGTCAGTCTGTCTGTCAGTCTGTCTGTCAGTCTGTCTGTCAGTCTGTCTGTCAGTCTGTCTGTCAGTCTGTCTGTCTGTCAGTCTGTCTGTCAGTCTGTCTGTCAATCTGTCTGTCAGTCTGTCTGTCAGTCTGTCAGTCTGTCTGTCTGTCAGTCTGTCTGTCAGTCTGTCTGTCAGTCTGTCTGTCAGTCTGTCTGTCAGTCTGTCTGTCAGTCTGTCTGTCAGTCTGTCTGTCAGTCTGTCTGTCAGTCTGTCTGTCAGTCTGTCTGTCAGTCTGTCTGTCAGTCTGTCTGTCAGTCTGTCTGTCAGTCTGTCTGTCAGTCTGTCTGTCAGTCTGTCTGTCAGTCTGTCTGTCAGTCTGTCTGTCAGTCTGTCTGTCAGTCTGTCTGTCAGTCTGTCTGTCAGTCTGTCTGTCAGTCTGTCTGTCAGTCTGTCTGTCAGTCTGTCTGTCAGTCTGTCTGTCAGTCTGTCTGTCAGTCTGTCTGTCAGTCTGTCTGTCAGTCTGTCTGTCAGTCTGTCTGTCAGTCTGTCTGTCAGTCTGTCTGTCAGTCTGTCTGTCAGTCTGTCTGTCAGTCTGTCTGTCAGTCTGTCTGTCAGTCTGTCTGTCAGTCTGTCTGTCAGTCTGTCTGTCAGTCTGTCTGTCAGTCTGTCTGTCAGTCTGTCTGTCAGTCTGTCTGTCAGTCTGTCTGTCAGTCTGTCTGTCAGTCTGTCTGTCAGTCTGTCTGTCAGTCTGTCTGTCAGTCTGTCTGTCAGTCTGTCTGTCAGTCTGTCTGTCAGTCTGTCTGTCAGTCTGTCTGTCAGTCTGTCTGTCAGTCTGTCTGTCAGTCTGTCTGTCAGTCTGTCTGTCAGTCTGTCTGTCAGTCTGTCTGTCAGTCTGTCTGTCAGTCTGTCTGTCAGTCTGTCTGTCAGTCTGTCTGTCAGTCTGTCTGTCAGTCTGTCTGTCAGTCTGTCTGTCAGTCTGTCTGTCAGTCTGTCTGTCAGTCTGTCTGTCAGTCTGTCTGTCAGTCTGTCTGTCAGTCTGTCTGTCAGTCTGTCTGTCAGTCTGTCTGTCAGTCTGTCTGTCAGTCTGTCTGTCAGTCTGTCTGTCAGTCTGTCTGTCAGTCTGTCTGTCAGTCTGTCTGTCAGTCTGTCTGTCAGTCTGTCTGTCAGTCTGTCTGTCAGTCTGTCTGTCAGTCTGTCTGTCAGTCTGTCTGTCAGTCTGTCTGTCAGTCTGTCTGTCAGTCTGTCTGTCAGTCTGTCTGTCAGTCTGTCTGTCAGTCTGTCTGTCAGTCTGTCTGTCAGTCTGTCTGTCAGTCTGTCTGTCAGTCTGTCTGTCAGTCTGTCTGTCAGTCTGTCTGTCAGTCTGTCTGTCAGTCTGTCTGTCAGTCTGTCTGTCAGTCTGTCTGTCAGTCTGTCTGTCAGTCTGTCTGTCAGTCTGTCTGTCAGTCTGTCTGTCAGTCTGTCTGTCAGTCTGTCTGTCAGTCTGTCTGTCAGTCTGTCTGTCAGTCTGTCTGTCAGTCTGTCTGTCAGTCTGTCTGTCAGTCTGTCTGTCAGTCTGTCTGTCAGTCTGTCTGTCAGTCTGTCTGTCAGTCTGTCTGTCAGTCTGTCTGTCAGTCTGTCTGTCAGTCTGTCTGTCAGTCTGTCTGTCAGTCTGTCTGTCAGTCTGTCTGTCAGTCTGTCTGTCAGTCTGTCTGTCAGTCTGTCTGTCAGTCTGTCTGTCAGTCTGTCTGTCAGTCTGTCTGTCAGTCTGTCTGTCAGTCTGTCTGTCAGTCTGTCTGTCAGTCTGTCTGTCAGTCTGTCTGTCAGTCTGTCTGTCAGTCTGTCTGTCAGTCTGTCTGTCAGTCTGTCTGTCAGTCTGTCTGTCAGTCTGTCTGTCAGTCTGTCTGTCAGTCTGTCTGTCAGTCTGTCTGTCAGTCTGTCTGTCAGTCTGTCTGTCAGTCTGTCTGTCAGTCTGTCTGTCAGTCTGTCTGTCAGTCTGTCTGTCAGTCTGTCTGTCAGTCTGTCTGTCAGTCTGTCTGTCAGTCTGTCTGTCAGTCTGTCTGTCAGTCTGTCTGTCAGTCTGTCTGTCAGTCTGTCTGTCAGTCTGTCTGTCAGTCTGTCTGTCAGTCTGTCTGTCAGTCTGTCTGTCAGTCTGTCTGTCAGTCTGTCTGTCAGTCTGTCTGTCAGTCTGTCTGTCAGTCTGTCTGTCAGTCTGTCTGTCAGTCTGTCTGTCAGTCTGTCTGTCAGTCTGTCTGTCAGTCTGTCTGTCAGTCTGTCTGTCAGTCTGTCTGTCAGTCTGTCTGTCAGTCTGTCTGTCAGTCTGTCTGTCAGTCTGTCTGTCAGTCTGTCTGTCAGTCTGTCTGTCAGTCTGTCTGTCAGTCTGTCTGTCAGTCTGTCTGTCAGTCTGTCTGTCAGTCTGTCTGTCAGTCTGTCTGTCAGTCTGTCTGTCAGTCTGTCTGTCAGTCTGTCTGTCAGTCTGTCTGTCAGTCTGTCTGTCAGTCTGTCTGTCAGTCTGTCTGTCAGTCTGTCTGTCAGTCTGTCTGTCAGTCTGTCTGTCAGTCTGTCTGTCAGTCTGTCTGTCAGTCTGTCTGTCAGTCTGTCTGTCAGTCTGTCTGTCAGTCTGTCTGTCAGTCTGTCTGTCAGTCTGTCTGTCAGTCTGTCTGTCAGTCTGTCTGTCAGTCTGTCTGTCAGTCTGTCTGTCAGTCTGTCTGTCAGTCTGTCTGTCAGTCTGTCTGTCAGTCTGTCTGTCAGTCTGTCTGTCAGTCTGTCTGTCAGTCTGTCTGTCAGTCTGTCTGTCAGTCTGTCTGTCAGTCTGTCTGTCAGTCTGTCTGTCAGTCTGTCTGTCAGTCTGTCTGTCAGTCTGTCTGTCAGTCTGTCTGTCAGTCTGTCTGTCAGTCTGTCTGTCAGTCTGTCTGTCAGTCTGTCTGTCAGTCTGTCTGTCAGTCTGTCTGTCAGTCTGTCTGTCAGTCTGTCTGTCAGTCTGTCTGTCAGTCTGTCTGTCAGTCTGTCTGTCAGTCTGTCTGTCAGTCTGTCTGTCAGTCTGTCTGTCAGTCTGTCTGTCAGTCTGTCTGTCAGTCTGTCTGTCAGTCTGTCTGTCAGTCTGTCTGTCAGTCTGTCTGTCAGTCTGTCTGTCAGTCTGTCTGTCAGTCTGTCTGTCAGTCTGTCTGTCAGTCTGTCTGTCAGTCTGTCTGTCAGTCTGTCTGTCAGTCTGTCTGTCAGTCTGTCTGTCAGTCTGTCTGTCAGTCTGTCTGTCAGTCTGTCTGTCAGTCTGTCTGTCAGTCTGTCTGTCAGTCTGTCTGTCAGTCTGTCTGTCAGTCTGTCTGTCAGTCTGTCTGTCAGTCTGTCTGTCAGTCTGTCTGTCAGTCTGTCTGTCAGTCTGTCTGTCAGTCTGTCTGTCAGTCTGTCTGTCAGTCTGTCTGTCAGTCTGTCTGTCAGTCTGTCTGTCAGTCTGTCTGTCAGTCTGTCTGTCAGTCTGTCTGTCAGTCTGTCTGTCAGTCTGTCTGTCAGTCTGTCTGTCAGTCTGTCTGTCAGTCTGTCTGTCAGTCTGTCTGTCAGTCTGTCTGTCAGTCTGTCTGTCAGTCTGTCTGTCAGTCTGTCTGTCAGTCTGTCTGTCAGTCTGTCTGTCAGTCTGTCTGTCAGTCTGTCTGTCAGTCTGTCTGTCAGTCTGTCTGTCAGTCTGTCTGTCAGTCTGTCTGTCAGTCTGTCTGTCAGTCTGTCTGTCAGTCTGTCTGTCAGTCTGTCTGTCAGTCTGTCTGTCAGTCTGTCTGTCAGTCTGTCTGTCAGTCTGTCTGTCAGTCTGTCTGTCAGTCTGTCTGTCAGTCTGTCTGTCAGTCTGTCTGTCAGTCTGTCTGTCAGTCTGTCTGTCAGTCTGTCTGTCAGTCTGTCTGTCAGTCTGTCTGTCAGTCTGTCTGTCAGTCTGTCTGTCAGTCTGTCTGTCAGTCTGTCTGTCAGTCTGTCTGTCAGTCTGTCTGTCAGTCTGTCTGTCAGTCTGTCTGTCAGTCTGTCTGTCAGTCTGTCTGTCAGTCTGTCTGTCAGTCTGTCTGTCAGTCTGTCTGTCAGTCTGTCTGTCAGTCTGTCTGTCAGTCTGTCTGTCAGTCTGTCTGTCAGTCTGTCTGTCAGTCTGTCTGTCAGTCTGTCTGTCAGTCTGTCTGTCAGTCTGTCTGTCAGTCTGTCTGTCAGTCTGTCTGTCAGTCTGTCTGTCAGTCTGTCTGTCAGTCTGTCTGTCAGTCTGTCTGTCAGTCTGTCTGTCAGTCTGTCTGTCAGTCTGTCTGTCAGTCTGTCTGTCAGTCTGTCTGTCAGTCTGTCTGTCAGTCTGTCTGTCAGTCTGTCTGTCAGTCTGTCTGTCAGTCTGTCTGTCAGTCTGTCTGTCAGTCTGTCTGTCAGTCTGTCTGTCAGTCTGTCTGTCAGTCTGTCTGTCAGTCTGTCTGTCAGTCTGTCTGTCAGTCTGTCTGTCAGTCTGTCTGTCAGTCTGTCTGTCAGTCTGTCTGTCAGTCTGTCTGTCAGTCTGTCTGTCAGTCTGTCTGTCAGTCTGTCTGTCAGTCTGTCTGTCAGTCTGTCTGTCAGTCTGTCTGTCAGTCTGTCTGTCAGTCTGTCTGTCAGTCTGTCTGTCAGTCTGTCTGTCAGTCTGTCTGTCAGTCTGTCTGTCAGTCTGTCTGTCAGTCTGTCTGTCAGTCTGTCTGTCAGTCTGTCTGTCAGTCTGTCTGTCAGTCTGTCTGTCAGTCTGTCTGTCAGTCTGTCTGTCAGTCTGTCTGTCAGTCTGTCTGTCAGTCTGTCTGTCAGTCTGTCTGTCAGTCTGTCTGTCAGTCTGTCTGTCAGTCTGTCTGTCAGTCTGTCTGTCAGTCTGTCTGTCAGTCTGTCTGTCAGTCTGTCTGTCAGTCTGTCTGTCAGTCTGTCTGTCAGTCTGTCTGTCAGTCTGTCTGTCAGTCTGTCTGTCAGTCTGTCTGTCAGTCTGTCTGTCAGTCTGTCTGTCAGTCTGTCTGTCAGTCTGTCTGTCAGTCTGTCTGTCAGTCTGTCTGTCAGTCTGTCTGTCAGTCTGTCTGTCAGTCTGTCTGTCAGTCTGTCTGTCAGTCTGTCTGTCAGTCTGTCTGTCAGTCTGTCTGTCAGTCTGTCTGTCAGTCTGTCTGTCAGTCTGTCTGTCAGTCTGTCTGTCAGTCTGTCTGTCAGTCTGTCTGTCAGTCTGTCTGTCAGTCTGTCTGTCAGTCTGTCTGTCAGTCTGTCTGTCAGTCTGTCTGTCAGTCTGTCTGTCAGTCTGTCTGTCAGTCTGTCTGTCAGTCTGTCTGTCAGTCTGTCTGTCAGTCTGTCTGTCAGTCTGTCTGTCAGTCTGTCTGTCAGTCTGTCTGTCAGTCTGTCTGTCAGTCTGTCTGTCAGTCTGTCTGTCAGTCTGTCTGTCAGTCTGTCTGTCAGTCTGTCTGTCAGTCTGTCTGTCAGTCTGTCTGTCAGTCTGTCTGTCAGTCTGTCTGTCAGTCTGTCTGTCAGTCTGTCTGTCAGTCTGTCTGTCAGTCTGTCTGTCAGTCTGTCTGTCAGTCTGTCTGTCAGTCTGTCTGTCAGTCTGTCTGTCAGTCTGTCTGTCAGTCTGTCTGTCAGTCTGTCTGTCAGTCTGTCTGTCAGTCTGTCTGTCAGTCTGTCTGTCAGTCTGTCTGTCAGTCTGTCTGTCAGTCTGTCTGTCAGTCTGTCGTCTGTCTGTCAGTCTGTCTGTCAGTCTGTCTGTCAGTCTGTCTGTCAGTCTGTCTGTCAGTCTGTCTGTCAGTCTGTCTGTCAGTCTGTCTGTCAGTCTGTCTGTCAGTCTGTCTGTCAGTCTGTCTGTCAGTCTGTCTGTCAGTCTGTCTGTCAGTCTGTCTGTCAGTCTGTCTGTCAGTCTGTCTGTCAGTCTGTCTGTCAGTCTGTCTGTCAGTCTGTCTGTCAGTCTGTCTGTCAGTCTGTCTGTCAGTCTGTCTGTCAGTCTGTCTGTCAGTCTGTCTGTCAGTCTGTCTGTCAGTCTGTCTGTCAGTCTGTCTGTCAGTCTGTCTGTCAGTCTGTCTGTCAGTCTGTCTGTCAGTCTGTCTGTCAGTCTGTCTGTCAGTCTGTCTGTCAGTCTGTCTGTCAGTCTGTCTGTCAGTCTGTCTGTCAGTCTGTCTGTCAGTCTGTCTGTCAGTCTGTCTGTCAGTCTGTCTGTCAGTCTGTCTGTCAGTCTGTCTGTCAGTCTGTCTGTCAGTCTGTCTGTCAGTCTGTCTGTCAGTCTGTCTGTCAGTCTGTCTGTCAGTCTGTCTGTCAGTCTGTCTGTCAGTCTGTCTGTCAGTCTGTCTGTCAGTCTGTCTGTCAGTCTGTCTGTCAGTCTGTCTGTCAGTCTGTCTGTCAGTCTGTCTGTCAGTCTGTCTGTCAGTCTGTCTGTCAGTCTGTCTGTCAGTCTGTCTGTCAGTCTGTCTGTCAGTCTGTCTGTCAGTCTGTCTGTCAGTCTGTCTGTCAGTCTGTCTGTCAGTCTGTCTGTCAGTCTGTCTGTCAGTCTGTCTGTCAGTCTGTCTGTCAGTCTGTCTGTCAGTCTGTCTGTCAGTCTGTCTGTCAGTCTGTCTGTCAGTCTGTCTGTCAGTCTGTCTGTCAGTCTGTCTGTCAGTCTGTCTGTCAGTCTGTCTGTCAGTCTGTCTGTCAGTCTGTCTGTCAGTCTGTCTGTCAGTCTGTCTGTCAGTCTGTCTGTCAGTCTGTCTGTCAGTCTGTCTGTCAGTCTGTCTGTCAGTCTGTCTGTCAGTCTGTCTGTCAGTCTGTCTGTCAGTCTGTCTGTCAGTCTGTCTGTCAGTCTGTCTGTCAGTCTGTCTGTCAGTCTGTCTGTCAGTCTGTCTGTCAGTCTGTCTGTCAGTCTGTCTGTCAGTCTGTCTGTCAGTCTGTCTGTCAGTCTGTCTGTCAGTCTGTCTGTCAGTCTGTCTGTCAGTCTGTCTGTCAGTCTGTCTGTCAGTCTGTCTGTCAGTCTGTCTGTCAGTCTGTCTGTCAGTCTGTCTGTCAGTCTGTCTGTCAGTCTGTCTGTCAGTCTGTCTGTCAGTCTGTCTGTCAGTCTGTCTGTCAGTCTGTCTGTCAGTCTGTCTGTCAGTCTGTCTGTCAGTCTGTCTGTCAGTCTGTCTGTCAGTCTGTCTGTCAGTCTGTCTGTCAGTCTGTCTGTCAGTCTGTCTGTCAGTCTGTCTGTCAGTCTGTCTGTCAGTCTGTCTGTCAGTCTGTCTGTCAGTCTGTCTGTCAGTCTGTCTGTCAGTCTGTCTGTCAGTCTGTCTGTCAGTCTGTCTGTCAGTCTGTCTGTCAGTCTGTCTGTCAGTCTGTCTGTCAGTCTGTCTGTCAGTCTGTCTGTCAGTCTGTCTGTCAGTCTGTCTGTCAGTCTGTCTGTCAGTCTGTCTGTCAGTCTGTCTGTCAGTCTGTCTGTCAGTCTGTCTGTCAGTCTGTCTGTCAGTCTGTCTGTCAGTCTGTCTGTCAGTCTGTCTGTCAGTCTGTCTGTCAGTCTGTCTGTCAGTCTGTCTGTCAGTCTGTCTGTCAGTCTGTCTGTCAGTCTGTCTGTCAGTCTGTCTGTCAGTCTGTCTGTCAGTCTGTCTGTCAGTCTGTCTGTCAGTCTGTCTGTCAGTCTGTCTGTCAGTCTGTCTGTCAGTCTGTCTGTCAGTCTGTCTGTCAGTCTGTCTGTCAGTCTGTCTGTCAGTCTGTCTGTCAGTCTGTCTGTCAGTCTGTCTGTCAGTCTGTCTGTCAGTCTGTCTGTCAGTCTGTCTGTCAGTCTGTCTGTCAGTCTGTCTGTCAGTCTGTCTGTCAGTCTGTCTGTCAGTCTGTCTGTCAGTCTGTCTGTCAGTCTGTCTGTCAGTCTGTCTGTCAGTCTGTCTGTCAGTCTGTCTGTCAGTCTGTCTGTCAGTCTGTCTGTCAGTCTGTCTGTCAGTCTGTCTGTCAGTCTGTCTGTCAGTCTGTCTGTCAGTCTGTCTGTCAGTCTGTCTGTCAGTCTGTCTGTCAGTCTGTCTGTCAGTCTGTCTGTCAGTCTGTCTGTCAGTCTGTCTGTCAGTCTGTCTGTCAGTCTGTCTGTCAGTCTGTCTGTCAGTCTGTCTGTCAGTCTGTCTGTCAGTCTGTCTGTCAGTCTGTCTGTCAGTCTGTCTGTCAGTCTGTCTGTCAGTCTGTCTGTCAGTCTGTCTGTCAGTCTGTCTGTCAGTCTGTCTGTCAGTCTGTCTGTCAGTCTGTCTGTCAGTCTGTCTGTCAGTCTGTCTGTCAGTCTGTCTGTCAGTCTGTCTGTCAGTCTGTCTGTCAGTCTGTCTGTCAGTCTGTCTGTCAGTCTGTCTGTCAGTCTGTCTGTCAGTCTGTCTGTCAGTCTGTCTGTCAGTCTGTCTGTCAGTCTGTCTGTCAGTCTGTCTGTCAGTCTGTCTGTCAGTCTGTCTGTCAGTCTGTCTGTCAGTCTGTCTGTCAGTCTGTCTGTCAGTCTGTCTGTCAGTCTGTCTGTCAGTCTGTCTGTCAGTCTGTCTGTCAGTCTGTCTGTCAGTCTGTCTGTCAGTCTGTCTGTCAGTCTGTCTGTCAGTCTGTCTGTCAGTCTGTCTGTCAGTCTGTCTGTCAGTCTGTCTGTCAGTCTGTCTGTCAGTCTGTCTGTCAGTCTGTCTGTCAGTCTGTCTGTCAGTCTGTCTGTCAGTCTGTCTGTCAGTCTGTCTGTCAGTCTGTCTGTCAGTCTGTCTGTCAGTCTGTCTGTCAGTCTGTCTGTCAGTCTGTCTGTCAGTCTGTCTGTCAGTCTGTCTGTCAGTCTGTCTGTCAGTCTGTCTGTCAGTCTGTCTGTCAGTCTGTCTGTCAGTCTGTCTGTCAGTCTGTCTGTCAGTCTGTCTGTCAGTCTGTCTGTCAGTCTGTCTGTCAGTCTGTCTGTCAGTCTGTCTGTCAGTCTGTCTGTCAGTCTGTCTGTCAGTCTGTCTGTCAGTCTGTCTGTCAGTCTGTCTGTCAGTCTGTCTGTCAGTCTGTCTGTCAGTCTGTCTGTCAGTCTGTCTGTCAGTCTGTCTGTCAGTCTGTCTGTCAGTCTGTCTGTCAGTCTGTCTGTCAGTCTGTCTGTCAGTCTGTCTGTCAGTCTGTCTGTCAGTCTGTCTGTCAGTCTGTCTGTCAGTCTGTCTGTCAGTCTGTCTGTCAGTCTGTCTGTCAGTCTGTCTGTCAGTCTGTCTGTCAGTCTGTCTGTCAGTCTGTCTGTCAGTCTGTCTGTCAGTCTGTCTGTCAGTCTGTCTGTCAGTCTGTCTGTCAGTCTGTCTGTCAGTCTGTCTGTCAGTCTGTCTGTCAGTCTGTCTGTCAGTCTGTCTGTCAGTCTGTCTGTCAGTCTGTCTGTCAGTCTGTCTGTCAGTCTGTCTGTCAGTCTGTCTGTCAGTCTGTCTGTCAGTCTGTCTGTCAGTCTGTCTGTCAGTCTGTCTGTCAGTCTGTCTGTCAGTCTGTCTGTCAGTCTGTCTGTCAGTCTGTCTGTCAGTCTGTCTGTCAGTCTGTCTGTCAGTCTGTCTGTCAGTCTGTCTGTCAGTCTGTCTGTCAGTCTGTCTGTCAGTCTGTCTGTCAGTCTGTCTGTCAGTCTGTCTGTCAGTCTGTCTGTCAGTCTGTCTGTCAGTCTGTCTGTCAGTCTGTCTGTCAGTCTGTCTGTCAGTCTGTCTGTCAGTCTGTCTGTCAGTCTGTCTGTCAGTCTGTCTGTCAGTCTGTCTGTCAGTCTGTCTGTCAGTCTGTCTGTCAGTCTGTCTGTCAGTCTGTCTGTCAGTCTGTCTGTCAGTCTGTCTGTCAGTCTGTCTGTCAGTCTGTCTGTCAGTCTGTCTGTCAGTCTGTCTGTCAGTCTGTCTGTCAGTCTGTCTGTCAGTCTGTCTGTCAGTCTGTCTGTCAGTCTGTCTGTCAGTCTGTCTGTCAGTCTGTCTGTCAGTCTGTCTGTCAGTCTGTCTGTCAGTCTGTCTGTCAGTCTGTCTGTCAGTCTGTCTGTCAGTCTGTCTGTCAGTCTGTCTGTCAGTCTGTCTGTCAGTCTGTCTGTCAGTCTGTCTGTCAGTCTGTCTGTCAGTCTGTCTGTCAGTCTGTCTGTCAGTCTGTCTGTCAGTCTGTCTGTCAGTCTGTCTGTCAGTCTGTCTGTCAGTCTGTCTGTCAGTCTGTCTGTCAGTCTGTCTGTCAGTCTGTCTGTCAGTCTGTCTGTCAGTCTGTCTGTCAGTCTGTCTGTCAGTCTGTCTGTCAGTCTGTCTGTCAGTCTGTCTGTCAGTCTGTCTGTCAGTCTGTCTGTCAGTCTGTCTGTCAGTCTGTCTGTCAGTCTGTCTGTCAGTCTGTCTGTCAGTCTGTCTGTCAGTCTGTCTGTCAGTCTGTCTGTCAGTCTGTCTGTCAGTCTGTCTGTCAGTCTGTCTGTCAGTCTGTCTGTCAGTCTGTCTGTCAGTCTGTCTGTCAGTCTGTCTGTCAGTCTGTCTGTCAGTCTGTCTGTCAGTCTGTCTGTCAGTCTGTCTGTCAGTCTGTCTGTCAGTCTGTCTGTCAGTCTGTCTGTCAGTCTGTCTGTCAGTCTGTCTGTCAGTCTGTCTGTCAGTCTGTCTGTCAGTCTGTCTGTCAGTCTGTCTGTCAGTCTGTCTGTCAGTCTGTCTGTCAGTCTGTCTGTCAGTCTGTCTGTCAGTCTGTCTGTCAGTCTGTCTGTCAGTCTGTCTGTCAGTCTGTCTGTCAGTCTGTCTGTCAGTCTGTCTGTCAGTCTGTCTGTCAGTCTGTCTGTCAGTCTGTCTGTCAGTCTGTCTGTCAGTCTGTCTGTCAGTCTGTCTGTCAGTCTGTCTGTCAGTCTGTCTGTCAGTCTGTCTGTCAGTCTGTCTGTCAGTCTGTCTGTCAGTCTGTCTGTCAGTCTGTCTGTCAGTCTGTCTGTCAGTCTGTCTGTCAGTCTGTCTGTCAGTCTGTCTGTCAGTCTGTCTGTCAGTCTGTCTGTCAGTCTGTCTGTCAGTCTGTCTGTCAGTCTGTCTGTCAGTCTGTCTGTCAGTCTGTCTGTCAGTCTGTCTGTCAGTCTGTCTGTCAGTCTGTCTGTCAGTCTGTCTGTCAGTCTGTCTGTCAGTCTGTCTGTCAGTCTGTCTGTCAGTCTGTCTGTCAGTCTGTCTGTCAGTCTGTCTGTCAGTCTGTCTGTCAGTCTGTCTGTCAGTCTGTCTGTCAGTCTGTCTGTCAGTCTGTCTGTCAGTCTGTCTGTCAGTCTGTCTGTCAGTCTGTCTGTCAGTCTGTCTGTCAGTCTGTCTGTCAGTCTGTCTGTCAGTCTGTCTGTCAGTCTGTCTGTCAGTCTGTCTGTCAGTCTGTCTGTCAGTCTGTCTGTCAGTCTGTCTGTCAGTCTGTCTGTCAGTCTGTCTGTCAGTCTGTCTGTCAGTCTGTCTGTCAGTCTGTCTGTCAGTCTGTCTGTCAGTCTGTCTGTCAGTCTGTCTGTCAGTCTGTCTGTCAGTCTGTCTGTCAGTCTGTCTGTCAGTCTGTCTGTCAGTCTGTCTGTCAGTCTGTCTGTCAGTCTGTCTGTCAGTCTGTCTGTCAGTCTGTCTGTCAGTCTGTCTGTCAGTCTGTCTGTCAGTCTGTCTGTCAGTCTGTCTGTCAGTCTGTCTGTCAGTCTGTCTGTCAGTCTGTCTGTCAGTCTGTCTGTCAGTCTGTCTGTCAGTCTGTCTGTCAGTCTGTCTGTCAGTCTGTCTGTCAGTCTGTCTGTCAGTCTGTCTGTCAGTCTGTCTGTCAGTCTGTCTGTCAGTCTGTCTGTCAGTCTGTCTGTCAGTCTGTCTGTCAGTCTGTCTGTCAGTCTGTCTGTCAGTCTGTCTGTCAGTCTGTCTGTCAGTCTGTCTGTCAGTCTGTCTGTCAGTCTGTCTGTCAGTCTGTCTGTCAGTCTGTCTGTCAGTCTGTCTGTCAGTCTGTCTGTCAGTCTGTCTGTCAGTCTGTCTGTCAGTCTGTCTGTCAGTCTGTCTGTCAGTCTGTCTGTCAGTCTGTCTGTCAGTCTGTCTGTCAGTCTGTCTGTCAGTCTGTCTGTCAGTCTGTCTGTCAGTCTGTCTGTCAGTCTGTCTGTCAGTCTGTCTGTCAGTCTGTCTGTCAGTCTGTCTGTCAGTCTGTCTGTCAGTCTGTCTGTCAGTCTGTCTGTCAGTCTGTCTGTCAGTCTGTCTGTCAGTCTGTCTGTCAGTCTGTCTGTCAGTCTGTCTGTCAGTCTGTCTGTCAGTCTGTCTGTCAGTCTGTCTGTCAGTCTGTCTGTCAGTCTGTCTGTCAGTCTGTCTGTCAGTCTGTCTGTCAGTCTGTCTGTCAGTCTGTCTGTCAGTCTGTCTGTCAGTCTGTCTGTCAGTCTGTCTGTCAGTCTGTCTGTCAGTCTGTCTGTCAGTCTGTCTGTCAGTCTGTCTGTCAGTCTGTCTGTCAGTCTGTCTGTCAGTCTGTCTGTCAGTCTGTCTGTCAGTCTGTCTGTCAGTCTGTCTGTCAGTCTGTCTGTCAGTCTGTCTGTCAGTCTGTCTGTCAGTCTGTCTGTCAGTCTGTCTGTCAGTCTGTCTGTCAGTCTGTCTGTCAGTCTGTCTGTCAGTCTGTCTGTCAGTCTGTCTGTCAGTCTGTCTGTCAGTCTGTCTGTCAGTCTGTCTGTCAGTCTGTCTGTCAGTCTGTCTGTCAGTCTGTCTGTCAGTCTGTCTGTCAGTCTGTCTGTCAGTCTGTCTGTCAGTCTGTCTGTCAGTCTGTCTGTCAGTCTGTCTGTCAGTCTGTCTGTCAGTCTGTCTGTCAGTCTGTCTGTCAGTCTGTCTGTCAGTCTGTCTGTCAGTCTGTCTGTCAGTCTGTCTGTCAGTCTGTCTGTCAGTCTGTCTGTCAGTCTGTCTGTCAGTCTGTCTGTCAGTCTGTCTGTCAGTCTGTCTGTCAGTCTGTCTGTCAGTCTGTCTGTCAGTCTGTCTGTCAGTCTGTCTGTCAGTCTGTCTGTCAGTCTGTCTGTCAGTCTGTCTGTCAGTCTGTCTGTCAGTCTGTCTGTCAGTCTGTCTGTCAGTCTGTCTGTCAGTCTGTCTGTCAGTCTGTCTGTCAGTCTGTCTGTCAGTCTGTCTGTCAGTCTGTCTGTCAGTCTGTCTGTCAGTCTGTCTGTCAGTCTGTCTGTCAGTCTGTCTGTCAGTCTGTCTGTCAGTCTGTCTGTCAGTCTGTCTGTCAGTCTGTCTGTCAGTCTGTCTGTCAGTCTGTCTGTCAGTCTGTCTGTCAGTCTGTCTGTCAGTCTGTCTGTCAGTCTGTCTGTCAGTCTGTCTGTCAGTCTGTCTGTCAGTCTGTCTGTCAGTCTGTCTGTCAGTCTGTCTGTCAGTCTGTCTGTCAGTCTGTCTGTCAGTCTGTCTGTCAGTCTGTCTGTCAGTCTGTCTGTCAGTCTGTCTGTCAGTCTGTCTGTCAGTCTGTCTGTCAGTCTGTCTGTCAGTCTGTCTGTCAGTCTGTCTGTCAGTCTGTCTGTCAGTCTGTCTGTCAGTCTGTCTGTCAGTCTGTCTGTCAGTCTGTCTGTCAGTCTGTCTGTCAGTCTGTCTGTCAGTCTGTCTGTCAGTCTGTCTGTCAGTCTGTCTGTCAGTCTGTCTGTCAGTCTGTCTGTCAGTCTGTCTGTCAGTCTGTCTGTCAGTCTGTCTGTCAGTCTGTCTGTCAGTCTGTCTGTCAGTCTGTCTGTCAGTCTGTCTGTCAGTCTGTCTGTCAGTCTGTCTGTCAGTCTGTCTGTCAGTCTGTCTGTCAGTCTGTCTGTCAGTCTGTCTGTCAGTCTGTCTGTCAGTCTGTCTGTCAGTCTGTCTGTCAGTCTGTCTGTCAGTCTGTCTGTCAGTCTGTCTGTCAGTCTGTCTGTCAGTCTGTCTGTCAGTCTGTCTGTCAGTCTGTCTGTCAGTCTGTCTGTCAGTCTGTCTGTCAGTCTGTCTGTCAGTCTGTCTGTCAGTCTGTCTGTCAGTCTGTCTGTCAGTCTGTCTGTCAGTCTGTCTGTCAGTCTGTCTGTCAGTCTGTCTGTCAGTCTGTCTGTCAGTCTGTCTGTCAGTCTGTCTGTCAGTCTGTCTGTCAGTCTGTCTGTCAGTCTGTCTGTCAGTCTGTCTGTCAGTCTGTCTGTCAGTCTGTCTGTCAGTCTGTCTGTCAGTCTGTCTGTCAGTCTGTCTGTCAGTCTGTCTGTCAGTCTGTCTGTCAGTCTGTCTGTCAGTCTGTCTGTCAGTCTGTCTGTCAGTCTGTCTGTCAGTCTGTCTGTCAGTCTGTCTGTCAGTCTGTCTGTCAGTCTGTCTGTCAGTCTGTCTGTCAGTCTGTCTGTCAGTCTGTCTGTCAGTCTGTCTGTCAGTCTGTCTGTCAGTCTGTCTGTCAGTCTGTCTGTCAGTCTGTCTGTCAGTCTGTCTGTCAGTCTGTCTGTCAGTCTGTCTGTCAGTCTGTCTGTCAGTCTGTCTGTCAGTCTGTCTGTCAGTCTGTCTGTCAGTCTGTCTGTCAGTCTGTCTGTCAGTCTGTCTGTCAGTCTGTCTGTCAGTCTGTCTGTCAGTCTGTCTGTCAGTCTGTCTGTCAGTCTGTCTGTCAGTCTGTCTGTCAGTCTGTCTGTCAGTCTGTCTGTCAGTCTGTCTGTCAGTCTGTCTGTCAGTCTGTCTGTCAGTCTGTCTGTCAGTCTGTCTGTCAGTCTGTCTGTCAGTCTGTCTGTCAGTCTGTCTGTCAGTCTGTCTGTCAGTCTGTCTGTCAGTCTGTCTGTCAGTCTGTCTGTCAGTCTGTCTGTCAGTCTGTCTGTCAGTCTGTCTGTCAGTCTGTCTGTCAGTCTGTCTGTCAGTCTGTCTGTCAGTCTGTCTGTCAGTCTGTCTGTCAGTCTGTCTGTCAGTCTGTCTGTCAGTCTGTCTGTCAGTCTGTCTGTCAGTCTGTCTGTCAGTCTGTCTGTCAGTCTGTCTGTCAGTCTGTCTGTCAGTCTGTCTGTCAGTCTGTCTGTCAGTCTGTCTGTCAGTCTGTCTGTCAGTCTGTCTGTCAGTCTGTCTGTCAGTCTGTCTGTCAGTCTGTCTGTCAGTCTGTCTGTCAGTCTGTCTGTCAGTCTGTCTGTCAGTCTGTCTGTCAGTCTGTCTGTCAGTCTGTCTGTCAGTCTGTCTGTCAGTCTGTCTGTCAGTCTGTCTGTCAGTCTGTCTGTCAGTCTGTCTGTCAGTCTGTCTGTCAGTCTGTCTGTCAGTCTGTCTGTCAGTCTGTCTGTCAGTCTGTCTGTCAGTCTGTCTGTCAGTCTGTCTGTCAGTCTGTCTGTCAGTCTGTCTGTCAGTCTGTCTGTCAGTCTGTCTGTCAGTCTGTCTGTCAGTCTGTCTGTCAGTCTGTCTGTCAGTCTGTCTGTCAGTCTGTCTGTCAGTCTGTCTGTCAGTCTGTCTGTCAGTCTGTCTGTCAGTCTGTCTGTCAGTCTGTCTGTCAGTCTGTCTGTCAGTCTGTCTGTCAGTCTGTCTGTCAGTCTGTCTGTCAGTCTGTCTGTCAGTCTGTCTGTCAGTCTGTCTGTCAGTCTGTCTGTCAGTCTGTCTGTCAGTCTGTCTGTCAGTCTGTCTGTCAGTCTGTCTGTCAGTCTGTCTGTCAGTCTGTCTGTCAGTCTGTCTGTCAGTCTGTCTGTCAGTCTGTCTGTCAGTCTGTCTGTCAGTCTGTCTGTCAGTCTGTCTGTCAGTCTGTCTGTCAGTCTGTCTGTCAGTCTGTCTGTCAGTCTGTCTGTCAGTCTGTCTGTCAGTCTGTCTGTCAGTCTGTCTGTCAGTCTGTCTGTCAGTCTGTCTGTCAGTCTGTCTGTCAGTCTGTCTGTCAGTCTGTCTGTCAGTCTGTCTGTCAGTCTGTCTGTCAGTCTGTCTGTCAGTCTGTCTGTCAGTCTGTCTGTCAGTCTGTCTGTCAGTCTGTCTGTCAGTCTGTCTGTCAGTCTGTCTGTCAGTCTGTCTGTCAGTCTGTCTGTCAGTCTGTCTGTCAGTCTGTCTGTCAGTCTGTCTGTCAGTCTGTCTGTCAGTCTGTCTGTCAGTCTGTCTGTCAG